>CM040245.1:98350779-98892290 GCA_022545495.1 Chrysanthemum lavandulifolium
TAATATAATTACTTCTTCCACATCGGTTCGGTAATTCCCCACCCTGCCGTTGTACTCATATTTAGTACACGATACCCTAGTTAACCCCACGAGCCTATCCTTTTCGCGGTTCTCGTGATGTTTCGGTTTCCTGAATATCAATGAAAACATTGTTTACAATCCACCCCAAATTTACACCCAATCGCCTTAGCCTACCTTGTATGCACTCACTTTTAGTGCATTATTGTTATCATACTAAACCCTTAGTTCAATTATCTAGTTGCTTGCTTAAGTTGTTAAGTCGAGTCATATCCTTTGTGCACGCTTTGGGACGATTGGGACTCGTGGGAAAAGTTAAATTTTATGAAATGACGGGAAGGAACGTTAAATTCAAATTCTCTTTATTTGCGTAATAATGTACTCCAAGTGTTTTGATCTTTTCAATTCGGGTCAAATTAGTGTTAGAGTAATAAAAACTCAAGTGTAGGGATGTGCCTAAATCCTATTATTTTGATGTTATCGTGAGGATGGTAGAGTAAAGTGTATGAAAAAAAAAAAAAAAAAGAGAAAAAAAAAAAAAAAAAAAAAAAAAAAAAAAAAAAAAACAAAAAGCGGGCTTCCTATATCTATCTTTAAATTTATGTTTGTTTGTTTCAATTTATCTAGAGTTTAGAGTGTCGAGTCTTGGCTTAGCAATGCCATTCTTACTCATGCTTGTGACATAAAGATTTTGACTTGCCACCACTAAATCACATATCCACCAAACCCTTTGTGTTACCTACAGTAGCCTAACGTTACAACCCTTTAAAAGACCTCTTGGATAGTTTTTTTTCTCAGGTGCTTCACCAAAGCGATGGAGGTTTGATCTAGTCTCAAGCCTATGGTAATCTATGTACTAGGACCGGTTAATGAGTGTTTATCTTCCATTTCCAACTTGATATATTTCATATACACCCGAGATGAGAGTATCAAACACCACTTGTGAGGTGCTAGTATGTAATTCTGTGCTTGTTATGACTTTTGCGGCGCTTATATGTGTTGTAGATTGTTCTAAACTAATGCTTCATGACCCCTAACTTATAAATTAATTGGCTAAAAGCACATTTGCTTAAGGACAAGCAAATACCAAGTGTAGGGATATTTGATAAGGATTTAAAGGTACACTTTTGAGGGTCATTTAAGCCCTTAATTGATCACTTTGTATCCGTTACTACTTAATTTCGTTCCTTTTCACTTTTGGGTCTCTTGAAGGCAAATTGTGGAATGACACTTTTCGATTTAAAAGGCGAATATCTGAAAATGGCCAAAGTCAAGAATCGAGACACTCAAGTCAGCTGGAATTGAAGGGGCGGTGTCACGGTTTAATTGCATGACCGTCGCGACACACTTTAGACGACTCGAGAGCAAATTGCTATTTTGCATTTGACGGCATCGGTTTTAAAGTGTAGGGCCCCAACTCAGACGGCCTAGATTTGGATCCCGAGGCGTCAAAAGATGAAATACGTCGCAACCATAAGGTGGCCGTCACAATCGCAACATGCCTTGTAAAGTAAGCGATCTTGTTTTGGCCATAACTTTTGCATCTGAACTCGGTTTAGGTGATTCAAAACCCACGCCGAGCGGAACGAAAAATCTGAGTTTGGTGAAAAAGTAGTCGTGACGCCGGTTACCTTTGCCGATGTAAAATCGCCACATATATAACATTATAACTTTCACTTTTGTAGGCCCTAAACCTAAGTCCGATTCTAGGGTTTAGGTGGTGTGTTTCCAGAACTTTGAAGGTTTTAATCACTCCAAAACATCTTGTAATGGTTTTTGATTATATCTTAATCCATATATTCAATTTATCATTATGTCTATCCTATGTTTGATTGATTGTGTGTATGCTTGCATGTTTACCATGTCAGGCTAAATTACTTGTGTTTTGCTTAGATCTATGAAACTTAGTTGTTAGTTATTGTTAGGTTGTCTCTTATCTTAATTGTAATTGGCTTAGGAGTGCGACTAGGCTATCGTTGTATTTAATACTTGATAAATCTTTGATTGTTTATGAATGACTTAGTGGATTTCGTTTACAAACCCAAAGATAACCTCAAAGTTGGTTTATGAATGACTTAGTGGATTTCGTTTACTACACTTGAGGTGACCTCAAAGAGATAGGGAATGCACACCTACGACCTTAGAAAAACAACGTTAAGAATAAGGGCGTGACAATTCAACCACCAATAAAAGATAACTAGGGGTAATAGTATCTAGGTAAACACATTTTAATCATCATAAGAGCACACAACAATAGACATAGACTACCCCTTAGCTTAGTTAATTAGATTAGATAATAGTAGAGTAATTGGTAGAAATACCACCCCCAATTCCAATACCCCGAGATTCGTACTTTCAATTTTCTAAAAAATATAAAAAGCCAAAAAATAATCATCCCTCACCTTTAGAGTTAAATCAACATACACTTCAGCCTAACGACACTATTCCCCTAGAGAACGATATCAATACCGTGGCTTACCCTAATACTACACTACACGATTAGGTTCATCGCTAAGGTGTTGAAAAACTGTTTCGACGAAAAGGAAGTTCCTTTGACCCCGAACGCGTTATGCAGCGTATCACCCCATCTTGATTTGTTACCACCATTGTGAGGTTGCTTGTTAAATGTCGACATAAATGATCGCAACACCAAATGTAGGATTTGGTGTCTTCACTTTTTAAACATTCCCAGAACAAATGTCACACTCTTTTTGTGGTTGTCTATTGCGATAAATGGAACAAATACCATATTGTACACGAAAGCATATAAAACACATGGAAAGCATATATAAACAAAAATATCCATGACAAATCACTTGTGATTTTCTTGTAGCATCGACAAATCACAAGTGATTTTACTTTATTGATAAAGTCAAATAGTCGAAACTTACTTATTAGTTTTGAAAGTTTCATCAAAAGCGATGTCGCCAAATTCTTCATAGTTACATTTCATTACCTCATCGCCCAAAACAATTACAACTAGCTCATTGTCTTCTACTTTGTAGTGAAAAGAAAAGTTTGGCACATACGTCTTTCTGTTTTCCATTTTGTTAATTAGCATTTGAGAATCCCCTTCCCCTATGAAGAAGTTAAGTTCCTTAAAATCCACAACCTGCCCGTGAACTAGGTCATACCCTTTCATGCTACTATAAATATGGTGAGCTACAATAGCACCTATATTTGTGATTTTAGCTTTTATGACAAAGAGCTTTTCAGAGTAGACCATTTTTCTCTCCGTCTTAGAGAGATGTCGATATACTTCCGGACAAAGCGTATGGTTATGCATAGGATTGAATTTTACTAGTTTGTATTTTCCAGAAACAAGATCCAAATCTAACTTAACACGTGCCATACAACCTGTTACCCGTAGGTTCCTGTTTCAAATAGGCTTATCATTTCCTTTGCTTTTTAAAGTATCTATGTTGATGTTCGTAAGTTTTCCTTCACGGTTACACATTAGATACTTGTGTTGTAAAACCACTTCTAGTTTTCATTTGTGGCGAAAGCTTTATTCGAATCCACCCCAGGCGTAAGCCTATACATCCTAATAGCATCATCTTGTGTGTCAAAGTAAGTCCCTCTTCGGTATTAATTCGGTTCCATATTAGGTTGCCAATAAACTGAACCCCCAGGTGTCTCTTTATGAATTACTAAACTCGCTTTAGGTGTTGTCACAGCTTTTGAAAAATATACAAGGTTGAAGTTTGTTTTAATCATATTTGTTTATAAAAAAACATGTTATTTTTTAAAATTGCAAAATCATTTGTGATTTACCTAAATCACATGTGATTTACCTAAATCACACCTAATTTAATCACAGGTGATTTGTGGTAAATCACCTGTGATTTATGGATAAATTACATGTGATTTGTTCTACTGCAAATTCCAACCGCTAAATATATCTAAATCACATGTCATTTACAAAAAAATCACATGTGATTTACACCAAATCACATGTGATCTCACTATATGCTTCAAAACTAAAGAAATTTAATAAAATTACAAATGACTTACTGTTAACATGTGTTTCATTTTCATCATCTATTTCACCACTTCTGAGATCATCTTCAACAAGAATCCGAACTCGTTCAGTATCACCGACATCATTCATAGCGAGTATAAGTTCTTCAACTATCCGAACTTGTTCAACATCATCAACACTCATAACCTCGCTACCTCCTTCAACATTATGATTTTGTTCAATGAATCAACAACCATACTTCTGTACTTACGCTACCTAATTCATTACTCTCGATTGTTACGCATCACAAACACCGCCCGCACTACCTTCAACCACGAACATGTATAATTTCTCCAATATTATCCATGTGTTGATGATATTTATGATTTTTCAATCGGATTTTAATGAATTTGATGATTTTCGGACAAATTTGACAAATTAATCTACTATAATTGAATGATATTCGACCTAATATGATGAATGTAATAGATGCTTTTGATGATTTTTGGATCGGATTTGAATGATTTTGATGATTTTTAATCGGATTTGATGAATAAATATAGTGTAACTCAATGATTTTCGACCTAATTTGATGAATGAATGATGAATTTAATTGATGATTTTCATATTTGGGATCGTGTTTGATGTGTCTGTGACTGTGTGTTTTGACAGTTATTTTAGAATCGTGATATGATATCGACCTAATATTGGACCAAATTGCCTCTATAATGTAAATATCAGATTTAATCTTGTTCTTTGGATCAAGGTAGATTGGATGGCTTGAATCTTGCCATTTGATCTTTGAAAAATATGTGTACTAAATGGATCCCACCCCATAATAATAATAAGTATAGCAACAAAAACAATAACAAATGTCGTTTTTAAAAACAAAAATAAAACGTAAGGATATTAATTAGATTTATAAATTTACTAAAAATTATAGAAACTAATTTTTTTACATCTAAGCTCATTATAGACACTAAGATTTTACATCTAATCTAGTTTCATTATAGACAATAAGAATTTTACAGTTAAGACATGCAATTAAATTTAAGATGAATCACTAAATTTTCAAAAGTAACCTCTTTTTTTCAAAATTTTGACATATGTGTTTTTATAATGTTTTTTTTCCTTGACAAATTTTGCTAAATGTTAACCATAGTCCAATTAAGTTTTGAATTTTATAGTCCAATAGAAAGACAAATTCTAAAATTAAGCTATAGAAAGACAAATTCTGAAATTAAGCTCTCATATTGGTTAATCAAACATATTTTTCTCAATTAACCTCTAAAATGATCATTTTTTCTAAAGCATTAAATCTGTGTGTGACCATGAACTTCGAAGATGTGAAAATTGTGATATACCATCTAAAAGTGTAAAATTATTTCTCTTAGTTACCTTGTCCTCGTTCTGCTCCTAATTAAGTTGTAACACATTTAACTAGACAATTTTCTTTTACCAAATTTCAAATTGTGTACCATGAGACTGAACGTTTTCACTAACCACAATTGTCTATCATTGTATTCTCGTTATCACCATAACATAGCACATATACTATATTATAATATTTTGATGTACATGTAAAATTTAAACAACATAATCCTTTTATTCGTGAAATCTCATTCATTTTATATATGTTCTAGACAAACATATTAACAACGTAATTTCCCAACTTATTACCATCTTTATCTTCCAAAAAATCCATATTAAAAATCATATTTAGTTATTCATTCTCATAACTTTCATCACCCAAAATACTAACTAATTATCACCTTTCACGTATTGTTTATGGCGCATGTCACGTGTAATAACATTACTAGTTGCTAATGTTCTGTGAAGTCATTCGCCAAACACAAACTCATGTTAATTGTTACTTGTCGTCATTAAAAGGTCGTTACTTCATTTTGTCTTCAACACTCATTCGTCAAACACGATATTAGGTGTTTTTCTTCGAATAAAGAGGTTCATTACTCGACTTCATCTTCCACATTTTACGATACCTTCGTTAAAGACACCATTAAGTTAAATTGTTTCTTATCGCCATTAATCCATTTGTTGTTAATTAACATTTTTTCAAAAACATTTCAATTTAAATAACAAACCTTTGTTTAGTCAAAGCATATATGATATTGTATTTAAATAACGAAGCATTGCACAAAGCACTCAATGATGACGCTTCTCATTCATAAAAACATTTACAACATAATTTCCCAACTTATTACCATATTTATCATCCCAAAATCCATATTAAAATTGGTATTTAGTTTTTCATTCTCATAACTTTCATCATCCAAGAATCCAAGATACTAACTAATTATCACCTTTTCACGTATTGTTTATGACAAATGTCACGTGTAACGACATTACTGGTTCCTAATGTGAAATCATTCATCAGAAACAACCTCAGGTTAGTTCTTTCTTGTTGTCATTAAAAGGTCGTTACTTTGTTTTGTCTTCAACGTTTTGTGTTATCATTCGTCAAACATGACATTAGGTTAATTATTTTTGTTCGTCATTAAGAGGTTCATTACTCTATTTCATTTTCCACATTTTATGATACCCTTCATTAAATACACCATTATGTTAGTATATTTCTTATCATCATTAATCCATTTGTTGTTAATTAACTTCTTTCAAAACATCCCATTTTGAATAACAAACCTTTTTTTAGTCAAGCACATATGATATTGTTTTTTATAACAAATCGTTGCTCGAGCCTCAATGGTGTCACTTCTCCTCTACAAACATAGTTACAACGTAATTTCCCAACTTATTACCATATTTACCATCCCAAAATCCATATTAAAAGTCGTATTAGTTATTTATTCTTATAATTTCCATCACCTAAAATACTAACTAATTATCTCCTTCCACATATTGTTTTACGGTATGTCATGTCGCATGCGACATTCTTGGTTGTGAATGTTATGTGAAATCATTCGTCGAACGCAACCTCGGTTAGTAGTTTCTTGTCGTCATTAAAAGGTCGTTACTTCATTTTGTCTTTAACGTTTTGGGCTATCATTCGTCAAACACGACATTAAGTTAGTTGTTTCTTATCGTCATTAAGAGGTTCGTTACTACATTTCATCTTCCACATTTTACGATGCCCTTTATCAAGGGCATCATTAAGTTAGTTTCGTCTTATCGTCATTAATTCATTTGTTGTTAATCAAAATTTCTTCTAAAGTACTACAATTTAAATAAAAACCCTTTTTTAGTCAAGCAAATATGATATTGTTATATAATAACGAAGCATTGCTCCAAATCTCTAATAGTGTTACTTCTCCACTGCAAACATATTTACAACGTAACTTCCCAACTTATTATCATCCTAAAAATCCATATTAAAATTCGTATTTAGTTTTTTAATTCTCATAACTTTCATCACCCAAAATACTAACTTATTGTCATCCTCCACGTATTGTTTACGGTGCATGTCACGTGTAACGACATTCTTGGTTCATGAATGTTATGAAATCATTCTTGAGACACAACCTCGGGTTAGTAGTTTTTGTCGTCATAAAAGGTCGTTACATCATTTTATCTTCAACGTTTTATGCTATGATTCATCAAACATGACATTACGTTAGTTGTTTCTTATTGTCATTAAGAGGTTCATTACTCCATTTCATCTTCCACATTTTACCATACCCTTCATCAAAGACACTATTAAGTTAGTTACCTCTTATCGCAATTAATCCATTTGTTGTTACTCAACAATTCTTCTAAAATACTCTAAATTAAATAACAAACCTTTTTCAGTCAAGCAAATGTGATATTGTTTTATAATAACGAAGCATTGCTCCAAATCTCCAATGGTGCCACTTCTCCACTGCAAACATGTTTACAACATAACTTCCCAACTTATTATCATATTTATCATCCCAAAAATCCATATTAAAAGTCGTATTTAGTTATTAATTCTCATAACTTTCATCACCCAAAGTAGGGTAAATTCCATAAATGGCTAACGCACTTACAAAAATGACTCATTCTACATACTATACTTTTTTCTATTATCATTCTACTTAACAATGTTCACGTCGGTTGTCATTATGCTTAATTAAATATTTCTCTTTCATTTATTAATGACATAAATGCCCTTCTTCTCCAACTTCACTTAATAAATCTTAGAAAACTGGTTTATCCATACCACAAGTTGGTTGATACACAACTCCCATATTGCATCATCGACATGCCGATTGACCCAGCCAGAGACTCGCCGGAATGAGACAACCATTTTCAAACGCTTGATATAAAGGCGACAACCCAAGGTGGGTTCGGCCATAGCGAGCAGCCTAAAGTACCCATAACAGTTTGCTGAAACCGAAATGCGATTGCACAAAGACACCGCAATAAATGTTAGAACCACAATCCATCATTAAAACCCTTTGACCCTCAACACACAAAACCATGATCTTGAAACATATAATTTTGTTCATATTCACATTCCTATACATATTCTACGACAAATGGATCCCAACACCATCATGTAGTAACATCATACCCAATTATCAAGAAGATGATCTTAATGATGTTGATGATGATTTGAAAGTAATGATGGTTTCTGATTTGATGTTGTCGGGTCATCATGGATCCTCATCCGGATATAGGTGATACTTGGATTTGGATCTTTAATTCAAAGACTATTACTTTTCAAGATTCTTTATGGTATGTACTCACTTGTTTATCTTATTGTCTTAGTACCATGTTTATAATGTTTTGCTGATAAAAGGTAGCATTGTTATAGGTAGGTTTTAAAAATGGTTGTCTCATTGTTTGGGTTGTGTATATAAGTTGTGGCTAATTAAACACATAAATAAGCCATTCCAATAGCAAAACATATAGTATGTACCTCTTACAGCTGGAGAGTCGCCGCAAATAGGTTATTAATGGAGGTAGAAGATAAAGATGCGAGGAATTTCTAAAATACCCTTAAGAAACTATTTTAGTTATGTATAATGAAAAGAAATACAAAGTTTAGTATGAAGAATAACAATAAAAAAGTAGAGTATGTAGAATGAGTCATTTTTGTAAGTATGTTAAGCATTTATGACTTTTACCCTCAAAATACTAAATTATTGTCATCCTCACGTATTGTTTACGGTGCAAGTCACGTGTAACAACATTATTGGTTGAATGTTCTGTAAAACCATTCGTCAGACACATCCTCAAGCTAGTTGTTTCTTGTCGTCTTAAAAGGTCGTTATTTCGCTTTGTCTTCAACTTTTTGAGTTATCATTCATCAAACACGACATTAGGTTAGTTGTTTCTTATCGTTATTAAGAGGTTCGTTACTCCACTTCATCTTCAACATTTTACGATACCCTCCATTAAAGACACCTTTAAGTTAGCTACTTCTTATCATCATTATGCCATTTGTTGTTAATCAACATTTCTTCTAAAACATTCCAATTTAAATAACAAACCTCTTTTTAGTCAAGCATACATGATATTGTTTCTTAATAACCATTGAATTATAGCTCCATTGGTGTCACTTCTCAACTGCAAACATATTTACAGCGTAACTTCTCAACTTATTACCATATTTACCATCCCAAAAATCAATATTAAAAGTCGTATTTAGTTAATCATACTCATAACTTTCATCACCTATAATGCTAAGTAATTGTCACTTTCCACGTATTGTTTACGGTGCATTTCACATGTAACGACATTATCGGTTGCTAATATTATGTGAAATCACTCTTCAGACACAACCTCAAGTTAGTTGTTTCTTGTCGTCATTAAAAGGTCGTTATTTCGCGTTTTCTTCAACGTTTTAAGCTATCATTCTTCAAACACGACATTAGGTGGGTTGTTTCTTATCGTCATTAAGAGGTTTGTTACTCCACTTCATCATCCACATTTTAAGACACCCTTCATTAAAGATACCATTAAGTTAGTTATTTCTTATCCTCATTATGCCATTTGTTGCTAATCATCATTTCTTCTAAAACATTCCAATTTAAATAACAAATGTTGATCCCAGTTGAGCAAACGATCTAATATAGAAACTGACTTAGAATAAAAGCTTATTAAGTATTACGCGGAATTTAACACTTAATCTTAAAAAGAAGAACAGTAAACATTCAACACCTCAATATTATTTATTAATACGAATACTCTTACAGTATTAGGGTTTTGCAACCTTGAAGTGTATCGACCTTAGATAGAAAACATTCATATATCTAATCTAACCTAGGACCTCCTTTTATAGGCTAAGGAGTCCTTTACATTATACAATACGTAACCTACAAGATAAATATCTTTTCCATATTTATCTAATACAATAAACTAAACCGACTATTACAAGACTAGCAGTGGTTACAATAATCTATCAGCAGTTACACAATACTACCAGCCGCGGTTTGTCATCATCCGTGGTTACACTCTTCTGTCCGTGGTTATATCAAACATGTTCGTGGTTCTAGTACTTAGAGTAATTCTTGATCCAAGGAACCTAAAACCCAACAATCCTCCCCTAAACTTGATACATTCCAACAGAATTCTCAAGTTTCCTTTAAGCTCAAAACATCGAATTGGAGGATGTAGCCAAACACTTACTAGCCTTAAGAATGTTCTCATACTTGACAACAAATTGTAAGCTTGACCATCATAGGGTACTAACATCTTGATACAACCAGGCTTGAACATCGAGCAATAATTCACGGATGCTTATTCGGTTGAGGATAATCACCTCTACAAGCATATGAATAACCTTTCGAAGCAGTTAAAACATGAACTCCACAAGTTTGATATAAAAACCATCTAGTAACTTGACCATTGTAGAGTCCTTGCCATTCGGTTCATCATGAGTAAGTTCAAATAGAATCTTCAAATGATGATAAACGATCTCTTATGATAATCATTTGGATGTACTTCACCAAACTTATTCTTGTAAAGTATCCAAAGATTCATCAAATCATCTCTATCAAAATCTTTGAAGCATCATGAAAATTTATTATACTCGAAACTTCATTGTTGAGTCTTTGAATTTTCCAAACTCCTTCACTTCAACTTTAAGCTTAAACTCATAAGAAATGATTTGATTTGCATCTTCAACAACTTTCAATCTTTTAGAATCGGATGTCTCCACGAACCTCATTTCTCTTTCGTTTACTTTGAATCCACTCTTCATCCTTTTAATCCATCTTCTTCCTTTTAGAATTCATTGAATGATAATCATCATTATTAATCCTCGTACATCTCTCATAAATCTCCAAAATTCTTTCAAATGAACATTTACTAAGATTATCGAAACATGAATGCCCAATTCTTAATAATTTTCATCAATACATTCCTTATCTGAGCAATTGAAGGAGGTTTCTTTGTTACAACTTGCTTCCTTTCTTTACCAACCTTCCTTGCCCATTCACCCAAAAGTCTAGCTTTTTCCTCATCATTCAACAAAGCCCATTCTTGTGCAGTATACTTATCACTTATTAATTCAGAAGCTTGAAGATAATTTTGTGATCCATACCATGTAGCTAACCATCTCTGACTAGCTTTTTCTTCATCTTGCTTCCTTTTCTTTAAAGTCGCTTGTTCATCGCCTATAATACCTTTGCATACTACGCATCATAAGCTTCTTGTTCGCTTTTATTTTAAACTTCGACTCTGCACGCAACCCCTTTCCTTTTCCAATATCGATTGAACCACTTTCTTCTTGAAAGGTTCACCAACTAAACTTTTGTTTTGGGTTTATTTGCGATAGATGGAGCAGATAAAGCAGTGTAATGACGGTGTAGAAATAGATGAGGTTTTGCTTAGATTTATCAAGGTACTTGCGACTTCTTTCTCTACTTCCTTGGTTTTAGGTGGTGATCTGAGAGAGTTGTGACAACAGTGGAAGTGGTTATGATAGCGATGGGTATGGCAAGAGTGGGTATAATTGCAAAGTGCAAGCTGCGGCATTGGTTACAAGAGTACTAACCATGGTTTCAGACATACCATCAGTGTTTGTGTCCTTCACTACATCTTCTACAACATTCTTAAATTTTCAAGAACTGCTTCATTCCCATCTTTATCGATACCAAAATTCATTATCTCCACTATCAACATCTTCATCCATAGGTACATCAGCGGATATATCACCGCCTCCCACGAGATCCATGCCTTCACCCTCCCTGTTTGGATACATCTTCCACAATCGAGGCGGAGAGAAGTGCACCTCTTTTCTTTCTTCTCATAGCTTTCAAACAAAGAACCCTGTGTCTTTTACTTTTCCAAAACCAACACTCGTGCTTCAATCTCCTAATATCCTTTCACTCGAAACACGACCAACTCATGTAGACCCTGAATTGTAGCCTCCATTTTAGCACATTTAACCGTTAATTCATTAAAGCGTTCAAGAATATCCTCCCAGCCGACACGTGTTAGCCGGTCCAGAGGTGGTTCATTGGAAAAGTCATTATGTACCATCTTAGGATCCGTCAATTCATGTTCATGTTCCAAACTATCCTCATCACTTGGTGTGTTAACCGCTCAGAGAGTGAATCCTTGGATATAGTAAACATAGCATCGCACCTTGCACGATCATCTATGCACTGTGCAGCCGGTTGGCTGGGATTCCTCCACTGTGTTAAGTTCCAAGGAACTCTCCACATTAGGAGTTGCCAATGGTTGGGTCTTATTAATGTTTCCACTATCACGACCAAGCATCTAAGCATGAATCGGTGGTGAAGCCCTTCCAATCATGTCACATCCACTCCTTGTGCGACCTCATTAACAACACCACTAACACTAGCTGAGGAAGCTTAGTGCCTTTTGTCTCCTAGTCCATACAATGGGTGTACAGATGATTTGAGTGTGACTAAAGTAGTTTGAGTTTCACTTCGGTGGTTTGGGGTGTTCTCGGTGGGTTCGGATGTACTAACAGTGGGTTTAGTGACAATAGGTAGAGATGCAAGACCTTCATCAAACTCGGGATCGATGGCAAAATAAGCATATGGAAACAAAGGAACATCTCTTATCTGCATTTGGCTTCCGATTCCTCATATGTGCAAAAACCTTAGGAAGCATATGATGTACTTCATACTCTAGAATGCTCAACAGGTTCATCAAATTGGCTTTCTACAATAAGTTGAACAAACCTAGGATACAAATAGTATTTACCCTTCTTCCTAATGTTTTGTACTAACCCTCATAAATCATCTTAGACCAATTGAACTTTCTTCCATCGGATAAACAAATAACGTGATGCAATTTTGGAAGGAAAGTCATTAAACCCGATGGTCTTATTACTCATACACATCAACAAGGTATGAATAAGAAACTTCCATTGTGGTGAAAATAAACTCTTAAAAATTGTACCTTATCACCCCTCATGTGTATATCTAACTGTCTAAACCATTACAATCTCAACATCGAGAGTTATCAATACCATCACATCATCAAACTTTAAAACATCCCTAATGATCTTCTCAGAAACAGAAATAGCATTCTCATCCACAACAGTGCTAAAAACTTCAACTCCTTCAATCTCTTCAAGCTTAGCATTCCTCCAGAACTGATGTATGTAGGCTTTAAAGATAGTTGGTGTGACAGTTAAGACATAGTAAATAGGACTGTGAACAAGAAAATCAATCATTTGATGAAACCCTTCAGATCGATCGTTCTTGGTGAGAATAGCAACAAGATTATGTGTAGTAGAATAAGTTTCCGCCATTGTAATTAAGGATGTAGATGACGTAGGGTTTGGGAAGTATGCAAAGGATATTGATGAGGGTTTATGTGAAGCGCCAAGTGAAAGTGGTTTGAAGATCAAATAATTAATCCATCCGTTATTTAGGAAATAATATATGTATGCAAAAGTTACCAATCACCCATAGTATCAACACTAAACACAATGCTATCCGCGGCATGAACAACTATCCGCTTTTAGACACACACCATCCGTGGATACATAGTAGCACTTCAACCAAACATCCAAGAGTTATAGCAAGTAAATCATGTCATACAAAGAGATCTCACAAAATATGAAGGATTACACAATTTTTATTTTTATTTTTTTCCAAACACAAGCGACTACACACGGCTCCCATGTAAACAAATCCTTCATACCGCAAGACAAAACACACAACAAACACGAGAGAAGAAGAGTATTGTTGTCGATTGGTTAGAAAGAGCGAAGTGGTTCCAAATGACCTATCCGTGGTTAGAAATGTAAGTCAATATGGTCAACTTCTAAGATAAATATTAGTCTAACGCACGAGAATCTCATTAACTCCTCAACCACATTTAACTCGCCTCATTTACTTTCATAACCCGAACTACGCTTATAAAAGAACCCATATCTCACATAACACACGTCAATTAAAACCAAACCCTAATTTCTCCAAAATCCACAATCAATCTCAATCACCATGGGAACCCCAGGTTGGAATAAACCCGAAGTTGTTGATCTTACATCCTCCTCCTCATCATCATCATCTTCATCATCCGGTGAAGATTCTAACCCATGGCGATCCTCTTTCCTCCACAGAACCAAGACCAAGAAAATCCCGTTTCTTCCATCATCCGAAGATGATAGTGTGGTGAATCAAGTGAGGCATCGAGGACTCGATGACTCTCAAGAGAACTTCAAACCCCGACCTTCATCATCCCAACCCCAACCAAGACCACGAGCGAGAAATCCACCACTCCCAAAGGCGAGAGGTGGTTCTTGGTCTTCCAAGACCAAGTTGTGGTGCTTCTTCACACATCGTGGGGGAAGGGAAAAGGAAAATGGAATGATGCTTTTCGTGAAACGATGAGATGCAGTATGATCGACTATGTCCTTTGTGCTTCATCTACGTATTCATCTTCATCATCTTCGTTTGCATCAATCCATCCTTCCCATTTTGATCCTTAGCTTGTCATGCATATCCAACAAATGAGGATAGTAGTAGGAAATCATGTATAAAGTAGTCTTTAATTTGCACTTGAAGTTTCATTGTAAGGCATAAACTGCTTTTGATGAATGAATGAACAATTTAACTTGATGCCGTTAGCTTCTATAATGAACTTTCTTGTATCTGCAAAATGGTTAGTGGAAACACGAACAACAAGCGATGGGTTGAAAAAACTATCGGTGGTTAGAAACAAGAATAGCAAAACTAAGATTACATAATAACAGTCCAATAATTATACAAACTGGTACAAAACAATTTGAGAGTTTAGAGATTAATCATTCCAATACTAACAACAAGATACTAAAACCTCCCCACATCAAAAGCTTTGGTGAGAAGATCAGCAACATTGAAACCAGTATGTATTTTGACCATTTGAATTAGTCTTTTCTCATTACAATCTCTAATGAAATGATGCCTTATCTCAATATGTTTAGTTCTAGAATGTAAAACAGGATTTTTAATAATGCAAATTGTCTGTTATTATCAATGTAAATCTTAGTATGCATAAAATTGTACCCAAAATCCAAAGAATTGATTACGAATCCAAAGAACTTGACCACAACAACTAGCGGCTTACCGCATATTCAACCGGTTGTAGAATTAGCCACAATGGTTTGCTTTTACACCGCCAAGAAATTAATCGCTTCCCCAGCCGACATCCTCCAAAGGTAGACTTCCTATCAAACTAGCACCAAGCATAATCACTATCTCGTAGTCCACCAAATCAAAGGGAATCCTTAGAGTACGAAAGACCTAATTTAGGACGACCTTTAAGATATCTAAAGATCCTCTTAACATCATTCATGTGTGAGGTATTAGGTGTGACTTGAAATCTTGCACACACACACATACCGAGAACATAATATCCGCCTAGATGTTGTGAGATACATCAAAGATCCAATCATGGACTGTATAACTTCAAATCAACTTTGGGACTTCCATCATACGGTAGCAGAGGTTTCGAGTCTCCATAGGTGTACTTGCACTCTTTACATCTTGAAACCCAAACTTTTTCAAAATATCGCTACATACTTGTCTTGACTAATGAAAATGCCATCGGTCCTTTGTTGAACACGTAGCCCCGAAAAGAAAATGAGTTCTCTATAGAACTCATAAAAACTATCATGCATAAGTTTCTCAAAATCTCTGCATAGCTCCTTGTTTGTAGAGCCAAAGATGATGTCATCTATATAAACTGAACCAATAAAATATCATCTTTGTGCTTTCTAATGAACAAAGTTTTATCAATCATTCTCTTTTAAACCCATTGTCATCAAATAAGTGACAGCACTCATACCATGCCCTAGGAGCTTGATCTGACCCATACATAGCCTTTCTCACCCTATAAACCTTGTCGGGATGAGCAGGATCTTCAAAACCGGGAGGTTGACAAACATAAACCTCCTCATCAATGGTGCCATACAAAATGCACTTTTAACATCCATCGATACACAACAAAATTCTTGAATGAGCATAAGCCAAAAATAATCGATAGCCTCTATTCTTGCAAGCTGAGCAAACACTTCATCATAATCCAAACCTTGGTTTGTGTGTATCCTTGAGCAACCAACCTTGACTTGTTCCTCACAACAATACCTCTTTCATCCTCTTGTTTACGAACACCCATTTAGTCCCAATTGCCCTTTTTCCATTTGGAAGATCAACGATGTCCAAACCTCTTGAAGCTTAAGCCGTAAAAGCTCCTCTTGCATTGATTCTACCCACCTTCTTGATAAAGCTTCTTCCTCTTGGGCTCCTTTTGAGGCAGAAAACAATCAAGCAGGCAATTTGCGAGATCTTTATGGTATTTCTTTTGTGAAGTGATCTTCTGAAGAACCCATGTTCGGAAAGGGTTGATGTTAACCCGCTTCTTGTTTGAGCTGGAGTATTCAAGTTTCAAGTATTTGTTCCTTGGGATGAATTTTGTGAATCCTTGTAGTGGTAATTGGACTTTCATGAATGACGGTTCCAAATTAGACAAATCGACATTGAAGAAATCATCCATGTCTTCATTATCGGTAGGAGTATCAATCTCAATCAAAGCGGGCATATTAGGATCATGTGGATACTCCTCATCACCAAATCTTGTCTTTCATGTGGTCCAAAGAAAGTACTATCACCAAGACTTGTATCGGGGTTTCACTTGACCTATCGGTGGTAGAAGATGGCTTATCGGTGGTTTTAGTAGGCTTAGCGGTGCTTTTTAGTAGACTTAGCGATTGCTTGCGAGAATGCCTTTCTTCTTTCAATTTCTTCACCGACACTTTGAGTTATCTTTCAACAACTCATCCTTATCTTGATGATGATCAACATTGCCTCCAGATATTGATTACATAATCATCAGTGGGACCTTGCTTGTGAATGATGGAAGGAACAGAACAAGCTTTCCACTTTTTAACCAAATAGAACTCCTTTGGAGAATCAGCTTCCTTGGAAGGTATCTCTGCCTCATAATCCTTTTGAGTACCTGCATAAACATTAGTGGAAGTTCCTGCAATGATAGGCTCATAATTCATAGATTTGGTTAGCATATCAATGTTAAACAACCAATCTGGTCCTTTGGTCTCAACACTAGGAGTCTTTTCACTGAATTGAACATGTAGGTTCTCTTCAACAATTCTAGTCCTCCTATTGTATACTCTAAAGGCTTTGCTATTAGTAGAATAGCCTAAAAAGTATCCATCATCAGCTTTTTCTTGAAACTTACCTAGGTAGTCTATGGTATTCAAGATGGTAGCAGGACACCCAATGGTTTTAGGAATGCAATCATTGGCTTCCTATCATGTAGCACTCATGGGGGTCTTGTTATGAGGCTTTACTACCTTACATTACTGCGCATAACATGCAGTTCCTCTTCACCCGAAAGGTAGTGGGTAACCGATTCGACAACATTGTCCTAGCAGCCTCAATTAGTGTCCTATTCTTCCTTTCACCTACACCATTACATTGTGGTGTTCTAGCAACACTAAACTGCTTTCTATACCTTTAGCTACGTAAGGCGATTCATCACATCATTCTTAAACTCGGTTCCATTATCACATCGATTACCTTGACCTTATGGTTTACTAGATTTTCTATCTTAGTAATGAAACTCTTGAGGATCTCACTAGTCTCACTCTTAGCGACCAAAAAGTACACCCAAGAAAATCTACTATAATCATCGATGATAGCTAAGCGATCGCTTATGGTTCAAGCTTCTAACAAAAGTAGGTCGAAATAAGTCCATATGAAGCATAAGCGGTGGTTGGTGATGGTGTTTACAGTTTTGGTCTTACAAGAAGCTCTATGTTGTTTACCTTTTGACAGCACACGCGTTCTTACACTCAAAACCTTTGAAGGTAACCCTCACTAAGTTTCCTTTTATCGGTTTATTGATTGTTTTGTAATTGAGATGACCTAGCCTTACATGCCATAATTTTGACTCATCTACAAATGCTTTAGCAAACAAACATGTTAAGGACCTATTTGGAAGGACATCTTTAAGATCAAAACAATATATATTTTCCTTCCTAGGTACCCTAAGTTGTACAAACTTCTCATCGGGCATCTTAAACTCGGGAGACAACACCACACTCGGTTTCCCAAAAGTACCTGTTTTCTTATCACGCATTTGAGAAACACCGAATAGATTATACTTAAGTCCACATGCCAAATAGACTTTTCAAAGTCTAAATTCCTATTACGATTGTGCCTCTGCCAAGTATCTTTCCTCCCTTGGATCATTGCCAAATGCCACATACCTTCCATCAAAAGCTTTAAAATCTTCGTGTTGCTCCCGTCCCAGTCATGTGCCCGAGCAACCACTATAAAAACTCCTTTGTCTTTTAGCTCGGTTTGTAGATTGCCTGCACATGAAATTAAGATTAGTTCTTTTGTGGACCCGAGCCAATATTGACTTGGGTGCCTACAGCTGCATCAAAATATTCAAATTTCTTTAGGTCCATTGATGCACATTGACATGTGGTAAAACCTTGGTCTTAGGCTTCCATTGCCAACTATTTGAGGCCTTATGACATAAAATGATTTCCAACCATCGTCGCTTATCACCTTTGGAATTTTAAAACTTCTTTTGAATTAGTGGTGATATTTTGTTATGATGGTTTGATTCGCTTAGCCGTGTTTACATTTTGCTTAGCGTGGTTGGAACCATTTAGGTCATGATGACTATAGATTTTGTATTCCCGTTCCTCATCAACCTTGCTCTTGGAATCATGTTTTTGTTTGGATGAGGGTTTGTATTCTTTGAAAGTTTTGATGATTTACCCTCCTCGATGATTCCAATCTTGTGGTCTGTTTTTATTACAATTTCTCCGTAAGTGTTCAAAACTACCACATAAAACAAGCCTTTTAACACATTGAAACTCATCTCCTAACTTTTGTTAGAAATTAGGCCATTAAAGTTTCTATGGTTACCCCTAGGTATGTATCTTTTCATTTGTTCCTAGCACTTCCTTGTACTCAACTACTCTCTTGCTATTTGAGCTCCAATCTAGGTACAAGGTTGACTTCTTGAGGATCAACTTTCTTAATTTTTTCTATCTCTTCGGACTTAGTTGATTCAAGACTATCTTCCTCGAATCGATTCCCAATCTTCAATTATGGAGCATCGGATGACTTATCGAACTTATCTTAGGTGTTTCGGTCTTACTTATTCCTTACGGGTTTGTTAAAAGCGAATTCACTACTAAATGTGAGTTCTTTAGCGGTGGTGCATGTTGCATAAGAGTGGGTGGTGGCATATTATTGTATCCTATCCCGAACCCTTTTCATTAAATGACTCTCAATAGATTTATGAACCATATTAGAAGCAAATTGTGTTTTAGCTACCCTAACAACATGTTTTCTTTTTCATCTAGGGCCTTTTGTTTTACACACTTGATTCAAGTTTCTCTTTAAGCATTTTAATCTCTATTCTTAAGATCAATTTCACCACCTAATATATTGATCTTATCTACATACTCAAACTCACATTGTCTGATGTTTAAGCTTCTCTTCCATTCTCTAGACCAACTCTATAACTAAGTTATCCATAGTCGGTCTTTCTACTTCTTTCCTCGTACTCTCGGTGATAGCTTTTTGAGATTCTAAGTTATCATGACATGATTTAAAAGAACAAGTAGAATCATTAGATACCTCGAATCGAACGTAAGATGAAGCATAGGCCATGAGAGCAAAGTTATGCTCTTTTGAAGCTTCAGCTAGCAAGAAAAGTCGCATTGGGACCTTCTTCATCGATCACTCAATCATAATCACCAATCCATCACGAGCAACCAAAGTGAAGAAGCGGCGGGCTCTTACGTAGTCTTCTTTATGCCTTCAATTCTTTTAGGGCTCGACATTCCACAGCAAAGTGCCCTTTCTTCTTGCGGTTAAAGCACTCCATCTTGCTTTTGTCGAACCAGCTCTCCTTTGACCATCATACTTAACTTGTCTTCGGTCCTCTCGAAACTTCCTTGCTTGGAGAGTCAACATTGCCATTGCCATTGAAGATTAATCTTCAAGATCATCGTGATCAATTTGATCCGATCTTGATTCAACACGATAACGGTAGTTAAATCACCCGAAAGCACAAATTGCACCATCATCGACATTATCACTAACGGTGGTATTGTTTGCAATAAGCCGTGGTTATACCATAGGCGGCAGTGGATACATCTTGTGGGCTTTTGTGATTAGTGGATACAAAAGCAATGTTTTGATTAGCGTAAGATGCATTAGCAAAGTTATTCTCGGACTCATAAACCTTGAGTTGTTGAAGAGATTGTCGAGTCATCTTATCAAAGTCCGCCTTATTTCTCCGCACAATTGTATGAATAGCCCATTCGGATGATAAACTCTAATGAACTTCAAATTAATATCTTCTTGAAGAACCTTATAATCTCTTGACTTGATTGGTGATAAGTTTTGAAGTCTATTGTATGTGCCATCAATCTTTTCTCCACTAAGAGCGTTGAAGGTTTCAAATTGATGCTTGAGCATATTCATCCTTGACTTAGTAGCTTCATTACCAAAGAAACCTTGTTTCAAGGCATCCATAAATCTTTATGAGACTCATATTGTTCAAAGTCAAAGCATAGTCATTGGGTATTCCGTGGAGAGAATCTTGTGAGCTTTGATCTCCATCTTCCTTTTGCTTTATCAATTTCACTAACAATAGCTATCTAGACCATCCTCACCCTTCTTAGGAAGAGTGTCTCTTTTCAACAACATCCCGAGAGCATAATCAATCATACGAATGTATTGCCTCATTCGCATTCTCCGTATTTGATACTACCATGCTTGAGCATGGGTACCTTTGAAGCGGTCACCATGTGAGTTTCGTCGGACATCTTTACTTACTTGAATAAAGCTTGATGAACTTCTTCTTGATTATAGTTTCTAGATCATGTGCTCGATACCACTTGTTGATCCCAGTTGAGCAAGCGATCTAATATAGAATGACTTAGAATAAAAGCTTATTAAGTATTACGAATTTAACACTTAATCTTAAGAAGAAGAACAATAAACATTCAACACCTCAATATTATTTATTAATACTGAATACTCTTACGAGATTAGGGTTTTGCAACCTTGAAGTGTATCGACCTTAGATATAAAACATTCGTATATCTAATCTAACCTAGGACCTCCTTTTATAGGCTAAGAAGTCCTTTACATTATACAATACGTAACCTACAAGATAAATATCTTTTCCATATTTATCTAATACAATAAACTAAACCGGCTATTACAAGACTAGCAGTGGTTACAATAATCTATTAGCAGTTACACAATACTACTAGCCGCGGTTTGTCATCATCCGTGGTTACACTCTTACATAGTGGTTATATCAAACACGTCAGTGGTTCCAGTACTTAGAGTAATTCTTGATCCAAGGAACCTAAAACCCAACAACAAACCTCTTTTTAATTAAGGAGACATGATATTATTTCTGAATAACCATTCGAGTATAGCTCCATTGGTGTCACTTCTCCACCGCAAACATATTTACAATATAACTTCCCAACCTATTACCATATTTATCATCCCAAAAATCCATATGAAAATTCGTATTTAGTTATTCATACTCATAACTTTCATCTCCCATATTACTAACTAATTATCACCTTCCACGTATTGTTTACGTTGCATGTCACGTGTAACAACATTACCGATTGCATATGTTATGTAAAATCATTAAATCGAACACAACCTCAAGTTAGTAGTTTCTTTTATGAGTGTTAATTGTTTCGCTCCATGTAATTGGGATTGGCGCCTTCTCTCAAATGATACGATCTTGGCTCTTTTTTTATTTGTTAAAATGGGCTAAGAAGTAAAATGTGGCAAAAAAATCATGATGCATATAAATTATCTGCTGTCTATTGCAGCGATTATTTCTTATAACGAGGCCTTACTTACCCGTGCTTTGGACTATTTTGATTGAATATTACGTGTTTTGTAAGTAATGTTAATGTAGATAGTTGAATATGTGCACATGGAACAATTTAAATGCATTTTGAGAAGTTTTTTTTTTTTTTTTTTTTAGTCTTTTCATTTTATGTTTGTAGGATAATTTTATGTAATTAGTAATATGTAATGTATTGGATTTATTTTAGTTGATTTGGGCTATCTAATTTTTGTTTTGATCTTTCTTTTAAGTTTCGAATAATTAATAAAGTATAATTTCTTATATATCTATGATGGGTTTGGTTCCCACAAAAATCTTTAAAGATTGTTACACAAAATGAACAGTGAGTTCTTTGTGTTTTGTTTTTGAGTCTTGTTAGTAGTGTAATGTCAATAATAATTTTGGTTATTATGTTTCTAAGTTGTGATGTTATCATAACTTTTGTATTTAAATACTTTCTCTACATTAAAAGTTACAATTAAGATAGTCTCTTCACATGTTATCTTTTAATATGCACGTTATATCTTATTGTTGATTGCGTAATGTTTGAGTAAATTGTTGAGTAAGTGAGTAAATTATCATGTCGTTGACACAACCTTTTGTACCATGGCATGCCAATTGCTTGTGCCATTGTTATAAAATACTATTCCCACAAATAGAGCTGTTGAGACTTGTAATGTCACTTTTGGCATACCATATTCTGAACTTTTGGGCTGCCTAGGCCAAATTTGTTAATACAGAGGTCTAAATGCGAATTATGTTGTTGAGTGGTAGTAAATTCATGTGATTCACATAAAATGCTAACCTCTCACCTGTAGCTTTCAATATCATCATGTAAAATTATATTCGTTTGACAATCGAGTTTCATGGTTTTCTGAAAACACTCACTAAGATATATAAATTAAACATTTAAATCCCAAATCGCATTACACATTTGTTAAACTGGTTGGTAACCATGTAATCTGTATTTATTTCTAGTCAGTGGTGATGTTTGTGCCAGCCAAACTTAGATTTTGTGCAGTAAAATAAATTCATATGATTTTTAAATAGGTTTCACGGTCCAAGATTAGCGAAAATAATCATTTTCTCATTTAATTTTCCTACATTAATTGTATAATAAAATGGACTTGGAACATGTATTTTTATAATAGGGGCAATTCCATATTTACTCAACTTAAACATGATAATGTCATATTTGCAAAACATGCTTTAAATGTATTACATTATGAATTCAAACTTGCATTTGGGTATATATGACGTTTCATCATTTAGATTAAATAAATATGGAATTATCACTATAATATTACAATAACAACAAACAAAACATATAGCTTTTGTATATGGGGTGATTATTTAGCGTCTCTAACGAAAGGCGTAAAGATATCATGATTACAAATTTATGTGATAATAATGTGATCCTACAAAAAAAACAATGTGTGAGACACAAAATTAACAAAAAACTTCATATAAATTAAAATTGCTTTTTCGTTGTTGTCGGTTGCTATTTGAGTATTTGACCATTCACGTGAGTCTTATCTTTTAAATCCCAAATACATGTAGTGGGCTCTAACAACCAACAATCGGTCCAATGCAAACTCAATCTCATTATATAAAACTACTTACTAATTCATTTCAAACACACCCGTAATTTTACGCTATCCTCGACAGAAATTTGTATGTCTTCAAGATCTTTTGGAGAGTCTCGGGTAGGTATCATCGAGTTGCGTTTTGTTTTGGTTTGTGTATTTTGAGCGAACCAAGAAAAGAAAGTGCCAAATTTGTTAATTTTCTTATCTTTTGTTTGGATATATAATGAAGATAGGCTTTAAAAATGGATCGATGGCGATGTTTTATTTATATTTTGGACTATGAGGTGCGATAGTATTTCGATACGAAAAAAATTACGAGATCGTTTAATTATTATTAATGTTCGAGTTTTGTGGTTGTGGAGAAGGTGTGTTCTTTGAAGAGGATGGGATAGGATAGTTATGAAGTTGGTGTTGATTGTTTGTTGGTTGATAGTCGATGGGTTCTAGGTTTAGATGTGGGTTGTTGGTGATATGGGTTGATTTGTTGGATGTGGTTGTGGTTCGGTACTTGTATTTATACTTATAAAATCAACTTTTGGACATCTTCATCATAAATGCGGAATAGTTTGTATTCACTGAAACTGCGAGGACAATTCATGTTCGTCTTCCTCATTGCATTTGATATAGCTTTAGAGATGACTTGAAAGGTTGTCTTGCACTTTCCTTTATGCAAATTTTTTCCACATTAAGTTTAAAGGCCTATGCTTTAAATAGTATAGATATATAAATACTTAATTTACATAGTCAAACAATTTGATTAAATCCTTTTCCACATTTAATATATAAATACTTATATTAAACTAGTTATAATACCGTACGAGCGGTTTTGACAAAAAAATAATCTTTATTGTCTGAGAATGTTGTGTTTTAAAGGTAATTGCATATAATTATATAGTTATAAGTTTAGATGCTGCATGAAGTTTATAAATCAAAATTATTTCAATATTTTAGTTAAATATATACACATATAAGAATTTGCCATGAAATTGTGATATAAGTACAACTAATATTTATGCAGGGTTTTTCATTATGCATTAATATTCATTAAATTTGGTAAAATATTTGTAAAATTAACATTAGATAACTTCGAAATTTAATTTTATTTAGGCGTGAAGATGTGGATGTTGTTATTTAAATTTAACTCTTGATATTATGTATCACGTGATGCAGTTTAATAGCACCTAATGGCGTTGATAAAGTTAAAGTATACTCATTAAAGTTTTAAAAATGTTTTTAGATATCCTTATATTAATAAATAAAATTACATGAGTCGTTATTATAAATGATGCATATATTTATTTTATATTAAAGTAACCGTCTTTGATTTGATAATTATATTCGTTTTAGTAATTTAGCAGTATTTAAATGTAAACTCGTGTCCATAGGTTAAATTTTAAAAATAAAATAAATAGTCGCTTATTGAGCGTATATAGTAAAAAATTGATCTTATAATCTTATACAAATTTATATATTGTTATTTAAAAAACATATGCATTGTATTTTTAAGATATAAAGTATAAAGGTATAAAGTATAAGGGTTATTTGTTTATATCTGAAGTTATTAAAACGTGGAGTTTATAATATTGACAAGCTTTATATAATTTTAAAAAATTCCCAATAAAAGTTTTATTAATTCTATCTTCTTTTAAGTTTTCTTTTCACAAATTTGACACTTGTATTTTTATGTGTTTTATCAATAAAAATTCTCATGGAATTTATAAAGTTTAATAAAATCGATTTAATTTTAAACTTTATTATGTCGCGTGTGCGATTTCAATTACGTAATGAAATTGAGCTCTTAATGGCGCAATTGTTTTCAATGAGAATAAATTAATAATCATCCGAAATAATGTAATTAGTTTAACTAGTCAAACAATAACATTAAAACAAAATTTGATTATACTTTCAAACAGAATAAATATAGTTGAAATACGATTACTGGTTGTACTGTTGTAGTCATCGTCCAAGCCCATTAAACCCTTTAATTATTTTTTATTACTAGTTTTATAAAGTACGAGATACAAATACCAGTAGAAAAAGTCGGAAACCCAGCCACAATGGCATACCCTAAAATGTAGAGACGTTATAAAATGTGAGACGTATAACCCTATGCAGTCTTCTTCTAAGGTATGTTTTATAACATTAGGGTTTTCATTTCAGTTTTGTTAGTTTTCTGTTTGTTATGATATTGTTGTGCTGTGAATGTTGATGAATCATGGTTTGTTAAAGATGTTAAAGTACTTGCAACTTGATGATATGTAAATTTTTACAGTGATTAGCAAATTGTGATAAAGATATTGTTGTAAATAAGTTGACTGTATGTAATACTGAATTTATGTGATAAGCGTGTGTTTGGATGAGTTTATTTTATGTGCTTATTACTTATTGAGATTTCAAGAAGCTGATAAGACTACTTTACTATCATATGATTATATCGAGCTTATGACTTATATAAGCTAAAAACTCAGATTATGGCTTTTCAACATTTTAATAAGCCATAAGCCTATATAATAAACTCATCCAATGATCCAAACAACCCCTTTTGTGAGCCAACTAATCCCATGGTGGCTACCCTTTTGGATAGCCAGTCGCTGAGTGAACATCAGTTGCCACAACAATATGGTGTTGATTTTTGGTTTTTTACTATATATGATCGTCGTTTTCTTTTTGTGCCTAGACATTCATCATTGAAACACTAGTTGCTTAATGATCTTTACCTTAAAATTTATTAATCATTTGAATTATTCCCAAGTGATTTAAAGCTTGCATGATCTTATTTAGCATGATATACTCTGGCACTAGATACGAATTAGCGGTGTTAAATATATACTTGTGACTAGATTTCGCATGTTGTGGGTTATATAAACTTAATATTGCAGAAGAATATACTTATTTGTTCATTAAGGGACATATGAATAAAATATCACTTTATTTTCAGATGATTTGTCCAAACATGCATGTATAATTAAGCGATTTATTTTTCTATTTGTGTTGCAGCAGGATTGTGCAATATGCAAGCGATGAAACCAAACAATGGCCATGCCTTATTCACTAGAATGCTCACATTCCTTCCATTTCCATTCGCCGCATCAAATGTAAAATATGGAAATCGAGTCTGTCACTGTTTGCCGAGCATTATGGAAAAAATCCTTTTCAGGTATGCCTTCACAACAAGGACACTTTCACCGCTATGCTCGTCCACCATTTCAAGCACGAGCCTCTACAACAAACACACTTTAGCCGCAATGTTCATCCACGATTCCAAGCACAAGAACCATCCGTCTTTAATGATGATGAACCTGTCAATCAGAAATTGAAAAAGTGCATTCCGGTAACTCTAATTCCGATGAAGGAATCAAATTAAGACATACACTGAACTTCCTGCAGTAGCAAAGTTAGAAATTTGATGATTTTGGCATTTAATAAATCTCAAAGCACCTGTCACTCAACGAACACCTATTGATCTTGTGACAATTCTTGATATTAGTGGTAGCATGGGAGGTTCAAAGATTGCTAATAAAACAAGCTATGGGTTTGTGGTACAAAATCTTGACCCGTTAGACAGACTGTCGGTATATCATTTTTCTTCTTCAGCCGTCGACTGTTTCCCTTAGTCTTATGACTGAATTGGAAAACAAGAATCTCTACATATGATTAACTCATTGGTTGCTGATGGTGATACGAATATAGCTGAGGCCTTAAAAAAGGATCCAAAGTGATGACTGACGAATTTCAAGAATCCGATTGGCGGTATGATACTTTGTCAGATGGTCAGGATTCTTTCAATATTCGGCAATCTTTAACATTACCCGACACTCGCATACCAATTCACACATTTGGGTTTGGGGTGGATCATGATGCAAATTTATTGCACTCTATTTCAGAACAGTCTGGGGATGTTTTCGTTCATAGAAGCTGAGAATGTGATACAAGATGCTTTAAGCTCAGTGTATAGGTGGGCTTCTGTGTAGTGGTTCAAGAATTACGGGTTGAAGTCGAGTGTGTTCATTCTGCGTGCGGCTCGGGTCGATTAAAGCTGGGAGCTATAAAGTGGGTATGGGCGGTAATGGTAGATCGGGGTTTATTGAGGTTGGAAGTTATATGCTGAAGAAGAAAGGATTTTCTGGTAACAATGGATATTCCGGTGGTTCAGTCGGAAATAAAATGCCATTGGTGAAATTTACACTTACAAGGAGCCGTCAAAAGACACTCGTGATTATTGAAGGAAGCAAGTGACAATATTGAGCCTGAGACTGTTGGTAACCAAACAGTGTCGCTTGAAGTCTACAGACAAAGAAACCGTCTTAATGTTGCTAGTGTGATTGCTGGCGCCCGTGTGGCGGCTGAACAGTAACCTGGCAACAGATTAATGCTCGGGGTTGCCAGGAAAAGTTATTGCAATTGGGGCCGGCACTTGGCAAGATGAGTGTGATGGTTTGGATGAGGAACTGGATGAAATGAGAGAGGAATGGCTAACCCTAGAGTATATGGTCGAGAGGAAGGGCTTATGTGTTGTCGGGTTGAACGCACACTCAAAGCAGCGAGCTACGGCTAGGGTGACTCGACTAAGAGGGATGCCGAAGAGGACTTACCAAACACCAAAATGAAGCATGGTTACAAAATCTCAGAAAATGGCTATAACCCCTACGTAAGCCAACAAAAAAAAAGAAATTTTGAAGATCAATCTATACGTTCTCAGCACCGCAAATTCTAAATAGTTTTAAACTTTATTGGTTTAGTTTTCACGTTGATTTTGATTTGGATTTTATTTTTGTGGGAATAATTGTTATGGATATTAGAAAATTGATAAGTCTGTGTTCTTTTTTTGTTTTTCTTATCAGAAACTTGGAAGATATGTTTGATCCTACCAAGTACCGATTGTTACTAAATTTTTGTTTTGTTGTTACAAACTTACAATCTTCTAAATTTTTTTTTTACTAATCTTACTAGCCATGTTTGTAAAATAAGCTTTCACATAAAATAATATTGACACCATCGTTGCAATAAATAAAGTTAAATTTGATAAGGGGAGGGGAGTGTACTCTTCTACAGATTAGCGTCATCGCTCATCCGATAAAAGCATTTATTTCTATTCTGGATTCTACTTATTACTGATTTGGAGGTGGTACCTAATCCGATTTTTTTTTTTTTTTTTTTTAAAATCACATACGATATTAAAATAAAAGCATCTGAATTTTCTTGTTTTTTCTTTCATAAAATTTATTGAAAAAAAAAGTTTGGAACTTTGTTTATTTCATCCTTAGAAATATATTAAAAATGAATGGGTTTAGAGTGGTGAAAACCAAGCAGAAATAATAAGCCCATAAGTAGAAGATATATATCAAACCCTAGTCTCATTGGCGCACAGGTTTCTTCTTTGTTGCAGTCTCACTCTACAGGTTTGTCATTTCAAGGAATTTTTATTTTATTATTTTTATTATTATTATTTTTATATTAGCCGTTGCTACTCCCCCACGTTTATATTTTTCAAACCTTTCCCCACAAACTCGCTCGGCTTCACAACTCGAAATGGGAACCGATCAAGCTACTCGAATTGGATGGGGCGGTGTACCCGCTCGGCTTCAACTACTCGATGGCACTACCCGTGCCCACTCCCTCCTCCCAATTAGTTATTGTTGTCAGTTGTAGCTTCTTCTATAGAAAAGTAGTAAATAGTGTTTAATTAGTATCAATTGTGACTGTAATAGAAGTATTGGAATCAAGACCTGTTACACTCACACAAAATATAGTGTATTTAATTTATCTTTGAGCAAATGATTCAAACGACCTAAAGTAAGATCTTTTTGTTTGACGATATCATTGTTTTATTGAGCCGTCAATACTTATAACTTGTTAAGTGACACTTTTAATACCATGTGTAGCATCCTTCGGTCACAGTGGCATCAAGCTAACATGCTCGTAATTCGATCTCAAGATTTTATATTAAAAGTCTAAATATATTTACTACTAGTTTTTAACCCATGCGCATAGGTTTTCTAATGGTGTGCTTTGTAGTAGTGTTTTTTTTTTTTTTTCATTTTACACAATTTTTAAATTTTGTTAATTTCTATAGCGAGATTTGAAATAGGTTTACTAGCATGGGAGACTTATTATGTTTGCATGATCTTAAAACTCTTAGCGCTCTATTTTCTTAGCATCCATAAAATTGATGATATATACAAATATAAACACGAACTCTTGTAGCCTTTTAATATATTGTATGTTAATAGACAATGTTTGTTTTATGTTTTAGTCGAATGGGTCAAAGGGTTTAGACAACGGGTTGGGTCATGTTGATCCAACACCCATTTAGTTATTTGGTAGTTAATTCGGTTATGACTTTATGTGGCAGATTACAAGCGATTATGGATGAAGCGACATGATGGTTGACCATCAAACTTGTGCGTTTCATAAGTTATAAATAGGTAGATCGAGTCCAAATGTAACATAACAATTCCAACGTTTTATATCACTTTGTGTTTACATATTTCTTGTTTGTCTACTTTCATACAATATTTAGTTTGTCTCTCAATTTCATTCGATTCATACAATGGTGAGTTATAAGCAAATCATGCAGCGTAATTGGCTTGAGTGTCGACACGAAGCGTATGACATTGGTACGAGCCCAGTTACGAAGCACAGGAGCAGAGCAATTCAAAAGCATGGCCAAGTGGCGTTAAATAAAAAAAATTTGCAATACACAAGCGAAGATGGGGAAACAAAAAAATACTTATCCCTGAAAGCGGTTATTAAAGATAAGATACGGAAGTTGTATCCGACTCCTCTAGAAATCCAACAGTTACGCAAGAAAATAGGGCGTTACTTTATCAAAAAAGGATAGAAGGCGGTGTTTTTATTTGCAAAACAAGGGTCGCGTATCGTAAGTGTACAAACAAGAAAAACAAAGATATCAATCAAGAACAATACAACATGGCGTACTACATCAAATGCATGAAGAACTTCGGTTATGGGACGGAGAAAGTGCGTTGCAACATATTATATAGTCGAGGATCGGACCAAGGTAATTGGAATAATATATGGTTTGTAAGTGGAGCCTATAAAAACACATGAGTCCGTGAGGACTTTGTTTAGTCAGAATGATCAATAGGTTCAAGATGGATGGAAAGGAAGAAAAGGAAAAGTTTATATTTTCTATGGCGTTGGAGAGGCCATTGTAGATACCAAAGAAGGAGGATTAGTGATTCCAAACGTGCTACATGCACGGAGATCACGTTAAATGTTTTAAGTCGACCAACTAGAGGATCAAGGTTTTGTATTGACTTATAGGAATGGAAAGTGTCGAATAAAATACATGTTCGACAATGGTGAAAGGTTGTTAGGCGTGCGGGAAGGCGATGGAAAATATTGATGGAAGCATGATCGAAAGTCACGATAAATTTACGGAGGAATATTATAAGTCAATAGATCCAGTGATGAATGTTCATTAATCGAAGGGATGGAAGATTTAAAGATGGATAAGGAGGATAGTCAAGATTATATTGGCGAAGAATATAAGTCTAAGCGAAACACTATATCATATGAAGGTAAACACCTTTTCCGTTTTTGTCTTTTTAGATTTGATTAAAATCGACAAATTAGTTTTAAAAGGAGATATTGGGAAAGAAGTTTTGGAGTTGTTGGAATAGTTTTACCTAGGGTACTTAGGCTAAGTTAGTGGGATTGGCATGGGAGGATGAGCAAGAGGTTAAAGAATGCTATAGGAATTTATAGCGTTGGTCAAGATTTACTATGAGGAAGCGCGAAGATCGGTGCGGGAGAAGCCAAGGAAAGAAATGGTGGGCCAAAAGTACCATTTGGTTTGCAAAGATGCGTTGAAGTAGGGGATGCATGGAGAGTCTCAGGAAGAAGTGCAAGGTTGCTCAAGATGATGCCAAGGAAGATAGCAACATGGAGAATGCAACAAGTGAAGAAAGCAAGGATAGCACATCGGTTAGTGATGACTTCATTGTCATCACGTGAAGAACTAAAGGACCAAGAAAAGGCGTTTTAACATCCGAATTAGGAGGGAGATGTAGCCTTTTTAATATCTTGTATATTAATAAACAATCTTTGTTTTATGTTTTTAGTCGAATGGGTCAAAGGGTTTAGACAATGGGTTTAGGTCATGTTGATCGAACACCCTTTAGTTATTTGGTAGTTAATTTAGTTCGACTTTATGTGGCGAGTTACAAATGGTTATGGATGAAGCGATATGATGGTTGACCACCGAACTTGTGTCGTTTCATAAGTTATAAATAGGTAGATCGAGTCAAATGTAACACAAAATTCAACGTTTTATATCACTTTGTGTTTACATATTTCTTGTTGTCTACTCGCATACAATATTTATATTTGATTCTTTAATGGTGAGTTATAAGCAAATCATACAGCGAAATTGGCTTGAGTATCGACACGTGACGTATGGCTAACAACTCTGTTACATGGAAGGTGTGGTCGAGAAATGGAAAGTCATCAAGTCGAGGCATTCGGACGGAAGAAGGAGGCGTGAGACGGATACTATGATTTGAAGAAGAGAGTAGTTTCAACGACGGTGGTGTTGGAGATGGAGCAAAAGAGATCGAGAAAGGAAGACAAAAATTGGCATTAGAAGAACAAAACTTGAATTTGAGCGACAAAAGAAATATGATAAAGATCTCATATTCTATTTGCATGTGATCGACCCATCTTTGCCCATGTTGCAACAAGAAACAATGCGGAAAATCAAAGGCCTTGATCAAAGTGCGCCCTGACCTAGATTTTTAATAAGTGTTGTAATGTTTTAATAAGTTTCGTAATGTTTTAATTTTATTTGAATTATTATGTAACGTTTAATTATTAATGAAATTTTATTTTGTGTTTAAAAATGTTTAAAAAAAAAGAAAGAACTTGGTCAAATCTTCTTGGGCTGTCCTTTCGAAGGTCATTGGAGAAAGGCGGCGTGGCGGTGAAAATGGGGGCACGACCTAAAATGGACACGTGTAAAAAGCAGAGAAATAGGATAAGCGTATAAAAGTGACAAAAGCGGATAAAAACATAAAAATTGTAAGCAAGGACGAAAACATATAAAAGCGGATGAAAACCTATATAAAAGCGGATGGCGTGTAAAAACATGAAAGCGGATAAAGCGTGCAAAAATGGGCCAGCGGATAAAAGCGATACAAAATGGGCCAACGGATAAAGCGTGAAAATGGGCCAGCGTTTAAAATCGGGGCGAGCGAATAAAATGTATAAAGCGGATGAAAGCGTATTAAAACATAAGAAAATTAATGAAAGCGTTATAAACACGGACGAAAGCGGATAAAAGCGTAAGAAAATGGGCGAAAATGTATAAAAACAAGCAGCGGATAAAGTGTATAAAAGCAGTGAATGACATATTAAGCGTAGTAAACATATAAAAGCTGTGAAAGCGTATAAAAGCGGCCGAGCGGATAAAAGCGTGTGAAAGCGGAAGAAACATATATAAAAGCGGACGGACGGATAAAAGCGTGTAAAGCGGACGAAAACTTATAAAGCGGAATGACGTATAAAAGCAGACGGCGATTTTCTACCTTTATGTACATGGCATATGTGGGGAGTTAGGAGAAGCTAACGATCGTTAGAGATGAGGATGATGGTGTTATCAAACTTCATTATAAGGACTCATGGTGCAAAAATAAAAACAAAGGGACTTGCGGTGTTATTTTGGGCAAATCATAAGGACCATAATCTATTTAGAAAAGTAGAAAACTAGGTATAAACTATAATCTATTTAGAAAATGAAACAACAGGTGGTTTACTTATTATACATTAGTAAAACACATATTTGTTTTAGGCCTAAGCAAGTGAGATTGACAAAAGATAGAAAAGTTAAAAAAAAAGAAAAAGAAAAAAGTTAACTCGGATGGCGCGGCGATCGCCCGATCTACGTGCGATCTTACGATCTTAGTTACGATCCTACCACGTATGCGATCCTACCGCGATCCTACCGGTTTTAGCTAGTGAACACATAAACTAAATGCGATCCTCTGAGTTTACACCACATTCGACGACCTTGCTAATACACATTGTAACTAATATATTAGACTTGAAAATTTAAAGGTTACTCGTAAAACCTTTTAAAAAGTAATAAATTATTAATTTGTCGATAACATAGTATCTCGCTAAATTAATAAAATATATAAATCACACATTATTAATTTATAGAGGTTTCTTGTCTGACTCTCAAACCACGTATAAAAAGTTTGCATCTTGAGCCACATTTTTTGTGTCGATCACATATAAAATTTGCAAATCCATCACGTTATAAAAATTTAGCCAGAGGTTGCAAATTTTATAAAACAAAACGTTTTTATCAGTACAAAACAATTTAAAAAAAGAAAAAGAAAAAAATCTCTTTAACATCTTTATGGGTTCATTTAAAAAAAAATGTTTTGGTAATTTTATCGATATATATCCCAAAAGCGTTTTTATCGAGCAAAATGTCCCGATTATGTATACATTATCGAAGTAAAGCGTGATCGATCACGTGCACATTTTATCTAAGCAAAAGCGTGATCGATCATGGATCGTTTTATGAATCTCGACAATATCGGTCACGTATACATTTTATCGAGCAAAACATGATTGATCGGCGTATCGTTTTATATGAAGCCCGGGGATCCATATACATGATTGATCGCGTTTTTGCTTTGATGAAATTTTATCGATTCACGTATAAAAATTTGCAACTGGGCCACATTTTATATCGATCCGCATAAAAATTTGGCCCGAGTTGCATATTTTATCGATCAATATAAAAATTTTGCTTTTTCGATCGCGTATAAAAATGCGGCTGAGTTGCAAATTTTTATCGATGCAGTATAGAATTTTGCCTTCGATCACGTATAAAATGTGGCCGGTTTCAACTTTTATCGATCATATAAAAATTTTGCAACTCGTACATATAAAAATGTGGCCCGAGTTACAAATTTTTATCGATCACGCATAAAGTTTTACAACTCGATCACGTGTAAAAATATGACCGAGGTTGCAAATTTTTATCGATAACATATATAAAATCGTGTCGTGCGTATAAAAATGAATCGTGATCGATAAAATTTTATCAACAAAAGCGTGATCGATCCGCATTATCACGGATCATCGGGGCTTCGTAAAAGCGTATACATGATCGATCAAAATATTTGATAAAATGATTGGATAAAAACATGAACTAGAAATACTACGTTAAAAAGATTGCTAAAGGATAAAAGAAAGGGTATATAACACCATTGGACGCTTGGTCCGATGGTAAATAATTCGTTTATAAATCAACATGCAGGGTTAGCCCATCACTATGGGCAATTTTAGTTATTTCTAGCCATAAGGATGATTGGTGTAAATTTTTGAGGCCCCAACTATGGGCAATTTTAATATTTCTAGCCATAAGGATGATTGGTGTAAATTTTAGAGTAGCATGGATGATTTATCTAATTAAAAAATTGTTTCTAGCCACTAGGACGATTGGTGAAAATATTTGAGCCACAGAGACGAATAGCGTAATTATTTAGAGTTACATGGACAATTTATGTAAATAATGTAATGAACCCTTGATTAAATCATGTGACATGAAATAGATGCATACAATGATAAACTAAAAAATATTTATACAATAGAAAAATTAAAGTTGAATGCCAAAAAATAAAAAGGTGGCAAGTGTTCGTTGCATCACTATGGGCAATTTTAATTATTTCTAGCCATAAGGATGATTGGTGTTTTTTAGAGCACATGGATGATTTATGTAATTAAAAAGTTGTTTCTATCCATTGGTATGAATTTTTGAAACCCACGAGGATGAATGGTGTAATTATTTAGAGCTACATGGATGATTGTATGAAATTAATGTAATGAACCCTTGATTAAATCATGTCACGTCAAGTAGATGCATACGATAAGAAAATTATGAAAATATTTGCATATAATAATAAACTTAAAAGTTGAATGCTTAAAAATAAAGGAGGCAAATTGGATTCTTTTTATGACAATTAGCTCTTTTATATATATATATATATATATATATATATATATATATATATATATATATATATATATATATATATATATATATATATATATATTTAGGTTATTATATGAAAAGTTTAGAAGAAAAGAATGAGAAGGCATGTGGAGGTGACGTGTGTCGCTGCTTGTAATCGTCGTCTTAGCGTCATCACCACCTTTCGCTTTACCCCCGCCCCACCCACACCCCCTCAAAAATTTTTTCCTCAAAAAAATTTTTTTTTGAGGCAAAATTTTTTTCCCGTCAAAAATTCCATGAAATTTTTTCTTTTCGTCGTAGTTATAAAGTTCTTGCATCAGCGAATCGTAATTTTAGTGCGTTAAGGTTATAAATTCTTGCATCAGGTTATAAAGTTCTTGCGTCGCGGTTATAAAGTTCTGCGTCCACGATAATGATTTTTAATGCATTAATGTTATAACATTGATTTTAGTGCATCATGGTTGATGCACAGCTATAACTATGATGCAGTAACTTATAATAAAGATGCGCAAGCTTATTAGTGCGTTAAGGTTATAAGTTCTTTGCGTCACATTATGATTTTAGTGCGTTAAGGTTATAAATTATTGCATCGCGGGTTATAAAGTTATTGCATCATGATCGTGATTTTAGTGCGTTTAAGGTTATAACGTTGATTTAGTGCATCATAGTTGATGCCAGTGACCTAATAACTTATAATAAGATGCACCAAACTTATTAGTGCGTTAAGGTTATAAGTTCTTTGCATCAGCGGTTATAAATTTCTGCGCATCGTAATTATGATTTTAGTGCATTAAGGTTATAAATTCTTGCATCACAATTATAATTGTGATCATTCTCTTGTGATGCGATAATAAATTTTGGCGGGATTTTTTTTTTTTTTGCCCAAAATTTTTAGTGGGGAAAATTTTTTGAGGGTGGGGGTGACTTCTGTGTCGCATGACGTGGCGTGTCGCTCACGTCGCCCGCATTTATTTTCATTATAAAACTTTTCGTTTTAACACCCTTACTATATATATATATATATATATATATATATATATATATATATATATATATATATATATATATATATAGTTAGGATCAAATAAGAAGAATAATAAAAATAAGAAGGATAGGAAATGTAGGCGGCAAACAATTCTAGATGCGCAATGGATGAAAATGGATGCGTCTTCAGTTCGGAATCCCTCATAATATTAAAATGTGTGGGTAGAATTCTTGCTGCATACCGTTTAATGTTATTATATGATATCACTTCATATATATATATATATATATAATATATATATATATATATATATATATATATATATATATATATATATATATATATATATATATATATATATATATATATATATATATGGGGAAGGGATCAATGAAGAATAATTAAAATGAGAAGGAAGTGGGTAAATACATTTTGCTACACATTTGAACTAAAGTGAATGAATCACGTCGCGTTGAATGTATCCGTGCATGATGATTGTGATTTCTGTCACTGACTGTGTTCTGCTGATCTAGCTATATATATATATATATATATATGTTGTGTTTGCAATAGTGGTTTTACAAATTTCCACAATTTTTGAATTTTGTGTCTATAGCAAGTTTTGAAATGGAAGTTTACTATATCATGCGAGACTTATTATGTACGTATGCATGATCTTTAAACTCGGTGTGCTCTATTTTTCTTCGCATCCATCAAAGCAGTGCTAAGCGTGAGACTTGTTGCATTGTATTATGGCATTACACCCTGTTCGTTAATACTTTATTTCACATTCTCTCTTGTGCGTTTATCATTCATAAGTTTGTAGCCTTCCTTGTTACACGCAAGCACGTGTTGATATATTTCTTTCGTGGCTGAGTGCTTATTATATATGGTGACTTTTACGAATTTCAAAACCTTTAGAAAGACCATATTCATTATAAAAATCATATGCATCGTCTGCACTATCAAATGTTTTTACGATTAAAGTACCCAGAAGATCGACTGAATTCAATGGGTGAATCAAATTCATTCTCCTCACCTGATTCCATTAAAAGTAAACGAATCAATTAAAATCCTAAAAAGGTGAAAAAAGATATTGACATAGCTTAATTAAGAAAATGATCACACCTTTGTCAACCTCAATATCTTCCTCACCGTGTATAAGATAGCCATTTTCGTCAATCTGGCCGATCAAAATCTCTTCATCTTGAATATACGTAAAGCCTGATTAATATAAAAATTTATGTATGTTAGATAAGAAATAAGACATATGCAACAAAAAAAACTATTTCTTTCGCATACAAAGAAATATTTCGTGGACTCATTTTTTATAACAGTTATGAACCAAATTTTAACTTTATTTAAACCTGGTTGTGCTTGTTCCTTGTATACTGAATCAACCAAATTCGAAATAAAGTACAACTGTAATGTTCTCAGTTATTTTATGAGTGTTAATTGTTTTCGCTCCATGTAATTGGGATTGGCGCCTTCTCTCAAATGATACGATCTTGGCTCTTTTTTTATTTGTTAAAATGGGCTAAGAAGTAAAATGTGGCAAAAAAAAATCATGATGCATATAAATTATCTGCTGTCTATTGCAGCGATTATTTCTTATAACACGAGGCCTTACTTACCCGTGCTTTGCACCGGACTAGTTTTTGATTGAATATTACGTGTTTTGTAAGTAATGTTAATGTAGATAGTTGAATATGTGCACATGGAACAATTTAAATGCATTTTGAGAAGTTTTTTTTTTTTTTTTTTTAGTCTTTTCATTTTATGTTTGTAGGATAATTTTATGTAATTAGTAATATGTAATGTATTGGATTTATTTTAGTTGATTTGGGCTATCTAATTTTTGTTTTGATCTTTCTTTTAAGTTTCGAATAATTAATAAGAAGTATAATTTCTTATATATCTATGATGGGTTTGGTTCCCACACAAAAAATCTTTAAAGATTGTTACACAAAATGAACAGACTGAGTTCTTTGTGTTTGTTTTTCGAGTCTTGTTCGTAGTGTAATGTCTGGTAATAATTTTGGTTATTATGTTTCTAAGTTGTGATGTTATCATAACTTTTGTATTTAAAATACTTTCTCTACATTAAAAGTTACAATTAAGATAGTCTCTTCACATGTTATCTTTTAATATGCACGAATTATATCTTATTGTTGATTGCGTAATGTTTGAGTAAATTGTTGAGTAAGTGAGTAAATTATCATGTCGTTGACACAACCTTTTGTACCATGGCATGCCAATTGCTTGTGCCATTTGTTATAAAATACTATTCCCACAAATAGAGCTGTTGAGACTTGTAATGTCACTTTTGGCATACCATATTCTAGACTTTTGGGCTGCCTAGGCCAAATTTGTTAATTTTTAGGGGTCTAAATGCACGAATTATGTTGTTGAGTAACTGACTAAATTCACATGTGATTCACATAAAATGCACAACCTACTCACCTGTAGCTTTCAATATCATCATGTAAGAATTATATTCGTTTGACAATCGAGATTTCATGGTTTTCTACGAAAACACTCACTAAGATATATAAGTGTAAACATTTAAATCCCAAATACGCATTACACATTTGTTAAACTGGTTGGTAACCATGTAATCTGTATTTATTTCTAGTCGAGTGGTGATGTTTGTGCCAACCAAACTTAGATTTTGTGCAGTAAAATAAATTCATATGATTTTTAAATAGGTTCACGGTCCAAAGTTAGCGAAAATAATCATTTTCTCATTTAATTTTCCTACATTAATTGTATAATAAAATGGACTTGGAACATGTATTTTTATAATAGGGGCAATTCCATATTTACTCAACTTAAACATGATAATGTCATATTTACCCAAAACATGCTTTAAATGTATTGTACATTATGAATTCAAAACTTGCATTTTGGGTATATATGACATTTTCATGTTTAGATTGGGTAAATATGGAATTATCCCTTTATAATATTTACAATAACAACAAACAAAACATATAGCTTTTGTATATGGGGTGATTATTTATTGACGTCTCTAACGAAAAGCTGTAAAGATATCATGATTACAAATTTATGTGATAATAATGTGATCCTCTAAAAAAAACAATGTGTGAGACACAAAATTAACAAAGAAACTTCATATAAATTAAAGCTGCTTTTTCGTTGTTGTCGGATTTGCTATTTGAGTATTTGACCATTCACGTGAGTCTTATCTTTTAAATCCCAAATACACATGTAGTGGGCTCTAACTTAACCAACAATCCAGTCCAATGCAAACTCAATAAATCTCACTATATAAAACTACTTACTACAATTCATTTCAAACACACCCGTAATTTTACGCTATCCTCAACACCTTGAAATTTGTATGTCTTCAAGATCTTTTGGAGAGTCTCGGGTAGGTATCATCGAGTTGCGTTTTTGTTTGGTTTGTGTATTTTTGAGCGAACCAAGAAAAGAAAGTGCCAAATTTGTTAATTTTCTTATCTTTTGTTTGGATATATAATGAAGATAGGCTTTAAAAATGGATCGATGACGATGTTTTATTTAGTATTTTGGACTATGAGGTGCGATAGTATTTCTGATACGAAAAAAAAATACGAGATCGTTTAATTATTATTAATGTTCGAGTTTTGTGGTTGTGGAGAAGGTGTGTTCTTTGAAGAGGATGGGATAGGATAGTTATGAAGTTGGTGTTGATTGTTTGTTGGTTGATAGTCGATGGGTTCTAGGTTTAGATGTGGATTGTTGTTGGTGATATGGGTTGATTTGTTGGATGTGGTTGTGGTTCAGTACTTGTATTTATACTTATAAAATCAACTTTTGGACATCTTCATCATAAATGCGGAATAGTTTGTATTCCTGAAACTGCAGGGACAATTCATATTCGTCTTCCTCATTGCATTTGATATAGCTTTAGAGATGACTTGAAAGAGGTTGTACTGCACTTTCCTTTATGCACAAATTTTTTTCCACATTAAGTTTAAAGGCCTATGCTTTAAATAGTATAGATATATAAATACTTAATTTACATAGTCAAACAATTTGATTAAATCCTTTTCCACATTTTAATATATAAATACTTATATTAAAACTAGTTATAATACCCGTACACGAACGGGGTTTTGACAAAAAAAAAATAATCTTTATTAATACAGAATGTTGTGTTTTTAAAGGTAATTGCATATAATTATATAGTTATAAGTTTCGTGCACGCACGAAGTTTACACATAAATCAAAATTATTTCAATATTTTAGTTAAATATATACACATATAAGAATTTGCCCATGAAATTGTGATATAAGTACAACTAATATTTATGCACGAGTTTTTCATTATGCATTAATATTCATTAGAATTTGGTAAAATATTTGTAAAATTAACGTTAGATAACTCAAAATTTAATTTTATTTAGGACAAAGATGTGGATGTTGTTATTTAAATTTAACTCTTGATATTATGTATACACGTGATGCAAGTTTAATAGCACTAATGAGCGTTGATAAAGTTAAAGTATACTCATTAAAGTTTTAAAAATGTTTTTAGATATCCTTATATTAATAAATAAAATTACATGAGTCGTTATTATAAATACAATCGCATATATTTATTTTTATATTAAAGTAACCGTCTTTGATTTGATAATTATATTCGTTTTAGTAATTTAGCCAGTATTTAAAATGTAAACTCGTGTCCACATAGGTTAAATTTTTAAAAATAAAATAAATAGTCCTTATTGAGCGTATATAGTAAAAAATTGATCTTATAATCTTATACAAATTTATATATTGTTATTTTAAAAAACATATGCATTGTATTTTTTAAGATATAAAGTATAAAGGGTATAAAGTATAAGGGTTATTTGTTTATAATCTGAAGTTATTAAAAAGCATGGAGTTTATAATATTACACAACTTTATATAATTTTAAAAAATTCAACCACTAAAGTTTTATTAATTACCTCATCTTTTTTTAAGTTTTCTTTTCACAAATTTGACACTTGTATTTTTATGTTTTTTTATCAATAAAAATTCTCCATGGAATTTATTAAAGTTTAATAAAATCGATTTAATTTTAACTTTATTAACCGTCGCGTCAGCACGATTTTCAACTACGTGGCGAAATTGAGTTTCTTATTGGCGCAATTGTTTTCAATGAGAATAAATTAATAATCGGCTCCGAAATAATGTAATTCGTTTAACTAGTCAAACAATAACATTAAAAACAAAATTTGATTATACTTTCAAACAGAATAAATATAGTTGAAATACGATTACTGGTTGTACTGTTGTAGTCATCGTCCAAGCCCATTAAACCCTTTAATTATTTTTTATTACTAGTTTTATAAAGCGTACGAGATACAAATACCAGTAGAAAAAGTCGGAAAACCCAGCCCACAATGGCATACCCTAAAATGTAGAGACGTTATAAAATGTAGAGACGTATAACCCTATGCAGTCTTCTTCTAAGGTATGTTTTATAACATTAGGGTTTTCATTTCAGTTTTGTTAGTTTTCTGTTTGTTATGATATTGTTGTGCTGTGAATGTTGATGAATCATGGTTTGTTAAAGATGTTAAAGTACTTGCAACTTGATGATATGTAAATTTTTACAGTGATTAGCAAATTGTGATAAAGATATTGTTGTAAATAAGTTGACTGTATGTAATACTGAATTTATGTGATAAGCGTGTGTTTGGATGAGTTTATTTTATGTGCTTATTACTTATTGAGATTTCAAGAAGCTGATAAGACTACTTTACTATCATATGATTATATCGAGCTTATGACTTATATAAGCTAAAAACTCAGATTGCTATGGCTTTTCAACATTTTAATAAGCCATAAGCCTATATAATAAGCTCATCCAATGATCCAAACAACCCCTTTTGTGAGCCAACTAATCCCATGGTGGCTACCCTTTTGGATAGCCCGGAGTCGCACAGGTGAACATCGGTGCCACAACAATATGGTGTTGATTTTTAGTTTTTTACTATATGATGCGTACGTTTTTCTTTATTGCCTAGGAACATTCATCATTGAAACACTAGTTGCTTAATGATCTTTACCTTAAAATTTATTAATCATTTGAATTATTATTCCCAAGTGATTTAAAGCTTGCATGATCTTATTTAGCATGATATACTCTGGCACTAGATACGAATTAGCGGTGTTAAATATATACTTGTGACTAGATTTTACGCATGTTGTGGGTTATATAAACTTAATATTGCAGAAGAATATACTTATTTGTTCATTAAGGGACATATGAATAAAATATCACTTTATTTTCAGATGATTTGTCCAAACATGCATGTATAATTAAACGATTTATTTTTCTATTTGTGTTGCAGCAGGATTGTGCAATATGCATAAACGATGAAACCAAACAATGGCCATGCCTTATTCACTGCAGAATGCTCACATTCCTTCCATTTCCATTGCATCGCATCAAATGTAAAATATGGAAATCGAGTCTGTCCTGTTTGCCGAGCATTATGGAAAAAATCCTTTTCAGGTATGCCTTCACAACAAGGACACTTTCACCGCTATGCTCGTCCACCATTTCAAGCACGAGCCTCTACAACAAACACACTTTAGCCGCAATGTTCATCCACGATTCCAAGCACAAGAACCATCCGTCTTTAATGATGATGAACCTGTCAATCAGAAATTGAAAGAAGTGCATTCCGGTAACTCTAATTCCGATGAAGGAATCCAAATTAAGACATACACTGAACTTCCTGCAGTAGCAAAGTTAGAAATTTGATGATTTTGGCATTTAATAAATCTCAAAGCACCTGTCACTCAACGAACACCTATTGATCTTGTGACAATTCTTGATATTAGTGGTAGCATGGGAGGTTCAAAGATTGCGCTATTAAAACAAGCTATGGGTTTGTGGTACAAAATCTTGACCCGTTAGACAGACTGTCGGTAATATCATTTTCTTCTTCAGCCGTCGACTGTTTCCACTTGTCTTATGACTGAGATTGGAAAACAAGAATCTCTACATATGATTAACTCATTGGTTGCTGATGGTGAGTACGAATATAGCTGAGGCCTTAAAAAGGATCCAAAGTGATGACTGACGAATTTCAAGAATCCGATTGGCGGTATGATACTTTTGTCAGATGGTCAGGATTCTTTCAATATTCGGCAATCTTTAACATTACCCGACACTCGCATACCAATTCACACATTTGGGTTTGGGGTGGATCATGATGCAAATTTATTGCACTCTATTTCAGAACAGTCTGGGGGGATGTTTTCGTTCATAGAAGCTGAGAATGTGATACAAGATGCTTTCGCTCAGTGTATAGGTGGGCTTCTGAGTGTAGTGGTTCAAGAATTACGGGTTGAAGTCGAGTGTTCATTCTGCATTCGGCTCGGGTCGATTAAAGCTGGGAGCTATAAAGTGGGTATGGGCGGTAATGGTAGATCGGGGTTTATTGAGGTTGGAGTTTATATGCTGAAGAAGAAAGGATTTTCTGGTAACAATGGATATTCCGGTGGTTCAGTCGGAAATAAAATGCCATTGGTGAAATTTACACTTATTCTGAGGCCGTCAAAGAACACACTCGTGATTATTGAAGGAAGCAAGTGACAATATTGAGCCTGAGACTGTTGGTAACCAAACAGTGTCGCTTGAAGTCTACAGACAAAGAAACCGTCTTAATGTTGCTAGTGTGATTGCTGCGCCCGTGTGGCGGCTGAACACGGTAACCTGGCAACAAGATTAATGCTCGGGGTTGCCAGGAAAAGTTATTGCAATTGGGGCGGCACTTGGCAAAGATGAGTGTGATGGTTTGGATGAGGAACTGGATGAAATGAGAAGGAATGGCTAACCCTAGAGTATATGAGTCGAGAGGAAGGGCTTATGTGTTGTCGGGGTTGAACGCACACTCAAAGCAGCGGGCTACGGCTAGGGGTGACTCGACTAAGAGGGGATGCCGAAAGAGGACTTACCAAACACCAAAAATGAAAAGCATGGTTACAAAATCTCAGAAAATGGCTATAACCCCCTACGTAAGCCAACCAAAAAAAAAAAAAAGAAATTTTGAAGATCAATCTATACGTTCTCAGCACCGCAAATTCTAAATAGTTTTCGCTTTATTGGTTTAGTTTTTCACGTTGATTTTGATTTGGATTTTATTTTTTGTGGGAATAATTGTTATTGGATATTAGAAAATTGATAAGTCTGTGTTCTTTTTTTGCTGTTTTCTTATCAGAAACTTGGAAGATATGTTTGATCCTACCAAGTACCGATTGTTACTAAATTTTTGTTTTTGTTGTTACAAACTTACAATCTTCTAAATTTTTTTTTTTTTTACTAATCTTATTGCTAGCCATGTTTGTAAAAATAAGCTTTCACATAAAATAATATTGACACCATCGTTGCTCAATAAATAAAGTTAAATTTGATAAGGGGAGGGGAGTGATGACTCTTCTACAGAATTAGCGTCCTTTCTGTCCGATAAAAGCATTTATTTCAAAGCTAAGATTCTACTGCTTATTCTCTGCGATTTGGAGGAGTGGTACCTAATCCGATTTTTTTTTTTTTTTTTTTTTCCATAAAATCACATACGATATTAAAATAAAACATCTGAATTTTTCTTGTGTTTTTTTTCTTTCATAAATTTATTGCCTTAAAGAAAAAAAAAGTTTGGAACTTTGTTTATTTCATCCTTAGAAATATATTAAAATGAATGGGTTTAGAGTGGTGAAAACCAAACAGAGCTGAAATAAGCCCATAAGTAGAAAGATATATATCAAAACCCTAGTCTCATTGAGCGCACAGGTTTCTTCTTTGTTGCAGTCTCACTCTACAGGTTTGTCATTTCAAGGGAATTTTTATTTTATTATTTTTATTATTATTATTTTTTATATTGCAAAGTAGCCGTTGCTACTCCCCCACGTTTATATTTTTCAAACCTTTCCCCACAAACTCGCTCGGCTTCAACTCGAAATGGGAACCGATCAAGCTACTCGAATTGGATGGGCGGTGTACCCGCTCGGCTTCAACTACTTCGATGGCTTTCCGTGCCCTCCTCCTCCCAATTAGTTATTGTTGTCAGTTGTAGCTTCTTCTATAGAAAAGTAGTAAATAGTGTTTAATTAGTATCAATTGTGACTGTAATAGAAGTATTGGAATCAAGACCTGTTACACTCACACAAAATATGGTGTATTTAATTTATCTTTGAGCCAAATGATTCAAACGACCTAAAGTAAGATCTTTTTTGTTTGACGATATCATTGTTTTATTGAGCCGTCAATACTTATAACTTGTTAAGTGACACTTTTAATACCATGTGTAGTAGCATCCTTCGGTCACAGTGGCATCCAAGCTAACATGCTCGTAATTCGATCTCAAGATTTTATATTAAAAGTCTAAATCGTATTTATACTACTAGTTTTTAACCCATGCACGCATAGGTTTTCTAATGGTGTGCTTTTGTAGTAGTCGTTTTTTTTTTTTTTTTCATTTTTACACAATTTTTAAATTTTGTTAATTTCTATAGCGAGATTTGAAATGGAAGTTTACTAGCATGGGAGACTTATTATGTTTGCATGATCTTAAAACTCTTCGCGCTCTATTTTTCTTCGCATCCATAAAATTGATGATATATACACAAATATAAACACGAACTCTTGTAGCCTTTTTAATATATTGTATGTTAATAGACAATGTTTGTTTTATGTTTTTAGTCGAATGGGTCAAAAGGGGTTTAGACAACGGGTTGGGTCATGTTGATCCAAACACCCATTTAGTTATTTGGTAGTTAATTCGGTTATGACTTTATGTGGCAGTTACAAACGATTATGGATGAAACGACATGATGGTTGACCATCCAAACTTGTGCCGTTTCATAAGTTATAAATAGGTAGATCGAGTCCAAATGTAACATAACAATTCCAACGTTTTATATCACTTTGTGTTTACATATTTCTTGTTTGTCTACTCGCATACAATATTTAGTTTGTCTCTCAATTTCATTCGATTCATACAATGGTGAGTTATAAGCAAATCATGCAACGTAATTGGCTTGAGTATCGACCTGTGAAACGTAGCAAACATTGGTACCAGAGCCCAAGTTCTGAAGCCTGGAACGAGCCAATTCAAAAGCATGGCCAAGTGACGTTAAATAAAAAAAATTTGCAAAGGAAAAATACACCAAACGCGCCAAGATGGGGGAAACAAAAAAAGTACTTATCCCCTGACAGAAAACGGTTATTAAAAGATAAGATACAGGAAGTTGTATCCTACAACTCCTCTAAATCCCAACAGATTACGCAAGAAAATAGGGCGTTACTTTATCAAAAAAGGATAGAAGGCACGGTGTTTTATTTGCAAAACAAGGGGTCGCGTATCTTTGTAAGTGTACAAACAAGAAAAACAAAGATATCAATCAAGAACAATGCAACATGGCGTACTACATCAGAATGCATGAAGAACTTCGGTTATGGGACGGAGAAAGTGCGTTGCAACATATTATATGGTCGAGGATCGGACCAAGGTAATTGGAATAATATATGGTTTGTAAGTGGAGCCTATAAAAACACATGAGTCCGTGAGGACTTTGTTTAGTCAAATGATCAATAGGTTCAAGATGGATGGAAAGGAAGAAAAGGAAAAAGTTTATATTTTCTATGGCGTTGGAGAGGCCATTGTAGATACCAAAGAAGGAGGATTAGTGATTCCAAACGTGCTCTATGCATTGGAGATCACGTTAAATGTTTTAAGCATCGACCAACTAGAGGATCAAGGTTTTGTATTGACTTATAGGAATGGAAAGTGTCGAATAAAATACATGTTCGACAATGGTGAAAGGTTGTTAGGCGTGCGGGGAAGGCACGATGGAAAATAGTGATGGAAGCATGATCGAAAGTCACAATAAATTTACGGAGGAATATTATAAGTCAATAGATCCAGTGATGAATGTTCATTAATCAAAGGGATGGAAGATTTAAAGATGGATAAGGAGGATAGTCAAGATTATATTGACGAAGAATACTTAAGTCTAAACGAAACACTATATCATATGAAGGTAAACACCTTTTCCCGTTTTTTGTCTTTTTTAGATTTGATTAAAATCGACAAATTAGTTTTTAGAAACCGGGAGATATTGGGAAAGAAGTTTTTGGAGTTGTTGGAATAGTTTTACCTAGGGTACTTAGGCTAAGTTAGTGGGATTGGCATGGGAGGATGAGCAAGAGGTTAAAGAATGCTATAGGGAATTTATAGCGTTGGTCAAGATTTACTATGAGGAAGCGCGAAGATCGGTGCAGGAGAAGCCAAGGAAAGAAATGGTCGGGCAAAAGGTACCATTTGGTTTTGCAAAGATGAGCGTTGAAGTAGGGGATGCACATGGAGAGTCTCCAAGGAAGAAGTGCAAGGTTGCTCAAGATGATGCCAAGGAAGATAGCAACATGGAGAATGCAACAAGTGAAGAAAGCAAGGATAGCACATCGGTTAGTGATGACTTCATTGTCATCACGTGAAGAACAAAGGACCAAGGAAGCAAGGCGTTTTAACATCCAAGAATTAGGAGGGAGATGTAGCCTTTTTAATATCTTGTATATTAATAAACAATCTTTGTTTTATGTTTTTAGTCGAATGGGTCAAAAGGGGTTTAGACAATGGGTTAGGTCATGTTGATCCAAACACCCCTTTAGTTATTTGGTAGTTAATTTGGTTACGACTTTATGTGGCAGTTACAAATGGTTATGGATGAAACGATATGATGGTTGACCACCCAAACTTGTGTCGTTTCATAAGTTATAAATAGGTAGATCGAGTCCAAATGTAACACAAAAATTCCAACGTTTTATATCACTTTGTGTTTACATATTTCTTGATTGTCTACTCGCATACAATATTTATTTTGTCTCTCAATTTCATTTGATTCATACAATGGTGAGTTATAAGCAAATCATGCAACGAAATTGGCTTGAGTATCGACCTGTGAAACGTAGCTAACAACTCTGCTGCAAAACTTTCTCTCTTGACATTACATATGCTTCTTATTTAGACTTGACAAAAGCATACAACCATATGCTAAAATACTATACAGCCATATGCTCTTTAATTTATAAGAAATTTCCGAAAGTAGACAAGTCGCTTTAGTGCATATCACTTTTTAAACCTTAAATTTTCAAAAGGCCAAAATAGACCGGACGACTAGGCAACTAGTACAACATAAAAATGAGTCAACAAGTATCAAAATACGATACATGAATTATTTTTGAAAAATTACCTAAAGGGCCAAAAATCAACTTTGATCCATTATCTTGTCACTTTTAACATTCTTTTCTCATTTTGGTCATGCTCAGCTGATCAACTGCTCAACTCCACCCCTTTTATGACATGTGCCCCTTGCAAGTATAGGAGTTAGGTAGGATATTTTATTGTTTTATTGTGAAAGTACAAATACACCCTTATGCTTTATTAATTATATTTTTAAATTTACTTGTACCTTATGTTTTAATAATAGTACCTTGTGTTTATTTACTTATACATTAACTAGCTTCATAGCCCGCCCGGATGGGCGGGCTAGCTTCATGATATTTTTTGATAAGAATATAAGCTGTGTAACAAAGGAAATCGTATATTTATAACAATATAAGCTTGTGGTTAACTGTTTTAACACTTTTCGCGAAAAAGCTTGGTCTTGTAATTGTGTCATCCAGTAGCAGTTAAGCTTGGTCTTGCACTTTTCGCGTTTAACAGCCTTGTAACAAAAAATGCAGCAAAAAATGTATCATGTAAGCAATCAAACCGCTGATGCAACTGTTTGGTCTTTAAAAAGCTTGGTCTTGTAACTGCTGATGTTTAAAGGTTTTTTGCGGCTTCTTAGGACTTCTAACCGGAGATGCTACTATGCGTCATCCTGTAGCCAGAAAATATCACAGAACCGATATGAAAAAGTAAAACATGCTTAAACTTTGTTTCGAAAGAGTTCCATATTATAAGCAAGTGAATGTGAGGTATTAAGAGGAATATCAATTAACAAAATCTATAGTTATTATACTTTTTTTTTTGTTTCTATTTTACTTGTAAACACATTTACAAATTATTCTACCACATATGGTGGACCACATCAGATGGTTTTCTTATGTGTGTAGATCAGTAATACTATATACTAATGTACACACTTGCTGCAAAAAGTTAATAAGCAAAATGAAACAATAATCCATATAAATTTACTCGTTTTGACCCAAACCATACATGAAGGTTTGAGATCGATTACCTTTCTATGAGCATCTCATTCTTGACAATACCAATAATTGTAGGCTCATAAAAAATCATGCCAAGGCTATGTCGCTTACCACCGAGAAGAAATTTTGCTCCCTATATCAATTGTCAAATAATAGTTTTATAGTCAAGGGAATATGATAAAAGTATTGGTAAAAGATATCTATTAATGATAATTGAACCTTTTAGATAGCATCTTTGCCAAATGAGTCGAGCTTTTTGTACAACAAATTCATTGATAAGTGGTTCCTGAAGACAAATATCATAGTTTAGAAGAGATACTAATGTTCAGTTACTAAGCTTTAGTTTCTTACATTATTATCAATTGCTGATACTGAACACACCATCCATCTTTTTGGATACAATTAAACATTTGAATCTGTTCAATAGAGAAAATTGCTCCAACCTGTAACAAACTTTCATCAAGTTTTCTTTGTATGCAATGAACTATTTTTTTACCCATTGATGTAATGATTATCGAAACAATTATCATAGTAAAAACGACATTGCATAGTAGGTAAAAGGGTGATTTCGCACACTCCCGCACAGTGACGTGCACCGGTTTACTTTCTAACCTTTTATTTTATTTTTTTTGTTTCTATGGAGATATAGGCAATGATGTGTAATGCTTTGCGAGTTGTTAACGATATTGTAGCTACAAAACACAGTAAGCCTGGATCTTGTAGGAAATAGAAACTAATGCATGTTATAGAAACTAATGTTAGTGGTGCGATTTAGTGTCTACCGCATAAAGAGTAAAAGTCACAACTTCAAGCTTTCTAGCCTTTGTGAAACACCTAAATATTACAAAGTTGGCTAAACATTACAATAGAATGTGTTAACATAGTATAATCGTGTAATAGATAATACTAATATGCAAACCTTAAGCAGATCTAGCACAACCAGCGACCGAGAAGCTATTTTCTTAAGTTTTTCTATTACTCCCTCCGTCCCAAAATTATTGTCCCATATTGACTTTTTTAGTGTTTCTTCTTCAACTTTGACCACAATTATTTTTGTTTGTGTTATATAATACTTGATGAAAAATATATGAATATATTAGGTTTTAAATGTAATTTCATTTGGTATAATTTTCATCAAGTATTATATAACACAAATAAATATATTAATGGTCAAAGTTGAATAAAAAAGACTGGTCAAAGTCAAAGGGGACAATAAAAATGGGACGGAGGTAGTACATGATATTTAAGGCGTTCCAAACATATCATGCTACCATCACTGCAAAGTACACAATAATAGTCCTACACCAATGAAAATGACAAAACACATATATTGCTTATCTTGTCTAGACCATAACTTACAAAAGATTACAACATAGAAGTTCTAACATTCAAAACACAAAAATAAAAACAAAATCAATAGTTTTAACATTCAAAACACATAAATCAGGTCATGAATAAGGTATAAATCATTATCAGTCATGTCATAAATAAGGTCTTCATTTGTTAAATGCTAATTGGTAGAATTGTAAAATGAGCTTGGAGGGCATTAGAACATGCCTCATTTTTTTTTATCGAAGGGCAATCTCAGCTGCTACTAAGGTGGTTAGTAGCATGAGCCCAGAAGGCTTTATGGCCACCGTAAATACACAGGCAAGAGCGGGTCCAAAACTGATACAACCACCAAAATGCAGAGTTTATTATGAGTTACAGCCAACTACAAAAGCGCATCATAATATTGCATGGCTTTGATGTTAATAAATGGAATTGTCTCACCTTTATAGTGATCATTGCTAAGGGGAAATTCCATGGAGTGACAGAAACTACCACACCAATTCATGAAGTACTATCAAAACATGATGAGGTTTCTTAATGAGAGATCAAGATGGTTACATAAACCTTTGTTTTTGAATAGCGATACGCTCTAAAAAAAGTGAAGGATAAGCAACCATTCTGCAGGCGGTAGCTTCCGCCTCCTTCATTCCTCTGCCTCCTTGGGTGAGAAGTTCCTTCCTTTTCTTTTATAAAAAATGACCGATTGATGCCTTTCGGCAAAGGTACAAATTCTAGACCATCCCCTATTTCTATGTTATACACTTTTTCAATCAAAAATCCGGGTATCAAATCCAACGAACCCATCATTTGAATCAACAGGTAAAAAATAAAACCTATGGGATGGAAATAAATAGAACTGCTTAGACAGCAAGCAAGCGAGAAGGAATCGCTCATGATCAAGTTACAACCTAAGATCTATGACCATATTATGTTAACTGTTCGTATTTCGTTCATTCCATCGGTATGCTCCCAGGTACTGTAATTGTGATCCGTTTGCCGAACCAAGGGGTCTTTACATGGAAACCCCACGAACAATCGTCGTTTTTGATGGTTTTCCGCTTCTCACATTGCTCTTTCCACACCTCCGGGTATCGACCGGTTCCATGTTTTCCCAATTTCATCGGTTCGAGCTCAGTGCTGCTCATCCCTCTTCATTCCAAAGGCGAGCATATCCATTGGTGGTGTAATTGCTATCGTTCTGATCACACATGGAATCTCGATGTGGAAGTTTGATTCGATTTATTTGGCGTTTAGTTGGACTATGAAATTCATCAACCATTTTATCGAACACATGATGTACATTTATTTTTCTTACTAAATTGAAAAACACCTACCATTCAAAAATAATCATAGCAACCTATTTTAAATAATCATAAAACAATCGTAAAAAAAAAAAAAAAAAAAAAAAAAAAAAAACGAATAAAAATCATCTATGCAATAAGGTGCGATTATTAATTCACGGCTTTCAATATTTACATTGACCACAAATAAGGCAAAAATATAAACAATTACATACCTTGATGGTTTGAAGAATCTTCATTGTGAATCAAAGGTGAGGGGTGATTTTTCCTGAGATTGATTTGAAGATTAAGGTTTGTTGGTTGATTTGAATATCATGAGCTGTGATTGATATAGATTTTTAGGAAATGCGTGTGAAAGGGATTTGGTTACAACGTGGTAATATGGAAATGCCGAGTGAGCCGGATTTTTCAGTTTTGAATTTGATATCATGAGATAAGTGAATGGTTTGCTCAAAAAAAAGATAAGTGAATGGTTACTGATTAGGTTGAATATATGTTTGGGAGTGGATTTTGTATCACAACTTGTGCATTGGTCCATTGGTTGAGGCGCTCATGGGTGGACGGCAAGACCTGGTTTTAAACCTTGCAAAATCTAATTTAATCGGGAATATGGCCATGTCATCATTTCCATGTCATCATAATGCGCCATGTCAACATTAAAATATCTAGTCAGCATTAATGACGTGTCATCCTTAGTCCCATATATATGTATAGATTATCACCTCATATTTCTTATCATCACCACCTCCCTTGTCTTCACACATCTCCCTTACCATCTCCAGATTCCTCCACATCCAAAATTCAGACCGATGTTTTCAATATTGTTAGGAATTGGAAATTCCATATTAAAGTGTCGGTCACCCCAATTATAGTCTAGCATATGTTAGCTCGTAGATTTGTAGTTATTTACGTTATGTAGTAGTTTATTAGTTAATTTGTAGCGTAGAATAGTTTAGTGCAACACCGTGGAGGAAGGACGGGTCTTTACCCAATGTATGCCTGATCCACAGTCCGATAGGAGGACTGTATGTTTGTAACTATAAATACCCTTCCATCCATGGAAGGGTGGTGCTCATTCAATCTAACATTCTACATTTTACAAAGCAAGTCTCTAGCTTGAACACCCTCTCTATCTTTCTCTCTCTAAATATGGCAAACATGTATTTTGATCATCCAAGACCACCCGAATCATCAACACATAAATATTTACGATCCTACAATTGGTACCAGAGCCAAGGTTATGATGTTTTGTTGATGTTGAAAACTGTTTTTTGCTCTTTGTGATGGTGGGAAAAACATTTCTAAGTATTATCATGGTACTTTTATCCTTGTCTAAAAGTCCAAGTCGATTATTTTTATCACTTTTACATATTTGTTTGTTCAATACTATATCCGTGAATGTTTTGGTGGTAACTTTTTAATGGTCAAACTGGGTTGAAATATAATGAGTCCGTATGATTTTTTTTTCTGGGTTATGTTATGTGGTTATCTTTGCTTATTCATACCATGGTCAAAGCAATAAAAATGATACTTTTGTCACTTTTTCTGGGTTCCTTTGAATATGGTCGGAAAACTTAGTCGGAAAAACTCATCGAAAAATCAAAACTTCTACTTAGCGACTTGACTCATAATTTTGCTAGCGACTTGTGTCTGTTCAGATGTAGCGACTTATATTTATAAGTTTGCAACTTGTGTCTATATCTGAAATATCGACTTATGATTCTAAATGGCTAGCGACTTGCTTAAGAAAAATGTGGCGACTTGTACTGGTTTGACTTTTGAGTCAAAGCGAAATGCTAGCGACTTGTTATTAACAAGTCCTAGCGACTTAATGTAGCAGTTGTGACTTAAAGTGGCTAGCGACTTGACAAAGATTTTGGCTAGCGACTTGTGCGAAATGAAGAAGAAGAAGAATTAATTGACCATGACCTCTAAACCATTTGACCAATACCAATATACTCAACCACATACCATATCTGAGCAACATCAACCTCTTTTAAAACCATCATCGATCCATACATACTCGTTCATGTTCTATCCGAATCGGTCAAATGAAAATCAAATAACAAACTTGTTATCCTTTTCATTTATTCGGTCAAGACTCAAAAGATAAACAATTCATAAAACATAAAGATCTCGAATGGGTTCAATGTCACGTCCAATATCCACAAAATTATGTTTGTGTGAACCCTCTCATCGATCTTATCTCGAAACAAACTTGATGAAAAATAAAAATTGGATCTCGGTTTTGTTTTGTGTATGGTTCTCATAGATCTTAAAAGATTTATACATAAAGATTAAACCATCATAGATCCAAAGTTTTGTGATAATATCCGAATATTTAAGATTAAACAACTAACAAGATTGTTAAGTGTTTGTCTCATGATTAGTTCAAGACTCCCAAAAGAAAAAGGATTCGACATCAAACATAAAGAATAAAAACCTACCTTGAACCGTTGTGTTGATCTCATGGCCAAAACTATTACTCGAACCATCCCTGTGGTGAGTAAAGATTGAGTATTTCCTGTCTAGTATATGTGGCGTGGTCATTTCATCAAAGTTATATGATGTGCGTGTGATTTAGCGGCAACCATATATGCAAGGATATATGAGATGTGTGGGGTGCGATTATATTGGTGAATATTTGATGTGAGAGATTAGTGTTTCGGGTGAGATACATTTGGGTGAGATGGGGGCGTGAGGTATGAGAATATTTTAGGGTTGGTTTGCTTAGGTTAAGTGATATATATGCTAGACCTCATCCTTAACCGGTTATCACATCTGAACGGGCATTTGATATCCTAGTAGATATGGGCCCGTGTGTTTAGTTGGATTGGGATATACTTCTTATTGAATTGTGGGCTTCAATCATTGGACTAGGTCTTGCATATCATTTTCGTTGGGTGATCCGAGTATCCCTTTGAATTGAGCTTTAATATATATCGATTTTTTGGATGGGATATGGAAGCTTATTATTGTTAACATTTATTTGCATTTTCCAAATTTAAGTTTTGGAGATGCAAATTTTGATGATTGTTGAAATAGAGCGGTATTTTTGGTATGGTAAAATTTTCACAAGGGATATTTGTTCACGGCTTGAATTATTGAATGTGTTCGAGATTCTTGACCGATATGACTGGATGATTAGATTGACTTTCATAGATTGGACATCGATTTGTACAAGTAACCGAGTTTGGGCGTTGGCATGATAGGTCGATGGGCTTCTCAAGATTTGGATTTTATGAGAGTTAATTTATGATATGAAATGAGAGGTGTAATTTGATGATGCGATTTTTCGATGAGATCGATGATGTTGTTGATGTTGGATAATGAACCAGCGATGAACATTGCATGTTCCCCTAAAGCAGATACTCACTGAAACCAAAATTGTCATTACACATTCAAGCCGACATTGTTTACGGTTTTGTCTTGATTTTGTAAAATCCGCGAAAGAACCTATTTCTCGGTTTAAATCATAGACTTGTAAAATCCGTGACAATGGAAGAATCGATTAAAATAATGTGCAATTACGGATCTATCTTGCGGTTTATTCTTGGTTTTGTAAAATCCATGAAAGAAACTATTTTCGGTTTAAACCATAGAATTGTAAAATCCCGTAATGATGGAACCATCACGGAGAAAGGAAAGTGTAATTCGGATCTTATATGATCTTTGGTGCTACGGTTTACGCTTCAAAGAAGGATAAAGAGTGTACTTCATGAATTGGGTGTGTGTTTGGGTTGTCTTCATGGCGGTTTGGTTATTACAAGGTTTCACGGGTATGTGCTTTTAACCATGGTCGAGGATGAAACCATTATCGAGTTCACTTTATCGTCAAAGGAGGCTAGAATTGAGCTTTGAACCAAAAGATGTGACAACGGGTTAATTCGCTATTATTTATTTGAGGTTGAAGTGAAATATCACGAAGCGAGTGTACTTAGTATCACGAAGGTATCGGGGATGGTTGGATGAAGATTCTTCATTATCCTTGTTCGATGCTTATTATCAAAAATAAAGACTTGGAAATCTAGTTATTGTTGGGTGTCTTTTACCTTTTCTTTTACCACTTAGGGGAATTGGGCTCATACCACTACAAAATAACTATCACTTTAAGGAGTTACGTTGTAGTGCTCAGTGTCACATTCAACTGTGGATTTTCAAGAGGTAATGTACGTCTTATACTTGATGGTTGGTTGGTTGAAGAGTATAGAGTACATAGAGAGTACTTAGAGATGCTAATGGAAATCGGCACCGCTCTTTGTTACTTATGTGCAAGTATAAGTCACGAGTTCGGGATAGTTTACTTCAGGGTCAAAATTATCATATTGGGTTTTCTCCATCAGTTGTCACTACAAAGAGCCTACTGAATGATAATGGGGTGAATTACATGTTTTGCCAAGAGATTGAAAAGAGAGAGATTATGACATCTGTTCACATCAGTTCAGGCCTCGTACTTCATCATTATGACGTATGAACACAATAGTTCATGCCTCGTACTTTAAAGAAAAGAAAAGTGTACGTTTCAGTGCGCTTTATCTTCTGAAGAAGAGAAATCTTCTCTATTATGACCATTCTCATCAACATGTTTCATACTTTTTCCATGCGCTTGATCATCAAGTGAACAAGACTCATGTTGATTGTTTTCTCGATTCCACTTTTATCAACTATAATGACGATGGCGACATCACGTGCTAATTTTGTGGGGAGAAGTGTGAATAGACTACATTTGGATAATGTTCACTTGTTTAATCAAGAATGGCATCTCCGTATGCAAATCTTGAGGGGAGAAAAGTGTGAATTTTGCATTGTTGATTGATATTTGAGAATATATATGGTCATTCGACTCTAAACTCATGTAGGCGAGCTTCTTCTTATCGGGTCATCTTCACATGGAGTTTTCTCTTCTAAGAGCCGTTGGTTGACATCTTCACTCGGATTGATAAGTTTATCGACAAAGTGCTTCCGGTTAATGCTTCACGTATACATCAACATGATGATTCGAACAATCTCTTTGTTCTTGTTTGATGTGATTGGTAGTTTGGTGTTACCATCTTGTGTGTTCGTTGTGGCTTGATTCTTTGATTTCCTTGATGAACATCTTTACATTCTTGTTTGATTAGGAGGGATTTTAGTTGAGGGATTTGCAAGATGTAAGTTAATTGGGATGCTTTTAGGTGGGATGCTTTTGGTGTGAGTTGAAGATGTTAATTATCTATTCCCAATTGGACAATCTTGAAGAAGGTCGAGTCTACGATGCATTTTACATTTCTTGCTATATGTTAGAAGACCAAAGCGAGTTGCATAATGATCTAAAGACTTCTTCTTAATCTGGGCATTTATCAAAAGATTTTGGGTCTGGGAGAGCACTAATTGGGGAATGTGATATGTCAAATTTAATCCCCAATTAGACTTGCTCAAATTATTCCGCATGTTGATTCTCACAAAGACTTCAAGCGATCTTCTCAACAAATTTCAAGTATTTGGGCATTCAAAGAGTTTCGATTACGAAGTATCAAAACCGGAAAGGGGAAGGAGACAAGCATCTAAATGCGAGTAAACTTGATGTACTTAATACTTATAAGAAATTGAAGATATCCGGGAAGACAAATGTTATTATCATGAGAAACTCAAGGTTTGACTCATGGCGAGTAAACTTGATGAACTTAATTCTTCTAAGTGATTGAAGATATCTTGGGAAAACAAATGTCATGACCAGAGAAACTCAAGGTTTTACTCATCAAGGCATTTAGTATTCTTATTCCAACTATGTGGGGAAGCGATGGAAGAGTTAGTTTACGAAGATAAAAGAGGTACACAAGTGCTTGATGATCTCGATGTTATCACAATCATCGAGGAGAGAATTGTGTACATTGGAGGCTCATTGTTTCCTTGAGGGCTTAATCGGTGATTCGAGATATAATCACTTATTCGGAGTTGACATCCGCAGAGATTGTCATCCGCAGAGATAATCGATGACTTGGCTTGCTTCTTCAATGTTATAAGTTATTCCTTCCTTGGGTATTGGTATACTTGGATACTTGAGCTTCATACAGCGATCATCGGGGAAGAAAATGTGAACATGGGAGGTGTTTTCATTCCCTCATGATGTGTATTCGGAGAGCTCTTGGGTATTGGTGTACTTGGTTCTTGAGCTTCATACACGATCATCCGGGAAGAAAATGTGAACATGGGAAGGTGTTTTCTTTCCCTCATGATGTGTACTTGGGAGAGTTCTTGAGCATTATACAAAGGCCGCGCATCAATTCAACTACGTGGAAGTGGTCTCTTGACACCTTTGGAATGGATTGCTCCAGACTTGATGGTAATGAAATATGAGAAGAAATTTAAAGAGTGGGATGATACGTTCTTTGTTCTTCTTCTTGATGATATAACCCGAATGGAGATCCTTGATTATCGTTCTTAAATGGGCGGCGGGATTCGATGATGGTGTGATTCTTTGGGGGAAGCGCCAAAGTCTCACTTTCAAGTGGTTCAATTTCTTTCTTGATTCAAGAGCCCGGAAGCTTTGGTGGTGAATGTTTAAGAGTTGATGACTTCTATCTTCTGACGTCTTGCTCGATATCCTTATCTCGGTACTCGTATCATCATCTTCTTAAACTATATCATCTATTCTATCTTTGTAAATATTTTTGAAAACCAAATACAAAAATATAAAACCAACAAAAGAAAATAGAAAATATAAAACCAACAAAACCCATAAAATCGAAAATTTAAAAATACCAAAATATGTTTTCTAAAGACATGTCTTCGGTATCGATAACATCTACGGTCTTAGAAATGTCATTCAATAATGGCACGGGACCATAGATGAAGTTCGAACAGGAGGTGTAAATATTCTTTTCAAAACATGTCTAAAACAATGGCTTCTGATTATTTGGATCAGTAACCCGGGCTTCAAATAATGGCTTACAGTTATCTCGGGCGTGACCGGCGCTTAAACTATGGCTTGCTATTATTTCGAGATAGCAACCCGTTCTTTAAAGGAAGGAAAGTCTTGCGCTAAATCTATTTTCAAAATATTTCGTGCACTTATCCTAAAACAAAACAAGGAAAGCATGTCGTCAAAAGAGGCTATTGCTCCTACACAAATGTTTTTCCGTCTAAAATTCTTGAAAAAATATTTGTTGTGTTTTCAAGAATGGTGGAAAATGAATTGCTTAAAATCAATCGATTCGAGTTTTATAAAATTTGGAAACTCAATCAATGACTTGACACTTTTAAAATCTTTTATAAAATGAGTTATTGGTTGAGGGAAAATGTTTCAAATCTATATCTTCTAACGAGCTTTCTTAATTATCCTAATATGCTTAATTAAAATGATGTTAACCTATGTTGAAGGACTAGGTGCCAAGGATATGATTGCTAGGATTAGATAATTAGAGTTTGATGAACACATTTTCCCATACATTTAAATGATCGATTGATATGTTGCATAGACTTTTATTAGTCGATTCTTCGTTTGGGTGATGTCGACCACCATATATCGTATGTGTGTTCACTAACGTGTGCGGTATATTGGTTATAAGAATGTTCGATCCGGATCCCACATATTAATATGATTGGATGCCGAAAGGAAAGGGTAACTATATCTTAGGTTGACAAATGAAGAAAGCGAGCTTAATTGGACTTCTATGGAGAGTTGGCATAAATGCAACGTAAGAGGTCTCACCGCATCGTGAGATGGTTTTCTTCTAAGTGATTGAAGAAGCGAGCTTAATTTGACCTCGGTTGGCATTCAAAATGCAACGTGAAGAAGTCTCACTACATCGTGACGGTTTTCTTCCAAACCCTACGAAACAACAATGCAGAAGCTTCTCAACCACCTAACGTATCTTTGTGCAGATACCATTTTCTAAAACTTTGAATAATATTGTTTTTGAAAATGGAAAATATTGTCTTGAAAATTAATTGGACTTAATTTTAAAAATCACGGACTTCATTTTATCAAAACTTGAGTCACTCGATTATCGACTACGGTTATGGATTGAGGGGAGTGATTTAAAATAAAATGTTTTCAAACAATATTTCATCGAAGTCCGCTTATGCAAATTATGTGGTGATCTAAAGATTTAATGTTATGTCATGGTATGATTTTCTTTAAAACTCAAAGATCATCAAAATGAAATTTTTACATTCTTGTTTGATTGTGAAATTGTTTTATTTTACTTAAGGTCTCTTAAAACAATCATACTTGACACTAACAATCTTTAATGTCTAAATATGTTCCTTATCATCATTTTCAAAATCAAATCTTGCCACATCTTTCCCAAATTTTCTAAATGATTTAATCGATTGGGATCACAAATCTCAAATGGTTTGATATTTACGATCGGGGTAGAGATCGTGATTTAAATCTCAAATATGTGTTAAATGGAATTGGTTTTAGTCCTTTAAAGGCACTCCTGCCTCCATGTGCCAAACGATTTCAATATACATAATGCACATGTTGAGGATGAGGATTTATCAAAAACCGGATGAGTATTTAAACAAGGCCACATTTTCTCCCATGTTTTCTAAACATAATTAAATCACTTGGGATCCAAAATCTCATAAGATATTGGTTCACATACACATCAAACCATTAACACAAGTAGGCATACAAGAGTGTTTTAGAGAGAAAGTTAGAGGTTTAGGGAACTTAGTGAGAGAAAGTGAAATATATTATTATGAGCTCAACTCTACCTTGGAAGGTAGAGTATTTATAGTCTTACAATAAAGCGCCACACAACGGGTGTGGATCGGGCATGCAGATGGGTAAAGACCCGTCATCCTCCACGGTGTTACTTAACTAAATACTACTTAGCTTAAAATAACTACGACTACGAGCTTTCTAACGATTACATATACTTGAGGTGACCGACTCTTTAATACACGGAATTTCTAATTCCTAACAATCTCCCTAAGGAGGACACCACAAAAATATAATAAAATTACATTGAATACAAGCAGATATTACATTAACAATTGTTCTCGCATTCTTGATGTAGTACTTTGCTCAAGCTCGTAGTCATTGAATCTTCTCATTGCATGTTTGGTTAATCCAAGTGGAGGTCTTTCTTGATCCACGTGATGATACTTTGAGCTAGCTTTTGAGATCATCGACCAACAAAAATCTGAGACATCCATTGTGGTGTTGGTATTATGTGATGTTGTGACTTACGGACCGACATGCTCACATTCGGATCATGAAATCTTCACATCGAGTAGCAGGCTTCGTTGATTCATGATATTGGCGGCAGCCAAAAGGAAGCATGGAGTGAAAATATCGAGTCATTGATGCACTTATCATGATTTCTTTTGAGATGAATGTGTAGTGAGCATGCGGCTATGGATTGACCGCTTCATTACGATCACAAAGCGTGGGGCGTACACATACAACAATGATTAGCAATAAATCGCCGCGAAAGTGTCTTTGATCATTTTCGTTGAATTGAGGTACACGCCCACGGTTCCCGTTGATCGATACAAGTATCTTTGTGATCGGTATAATTCGAAGAATTTCCTTGACGGGGTTTCGCGGTGCTCTGGTGTTCTCAAACCGAACGTCTCAAAGAAGACAACACGGAGTGAGTGAACCGGCGAATAGGAATTCATTGATTGATGAAAAGACATTTGGAAAACAATCGTGTATTGCTCAATAGAAATTGTTTTGCAATACAACGAAAGTTTTAATGAAAATCAATTATCAATCATAAACACCTTTTGATTTGAAATAATCGTACACGGTCGATGTGCTAAAGAAAAGAGTTTTTAAGCACGGTGACCGGTTTTCAAAGGTATCCGTCAATCCATAACTCGAACCATGATTGATTCAAAGATTGAATCGCTCCATTGTTTCATTCGGTTGTCACATGGTTGATCTATTGAATAGATCTCACATGCCACCCACGAGAGCTTGTTTGATGTTGGCTCGAGAGGGCTTTCCATCTTCATTGTGAATATGTTTGCATATCACTCGGATGTTCAGCAATACCACAAGGATAATCGTGGGACTCAAGATATAATCTCTTTCCACATTGTGTGAAGCGGAGGGTCTTCATTGAAAGTGTCCTAATGAGATTTATTGATGATCTCGTGGCTCTAGACTCAATTAGTGCATATTTGGATCCTGTATCGGAGACTAGGGAGAGGTCTCCTTTTCAATATCAACAATCTCTAAGAGAAAGTCGATAGATAATGTAGGTTCCCGTGAGAATGAAACAAGCCCTTTTAAGAGGAACTTGAGTGGTTTGGGAAGAATGAAGTGCGATGCGTCCTTTGGGTCCATGACGTCTTGTCTTCAAAACCGGTGTTACCTTGGTAACCGCTTGATGTAAATGAATTGAACCCGGTTTTGCCCTAAGGTTGAATAATTGGAGGCTATTTGTTTTCACCCTTTTCTCATTCAATTCTTTTCATTCTTCAACCCTTGATGCTTACCGAGACTTCATAGCAAGAACCTTGTTGGGTTTATTCCGGCACTTGCTGCGTCTCGATCCGCACTCTTCCGTATCTCATTTTTCTCCTTTTATCATCATACCTAAGGACTTCTACACTAACTAGTGGATTGTCCACAGGTAGATCTCTCCGGTTCGGCGGATCATGGGAACAAATACCTAACCTTATCATCCTTATATCACCATACATAAAGTAAAGTTGGTCGGTCTATTTGGTATTGTTCATCCGCCATTGGAACCAATTGAAAACCATTTGAAAATCAATCCGGATACTTGTGATATATTATCAAAACATTTTGTACCGAATTGTTTTGATATTTTTAGAACAAGTGCCCCCTCAACATGTGCATCAAATGTTTGAAATCGTTTTGCACACGGAGGCAAGAGGAAGAATTAACTTCTTTGATTACCATTTTCGAAAAGATATCACCATCACTTCCCTAATCAAGACAAGTAGATAAAGCATTTTTGGGAAGAATGAGGTTTTCATAAGTTTGCTCCCCTCGGTATGTGTCTCGAGATTTGAAAAGAGTTTTGCACATACTAGAGGAACTCGCATATTGAGATAAGTGATCACGTTTCAAATCATAGGTTTAAGATAGATGCTCCCCCTCAACATGTGCATGGAAAATTTGAAATCGTTTGTCACATGTGGGAAGGATAGCATGTACATCCTTATAAAACCATTTACCGAATTATCAGTTTAAATCCAATTTAAATCTCACATTTATCAAATCATTTGAGATTTGTGATCTCTTATTGATTTAAATTGATTTTGAAAGCTTTTAAGGGGAATTGTGACTTGATTATGAAAGCGTTTTAACTGATAAGGATCGGATTTTAAGACTTTAGACTCCATTGATAAACATGCATGTATATCTTTTGAAAACAATTGAATGCCAAATAACTTTTTAATTTTAATTGAAATCATTCTCCCTCAATCAATGACATAGGTTGTTGATTGAGAGATAGATATTTTGACAAATAAGTCCAGATGATTATCAAAATAGATTCCGAGTTATTTTTCAAAGCGAGTTAGTTTTCGGTGATAAATGTTTTAGAATCAAAGCATGGGATTTTGAAAACATGATAAAGTATAGCTCTGTTCTTACTTTGAAAGCGGGTTCTTTCGAAATGACAATAAACCATTTTCTTCTTTCTCTCAATATATATATATATATATATATATATATATATATATATATATATATATATATATTTTTTAAAATTCGAACAACATCTAAAGTCCGTGTCATTCTTTGAATGACAGCACAAACCGTAGATATAGTCGAACCGGAAAGAAAAAACATAACAAATTGACAATAATTTTTGAAGATTTTATGGATTTTAAGGTTTTATATTTTCTATTTGATTTTTGAGGGTTTTATAATTTTGTATTTTTGTTTTTCGAATAGATATATACAAGAGATAGATGAGCATAGACCTTTACTCTCGTCTTCCTCTGAAGGCGTTTGAGTGTTTACGGTTGAAGGCTTTTCAAGCCTAGTCGTGGAAGTATGAACTCAAACGTTCTCTTGGAAGAGCTTTGGTGAAGATGTACGCTAGCGATATTCGGACCTCGCAAAATAGAGTTCCACCACACCTTTTCCACTTGTTCCCGATGAAATGATGTCGAATGTCGATATGCTTAGCTCTTGAGTGTTGAGCGTTATTGCATGAAAGAGCAATAACACTTTTATTATCACAAAAGAGGATTTTGTTAAATACAAAGCCATAGTCGGTTAATTGAGATCTCATCCAAAGGATTTGAGCACAACAAGATGACATGGCTATGTATTCTGCCTCTGTAGAGGGAATAAAGCACTCATTTGCTTCTTTGAAGACCACTCATAAGCTTATCACCCAAAACCGAGCACCTCAGACGTACTTTGACGAGTATCTTGACATCTTGCATGATCGGCATCTGCATAGGTTTGTTAGTGACATACCGGTGTCCTTGGTGCCAAAGTCCCATATTGATGGTTCCTTGGAGATACCGAAGACCCGTTTAACCGCTTCAAGGTGCTTTTAGTAGGCAGCACGGTATCTAGCACACATACAAACAATGAACAAGATGTCGGTCTACTAGCGATGAGGTACATCGGGGATCCATCATACTACGATATTTCGTTTGGTCAATCATGATCCCAGTGGTCCTCATCTAGTTTGGTTCGATCAATCATGGGAGTGTCAACGGGGTCACTTGAATCAAATCCAAATTTCTTTAAGATCTCGGTTGCATATTTAGATTGATTTATGAAAATGCCTCCGGACTTTGTGAAATTTGTAATCCCAAGAAAATGACATTTGTCCCATCATTGACATTTGAAATTTTGTACTCATTTCATTTGAAAACGGTCACACTCATTGGGGTCGGTCGAGGCAAAGATGATATCATCAACATAAATTTGAACATGAATTAAATGTTTGCGACTTCTGGTGAACAATGTTGGATCAATGCTCCTTTGCTAAATCGGTAGATAGAAGGAACTTTGATAGCATATCATACCATGCCCTTGGATCTTGCTTTAAACCGTTAAGAGCCTTCTTCAAATGATAAGCGTGGTAGGATGCTCTTGATTCAAAAATCCTTCCGGTTGGTGGCGTGACGACTTCTTTAAGATCTCCGATTCGAAATGTCGTCTTTACATCCATCGATGACTACCATGTTCTTACTAGCGACATTAGCAAAAGATTCTTCAAAGGCAATACCCTCCTCTTGACGGTATCCTTTAGCAACTAATCGAGCCTTGTTCTTCAACACATCACCATGCTCATCAAGTTTCACTTTGAAGATCCATTTTAGAGCAATAATCATACGCTCTGGAGAAGGTACTAACTCCCATACATCAAGTCGATCAAACTCATGAATTTCATCTTGCATAGCATTGAACCATTGTCTTCATTCATGGCGGTTTAACATCCTTTGGTTCGATCTTTGAGAGTACGGAGTTGAAGAAGCACCATAAGGCATCGGTTGCAAGTTGTTTCCGTCTTGATACAGACGAGAGGATTTCAATGATGTTGTCTAATGGATGGTCGTGAGTCCATTTTCTAAGGTGTTCATGTGGCGGTTGTTGAGGGGCCGAGGTAGCAGAGTCGATGTCTCTGAAGAAGATGGTTCGATGATGATTCGAGGATCAAATATGTTTTCAAATGGAGCATCTTCGGGGAGTAGCAAAGGATTAACTTCATTATTGATGCGAAGCAGTTCCATGATGTACATTTGAAGAATGATGATTTATTGATGAGGCGAAGGATCGGCGGCGCTTCTTGACTTAATGATATTGAGGCGAAGGATTGACTTCATTCACGGGAATATGAGCGACCTCGATGTGAAATCGACACCTCATTAGTACTTGGCTCATAAAGTTCATCAAACATAGGATCAAACAATTTCTTTAAATCATCTTGGATGGAGGTACATATGGAGTTCTTTGGAGAAGAATAAGGTACAAGGATGAACCAATGGGGCTGCTTTGAAGTGCGGGTCTGAACTAGATTGTCTAGAGCCATTTGACCGGTCGACTCATCAAATGTAACGTGAATTGTTTCCATGATATTTCGGGTTCTTTTGTTGTAGATTCGGTATCCCTTTTTTTTGGTGCATACCTACAAAAACTCAATGTCCCTTTAGCTCTCGGTTTGCCTAAGTCTTGACCCTCATTAGTTGGATAACACAATGCACCAAACACACGAAGGAAATAGAGATTAGGTTTTACATTGTGGACCAGTTCATATGGAGTTTTTCCATGAGCAGTGTGAATCGAGGAACGATTTTGTGTGTAGCATGCGGTGGCAATAGCTTGACCCGGAGAAACATTGGAACCTTTGAGTAAATCGGCATTGTTCTAGCGGCTTCCACAAGAGTTCGATTTAGTCTTTCAACTACACCATTACATTGAGGAGTTCGTGGAACACTTCTTTGATGGTGATTCCAATGCTTTCATAAAATTCACTAAGTTGTTTGTTAACAAACTCGGTACCATTATGCATTCGGATAATTACGGCGGTTTTGTTAAGTCGAACTGCAATTTGTTTGATGAGTTTGATTATGATATCCGGAGTTTCATCCTTTGTCCTTAAGAACTTGACCGAGTGAATCTAGAGTAATCATCAACCACAACTAACACATATTTCTTCCCAAAGATATTACGCTCTCATGGGTCCACATAAATCCATGTGGTGTATGAAGAACACGTAATTGAGTTTGTAGGTTTGGGTTTATGGGCATACTTTTTGCTTTTTCCCAATTGGCATCTTTGAAAAAGATGATCCTTTTCATACTTTAGCCTAGGTAAACCTACAACTAAGTCCTTCGGAGAGATCATTGATGGTGCGAAGTTCAAGTGATTGAGACAGCGATGCCATAACCATGACTTTGTTTTGAAGCCTTTGACAACAAGCAAATTGGAAGACTTCATCATATCATCGATAGAGATGGTGTAAAGATTTGAACCACGAGTTCCTCTTAGCAGTTCCTTACCATCAAGTTCTCTAACAAAACAAGTATGTTTTAAATGCTACTTCTAGATCGTAATCACGAATTGACCAACGAGAGTTATGACCAAGACCTTCCACATAGTATACTCTAGAGATAACACTATCACCAACAACGTAATCTCCATAACCCATAATTGCACCGAAATGATCATTTCCGAATCTAAGCGTCGATGAATTTGCTCACGAAGTTCATGAGCCATGACCGGTCGCATGATCATATGCTTGGAACGACTGAGTCCGGTACCACGAGAATGATTTGAGCGATCTGCGGTTGAACACGGACAAGAGTGGATAGCTGATAATTGAGATCCCATGCAAGAATGGGTTCCATTTGGTTAGAAATAGAGATTGGAACACCCAGCGTCGAAATAGAAGCGTCCATATCGGATATTGAAGCAATGGAATCATTATAAATAGATGCGATGCTTGTGTCCGTATTTGCCCTATTCAAAGTATGTCCACTTCTTAGGGAATAGTTCTACCCGTGGCATCCATTTTCTAGTGGGCATTGTCGATTAACCTTTTGGCCAACCGGTATCCATCTATATCCTATCTTCTGAATGTTCTTCCCGTGGGTTTCCATTGTTTTCTAACTTTCTTACGTTTTGCCTTTTGCCTTCTTAACATGATTTTTGCATTAACAATATTAGCTGGACAATTAACATCATTAGGCAAAACATTAACACCACTTTCATGATTGGAAAGCGAATTCAGCGAGACATCAATACAAGGTTTGCAAAAGTATCGAATTGAATTAATTACTGATGCGCCTATGGCTAATACTAGAATCAACACGATTCGTTTTATTCGGCTCAAAATTAGAGTTCCTAGATTGGTCTTCTACTCTTTTCAATGCACATTCTTAGCTTGCGAGGTCTATCATTCCTTGTATTGTCTTGAGACTTTGACCGCTTGCTTTAATGTCGCGATTACTCATGTAGGCAGATGGGAACATTAGTTGGTTTTGCTACTTTTGCTTCTCTGTTTAGATGTCTTTGGGATCCGAACTACATGCGACACACTAAGATTCACTTTCTTAACACTAGAATTACTAGGATTTGAACTTCTAGAAGGCACACAGGAGTTTGCTTTATTAGCATTCACAGATCTGGAATCTAAACTACTTGAAGGCACACTAAGGTTCACATTCAACACATTGGGCATCGAATGAATATCATACTTGGCACTAGGCATAGAACATGGAATCAAAGGATTAACTCTCTCACCTAATGACTTAGGGAATATTGTGATTAAGCATTCTAGGATTTCTTGAGATCGTTTGGCATATAGGCATGCATGCCCAATTGCATTATCATGTGGTTTCTCTAACTTATCCTCTTCGACAATCTCACGCAGGCATTCTAGGCAATCCTTAAGGGATGAGAAGTATGTTTGAATAGCAAGTTTGTTATTCACGAGATGAGGAGGACATATTTCACAGACAAAGCATATTTGTTATCCATGGGTACCTTAGGTCCATCCTTCCCCCATTGGTCATTGGCATTTTCCTTTTACAGCTCTTGATTCTCAATTTCCTTTTGCAATGAAGCTATTTGTTCGTTATTTTTGTTACGAGTGACCTTTATTGATTCAAATAACTCATTGAAATGACGTTTAACCTTTTCATTTTCTTCTAGAAAACTTTCGTTTTCTTGTTGTAAAGTGTTTACTAAGTTTTGAAGATGAAACGTTTGGGAATTCTAAGAATCTAAAGGAAGAGGCATTTGGAAGCCAGATCACATTGTTCTTTTCACCCTTCAATTGAGAAATTTGGGCTTTCAACTTTTTGATCGTGTTACAATGAGCACGAATTTGTTCATCTCGTTTGTTTATTTGAAAAAGCGCATCAAACTACGGAGCATCGAGGATGTCTTGATATTTGAAGTTTTACATTTTCTTTAAGATGTTGATATTTTAGTTGTAAATTAAAATGCTCAACCTCTAGCTTAGAAAATGTTTAACCAAATTGTCGTGATCATCCGGTTCAATTTTCTCGGTTTGTTTAGAATTAGTCTTTTCAAGCTCAATGACACGATCATGGGAGACTTTCGGGCAACAGATAATTCATGAAATTGAGAAGCGTTAATGGAACAATTTGTAGCGATGAAAACACATCTTGAGCAACACATTCGGTAATAAGAGTCTCATTCAATGTATGCAAGTTCTTCTCTCAATCTCATTATATTTTAGTGCACGCTCATAATCACTAACCTCAACTATCATTGCATCAAATTCCTTTTCCATTTCTTTAATGTCTAAATTCATTCCTTTTTAAGACTTTCAAAATGGTCTTTTAGTTGTTTAAAGAAAGGCATGACTTGATTAAATAACATTCTTCGTTTGCTCAAAACCCCTTTCCCTCAAATAATACCGGTGGGTGTGATTCTTTTCTTGCAAGTTTTCTCAAAATTAACAAATAGTTGAAAGATAACGTATTGATGATTAAGGTCTTGCTTTTAGTGGCAATAGTTCTAGGAACTAGATACATTGGTGTATTGGGAGGATACAGGTTGCTTTAGGCATTTTCCTAAGGGAGGTTTGTTTCAACAATATTTTCCGCTTTACGCTTATCTAAGTCCATTTTCCGAACACTTGTTCGAGAGTCAACAATATTTGAGGCTTAAACATGTTCAAGGAGATCCAATTCTCCTTTTGTAGTTATGGGGAGTGATAATTACTTTCTTCTTTGCATTTAGGATCATCTAGTTTCTTATTCATCTTCTCCTAGTGATTTCATCTAATTTCTTATCTTCCTCGTGCACTCAAATCAACTAGGTTTTGTCTAGGTTTAAGAATCTCATTGCCATCATAGATTACACTTTGAGCTGCTTTGCTATCTTCCGTACTCGGGGTTGGGCTTATCTATAATGGGAACACTATGCTTATCGCTTAAAATTCTATGCTTAGTGATCATGCGGCGATCTGAATGGTGTTCCCTTGTATGTACAACTTGTTTTCAAGTTTGTTTTCAAAGTTTTCGATTAGAAAAATCTTTCAAGAGTTTTGATTCCTTTGCATTAAATTCTTGCTTAAGCATTTTCACATTTTCTTGAAGTTCTTGTTTTGCTTAGCGGTTTAGAAAGCTTTTCTTGCAAGGAATTTAACTCTTGTTTTAATACTTCTTCTCTAAAATTACTTTTTCTAATGATTATGCGCACTTGGTCATCCATTTTACGCTCACGAATGGTCAACTCAAATTTTGCACGTTGTTCATAAATAGCAACACGTTCTTTATAGGCATTTAGTTGAAACTACGGAATCATCGGATGCACATGCGGTGAATTCATCAAAACATAATCATTATTGATGCGAAGATGAATCACTTGGTACAACTTCACTTTCACTTTGTTTCACATATTGATTATATGGGACAACATTGATACTACCATATTTTCAATATTTGATTCAATAGTTTGATTGATTGTACTTTGTCATGCATCTTTTGCACATCGGCATCATCGTATAGTTTTAATACCTCGAGATGAGTTTGTCTTTGGATGGGCTAGCTTGTGGTGAAGATGAGACCTTGGGAGAGACCATTGGAGAAATGCTAGCCATAAAGATGGTTTGTGCGGTGGGTTCTTCATCAACATCAGTCGTATGCATCACAATCGGCTACTTGAAAGGCATTCTAATGATTATGGCCTATCTCACAATTGGTTGCTCATCCACATCGCATCATATGTCTTAACATTTCCTCGGCCAAGAACAACAACTCCTCTTCATCCAAAGCGCACCATTATCCACGAGCTTGCACAAGCAACATCTTATCCCTAAAGTACTCTACATTACGAGGCGTTTTGGCGATGTGCGAGTTCCTTGCAATGTGTCCCTCACCTCTACAATTGTAACATTTGATTGGTTTTGCTTGACCACGATTTCCATTCCTTCCTCTATTACGATTTTCGGCATAACCTCTACCGACTCCACCTCTTGCTTGTTCGTATTGTCGTTCTTGAGGCCGCACCATAACCTTCCATCTCGGCGGTGGCTTGATTATGTGGGTTGGGCGGTTACGATATTGTTGTTGGTGTGTGAAGAGAGTTTATGTTTTGACTAATCGGAGAGCGATTGATTAATGATGTTTCCCATGTGTGCATCGGCATCGACTTGTTTGAACATAGGATCGGGAATGAGTTTGTGATTACCATTACCCATGGGTATGACTTGTGATGCTTTGGTTGTGATTCCGATGTTTGAGTAAAATGTAGTTGAATCATTTGATGAGCTTGTTTCTCCACAGTTGGTTTTGAGCGATTAAGAATCCTTTTTCAAACATAGCATGTCTCTCATTTTGGAGAAGAAAGGCATCTGATTGCTCATAGTTTGTATTCTTCAATCCTTTGGTGAGCTTCACGAGTGACAAACTTGTGCCATTCGGGATTCATGTTGTTCACAAATTTTGAGTTCAATGAATGTTAGGCATAGTCAACATGATGTTCCTCATATCATTAACAAGCTTGTGGAATCTCACATAATACTCATAAACACTCTCATCTAGTTTCATCTTGAAGTGTTCAAATTCATCATAGAGTTGTGATTCTCTGTCTTCCATAGTTAATTCGAACACGAGAAGCATCTTGACATTATCCCACACCGCCTTGGCTTCGGTGTTGTGATTGATCGACTTGTAGATATCTTTTGGAAGACCTTGAAGTGCGATGTTAGAAGCCACGATATTAGCATCGAATCTCTTTTCTCCTTATCATCGAGCTCATCATATGTCTTTGGTGCATCAATTCCATAGATCATTGTTCCATCTTGGTTTATCAATTAAGTCTCTAGTAGTCTCAACCCGATATGGTCCTTCATCAATGGATTTGAGAATGTTGACTCCATTTTCCTTTCCAAGGCAATACAATCGATTCGTTGAGCCCAAGAGTCATAGTCGATTCATCAAGCATGGGTGGGCAGTATCCGAACCACTTGCTTGAACATCCTCGGCAATAGTGGAGATGATTGTAGGAGCGTTGGTAGACATGATGACAAATTAAGCGGGATTTTATAACTCTATGATTAAACCGGAAATAGATTCTTTCACGGATTTTACTTAATCAAGAGAAAACCGTATTTAAAGGAAATCACTCAGTCGCTAGGAAAGCGTGAACCAAGTCGCTAAGTGCTAAGTCGCTAAAGTTCCAAGTGGTTATATAACAACTCGCTACAATCCAAGTCGCTAACAAAATTTTGGCAACAATTAGCTAAGCACCAAGTCATTTGAATATTCAAGTCGCTAAATAGCAACTCGCTAGGTACCAACTCGCTAACACCAAGTCGCTAACAATATAAAGTACAAGTCGCTAACTTAAACCAAGTCGCTACTCGTAGTGGGGAATCCACTAAGCGTACTTTTTGTCGACTGTCTCAATGAACAAGTCGCTAGCTCAACTCGCTAGGGCGTTAAACACCAACTCGCTACCAAATTGTAAAGCAAGTCGCTACCAAGAAAACCTTTACGTGGCTCAAGTCGCTAGCATGAAAAACACATCACATCAAACCATTAACACAAGTATGATCTAACCATGGCTCTTGATACCAATTGTAAGATATTGGATTTCACACACATCAAACCATTAACACAAGTAGGTGTACAAGAGTGTTTTAGAGAGAAAGTTAGAGGTTTAGGGAACTTAGTGAGAGAAGTGAAAGATATTATTGTGAGCTCAACTCTCTACCTTGGAGGTAGAGTATTTATAGTCTTACAATAAAGCGCCACACAACGGTCGTGGATCGGGCATACGGTGGGTAAAGACCCGTCCAGTCCTCCACGGTGTTGCCAACTAAATACTACTTAGCTTAAAATAACTACGACTACGAGCTTTCTAACGATTACATATACTTGAGGTGACCGACTCTTTAATACACGGAATTTCTAATTCCTAACAATCTCAAAGTGTTTGATATTTTTGATCGGGAGAATTTGTGATTTAATAATGAAATTTGATAAAGGTAATCGTTTTGATTTAATTGTGCAGTTGCTCTCTCATATGTGCTAAACGCTTTCGAATCTCGAAGCACATTTTGAGGAGGAGCATAACTATCAGTACAAAAACTTTTAAAGTTATTTATAAAGTACCTTGATTGAGTTATCAAATGGTTTCCTTAAAGGCTCTTGTGATTGTGGATGTGCTTCAAATTAACCCTTGCCTCTATGTGATAAAATTATTTCAAATATCCTATGCACATATTGAGGGAGAATTTTACCATGAAAATCAAATGGCTTTTCGTATGAAAATTGTGATCAAAGAAAATATTTCAAAGTCCTCTTGCCTCCTTGTGCTAAACAATTTCTAAATCATACGCATGTTGAGGGAGGTTTTCTAAATGATCAAAACTATTAGGGTACAAAATGCTTTGATCTCGTATCACGGTACCTTGATTGTTTTTCCAAATGATTTTTCAATTGGTTTCAAAGAAGATTGAGCTGTACCAAAAGACCGACCATTTTACTTTATGCATGGAGTTATAAGGATGGTGAGGTTAGGTATTTGTTCCCACGATCCGCCGAATCGGAGGGATCTACCGAGGACAATCCACTAGATAGTGTAGAGTCCTTAGGTATATTGAAAAAGGAGAAAAATGAGAAATGGGAAGAGTGCGGACTAAGAGCAGCTAGTCTTGGAATAAACCCAACAAGGTTCTAGTAATGAAGTCTCGGTAAGCAACGAAGGGTTGAAGAATGAAAAAAATTGAATGTGAAAAGGGTGAAAAGAAATAGCCCTCCAATAATTCAACCTTAGAGGCGGACACGGGTTCAATACATATGCTACTAGTGTTTACTAAGGTAACACTGGTATTGAAGACAAGGCGTCATGGACCCAAAGGACCTTGCACTAAACTTCCCAAACTACTCAAGTTCCTCTTAAAGGGCCTGTTTCATTCTCACGGGAACCAACATTATCTATCAATTTCTCTTGAGATTGTTGATATTGAAGAAGGAGACCCTCTCCCTAGTCTCCGACCAAGAGATCATCCACAATATCTCGTTAGGACACTAAATTCATGAAGACTTGCTGTTTGAGACAATGTGGAAAGTAAGTATATATATTAAGAGTCCCACGCATTATCCTTGTGGTATTGCGAATATCCGAGTGGTATGTAAAAGTATTCACGATGAAGATGGAAATTCTTCTAGAGCCAACATCAAACAAGCTCTTGGTGGGTGACATGTGAGATCTTCTCGTAAGATCAAGCTTGTGACAAGCGGATAGAAGCGATGGGAGATTCATTCTTGAATCAACCTTGGTCGAGAATGGTATTGGCGAATACTTTTGGAAAAACCGTTCGATGTGCAAATCTTCTTTTCTCTAGCACGTCGAATGTGTATTCATTTCAAATTCAAAAGTATCTCGATTGAAAAATACTTTTAGAAAAACCGTTCGATGTGCGAATCTCTTCTTTTAGCTAACACGATGAATGTGTACTCATTCTCTAATACAAAAATATTTTGATTGAAAATTGATCTTTCTCATAAAACCTTCGTCGTATTGCAAAACTCTTTCTTCAAGCAATACGCGATTGTTTTCAAATCATTTTCATCAATCAATGAATCTTAATTTTTTGGTTCACTCACTCCGTGTTGTCTTCTTTGAGGCGTTCGGTTTGAGAACATTGCGAAACCCTGTCAAGGAGATTCTTAGGAATCCTACGATCACAGCGGTACTTGTCTTGATCAGCGGGGAACCGTGGGCGTGTACCTCAATTCAACGAAAGTGGTCAAAGACACTTTCGTATGTTTTATTGCTAGCTGTTGTTTGCGGTACATTTAGACGGTTGCGGTGATCGAATTGAGGAGTCAATCCAAAGCCGCATGCTCACGGCATCTACACTTAATTTGAAGAAATCATGACCGGTGCATATCTACATAACACGGCTATGATATTTCATACTATGCTACGCTTGGTCTTTGCAAATATCATGAACCGATGGGCTTCCGCTACTCGATGGAAAGATGTCATGATTCAAAAGTGTGAGCATGTCGGTCCAAAAGTCACAACTTCACATGATGGCAACACAATAAAGGGTGATCCGAGATTTCTTGTGGTGATGATCTCAATGAAAGCTCGAAGATCATCAAATATGGATCGGACCAAAGACTCCACTAAAGTACAAATCTATCGGACTTTGAAGAATCGCTACAAAAGCACAAAGATTGAAAGTGAAGAATTCAAGTCTACGAGCTCAAGAACAATGTCAAAGAAAGAATGCTAGGATGCAAAATGTATTTCATGGGGTGACCTCCTTAGGGAGATTGTTAGGAATGGAAATTCCATGTTAAAGTGTCGGTCACCCCAATTATAGTCTAGCATATGTTAGCTCGTAGATTTGTAGTTATTTACGTTATGTAGTAGTTTATTAGTTAATTTGTAGCGTAGAATAGTTTAGTGCAACACCGTGGAGGAAGGACGGGTCTTTACCCAATGTATGCCTGATCCACAGTCCGATAGGAGGACGGTATGTTTGTAACTATAAATACCCCTTCCATCCATGGAAGGGGTGGTGCTTCATTCAATCTAACATTCTACATTTTACAAAGCAAGTCTCTAGCTTGAACACCCTCTCTATCTTTCTCTCTAAATATGGCAAACATGTATTTTGATCATCCAAGACCACCGAATCATCAACACATAAATATTTACGATCCTACAAATATAACCACCATCACCATCACCTCCCACCGCCACCATCATTTTAAAAAGACACCACAAGATCGACCAATACCATTGAAAAAAGACACCACAAGATTCGCCAACACCCATCGTCAAAGATCTTTAAAGATCGGCGGATTATCGTTCGTAAAAGACACCACAAGATCCGCCAACACCCATGGGCTCCGGCCAAATTTATCTTCAAAGATCCGCCGATTTCATCGTTTGTGATCCGAGTCGTCACGGAGTCATCGTCATCGGAGTTATATGTAATTTTTTAAAGATCGATAGATCTATAACTTTTGGTAAGTTCATGATGGATCCCGTAGTTTGAATTATCATTTGATAAAGACTTGTAAAACGTTTATTTTCAAGTATTGAAGTATAATGCAGCCGATTAATATAATTGATTACTATTTTAAGTAAAAAACGATACGTTTGTCTATTTTTTTTTCGATATCAATGTATAAATATAATGCTATTATATCCAACTCGTATCTTATTGGCTTCCTTGAGCGAGTGGATACAACTTGCAAATGAATAATCCAACATAAAAGTCGTTGTTTCTATTTTTATTTGTTTCTAGTCATTTAGAAAAGTCTACAAACACTAAAATAAGGAGTGGGTAGTGGTCAAGCAGTGGTGGTTGAGTAATTGATGACTGGTGGTCGAGCAGTTGAGCAGTGGTGGTGATGTACTGGTGAAGTGGGTGAGGTGGGGTAGGTAAAGTACAAGTTATGATACATGATATAAAAGTACACATATAAATGCACAAAGTACTTGTAGCAAATCATAAAGCACAAGTACATTAAAAAAATATAATTAAGTATAAGGGTATTTTTGCAATCTAATAAAAACAAGAAAATATCCTATCTAACTCCTGTACTTGCAAGGGACACATGTCATAAAAGGGGTGGAGTCGATCAGTTAATCAGTTGAGCATCGCCAAAATAGGAAAATGATGTTAAAAGTGACTAGATAATAGATCAAGGTTGGATTTTTGGCCCCTTTTGGTAATTTTCTCTTATTTTTTTATTCGGTTGACTAGGACACGTGTGAAACATGGACAAAGGTTGCCCCAAAGAAGAGTCACCCCGTCTATTTTGGACTTTTGAAGAAAAAGGAGGTAGAAAGTGATATGCATTACATCGACGGGTCTATATTTGGAATTTTCTCTTAATTTACTTTCTAATGATGACATACATACATATGCTAAAATATATTACACCATATGCTAATATGTCATATGGTGCATGTCGAGAAAATTTCAAAAATAAACTTTAGTTTGCAATTTGCTCCATTTTCACCCAAAAAAAAAAAAAAAAAAAAAAAAACAAAACCTTAGGAAAGTCGGTAGTTTAGAGAACTCTACAAACATGTTCAAAACATCATATATTTTATAGAAATGCTAAGTTTTGACATTTTTATGCATAAGTAAGCTTTACAAAAAGGGGGTCGGGCTTTTGCATATATATCTCTCTAAAGATAGAAAATTGCATATATATATATATATATCCATAGCATGCATAAAAATCATTGTATCATGTGAATCAAAAACTTGTACTAAGGATATATATGCAATTTTGCACTTTTAAAAGGGTATATATGCAATTCCAAAAAAAAAAGTAGAGGTTATTCCAAACACCCTATTTTGACCTATTTTGCATACATTGATCTAAAACCATCCATACATCCACATAACTACAAATTATGAACTTGACACTTTAAAGACAACATGCAAAACACATTTACATTAAACTTGGGGGTTTAGACTTGATTAAGCACGACCAAGATCTTCTAGTTACCCATTATACCCAAAAAGGGTAACAAGCTCCTACATCTTAAGCTTCCTACTTCAAGACTTCTCTTTAACTTTATCAACACCACTTGGACCTACAAAGAAACAACTATTCAGCATAAAATTCTTAGTAAGTAAATGGCATAACACATTAACACATAATCCACTATCATGGATGAACCTTGGTTAGATGAATACTAACTAACCTTAGCTAGTCATTTATCTAGCTAACTTTAACACTAGAATTTGATCCAAGCAAAACCTTACCTAGCTCCCTATACACTTTAACAATACAATATCATAACTACATTATGATAAGGGTTTAACACAAACACTTTAACAAATACAATATCATAAACTACATTATGATAATGCTTTAACACAAGTTATGGCCATGTTATTTACCTTAACTTCACAACTAGTCTACTTTTGCAATGCCAACCTATAACACTTGGTTTCTATATTAAAATCAATTCATATTTAGCATACTATTTCAATCATAACAAGTGTAACTACTATCCATGTGCATACTATTTAGCATGCACATGATCAACAAATGTGATCATATGAACTCTTTTATTTTATTTCAAACACTTCATCATTTACATATGATCATCATACATGATTATTAGGAAACCCCCAATTCTTCAAATTAGGTAAAATCATTAATTCATCACAAATTATTTCCCCTTATCTTAATACTCCCTCCGTCTCAAAAAAAGACTCCACAAACAAAAAATGAGCAAATTGATATGTGTAATTAATGCTAGTTTTGATTGATGAAAATCATTTTTACCCTCATAGTTAATGTAAAAATTAGAAATAATTAAATAATGTATGTTTTAATTATAAGGCTAAAGTGGGAAAATCAGTCATTATTAATATCCAAAAATAATATGTAGACACTTTCTTTGGGACAAACATAAATAGTATAGTGGACACTTTTTTGGGACGGAGAGAGTAATACATTAATTTAACTCAAAACTCCATTTTACCTAATCCCTCAAATTACAACTCATAAACCTTAGTTTAAAACACAACCAAATCACAAATTAATCATCATTTACATGTGGGGAATGGTGTTTAGGAGTTAGTTCACTCTATCTTGATCAATCTTACTCTTAATAGATTGTCTCTCTTTCTCTCTTGATAAAAGTCAACCCACACACACACTTACAAATCTAGAACTTTTGAGAATAGTCAACAAAGCCAATTTTAGGTTAGCTATAACCAAAATTCTGACGGGAGTTTGGGACTTTGGCAATTTTAGTCCTTCAAGTTCTAATATCACTATTTAAGCCACATAAAACTTCTATATTTTAATACCACTAAAACACTGACTTTTAATTTATTTCTAAAGACCAACCAATCAAATAAAAACTTGTAAAACATGGCAAAATAATATTATCGTATAAAAATACCTCATTTGGTTTGAGTGTGTGACAATATCTTTTTGTTTGAATTAAAAAACTTTGTTCCACTAATAAACAAGGAGGGTGTAGTGGTGGATAAGGGGAGATGGGATGCGGGAACTTGGAGATGGGTATTGGATTGGGTGAGGGAACCGAGGGGTAAAGTGTTAAGAATCGATGCTCTAGGTTTATTAGACCTTATCTAGGATAATCAATAAAGTACAAATAACAATGAACAATAATAAGATGCACGGCGGATAAACTAAACATTATTGTTATTGTTAAAGGTTTCTTCGTCATCATCATGTGTTCTACAAAACACATCTACAGCCCCAATCTTAGACGATCAACTCTAAGACGGTTACAATCTAACAGGGATCAATGATCCTTGAGGCTAAACACTCTATATCGACTACATCAAAACCTTAGGCACCCCACGCCTAGGTTTTCCCACACACACACACCTTTGTCTGATGTTTACATTGTTTGACCCTTATAAAACCTAATTCCCTGCCTCTCTTTATAAACTAGAGAGTTAGGGTTACAAATGACTACAAGGGACTAGATAATAAATACTTCTTTGCTAAGTAGGTCCCTTGTCTTTCTTTGTCTTCAATAGTCCTTCATCTTTCATGTACTTTGTCTTATCAACTTTAAATATAGTTCCCAACATAAAGTAATGGGGGAGTTTGAAGCATTGGGAAAAACTATGAGAAATACTAACATCACTTTTAATTGCAGGGACGCGTGGAAGTGGGGGAGTTAGAAGCATTGGTACAAACTATGAGAAATACTAACATCACTTTAAATTGCAGGGACCCGTGGAAGTGGGTGCCTGATGATAGTGGCGTTTTTTCCGTCAAGGCTTTCTCAAATTTGGTGGAAGAAAAGTGCATCAATATTGGGAATCACAATAGCGAGACGACGTGGGATAAACTTGTTCCCAAAAAGGTAAATATTTTTGCGTGGAGGACGGTTCGTGGTAGACTTCCTGTTCGGGTGGAACTAGACAAGAAAATGATCATTCTTTACATGATTTTATGCCCACACTGTGATGAGATGCGTGAGACTATAAATCATAGTTTGATCCTATGTAATAAGGCAATGAAGGTTTGGGAAAAAGTTTTCGAGTGGTGGAATTTACAGAATGTAAATGTATTCTCTACGAATGAGATGTTAAGGTATAATGGTGGCACTGCAATTTCAGCAAAGTACAAGAAATTGTGGCAATCTGTGGTGTGGACAACATGGCACTATATATGGAAAAATCGTAGTTATCGTGCTTTCGGGAAAAAGGTTGAAACGACAGTAAATTTATTTCATAAAATTCGTTTGAGAGCATACGAATGGATAGTTAGAAGGTCCAGTAAATACAAAGTAAACTGGGAGCAGTGGATTGCAGAACCTGGTATATGTATGTGGTACGCGTACAACGCGTGTTCGGGGTCAAAGGAAACTTCCTTTTCTTGAGCAAGTTTTTCAACCACTTAGGCGGTGAACCTAATTGTTGTAGTGTAGTATTAGGGTAAGTCTCGGGATTGATATCGTTCTCTGGGAATATGAATGCTAGTGAGAAATTACTACGCTAAGGTTGGGGTTGAGGAAGATTATTTTTTTTAATCTTTTTATATTTTTGGAAAATTGAAATTACAAATCTCGGGTATTGGATTTGGGGTAGTATTTCTACCGATTACTCTACTATTATCTATTCTAATTAACTAATCTAAGGGGTAGTCTATGTCTAATTGATGTGTGCTCGTATGATGATTAAAGATGTGTTTAACTAGATGCTATTACTCCCGAGTTATCTCCTATTGATGGTTGAATTGTCACGTCCTTATTCTTAACGCGTTGTGTCTTCTAAGGTCGTAGGGTATGCTTTCTTCCCTAACTCTTTGAGACTACCTTAAGGTTATTGCCTACAAAATCTCTAGGATTCATAAACTAACTCTAAGGTTATCTTTGGATTTTTAGCCTACAACAACTCTAGGCGATTATAAACTAATGTTCACAAAGATTACTCAAGCATTAAAAACACAACGATGGCCTATTGCAATCCTAGGCCAATTACAATTAAGATAAGAGACAACCAATCAATATTCAATACCTAGGTTTCATAGATCTAAGCAAACACATAAGTAAATTAGCGAACATGATGAACATGCAAGCATACACACATACAATTAAAGACATAATTAAATCAATGAAGTAAATTACTTATCTTGTTGTAAAATAGGGTATGAGAACCCTAAGATACTTGAAGACAGACCAAAAATCGTTATTAGGTTTTACTCCACAATTCTACCTCTCTAAAAGTCCGAAAATTCAATTCTATATATAGAGTTACAAGCTGCGACGCGCCTCTTTAATTGTGGCGCCGTCGGATCGCCGCATTAGGGTTTCGTCTTGACCACGTCAACTTTGTGACGGCGTCACCTTGTGGTTGTGACGTCGTCGACTTCATCTTCGGCGCCGTCGAATGCGAATCTAGGTCGCCCGAGTTGTGACGCCTACTTTTAAAGCTCGACGCGTCGGTACAAAGTAACAATTTCATACGAGTCGTCACAATTATAGGGACGGCGTCTCCTTATCTGTGATGCCGTCGGTGTGCGTTTCCAGCGACTTGAGTGTCTCGATCTTGACTTTGGCCACTTTATTCGTATATTCACCCTTTTCGTCCAAATAAGTGTCATTCCAACATTTTGCCTTCAAGAGACCTAAAAGTGAAAAGGAACGAAATTAAGCGATGAATGATATAAAAGTGGTCGATTAAAGGCTTAAATGACCCCTCAAAAGTGTACATTTTAAATCCTTATCAAAGTATTTGAGACATGCTAAATAATAAAGGTTTAAATAAATAAAGGTTATAAAAAATATTTGCTCGCCACAAAAAGACGGGTACCCTTCTATAATTAATAATAAGACAATCTTCTATAAATGTATCAGTTTTTTAATACTTGGTTACGACTTTTATTTACAGGATGTGTATATCAACCAATACCACTTAGAGACAGGAATGGCAATGGGCGGATTTGGGGCGGGGCGACCATCCCCATATCCAAACCCGATTACAAAGATCATCCCCAAACACGCCCCAATCCCTATTGGGGATTTTATCGGGGCGCCCCATTGGGCAAGATGCTCCCCCAAACCCGTCCCATTCCCGTTAGGTCTTATCGGTTTTCTTTTTAAGCGCCATCCTCCATCATACTCATGTCTTTCCCCATTTATTCTTATTTTTACGCTATTAACAATATAATTTTACTGAATAACTTAAAGAATCGAGAACCCATTAATAATATATTAGACCTTTGGAATAAATCATAACTCTTTTAAAATATTATGACACAAAACAAGATTTTATGATAAAATAACAAAAATAGAGAATTATATTTAGTAGATAAATACTAGCACAATATTTAAGGTAAATAGATATATGTATATGTATATGTATATGTATATGTTTGAGCGGGAGGGATAGTGTGCCCGTCCCCACCCCAAACCCGATAAGAATCCCATTAAGGCCTCAAAACCCGCCAAACCCGAAAACCATGTCCCACCCCAATAATTTCAGGTTTCGGGTTTTCCGTCAGTTCAATTTTTGCCAGAGATATAACATATGATCCTCTTTACAAGCCTTATACGTATTATAGTAATTTTCAAATGCATTAACACTATTTATACGAAATAGTTAACATATGTCATTAAATAATGGATCATCAAATCTTCTATTCAAATATATATATTTACACATATTTAATGATGGTATATAATAACATAATACATAATTAGATTTTTTTTATAGTTATATTAGTACAAGATAATACTACCCATTAGAAAAATTGGAAAACCCAGCCCACATTGGAATAACTAAGCAACCTAGCGAGGGTGATACCCCTATAAATATAATCACGTTATATAATTTAGAGACATTCGTATAACGTCATTCTCATACACAGCCATGGAGTCGTCTTCTAAGGTATGTTTTATAAAGTTAGGGTTTTTATTTTAGTTTTGTAAGTTTATTGTTTGTTATGATATTGCTTTGTTGTGTTTGTTGATGAATTAGGGTTAGTTAAGTTGAAGATGTTGAAGTAACTGCAACTCGATGATATGCAAATATTTACCGTGAATAGCAAATTGCCATAAAGTTATTGTTGTAACTAAGTTGACCGTACGCAATACTGAATTTATGTGAGGGTTAAGCGGGTGTTTGGATGAGTTTATTTTATGTGCTTATTGCTTATTGAGATTTCAAGAAGCTGATGTGACTACTTTTCCTATCTTATGATTATATCGAGCTTATGGCTTATATATAAGCTAAAAACTCGGGTTGATTGACGTTTCAAAATTTTAATAAGCCATAAGCCTATATAATAAGCTCATCCAATGATACAAACACCCCCTTTAGATAGGTTTTTGTGTTTCCTTAAAATCTTTAGCTTATTCTAATTGATTTGTAATTCTTTTCATATATGGTGCTGCTTTTCAGCATATGATGCTTACGTTTTTCTTTATGGCCTAGGAACATTTATCTTTGGAACACTGCTTAATGATCAGCTTTACCTTAAAATGTATTAATCAATTGAATTATTATTCCCATGTGATTTAAAGCTTGCATGATCCTATTTAATTAGCATGCTATACTTTGGAACTACGTAGTATATATGAAACATTGGTGTTAAATATATATTTATTACTACTAGCTAGTTTTTTTTACGCATGTTGTGGGTTATAAATATAATTTTGCAAAGAATATACTTATTTGTAAATCAACGGACATATGAATAAAATATCTCTTTATTTTCGAATAAGTTTTCCATACATGCATGGGGTATAATTATACAATTTTCAATCATATATGTACCAATACTGTAAACCTAAGCCTAACTAAGTAATTCTATGACATAAATAATTCAAAATTGTCCCTATAAACCGTAAATATTATTTTCTAATTGTATTGCAGCAGGATTGCGCCATATGCATGGACACGATGAAACCAGGCCATGCCTTCTTCACTGCAGAATGCTCGCACACTTTCCATTTCCATTGCAATACATTAAATGTAAAACATGGAAATCGAGTCTGTCCTGTTTGCGAGCATTATGGAAAGAAATCCTTTCAAGGTATGCCTTCACAACAAGGAAACTTTCACCGCTATGCTCGTCCACCATTTCAAGCACGGCAGCCTCCACAACAAACACACTCTAGCCGCAATGTTCGTCAACGATTTCAAGCACAAGAACCATCCGTCTTTGATGATGATGAACCTGTCAATCAGGAATCGGAAGAAATGCATTCCAATAACTCTAATTCTAATGAAGGAATCAAAATTAAGACATACACTGAAATTCCTGCAGTAGCAAAGTCAGAAAAATTTGATGATTTTGGCATTTTAATAAATCTCAAAGCGCCTGTCACTCAAGAAAGTCTGAATTCTCGAACACCTGTTGATCTTGTGACAATTCTTGATATTAGTGGTAGCATGGAGGGTTCAAAGATTGCGCTATTAAAACAAGCTATGTGTTTTGTGGTACAAAATCTTGGCCCGTTAGACAGACTGTCGGTCATATCGTTTTCTTCTTCTGCTCATCGTGTGTTTCCACTTCGTCGTATGACTGAGATTGGAAAAAAAGAATCTATACAGTTAATTAACTCATTGGCTGCTGGTGGTATGACGAATGTTGTTGAGGCCTTAAAAAAGGGATCCAAAGTGATGACTGACAGGAAGTTCAAGAATCCAGTGAGCGGTATGATACTTTTGTCAGATGGTCAGGAAACTTGCAATACTCAGGAACCTTTAACGTTGCCTGATACTGCATACCAATTCACACATTTGGGTTTGGGAGGATCATGATGCAAACTTAATGCACTCTATTTCAGAAAAGTCTGGAGGATGTTTTCGTTCATAGAAGCTGAGAATGTGATACAAGATGCTTTTGCTCAGTGTATAGGTGGGCTTCTGAGTGTAGTGGTTCAAGAATTACGTGTTGAAGTCGAGTGTGTTCATCCTGCATTGCGGCTCGGATCGATCAAAGCTGGGAGCTATAAAGTGGGTGTGGACAGTGATGGTAGATCGGGGTTCATTGAGGTTGGAGATTTATATGCTGAAGAAGAGAGGGATTTTCTCTTATCAATGGATATTCCGGTTGTTGAGTCAGAAAATGAAATGCCATTGGTGAAGTTTAGACTTATTCACAAGGACCCGTTAAAGAACACATTCGTGACCATTGCAGGAAACGAAGTGACAATATTGAGGCCCGAAACTGTGGGTAACCAAACAGTGTCACTTGAAGTCTACAGACAAAGAAACCGTTTTAATGTTGCTAGTGTGATTGCTGACGCCCGTGTGGCGGCTGAACACGGTAACCTGACGGAAGCAAGATTAATGCTCGGCGGTTGCCAGGAAAAGTTATTGCAATTGGGGCCGGCACTTGGCAAAGATGAGTGTGATGGTTTGGATGAGGAACTGGATGAAATGAGAGAAGGAATGGCTAACCCTAGAGTGTATGAGTCGAGAGGAAGGGCTTATGTGTTGTCGGGGTTGAACGCACACTCAAAGCAGCGGGCTACGGCTAGGGGTGACTCCACTAAGAGGGGATGCCGAAAGAGGACTTACCAAACACCAAAAATGAGAAGCATGGTTAAAAAATCTCAGAAAATGGCTATAACCCCCTACGTAAGCCAACCCAAAAAAAAGAAATTGTGAAGATCAATCTATACGTTCCAGTGCTGCAAATTTTAAACAGTTTTCGCTGTTTAGATTTATGTCGTTATTTGAATTTGAAAAATGTAAAAGTACTGGTTTAGTTTTTTCACGTTGATTTTGATTTGGATTTGGTTTTTTGTGGGAATAATTGTTTTTGGATATTAGAAAATTGATTATCTCTGTTTTCTCTTTTTACGGTTTTCTTATCAGAAAATTAGAAGATATGTTTGATCCTACCAAGTACCAATTATATGAGTAATGCTATTTAGACCTAAAACACAAACCTAATTATAAGCTAATGCATAAATCACTTGTACATTTATATTAAGTATTTTCTCTCTCTAAATTCCCACCAATCATTTTTTCAAATCAACCAATCAAATCATTAGATTTATTTTGTTTTTGTTGTTACAAACTTACTATCTTCTAAACATTTTATTTTTACTAATCTTACCGCTAGCTTGTTTGTAAAAATAAGTTTCACATTAAACAAAATTGACATCATCGTCGCTCAATAAATAAAGTTAAATTTGATAATTAGTTATTGTTGTCAGTTGTAGCTTAGAGCATGGGGTACGGTGGCGAGTTTGCTCGCCGTTTCCTACGTGGCTAGCTCGCCGACGTCTTTCGTCCCTCGCCACCACACCAGGCGAGCTCGCCGTTGGTTTTTTCGCCATTGCAACGACGAGGAAGAAGACAAACAGGAAATGAATATAACCGTTGTTAAACGGTTCGATTTAAAAAAAAAAAAAAAAAACCTTTTATTTTATAAAATTAAAACTTTACCCACCCTCTTATAAATAATACCACATTTTTATAAAATCATTCACACTCTTTTCTTTCAAATCATTCACACACTACTCTTTCAAATCTTTACATCTTAAGCAAAAAAAAAACATGAGTGGTTCAAATTCGGATTCCGATATTGATGATTTACAAGATATCGAGATGATTCTAAAAGTTGCAGGTTATGGGCAATCGTTGGCAGAACAGGAAGCTGAAAGTTCACGCACCCGTAATTACATCTACCGTGACACGAGTTCTCAAGAACGTCTGATATCCGACTATTTTTCTGATTGTCCAACATACCGGACTACTATTTTAGGCGTCGATTTCGTATGAGCCGTAAACTATTCTTAGAAATAGTACAAGGTATTGAAAATCACATTCAAACTGTTGACCCTCTTCCACCGCATTTTGATTTCTGTAGAGTCCGACCCAATGCTACAGGTGCAATGAGTATGAGTGTTATTATGAAATGCACATCCGCCATACGCCAATTGGCCTACGGCACCGCACCTGATGCATTTGATGAATATTTGGAAATGGGGTCACACACGGCACGCGATTGTCTAGATTTTTTTTACTATGTGTGTAATTGAATTGTTTATGCCCGAGTTTTTAAGAAAGCCTAATTTGAATGACATTCAAAATTTATATAACGCACATAACACGGTCCATGGGTTTCCGGGAATGCTTGGAAGCATTGATTGTATGCACTGGGAATGGAAAAACTCTCCCGTTGAGTGGCAAGGGCAATTTTATAAGTGATAAAATTATCCAACTATTATGCTTGAAGCCGTTGCGGCATGATTTATGGATTTGGCATGCATTTTTGGGGTAGCGGAGTGCGAATAGTGATTTAACTGTTTTGAATAATTCACCGTTATTCGACGACCTTCTTGATGACATCGCCCCAAGGTTCCGTTTCAAATAAGCGGCGCAACATTTGAACACGGGTATTACGTGACGGATTTACCCGCTTGGTCCTCTTTTGTCAAATCATTCTCGACTGCATATTCGGAGAAAAATGCCTTGTTTAAACAAAATAAGAAAGTGCTCGCAAAGACGTTGAAAGAGCTTTCGTGGTCCTCCAAAGACGTTGGCATATTATAAGCCAACCGGCGCGTGCTTGGACTATCAACAAGCTACGAAGAGTCATGCACGTGCATCATATTGCATAACATGATTTTGAAAGATCAAAAGTTTGCGATATCCGAAATGAACGATATTTATGTTTGTCCGCGAGCAAATATACAACGGACATGGGTTGAGCGATGCGATATACAACGCAAGAATGCCAAAGAACTGCGTGATAAAGCAACTCACGCAAGACTTCCACGACATATCATTGAGCATGTTTGGCAACTACATCGGCAACAACAAGATTAGTTTAAATTTCGTATGTTTTTTTATTTCGCAATGTATTTTAAGTTTCGTATTTTTTTTTATTATTTTTTATTTTTCATTTTTTAATTGTATGTTGTATTTTTATTTTAAATGAATGAAATGAATTTAATTGTGTTTGGAAAATATGGAAAATAAATAAAATGAGGGTGGGTGGGGCCTAAATGAAGAGGTTTGAGTTAGTTGTGATTGGGGGTATTTTTAAGTGAGTGTGTTGGAGTGATGTGGAGGTGATGTGCCACAAGTGGGGGCCAAATGAAGAGAAAAAACACTTCATGATACCCCATGCTCTTATTCTATAGAAAAGTAGTTTTGATTAGTATCTTAACTGTGATTAGTATCACTCACTCTGGGTTAAACTTTTACTTAATGTCACGTTAACGTCACATCAGCTTTAACATTTCCATCTTTAACTAAAAAAATACCTTTTATTAACCTTAACTCAACTTTAACTCAACGGATAAGTGATTTTTATTTTATTTTATTTTATTTTATATTTTACATCTCGCCTTTAACACAAGGTTAAACCTTTAACGCAGATTTAATGTGAGGGTGGTGTGTTAACGCAGTCCTGAACTCGAAAATGTGAAAATTTCACACACCTCCCACATTAAGACAAGTGCTCTAATAGAAGTATTGGAACCAAGACCTGTTACACTCACACAAACTATAGTGTATTTAATGTTATCTTTGAACCAAATGATTCAAACGACCTACAGTAAGATCTTTTGGTTTGACAATATCATTGTTTTATTGAGCCGTCAATACTTATAACTTGTTAGGCGACACTTTTAATACCATGTGTAGCATCTTTCGGTCACAGTGGCATCCACGCTAACATGCTCGTAATTCGATCACAAGATTTTATATTAAAAGTCTAAATCGTATTTAGGGCCCGTTTGGTTTATAGATGGGTTTAGATTAAGATTTGGATTTGAATGTAAAGTTGTAGATTAGGATTTGGATTTGAATTTAATGTAGGAGAGAGAAAAATATTTAAAATTATATTATATTTAAAAAAAAATGATTTATATAAAATGTGAGAGGAGAGAGATAGAGAGAAAATAAAGTGGGTCCCATACTTTATATTAAAACCTACCACTCCCCCTTACTTTAACACAATCCTTATTATTTAGTATTAAGTCCAAACCCATATGCTACCAAACACTTAAAAAAGAGATGGGGCCCACTTTTCTAACCTAAACCCAATCTAAACCCACAAACCAAACGGGCCCTTATACTAGTTTTTAACCCATGCACACATAGGTTTTCTAATGGTGTGCTTTTGTAGTAGTCATTTTTTTTTTTTTTTTTTTTTTCATTTTTACACGATTTTTAAATGGGAAAATTACAAAATAGACACGCATGCATAGGCATATCACTTTATGGACCACTTTTATTTTAAATTTGAAACTAGACCGAGGGCAACCGCTCTTATTAGGCAACTCAACCACAGGCGACAAGTGTCCCGTATGTGTAAGGTATTGTTTTTAAGCAACCAAAGTCGGTGGGCAACCGTATTTTTTAAAAGGGTTTTTGGTCATTTTACGTTGCATAAAAGTACACATGTGAATAGTGAAAGTCTGTGAATTTAAATTAAAATCCAATACTCACTGCCTTGACATTCATCTTCTTCACTCGATGTTTTTGCTTCTCGCATAAAAGCATTCCTAGTTAATCTTTTCACAAATGAAATAGTCTGCTGCGTCGGCACCTCTCTTGCTCCTAACGCACAATGTTCATTGCAACCGATTATTTCCGTTCGTTACATTTTTGTACAACAAGAAAACCACCTTCAATTGCTCAATCTTTTGTTCCAATAATGTGGCAAAGTATGGTGCGTTTAATTCGATTATTGTTATTCGATCCATGTTATAATGAATCGTTGTTGTTATTCGATTAATGCCTATGTTACACACGTTTTAATTCCATTCTACAATCCATTGTTCTTTTTATGTCTCGTCGATTCGTAATTATGTAGTCTATAATACGTTGGTATAGATTCCTTCTATGGTCGCCTTAATTTTGTTTATTGTTATCAAAAATGTCCTGTTAAAAATGTCATGTTTGGTGGGTTAAACATCTAAACTCGAACCTTTTTCAAAGGTAATCTGTTAAACTTTGTGGTTATTTATTACTTGTTTATAGGTAAAAAGTAAACATACAGTAAAAGTGAATTTTCCATTTCCACCTATTTAACTCAAGGCATATGCATAAATACTAAAAGATCGCACAAATAGTCACAACATATTTCGGTGTACATATTATAGATTATCTGAGATAACAACCATTCCGCTTGTTTTAGTACATCAACAAACCAAGAGATAAGGTAACGGATGTTACTTGTAAGCCATTTTCTTTTCCCTTTGCCTTTGCCTTTGTCGGTAGTTCTGCTGATTGTGGAGGGATTATTTATGCCAATTTTCTTCTCTTTAATATCAGCCCATGTTTGTTTATTTGCAAGTCCTATTACACGAATCCTTTTACCCGAGAGGTTCCGACATTCGGCATGACTAATCAAGCCTTTTTCCACGAAACTCATAAGCGTTGCCTTTTTCAACATCTTGTTGCGGTAAGCTACCACATCGGGTCTGTCTGAATAGTCACTTGAGTGTAGGTAGACAAATAGGTGGATATAGAGCTTGAATCGAGTTCGAGGTTTGTTTGGGAAATATGAAGCCCATGGATTACATGGTCGCATTGTGATCTGAATCGCTTGAAGACACTGCCATGCTTGAATCGAAGAGATTGTTATGATATCTCGCAAAATAAACAAAGTCTTTAAAGATGCGTGAAACCAAGCTTAGCATTAGAAAAATAAGATTTACGAAACCAAAACCCACTACCTTTTTCTTTAGTCATTTTTATTAGGGTTTCTTGATATGTGTGTAAAAGCGGTTTTAATATGCGTGCATTTATGATCACTGTCACTATAAAAGAAAGCCTCTACCTAACCGCATTTAAAAGCATTAATCGCCTAATAAATGCTAGGTTGTTGACCTTATCCCTAACTTTGAGCTTATAACTACTGATTATGCTAAAGCTTAGTTTTGCACCATCCTATACATTCTAACATATTTACAATAAAACTTTTGTGACCGTCATACAAGCATTTGTAACCTCGTCAAAGATCAAGTTTACTTAAAATCGACATTGTACATGCATCCGTAACCTTTATTGCTTGGTCTTCATGATGGCGAGATCAACTTCCACTTTCGGTTTATCACTTTAATTAGATATCCCTTAAAAATGGTGTCTTATATCACTATGTGTTGTTTTTTTATGATACGCAGATTTTAAATATTTCACACGATCGTATTTAAACTGTTGTTTTCAACACATTATCGCCCAATGTTGCATCCTTATATGTTTGTGGTTGTTTTGTTTATTATTTATTTATTTATTTATTTATTTTTCAATACAATCTACTAAAACATAAGCATCGATTATCAATAACTCTAGTATTTGTCAAACTCCAGTGATTTCTAGATGATCCTAACAACCATCACCACTTCTAGAACATTACAACTTAACCCGACCTACGAGAATAGTACCGCTTGTTCAAACAAACTAGCGATGGTTCCAATCTTATACTAGCGGTGGTATACCTTGAGCGATCACTCTATCCTCATAACCATAACCAAAACCCAACAATCCTCCCGCAAACTTGATACCTTCGCTCAAAAATATCCAAGAACAATCTTCAATCTTCATATTCGAAAGGATTTGGGAATACTTTCAAACACTTCATCTTCTTCTCAATGCTTGAATAGTTCTTGAACATTGATCTTGAAGTCTGAGTAACAATGCTCTGACTTTCTCACTATCTTCATGAACTCTGATGCTTGTACATAGCATCGCAGTGAGAGTTCCAGCTCTGAGTGGATATTCTTTCTCAGCAAGCATGAATGCATCTACTCCATTTGTTGTAGAAACATGATGAACTTTACATAAATCATAATAATACCATTTAGTACCGGCACATGAACATGAGAATTTCCAGAAATCATCACTTGTATCATAGAGCCTTTTAAGATTAACCCACAACCGCATCTCCTTCATATCTTTGGGATCTTCAACATTAAACCTTTCTTGAACTAACCTCCATAGTGTGTCAAGATCATCTCACAAAAGCTTTTATGAGATCTTCAAACTGAATGAATGATGAAGTTTCACCACCCACCTTGTAATCTTCCATGTTGGAGCATAATTCTTTGGCGATAAATACTTCCCAATCAATGATAGGATGTCTGACTTGCAGTGGTTCAGGGTAGAAATCTTCTTCTTCTTTTACAATCATCTCAGTCAGTTGTTCTTCAGTGAACTTCTCAGTTGGAACTTCTTGTTCTTGAGCAAACTTTGTCTTCTTAGATGTCTGAGATCCACTATCTTTGGCCTTTCTCTTCAAATTGGGATACCTTCTTGATTCTTATTCAGAGTCCATTGGAATAAAATCTTTATCTTGTCTTTGAACTCTGTAGTAGATACTTTCAACTTTATCATCAGACATTCCTTTGAATTGATGTCTTTTCCAACCACCAACCTTGCAACAATAATCTTTCATCATTGAAATTACTTGTGCCTTTGTTGCTTGTCTTAATTTCTTTTGGCCTTTCTTGATCAAGCAACAAAGATCTTGAAGTGCTTGATTGTTCTTCATCTGACAAAGTCCTTTAACTGTCTGATTCTTTGATCTTCGCTAAAGTCTTATCATCCACTAGCTCAATTGCTTTCTTCTTGATCATCGGATCATTTTGATCAAGAACTCAATCTCTTCATCTGTTGGTACATAGTGAACTCTAGAGTCTTTTCTCTAAGTCTTGTAAGTTGAGCAATTGGAAATTTGATCTCCCATCCTATCCGACCTTTTACCTCCATAAAGCTTGCAATCTCCGATTCTTCTTGCTTTTCTTTTCAAAGAAGTTCATCTTGAGTATCGCCTCCTCTCGATCCTTGGAACACTTTCCTTCATTTTTCAATTTTCAACCGGTTTAGAAGCTTCCTCCTCTTCTTGCTTTTTTCCCTATTAATTACATCAGCATTTAGTTCCAGATGTACTCTTTCAGCTTGTTCTCTATCATAAGCCTCCTGCTCATCTCTACTTTTAAACTTCAAAACTGTTTCTGCAATTCCTTTACCCTTTCCAATATCTGGTTGACCAACAACTGACTTCACAGGCTCACCAATCTTCAAACTTCCCAAGGGTTTAGGTGCATAAGGTTTAATTGTAGCGAGAATGGGTGCAACGATGGGTTCGAGGATTGGTAAAGATTGCTTTTGGTTTACCTATTGAATGGCAACCTCCTTTTCGACTTTCTTTTGATCTTGGTGGTGATGTAACGAGTGGTTGTGATTGTAGTAGCAATGGTTGTGATAGCAATGGGAATATCTGCAGATGCTTGTTATAATTACCTTAGAGGTGGTTCCAGCAGTGGCTTCTTCTTTAGAAGCAGTGGATGCAACAACATAGGCGTGTTTGTTGCACGCACCACTTCCTTCTCTTTTTCTGCACAAGTAGCTTTCAAAGCATCATTTATCGCTGCATCCTTTCCTTCCATGTCAGTCAACAGATAACCATCCCGATTAGCACGACTATTGATGAGTGTCTAAATACTCATCATTTTTGTACTGTTTAGAATGCCAAAACATCCGAAAACACTCATAAATGCATCAAAATGATAAAATATCACAAATAAGTGTTTTATGTGTTTTAAATGCAAAATACTAAAATCGGTGAAAACGTATCAAGTTTGCATAATTGGCGCTTTAGTCCCCAAGTTTCAAAAGTTGTCAAAAGAGTCCTGGATATTCAAAACTTGTAAAATATCATTTTAAGTCCTTAGGATTCATGAAGTTGTCAAAACAAGTCCTTGAAATTTAAAATTGCAAAATTACAACTTTAGTCCTCAAGTTTTGAAAATGTCAAATAAGGTCCTTGGATATTTAAAATGGGAAATTATCAAATATGGTCCTTATACTATTCACATTTGGCAGGATTGGTCCTTGTGAGAACTTTGGAAAATGGATGTGTTCATCCCTTAACTTTGCATAAATTGCAAAATGGTCCTTGTGCTTAATTAATACCAATCGGACCTTTTGTGTATTTAGAACCCACCAAAACACTTGACCCCCGCCATTTATACCGTGACCCCCCAATTATGAACCCCACTTATAATATCCATCGGTCAAATCCGGTCAACACGCTACCAAAACAAATTTCCTACACTGTTCACTCTCTTCTACCTTGCCTGCATTCCAAAACCAGAGCAGTTTTCCACCAATTTTCCACCTTTCCACCTGTTTTTCCACTTGTATACATCTCCCCTCCACCTCCACAATCCCCCAAACTTCTTTAAATGCAATAACCTGCTCTCGACTATTTTGGCGCCAAAACTACACTTGTACGAATATGATGAAATATGAAGATCCAATGGCTCAGATAAGGTGGGAAAGATTCAGATGTCGACACAAGAGTGGAAATGATCATTATAAAGAGAAAAGGAAGCAATGTGAAGCAATATCTAGTATTTTTAATTTAGCTTATGTCGTTTTTTATATTTTAAGTCTTCCAGTGTATTTCAAAGCTTTCAAATACTTTGTAAAGTTATTTCAGTGTATTAAGAACTTATTTTCAGTTTCAATTTCAAGTTTGTGTTTATGAATTCAGTTTATGCAATATTTTGTTAAAAATCTCATATAAGCTTAAAGTCAATTGTAGTGGATTATAAGGACTCATAAGCTCACTTAAGCTCCTTATAAAGCTTTTCTAAGCTTTTAGAAAACTTAAAATCGGTTTAGTATCAAATAGAAAAAAAATACCAAAAATACCAAATAAATTAGTGGAAATTCAAAAATCAATGAATATGGTGAAGGAAGCTGAAGCAGGATGATCTATGAATTGCTCTTGGGTTAGAAGCTTTGTGGAAAGCTATTAGGGTGTTCTCAGTTCTCAGTTTTGAGCATAAAAGCAATTTGTAAGCTATTTCTTTGAAATTTACATTTCTTAGTAAATGTGTTTAAATATTGTTAATTATAGTTCAATCTGTCTTATTATAGATAATTTAAGATAATAAATAGATACCTTAGTTTAAAACTTGTTTTAATGTCAAAAGCTTCAAAACAAATCCTATTAAGGTGTGTTTGTATTTGTTGTATTAATTGTATTAGAGGTTGATTGTGGTGTTATGCTTGTCGATATCCGTCACAATACAACATAGTAGCTCGATCCAAACCATAAAACACAATCCTTGTTTAACAAAAAGTCAAAATTAGTTTTAATCTCACCTTAAAAGATAATCATAAGATTTTAGATTGTTAATCTCATCAAAGTTGCTTATAACTTGTTACTCTAGCTTACAATCATCTTATTATAGCTTATTACAACTTATTCATCCATAGAATCGCTTAAAATCTCATAAAAGTCAAGCGCTTAGTGTAAATTAAAAGTCAAATTTTCTTAAGTGCGGTTTTGAATAAAATAAATAATTTTATTGTGTATTTAATATCAAGTTTTAGCCTTTAAGCTTTTGGGATAGTAAAATTTAGTCGCTTAACTAAATTAGAAAATAATAGTTCACTTCTAATTAGCTTATTAACTGCTTATTCATTAGCTTATTTTAAGTCCTTTTCAAAACATGCCTGTGCACGCTTGATATAGTCCATTTCACAAGCTCTCACAAAGCTCATTAGTGGATATTAGCTTGTGTACATTAGCTTTTGAAGCTCACCTAGCCATCTCAAAGTCCCGGTGTTTGTTTTAAGTTTCTAGCTTATCTCGATGCTTAAAATTAAGCTATAAAGTACCTAGCAAAACAAAAGTGTCACATGTAATGATTAAAGCTAGTGCTTATTTTGGCTTATTCAATGCTTATTTACGAGTAATTTGTTTTTTAGTTTTCATTTTAGCTTATTAACAGTTGTTAAGTTTATTTTCATTCAAATTTTGCTTATTGAGTAGCTTATTAGCCATTTTGGCTTAAACTAGTGCTTATTCAATTTTTTGTCAACTGTTAAGATAAATAAGCTCTCACTGAGCTTATTAGTGGTTTTTAGAAAAAGTTTTAGTTTTAAAATTTGCTTATCTTAGTTAGCTTAAGCAGTTTGTATAAGAAAAATCAAAAAAAATAAATAGTTTGCAAAAGTCATTGTGGGATTCAACCTCGCCACCCACTCACCACACACACCTCACCAACCGCCTTGGGTCTTTTCTAGTTTAACTTTGCACACTTTAATACTTAACCTGCTTTTCCGTTTAAGCATATCGCTTTATTTAGCTTATTTTCACTTATTAAAACTAGCTTTTTCAACTTTTGTATTTTCTTAACTTTGTATTAGTACAAAGTAATTTATAAAAAGTTTGATTTTTCTAAATAGTTTTAGTATTTTAATCATTTAATTAGTATAAAATAGTATTTAATTCATAATAAAAATATAAAAGTAAAAAAATATAAATCTTTTTCTAAAATTTTCTTTTGTCATATATTAAGTAAGAAAATTGTTTTTCACTCGTAGGACTTTTATTACACAAATTTTACGTTTTTACTTGCGCACTCGTAATTTTTACATATAACGCGTTTTCATTGTAGGTCACGTTTTAGGTAATTTAAGGTTACTTTTTAATTAAAATAGTTTATTTAAGTTATTTTATTTTATAAATCACAAAAACATCATTGTAAAAATAGTGATAGCATTTATTTAATATATTTTAGCTTTTTAATTTTCTTTAATTTGCATTTAAGCCCCTGTAATTTACAAAACTTTCTCTTTAGGTATAAATATTCCAAAATCCTTACTGATCACTATCCTTAGTGATTATTCGACATCTGTCTGTGTTAAACACCATTCATCCTCCGTGGGACTTAACGACCTAGGAATCCACTATATTCCTCTTATCTTAATTGAATTTGGTTCTAGACTGTTTGGAATCTGTTTACGGTTGACCATTCACAAGTGGTTAGCTTGTGTGATAAAACCTGACTGTCTGGAGCTCAATCAAATTTTAGGCGCCATGCGGGAGGTAAGCGTGTTTAAGCATTTCGGATCCATTCTTGCACATATACCACCGTTTGTAAAGCAGTTTTTTTGTAAAGTTATAACAAAATCAAAAGTTCATTAACACTTTTCCTAAAGTGTTAACAACACCAAAATATATAAAACAACAAAACAATCGTAACGTTTTCTAGCTTGTGTTTCTTTTAAGGTGATTCTTAAAGAGATACGATTTGGTTAAACGAGACGATACCAAAAATATTGTCCAAAAGTTTTTAAACCTTTAGCACATATCTATACCTACGTCTTTTTAGTGGTACTTAAATACATAAAATCAACCACCGCAAATCAAGGCGTTACACCTACCAACCTGGGGTGTGAACATTAATAAGTTCTCGAACAATGATTTAAAACTTGCCTTTATGTCCTTGTGATTTGGTGTACCTTTTTCAAAGAAGCCATTTCATTTGTGATTATTGGTTTAAGTTCACTTGTCATTTTGCCTCGCATTTGTTTTGGCCATTTTTATACTTAGTGCATGCGCACTCGTTCTTCCGCCTCTACAAGTCTACTTTCGAGTTTGCAAATATTCCTCGTGAGCGTAGAGGACGTTCGCTCCTTCGGCCGTGGTCGAGGAACGTCTACCACCACCACCCCCGTCGTAATGGCGGAAGATAAGCCTATGAATGAGCTTCTCCAAGAACCCATCGAGGGTTACGGAGATGCTATTATTGTCCCACCATCGTGGGTCGATACCTTTGAGCTCAAACCGGGTTGCTTAATCTGGTAACCCAAAGCCAATTTTATGGTTTTGAGCGGGATGATCCTCATGCACACATTCGATGGTTTAACAAGATTGCATCTACCATCAAATACAAGAATGTCCCACATGAAGCAATTAAGCTTCTTCGTTCTCATTCTCTCTGAGGACAAGCCGGAATTGGCTTGAGAAACAACCCCTCGTTCCATTGAGACATGGGAGGATTTAGTCACCAAGTTTGTTAACGAATTCTATCCTCCATCCCGAACTACAAGTCTTAAGAATGAGATAATGAAATTCTCTCAAAGATTTGATGAATCATTCGGGAGGCATGGGATCGTTACAAAGAGTTGCTCATAGTGTCCGCATCATGGTTTTACCGAGTTAATGCAAATGGATACTTTCTACAATGGTCCGAGACAAGTCGACCAAGACTCTTTAAATGCCTCCGCGGAGGTAATTTCTGAGCAAGACCACAAAAGAAACCTTGCAAATCATTGAAAACAAGTCCCGTGTCCGCCTCTTTCCGCACAAAGACATATCGACTCGGTCTAATCTTGGACCTTCTACTTCATCTCCCATGAGTACATCTAGCACCGATGCTAAGATTGACAAACTCACAGATATTGTTCAAAGCTTTGGTTCTTGCAAACCAAAAGAAAGTCACTTTCACTCGACACCATCACATGGTGAAATGAAGAAATTTGAAGTTTGTGTTACTTGTGGTGGTCCTCATGCATACTACAAGCTGTCATCGCCACCGATGGTAGTCCGTTTGAAGCCAATGCTATAGCCGGTACTTCACATCAAGGAGGTAATCAATACCGTCCTCAAAATGAACCAAACTACCGTGCTAATACTTATCGTGCACCACCGGTTTTAACCGAATCATAACATACAAAACCGAATCGAAACCAACCTAGAATGAACCAAGGTTATCAAAACCAAGGTAATTTCTATCCGGACCCAATCAAGGTTTCCAACATCAAGGAAACCTTAATAAAAACAATTTCAATCGAGGGAATCAATTTCGTGGAAATGTGAATCCTAATCAAGGGAATTTTCAACAACAAGGTCATAATCAAAACATCCGACCTCGAATTTCCCTCCACATCCTCCATACCATCATCGATGAGTTATTGAAGCAATTCAGAAATCCCAAGATGAAATGAACAGGTTGTTGGTCGGTCGGATCGCGATCTTAAGAAGTCTTTAAATGATCAACCCTCGGGCTCGGAAAACTTCCGAGCAACACGATCGCTAACCCGAGGGGCGATGCAAAGCGATCACAACCAGAGTGGTGTTTCATACAATGGACCGCTATTCCTACTACCTCTTCTTCTTCTCTCCCAAAGGTAGTGGAAAGTGAACCCGAGGCAACAAAGGACAAGGAACTTCCTAATAATAACGGAGGTACCAACGATGTCCATCCTCGTTGTCCGAGAACCCAAGTCTAATCCAGAGTTGTTTTGAACCTCCAGTAGCTCCCATTGAAAACCCAAATCCAAAACTTCTATTCCTTACCCATCACGTTTGAATGAGCAAAGCTCCATGAAAAAGCCGGTTATCAAATGGACAAATTTTTCAAATTTTCCAAGAACTACATTTTGACATAAGCTTTATGGATGCTATCATCTTGATGCCCAAGTTTGCATCAACTCTCAAACACATGTTAAGCAACAACGAAAAGTCGCTTTGAAATGGCTAAAACTCCTCTAAACGAGAATCTCTGCGGTTATCCTCAAGAAGCTTCCGAAAGCTTGGAGATCCCGGAAAATTTCTCTTACCTTGTGTATTTCGTGAATGGTTGAATGCTTTTCCTTAGCCGATCTTGGTGCAAGCATCAATCGATGCCTTATTCAAGATGGAAGAAACGTCTCTTCCGGAACTTACTCCTACATGCATGACTCTCGAGCTTGCAGATCGTACAATATCCCGTCCTCTTGGCATTGCCGAGGCGTTTTGAAAGTAGGAAAGTTCCATTTTCCGGTGACTTTGTAGTTGTTGATTTTGATGCCGATCATCGGGTTCCTCTCATTGTTGGTCGAGGATTCACGAGAACGGGCCGTGCTCTCATTGATGTATTTGAGCTAGAAATCACATTACGTGTTGGTAATGAAGTCGTCACCTTTAACCTTGATCAAACTTGAGGTACTCCGCAAACTATGATTACGAGTCGGTTAACGAATAGATATCATTGATGTTTCTTCAAGAGTACTCTCAAGAAATTCTTGGTTATGATCATAATTCTTGAGTGATAATCTCACTCATTCATCTCAACCCATCATTGGTAATTCTACTCCTTCTCTCACTCCTTTTGAGGAAAGTGACTTCATCTTGGAAGAGATTGAAGCATACTTGTCTAGTGATTACATTCCATGGGAAATTGATCACGCCCCATCGACATCGAGGGGACATACTTCTCATTGAGAAGTTGTTAATGATGATCCATCATCACCCTCCCGTCGAGCTTCATAACAAGGAAGTCAAGTCATTGAGAAAACTAAAGAATTTCACAAGTCGAACTTAAGGACTTACCACATCATCTTGAGTATGCATTTCTTGAGGGTGATGATAAATTACCGATCATTATTACTCGAGATTTGAGTAAAGATGAAAAGATCGCTCATAAAGGTCTTGAAGTCACACAAGCAAGCAATTGCTTGAAACTCTCCGACATTAAGGTATCAACCACGAGTTTTGTACTCACAAAATCTTGATGGAGGATGACTTCAAACCAGCGATTCAACATCGAGAAGAGTAAATCCAAAAATCCATGATGTTATCAAACAAGAGGTTATCAAACTTCTTGATGCGGGATTGATTTACCCGATCTCGAGATAGTCCTTAGGTTAGCCCAATTCATTGTGTTCCTAAAAGGTGGCATAATCATTGTCACAAATGAAGATAACGAGTTAATTCCAACTCGATTAGTTACGGGATGGCGTGTGTGCATTGACTATCGTAAGTTGAATGACGCCACTCGTAAAGACCATTTTCCTCTACCCTTCATGGACCAAATGCTTGAGAGATTAGCAGGGAACGAATACTATTGTTTTCTTGATGGTTTCTCGGGTTATTTTCAGATCCCCATTGATCCAAAGGATCAAGAAAATACTACATTCACCTGCCCATACGGAACTTTTGCCTACAGACGTATGCCTTTTGGCCTATGTAACGCTCCTGGCACGTTCCAACGATGTATGATGGCCATTTTCCATGACATGATCGGGGAAACAATGGAGGTGTTTATGGATGCCTTCTCGGTCATTGGGGACTCATTTCAAACATGTCTCTCCCATCTAGATAAAATGCTCAAACGGTGTGAAGACACCAATCTTTGTCTAAATTGGGAGAAGAGCCACTTTATGGTCAAAGAAGGCATAGTCCTTGGCCATAAGATTTCCAAAAATGGGATTGAGGTCGATAGAGCAAAAGTCGATGTTATTGCTAAATTGCCTCATCCTACTACCGTCAAAGGTATTAGGAGTTTTTAGGTCATGCCGGTTTTTATCGCAGATTCATACAAGATTTTTCTAAAATCGCTTGCCTATGACCCATCTTCTTGAAAAAGATGCTCCTTTTATTTTCTCACCGAGTGAATCGAAGCTTTTGAAACATTAAAGAAAAAGCTTACGGGCACCCATTCTCGTTGCTCCCGATGGGACTTGCCTTTGAGCTCATGTGCGATGCAAGTGATTTTGCTATCGGTGCGGTCTTAGGGCAACGTAGAAGCAAGCATTTTCGACCTATCCACTATGCAAGTAAGACTATGATCAAGCTCAACTCATTACACCACCACGAAAAAAGAGCTATTAGCCGTGGTGTATGCGTTGAGAAGTTTCGCCATACTTAATCTTGACCAAATGCGTGGTGTATACGGATCACTCGACTTTCAAATATCTCTTTGCAAAACAAGATGCAAAGCCGAGATTGCTCAGTTGGGTTCTCCTCCTCCGTGAATTTGATATCATTATACGTGATAAAAAGGAGCCGAGAACCGGCTGCGATCATCTGTCCGTCTAGAAAACCCTCACCAAGATGTTTTCGAGAAAAAGAAATAAATGAAACATTTCCTCTCGAGACACTTAATGCGGTTTCTTTTCGTGGAAACTCTACCACCCCATGGTTTGTCGACTTCGCAAATTACCATGCGGGTAACTTCATAGTGAAAGGATGTCAACCCAGCGGAAGAACAAATTCTTCAAAGATGTTAAACATTACTCGGGACGACCCTACTTATTCAAAATTTGTGCGGATCAAGTCATCCGACGGTGTGTTTATGGACGAAGCTATTGACATTCTCAAAGCTTGCCATCTTTGGACCCACCGGGGCCATCATAGTCCAAATTACACCGCCAAAAGGTGTTTGATTCCGGTTTTATTGGCCCACTATTTACAAGGATGCTCATGAATTTGTCAAAACTTGTGACGCTTGTCAACGTCATGGAAATATCTCTCAAAGAAATGAAATGCCGCAAAATGCCATTCAAGTTTGTGAGATCTTTGACATCCGGGTATTGACTTTATGGGGCCATTTCCATCATCTAGAGGAAACAAATACATACTCGTGGTCATTGATTATTTGTCAAAATGGGTTGAGCGAAAGCTTTACCTACCAATGATGCCCGAGTAGTTGTGAAATTCTTGAAATCTCTTTTGCTAGGTTTGGAACTCCACGAGCTATAATCGGTGATCGTGGTACACATTTCGCAATGATCAATTTGATCGTGTCATGCAAAAGTATGGTGTAACCCACCGTCTCTCTCGCATACCACCCCAAACAAGTGGGCAAGTGGAAGTTTCCAACCGTGGTATTAAAAGAATTCTTGAAAGGACGAGGCGAAAATCGTGCATCCCGGTCGGATAAAGCGGATGACGCACTCTGGGCCTTCCGTATAGCTTACAAAACACCCATCGGGTGTACTCCATACAAGTGGTGTCACGGAAGGCATGTCATCTGCCGAATGAGCTTGAGCACAAAGCATCTTGGGCCTTGAAATATGCAAACTTGATATTCGCAGACAACGGTGATCACGAAAAGTTCAAATGAATGAACTAAATGAACTCCGTGATCAAGCATACGAAATTCTTTGATCTACAAACAAAAGACAAAGAAGATTCATGACTCTAAAATCAAGAACCGCGTTTTCAACGTCGGTGATCGAGTCCTTCTTTTCAATTCAAGATTGAAGATTTTCTCGGGAAAGCTCAAGTCCCGTTGGTCTGGTCCATTTACCATTGCTAAGGTTTATCCTTATGGTACCATTGAGTTATCTCAGCCTGATGGTCCAAATTTTAAAGTAAATGGTCATCGGTTGAAGCATTATTTTGGAGAGGACATTCCACCCGTGGTTGTCCCGGATCTACAAACTTTCCCCATGAACCAATGAATGCGGGGATCGAGTCAAGCTAGCGACTCGGTAATCAAAAACAGTAGCACACACCATATGGGTTTTCACTCATATTTCTGATTTCTTTCTACTATTCTACCACCCTAGTGTGGGGGAGTTGCCCCCCGCTGTTGTATATAAGTCTTAAAAAAAAATCAAAAAATGTGTATATATCAAAAACAAAATAATGGCCGTAGTATTTCCCTTTTATGTTCTATGTTTCGGCATAACAGCCGGTACTTTGAATATTGAGGGCAATATTCATTTCTAGTGTGGGGGGTAATTCTCATGAATTTTATCATGTAATTATTCCACCTAATTCCCCGTTTTGGCCAAAATTTTTTTTGGAGTAAGTGATTTTCACTTACTCGGCAAATGGTAATCATCCACCATGTCTAACCCACATAAGGATTGGCTAATCCGAGAGCAAACGGCTCTTGGTAAAGATATCTCAAATCCGTTTATGGCTTGCAATTTGCCCAAAATTGTATGGTGTTTAGCTCACCATATCTTTAATTAGTGAAAAGTTGGCTAGCCCGCAAGTTTATGGCTTGTGGTAAAGGCGTTGAAATCCATAATTGGTAATCGGCTCACCAAAGATAATATTGATAATTTATCTAAGAGTTGGCTAGTCCGAAGCAAACGGCTTTTGGTAAAGACAAATCAAAACCGTTCTACCGGTGATTTGCTCAAAATCATTTGGTTATCATTGTACCAAGGTTCTTACTTGAACTGAAACAAGTGGCTACTCCGAAGTGATGGCTTTTGGTAAAGAGATGAAATCCATTAATTTTTCTCAAAACATTGCTAGGGACTAGCAATATCTTAGTGTGGGGATTGATGAGTGTCTAAATACTCATCATTTTTATCTTGTTTAGAATGCCAAAACATCCGAAAACACTCATAAATGCATCAAAATGATAAAATATCACAAATAAGTGTTTTATGTGTTTTAAATGCAAAATACCAAAATCGGTGAAAACGATCAAGTTTTCATAATTGGCGCTTTAGTCCCCAAGTTTCAAAAGTTGTCAAAAATAGTCCCTGGATATTCAAAACTTGTAAAATATCATTTTAAGTCCTTAGGGATTCATGAAGTTGTCAAAACAAGTCCTTGAAATTTAAAATTGCAAAATTACAACTTTAGTCCCTCAAGTTTTGAAAATGTCAAATAAGGTCCTTGGATATTTAAAAATGGGAAATTATCAAATAGGGTCCTTATACTATTCACATTTGGCAGGATTGGTCCTTGTGAGAACTTTGGAAAATGGACAGGTTCAGTCCCTTAACTTTGCATAAATTGCAAAAATGGTCCTTGTGTTTAATTAATACCAATCGGACCTTTTGTGTATTTAGAACCCCAGCCAAAACACTTGACCCCCTGCCATTTACACCTGTGACCCCCCCCCCCAATTATGAACCCCCACTTATAATATCCCTCGGTCAAATCCGGTCAACGCGCGCCCAAAACAGCCTACACTGTTCACTCTCTTATACCTTGCCTGCATTCCAAAACCAGAGCAGTTTTCCACCAATTTTCCACCTTTCCACCTGTTTTTCCACTTGTATACATCTCCCCTCCACCTCCACAATCCCCCAAACTTCTTTAAATGCAATAACCTGGTCTTGACTATTTTGGCACCAAAACTACACTTGTACGAATATGATGAAATATGAAGATCCAATGGCTCAGATAAGGTGGGAAAGATTCAGATGTCAACACAAGAGTGGAAATGATCATTATAAAGAGAAAAGGAAGCAATGTGAAGCAATATCTAGTATTTTTAATTTAGCTTATGTCGTTTTTTATATTTTAAGTCTTCCAGTGTATTTCAAAGCTTTCAAATACTTTGTAAAGTTATTTCGGTGTATTAAGAACTTATTTTCAGTTTCAATTTCAAGTTTGTGTTTATGAATTCAGTTTATGCAATATTTTGTTAAAAATATCATATAAGCTTAAAGTCAATTGTAGTGGATTATAAGGACTCATAAGCTCACTTAAGCTTCTTATAAAGCTTTTCTAAGCTTTTAGAAAACTTAAAATCAGTTTTAGTATCAAATAGAAAAAAAATACCAAAAATACCAAATAAATTAGTGGAAATTCAAAAATCAATGAATATGGTGAAGGAAGCTGAAGCAGGATGATCTATGAATTGCTCTTGGGTTAGAAGCTTTGTCGAAAGCTATTAGGGTGTTCTCAGTTCTCAGTTTTGAGCATAAAAGCAATTTGTAAGCTATTTCTTTGAAATTTACATTTCTTAGTAAATGTGTTTAAATATTGTTAATTATAGTTCAATCCTGTCTTATTATAGATAATTTAAGATAATAAATAGATACCTTAGTTTAAAAACTTGTTTTAATGTCAAAAGCTTCAAAACAGTCCTATTAAGGTGTGTTTGTATTTGTTGTATTAATTGTATTAGAGGTTGATTGTGGTGTTATGCTTGTCGATATCCGTCACAATACAACATAGTAGCTCACCAAAGCATAAAACACAATCCTTGTTTAACAAAAAAGTCAAAATTAGTTTTAATCTCACCTTAAAAGATAACTGTTAAGATTTTAGATTGTTAATCTCATCAAAGTTGCTTATACCTTGTTACTCTAGCTTACAATCATCTTATTATAGCTTATTACAACTTATTCAGTCCATAGAATCAGTTAAAATCTCATAAAAGTCAACTGCTTAGTGTAAATTAAAAAGTCAAATTTTCTTAAGTGCAGTTTTTGAATAAAATAAATAATTTTATTGTGTATTTAATATCAAGTTTTAGCCTTTAAGCTTTTGGGATAGTAAAATTTAGCTGCTTAACTAAATTAGAAAAATAATAGTTCACTTCTAATTAGCTTATTAACTGCTTATTCATTAGCTTATTTTAAGTCCTTTTCTGAAAACATGCCCTGTGCACAGTTGATATAGTCCATTTCACAAGCTCTCACAAAGCTCATTAGTGGATATTAGCTTGTGTACATTAGCTTTTTGAGAAGCTCACCTAGCCATCTCAAAGTCCCAGTGTTTGTTTTAAGTTTCTAGCTTATCTAAGTGCTTAAAATTAAGCTATAAAGTACCTAGCAAAACAAAAAGTGTCATGTGTAACAGTTAAAGCTAGTGCTTATTTTGGCTTATTCAATGCTTATTTCTGAGTAATTTGTTTTTTTTAGTTTTCATTTTAGCTTATTAACAGTTGTTAAGTTTATTTTCATTCAAATTTTGCTTATTGAGTAGCTTATTAGCCATTTTGGCTTAAACTAGTGCTTATTCAATTTTTGTCAATCGTTAAGATAAATAAGCTCTCCGAGCTTATTAGTGGTTTTTAGAAAAAGTTTTAGTTTAAAATTTGCTTATCTTAGTTAGCTTAAGCAGTTTGTATAAGAAAAATCAAAAAAAATAAATAGTTTGCAAAAAGTCATTGCTGGGATTCGAACCCTGGCCACCCAGCTCACCACACACACACCTCACCAACTGCCCTTGGGTCTTTTTCTGGTTTAACTTTGCACACTTTAATACTTAACCCGTTTTTCCGTTTAAGCTTATACGTATTATTTAGCTTATTTTCAGCTTATTAAAACTAGCTTTTTCAACTTTTGTATTTTTCTTAACTTTGAATTAGTATAAAGTAATTTATAAAAAAGTTTCAGATTTTTCTAAATAGTTTTAGTATTTTTAATCATTTAATTAGTATAAAATAGTTTTTAATTCATAATAAAAAATATAAAAGTCATAAAAAATATAAATATTTTTTCTAAAATTTTCTTTTGTCATATATTAAGTAAAAAATTGTTTTTTCACTCGTAGGACTTTTATTTCACAAATTTTACATTTTTACTTGTGCACTCGCGTAATTTTTACATATAACGCGCGTTTTCATTGTAGGTCACGTTTTTAGGTAATTTAAGGTTACATTTTAATTAAAATAGTTTATTTAAGTTATTTTATTTTATAAATCACAAAAACATCATTGTAAAAATAGTGATAGCATTTATTTAATATATTTTAGCTTTTTAATTTTCTTTAATTTGCATTTAACCCCTGTAATTTACAAAACTTTCTCTTTAGGTATAAATATTCCAAAATCCTTACTGATCACTATCCTTAGTGATTATTCGACATCTGTCTGTGTTAAACACCATTCATCCTCCGTGGGACTTAACGACCCAGGAATCCACTATATTCCTCTGATCTTAATTGAATTTGGTTTTAGACTGTTTGGAATTTTTTTACGGTTGACCATTCACAAGTGGTTAGCTTGTGTGATAAAACCTGACTATCCTCCCCTGAATCTATGCTTTTACTCCTCCCCTGTTTGGATGCATCCTCCAAACTCTGATCCTTTGAGGAGCTAGCCTTCTTTCCTATCCTTTTGACTCTTCTATATGCAATCCACGGTCTTCTCATTCTCTCCAAAACATTCACTGTGCTTGTACCTTTTAATAGTTCCACTAGAGAGGTTGTTAATTCCTCAAGACCGGACATTTTAGACTCCATGTTGCTACATTTATCCACACCTTTAAAAGTTCCATTGTATCCTCACAACTTCGACATGTGTTAATCTGTCCGAGAGGTGTACACCGGGAATTGTCATTATGCACAAAAGTATCATTACCCGTCAATTCATGTTCGGTTTCGTCTATCCTCATCACTCCGATCTGTGTGACCTACTCCGAGAGGTGAATCGTGGGATGTGAGTACCATGGCATCCGACCGAGCCTCTGTATCCATGAACCCCAAGTTACCCATTTGGTTGGGGATTCCTCCACCGTGTTGAGCTCGGCGAACTCTCCACATTAGGAGTTGGCGGTGGTTGGGTCTTACTTAGGTTTTCACTTACAGTCCGCGGCTCACGCCTAAAGCGATAGTTACACCTCATGTCTTTCACCCTTCCACTCATGTCACCTCCCACACCGTTACACCTCATGTCCTTCACCACTACCACCACCTCGTGAGATGTTGAAGGTAAGGGTTTGGAAATGGTTTTGGAAGTGGTGGCGTTGTTCATCGATGGATAGAATGGGTTGTGGATTTTCCTCCTCTATAAGTTGTGGTAGATTTAGCATGTGAGGAAACAAAGGTGTTATGGTTCTGTAAAATTTTGACTCTTTTTCCTCATATGGGCAAACATCCTAGGAAGCATATGTAAACGTGAGAGACTTATTATGTTTGCATGATCTTTAAACTCTTCGGCTCTATTTTGCTTCGCATCCATTAAAGCAGTACTAAGCGTGAGACTTGTTGCATTGTTTAAACTAAATAAAAATTGATGATATATACACAGATATAAACCTGAACTCTGCTGCAAATTTTCTCCCTTGACATTACATATGCTTCTTATTTAGAGTGTATTTCAAAAGTAGAATGAGTTAGCGAGCAAGGAAAAAGAAGATGAGTATGAAGAGACAGCGAGTCAGCAGATAGTCACAACATCACAATTTCAGAAGATTGAAAATGAAAGATTCAAAAATTAGAAAGCTCACAACCTTCGCTAAACGACTACTAAAAATTAAACGCTCATTGCTCACCGCCATCGCTTCAAAAGCCTCACCGCCAAACATACCCTTAGACTTGACGAAGCATACAACCATATGCTAAAATATTATACGCCCATATGCTCCGATTTATGGGAAAATTCGAAAGTAGACAAGTCATGAATGATATCACTTTTAAACCAAATTTTCAAAAGGCCAAAATAGACGGACGACTAAGAACTCAGACAACACAACAATGAGGCAACAAATATCAAAATACGATACGTGAATTATTTTTTATCGTTTGACTAGACACGAAACGCGACAAAGGTTTCCCAAAAAGAGTCACCCCGTCTATTTTGGACTTTTAAGAAAAAGGAGGAGAAAGTGATATGCATTACATCGACGGGTCTATTTGGAATTTTCTTAATTTATTTTCTAATGAGGGCATACATGCATATGCTAAAATATCATACATCCATGTGCTAATATATATTGTGCCTGCAGTAACATTTCAAAAAAAATAAACTATATTTTGCAATTTGCTCCATTTTAAGAAGGAAAAAAAAAAACACCTTAGGAAAGTTGGTATTTACAAAACTCTACAAATATGTTCAAAACATCATATATTTTATAGAAATGCTGAGTTTTGACACTTTACGCATACAAGTGAGCTTTACAAAAGGTGGTCAAGCCTGAGATATATATCTCCAAAGATGAAAATTGCATATATATCCACAAGACGCAAAAAATCATTGATCCGTGAATCAAAAACTCAGACCAGGAAATATACGCAATTTCACACTTTAAAAGCAGATATACGCAACCCCTCCCAAAAAGTAGGGTTATTCCAAACACCCTATTTTGACCCATTTTGCATACATAGATCTAAAACCATCCATACTCCACATAATTACAAATTATGAACTTGACACTTTTGATGACAACATGTGAAACACATTTACATTAAACTTGGGGTTTAGACTTGATTAAGCACGACCAAGATCTTCTAGTTACCCATTATACCCAAAAGGGTAACAAGCTCCTACATCTTAAGCTTCCTACTTCAAGACTTCTCCTTACCTTTATCAACACCACTTGGACCTACAAAAGAAACAACTATTAAGCATAAAATTCTTAGTGAGTAAATGGCATAACACATTAACACATAATCCACTATCATGGATGAACCTTAGTCGATGGGATGCAGGAACTTGGAGATGGGTATTGATCTGCAGGGAACCGAGGGGTGAGTAATGGGGAGTTGGAATCATTGGGACACACTATGAAATACAAACCTCACTTTAAATTGCAGGACGCGGAAGGGGAGTTAAGCATTGGTACAACTACGAAATACTAGCATCACTTTAAATTGCAAGGACCCGTGGAAGTGGGTGCCGATGATAGTGGTGCTTTTTCCGTCATGGCTTTTCAAACTTGGTGGAAGAAAAGTGCATCAATATTGGGAATCACAATAGCGAGACGACGTGGGATAAACTTGTTCCCAAAATGTAAATATTTTTGCGAGGAGGACGGTTCAGGTAGACTTCGCTCGTGGAACTAGATAAGAAAAGGATCGATCTTCACATGATTTTATGCCCACATGTGATGAGATGTATGAGACTATCAATCATAGTTTGGTCCTATGTAATGAGGCAATGAAGGTTTGGGAAAAAGTTTTTGAGTGGTGGAATTTACAGAGTGTAAATATATTTTCTACGAATGAGATGTTAAGGTATAATGGTGGCACTGCAATTTCAGCAAAGTACAAAAGATTGTGGCAATCTGTGGTGTGGACAACATGGCAATATATATTGAAAATCGTAATTATCGTGCTTTTTGGTAAAAGGTTGAAACGACAGTAAATTTATTTCATAAAATTTGTTTGAGAGCATACAAATGGATAGTTAGAAGGTCCAGTATATACAAAGTAAACTGGGAGCAGTGGATTGCAGAACCTGGTATATGTATGGGATGTAGTTTTGATGACCCTAGTTCATGTGTAAGATAAGCAAGGTTCCAAACTAGCTTTGTTGGTTCTTGTGTTCTATAGTGGAATTTTGCAGGTGCAGATTAAGCATATGAGAAGTTAGAAGTTGAACTGTAGTGAGGGGTCAAATCTTAGTGTTATTGTTGGCTTAAAATGTTGCTTGTTTCCTTCTAGCATCTCGTTTGGAGGATAACAATATTCTTTTCCCATTTATGTTCTGCGGTCAGTTTTAGTCCCAAGTAGGGGTGGTGGACTTATGTCCTTCTGTTTTGTATATTTATTGTATTTGGTTTGTGGTTTTAATAAAGTGTCGTTTTTGGAAAAAACTTTATAGGCGACTCGTTTAATATCATATCAACTTTCTTCGGGCATATGGCATCCCGACTATTATGTTCATAATTTTATCGGAAAAAATTTATTATAATTTTAAATCGTAACCACAGGCTTTTCTACTGCAGACCACCTTCAAAAAACTCATTACCACTCTAAGAGGTTATAGATAAAACGTCGTGGATTCAGCCTCTGTCACCTGCTCAGGGTAGCCCCACTACCGAGACAAGATTTTTAAATAGATAATTACTTACAGCCAGACCTCACATGTGCCCACCAATTTACACATTATGTGGAAAGGTCTAAGTTGTATTTAATATTTATGACCACTAGTTTTGAACATGTACATGCACATGCACAAGTTTTTTAATATATATGTTGCTTTTGAAATAGTGGTTTTTTCAAATTGTCGCATTTTTGAATTTTGTGTCTATATCAAGTTTTGAAATGGAAGTTTATAATACATGTTAAGACACGTGATTATGAAATGATTATGCTTATTTTGCAAAAATAAACTACTTAAAAATAATATTTGTTTACAGACGTAACTTATAAAGATTATTAAAAATAATTGATTGAGCCTAAACGGTTTATCTTTTATTAATAACCACTGAATTCGGTAACCATAAAAGTCAAAATTACCGAACAAAATGCAATTAAGTCCGGAGGAGTTTAGTGTTTCCGGGTCGTTGTTCCAACGGCGTGAAACTCGAATACAACGAATCATGATCGGGGTGATATTGAACATGAAAGGGTTATGATTGATTACACTAAGGAAATTAAATCTAATAAAGACTTTGAAGTCATTTAATTTATATTTGAAATCGCTTAACGATAAAACTTAAACGCGTGACGCTATTTAATTTTACGTAACGAACAAAATAAAACGTAAATTTAAAAGAATAAAACACCCACGGATATGAAAATGATATTTTTATAATCCTAATAAAAGAAAATTATTAGAAAATTAAAATTAGTTTTAAAACTATTTATTTAATTATTATTAATTAAAAACTATTTTAACTATTTAATAATACCCTAAAATATAAGAAAATATGAAATAAAGCTAGAAAAGTGAAATTATGACTTAGAAAAATCTAAAATATTATAAAAGTTATTTTAAAACTGAAAATATATTTTTAGACTTTTTAAATAATTATTATTAATTAAAACTAATTTAAACTAATTAAAATTAAGAAAATAACAAATGAACAGAAAATTATGAGACTTTACAGAAAATCTAAAATATTATTCTAAGCCTGGAAAATATAAAAGTTAAATAAGCCCACTAATAAGCTGAATTGGGCAAATACAAGGTTTAAATAAGCACTTGAAATAAGCTAAAAGCTAACTATAAGCTACCATAAGCTACTAAAGCCTAAATCTAACCTAAAATGAGCTAATGCAACTGATTGGAAGTAAAAAGCACAAGCTACGAAAAAAACCGCTACTGATTTTAATAACTATATGCCAAACTCTGAGCCCTACTTTAAGACTATATTGCTATCTAGAAAATCAAAAATAAACTAAAATACCTAACAGATCACCAACCAAAGATCTTGTATCCCAAATTTCAGCTCAAATGGACTTATAATGAATCAAGAAATTTCACAAAGTTTTGTAAACCACGTTATACACTCAAGATATAATGATCATCAAAGATACGAAATGAATGGTGGCAAAAGTAGGCTGTTTGGACAGCTTATTTAGTGCTTATAGAGGTTTTCTAAAATTCCACAAAAATCATTTTTCAAAAATAGACCAACTGAACTTGTTTATCTCAAAATTTCACTTAATTTGAACCAAAAACGAATCAATGAAAATTCCACAAAGTTTTATAAAAACTGACTTTTCCAACTTTTTTTTGACTTTTAACATAGAACCGAATTTTGATTAAACGAGATTGAAGCTTAATTTATGAACCGAGATCAATGTTATAAGATGTAATAAGACCCAAATAAGCTAAACCAATAGAATCTAAACTTGTTCTAAGCTATAATATTCACAAATAAGCTACAATTATGCAAAACAAGGGGAAAACATTAGAAGGGAATCCTAAACTAGATAAATGGTGAAAAAGCAAACAAATGGTACAATAAGCACTAACATGAGTAGAACATTCGCTGAACTCGAACTAATTATACTACTAAGCAAAGAAAACCTAAATAAGCTACCTAGAAATCCTAATAAGCATTAACATGGACATTGATCCGTGTCGAGGTGGTTCACGTTGCGGAATCAGCCAAACAAATTCACAAGGGGCTTATTGAAGGCTAAAAATAAGTAAGATAAAAGCTACAAAGCCTAGAATAAGCAAAGACAAAGCATCCTAGTGCTACAAACTACTTGCATAATCAAAATCAAGGCTTAAATCTAATTTAATCCTACTAAAGCTAATGCTCATGCGGGTCAGAGATAAAAAACACAACTATTAAGTGAAAAGAAAACTAGCAAAGCGATTTGAACTTAAAAGATGGTTGAAACACTTTTGAACAAACTACCTCAACTAACTAGGACTATTTCAATACCCAAAATGGGTCAAAAATTGCTTTTGACCCACAAACTATGCCGATCCAAACACTAAAACTGAGATTGTAAAGACCTTTTTTTTATAAAAAGAACTGATTTTTATAATTAACACAAACTCAAAATGAGTTTACCAAACTTTAACAAACACTTTTGAAGCATAAATGCAAGAATTTCAAGTACATGGAAAATTAAAGACTGCATAAAAAGAACAAGCTGGAATTAAATTACTTGGAAAATTAAATTGCTACAATGACAGTAAAACAAATGGTGCTAGAACTTGAATTTCTAGACTGGAAAATAAAAAACTAAGACCGCCATATCAATGGCATACATGACTATTTATATACTACAACTAAAAGGTCTTTCTCTATCCTTGTCTTGTGTTTCTTTTGTGCCAATCTCCTCCATCCAATTAGTAGGTACCAAATGGAGATAATCGAGCCATCCACGGGGTCTTTTATGTTTGGATTGCCAACTTGGTCGCCTTGGGAGAGGGAAAGATTCGTAAGTGGGTTTGGTGATGACAGGGGTAGGGAGAGGATTAGGTTGAGTGTTTCAGAAAAGAAAGAGGAGGGAAAAGCGGTAGGGTTTTTTTTTTATTGGCCTGGGTTTAGCAACCGGGCGTGTTTGATCCGGTTTTGATTTGGAATTAATACAAGGACCATATTTGCCATTTGACCAAACTTGAAGGACCAAACTGTAATTTTCCAAATTTCATCATAAGGACTAATTATGACAAGATTAATTTTCCCAAGGACCAAAATGATAATTTTCAAATTAAAATGTCCCGGGTAATTTCACAATCTTTAAAATTCAAGGACTCGTTGTCATTTTGCAAATCTAGACTTTATAAGGCTAAATTTGACAACTTAAAAATTCACGAGGGCCTTTATGAAAAATTACATGTTTTGAATAACCGTGGACTAGATTTTTACAATTATTGAATAAAAACATACTAGATATTTTTTCTATCTTTTGAGACTTTAAAGTGTTTTGATCGGTTTTGCAGTCATAGGAACAAAAATGATGAGTATTTAGACACTCATCAATAATCTTCCATAATCTTCGAAAAAAAAGGTTACTTCATGTAGCTTATAAAATAATCTCTTTTATAATCTTTTCAAAGAATAAGACCAACACCAAGATCAACACCAACACCAAAGACAATCTATTTTGTCAAATATACCCTATATCATGCGAGACTTATTATATGCTGTATGCATGATATTTAAACTCGTGGTGCTTTATTTTCGCATCCTTTAAAGTGATTTTGGATACTTGTTGCATTGTCATGGCATTACACCTGATCGCTAATACAACGTCCGCCACATTCTTATGCGTTATTCATTCATATCTTTTAGCCTTCCTGTTACACACAAATACATGTCGATATATTTTTTCGTGGTCGAGTGCTTATTATGGTAAATTTTACGATTCCAAAACCTTTTGAAAGACCATACTCATTATAAAAATCTAATGCGGTTGTTAATACAAATAAACAATAAAACGTTTATTAATATTTAGCGATCTTTGTGTTTTGTTGATAACAAATATAATGTTATCATAAGTAAAATTATAAGGATACATGTTATTTTTGTAAAGCATTTACATATAGTCATTTAATACAAATTGTTGTAATAAATCATTTGTTGTAATAGTTTATTAGGACGTAAAACCACAACCCATGGAGCATATCCATAACCCATGGTATCGACCCATATCCATTTGACTAGATGCATTGCATCTATTAGATACATTGTATCTAATGAAATACCCATGGACCAACCCATAACCCATGACCCATGACCCATAACCAAAACCCATTGGCAAAGAGAGCATCCCACGGATCCTGGACTTACACTAGATGGATCCTTGGGAGGGATCCGGATCCGTGATGAGCCATTTCTTCATTTCTCTTCACCTCTCTTACTAACTCTCATATATTCTTACACTTCTAACAAAAGATCACTTGATCTAGAAAGTTGTTCTTCTTCTTCTATTGTGATTCTCATATAGGTCATTCTCTGCGAGATCACGAGCTTACAAGTCATCCGCAAGGGGTCCTTGATTGATTTGTTCCTCCACAAGATTTCTCAGAGCAAAGATCTTGTACTTGATATTTCACATATTTGTTGTGTAATAGTCGTGTTGGTTTGGTACCGTGTTACTGACTCGGTATTTAGCTTTGTACCGAAAAAGGTGTAAGCAATGTTGTGAAGGCCCCGTCCAAGGGAGTTTGTTGACATAGTGCTTGAACTCGAGTAGGTGACTCGGGAGTGGAGTAGTGCAAGAAGGTGTCCTTGTAGCCGAACCACTATAAAGCTGTCATGTCATTTATTTCCTTACTTTACCTTCTTTACTTGCATTATCTTAGATCTATACTTTATCTTCATCCATAATTTCACATAACATCGAATCTAAAGTTTTTAGAAACTAACTTAAAATCAGAAACTATTCAACCCTCTCCCTTCTAGTTTTCTACAATTGGTATCAAGAGCTAATTTTATAAAAGTTTTAAAGTAAATGTATTTTAAAAACTTTTCTATCACTATGGGTTCAAAATACAAGGAAGGGCAATCCATGCAACCCTCCACTACTTAAAACTAATGGTTTTATATATTGAAAAATAGATTCAAACGATGTGAAGTCTAAAGATATTGATCTTTGGTACATCATTGTTGGAAAGCGATTTTGAAACCAAAAATGAAAAATGGAAATTAACATACCTCATGACAAACTCACGATGAAATTAAGAAAAGCTTTCCAAAAATAGTAAAGCTAAAATGGTTTTATATAATGCTTTACCTAAAAGGAATTCAAAGAATTTCCATGCTTAAAATCTCTAAAGAAATTCGAATTCTTTAGTTGTAACTCATCAAGGTAATCAACAAGTGAAAAGCAATAAAATAGATTTATTTGTTCAACAATATGAACAATTTTCAATATCGATGAGGAAATTATAGATCATTCTTTGCTAACTTTAATATCAGAATTACATATTTACAAGCACTTGATGAATCTTCTCTAGCGAGAACCATGTTAGGAAATATCTAAGGGCACTTCCATCCAGTGGAGATCTAAGGACGGCAATCGAAGAATCAAAAGATTTGACAATCCTCACCTTGATGAACTCATAGGCAACTTAAAGGTCTATGAGCTTGTCTTTAAAGATTCAAGCCTCAAAAGTGAAAGAAGCACAAATCTCTTGCCTAAAGCCAAGAAGGTCTCTAGTGATGAAGAGGACTCCTCGGATAGTGATGACGAGAGTATGCCATGGCGGTGGGACTTCAAAAGTTCTTTAAGGGAAGAAGATCGTCAAACAACCATATGATGACAAGAAAGGATTTCGAAAAGCAAAAGAGAAGCCAGGGATGATCGCGCTTGCTTTAAATGTGGGATCCAAACCACTTTATTAGTAAGTGTCCAAACGCAATGATCAAAAGGCATTTGTGAGCTTCTGGGGAATGAGCGAGGAGAGGATGAAGAAATTTGTCTCATGGCAAATGACGAGGTATGTTACGATACTATAGTAGCTCATCATTAGATGATGATTCATTGCATAATGAATATGATAAACCAAAATTAGTTTAAAAGTAATCAACAAAAATAAGTTTTTGAAAAATCAAAACCAACGCTAGAAAAGGAAGTCATAGATCTAAAGGCAAAATTAAAACGTCTAGAAAATGGGAAGATAGCAAGTGGCGAATGAACTTCGTTCAACTTCAAACACTAGTTGATCATCTAGATTCTAAGATTGCTAGAATGAACACTAAAACCTTATATATGATATTGGATAGTGTTAAACAAGAAATAATCAAAAGGTCTAGGTTTTCGTGAACTTAATGCGTCAACTAGTGAAAACAAAGAAACACAATTCAGAAGGCACTAGAAAAACAAACCATTGTAGTCACGGATCCCACAACAGGAACCGCTAGTGTACGCCGGGATCCGTGGGTTTCTTAAGCAAAACAGTGGTAATAATGTAGCTTCCTCTTCTAGAACCGATTTTGTTATTGCATAAGAAGCCAACTCATGTTACCATTAGACAACCACTTCCAAGATATAATCAAGGCTTTATAAGAAACAAAGGTCCATCATATTCAAACCAAACACATCTAGGAGACCTAATAATGTTTATCCAAGAAGCAACTATCAAATGGGATGGAATCCAAACATGAAAAATGGTTTTCCATTTCAAAACTTTGCACCATGGAATATTCACCTTATCCATACACGTCTAACATGAATGGAATGTTTAACACTAATGGACCCATGAACAAATGGGGACAAAACTTTGAGTTAATTGTTTTCTTAGTGCTTAAAGGTCGCAACCTAGATCGGATGAGTGGATCAAGGATAGCGGGCGACAAGGCACATGACCGGCAATAAAGATTTATTTTCCACATATGAATCCTTCAATGGATTAAATGATGTATTTGGAAATAACAAAGCAAAATCATCTGAAGGTGCGATTTCTAACAAATCTCAACCATTAACGATGTGTGTCATGTAGAAAACCTAAACTTTAACCTCTTAAGTAAAGAGATCTACCTAAATTATCTTCATCCATATTGGTAAAGGTACTCGACCTTATGGCATCAAGATTGGGTCATGCCAATATGCGACTTCTTCAATCGCTATCATCCAAAGATCTAGTAAGACATCTACCTAAACTAAAATATGAACATCACTTTGTGATGCTTGTAACGTGAGGAAAACAAGTTCATTCTAGTCACAAAGCTAAAACATGGTATCTACAACTAAGTGTCCAGAGTTACTACACATGGATTTATTTGGTCCATCCGCTATCCAAAGTTATGGAGGCAACTACTACACTTTGGTTATAGTGGATGATTACTCTAGGTACACATGGACTAAATTTTTAAAGAACAAACTGAAACGCTCAATTACTTTGAAATATTAAGTAAGAAAATTCAAAGAAAACTAGGAAGTCCTAGTGACTATTAGAACGGATCATGGTAGAATTCAATGAAGTGCAATTGGAGCTTTTGTGATGCTAATGGTATTACTCAACTTCGGCTCCCCACACCACAACGAATAGGGTAGTTGAAAGAAAGAATAGAACCCTACAAGAAATGAGTCACACCATGCTAAATGAGCAATCCATACCTCAAAAGTTTTATAATGCCGTTGATACCTCAACGCACATACTTAATAAGTCTTAATTAGACCATTTTAGGTAAACTCCATACGAGTTACTTAAGGCAAAAAGCCTCGTTAGATCACTTTAGAGTCTTTGGTAGCAAATGTTTTCTACTTAACACAAAAGATTACCTTACAAAATTTGATCCTAAATCAACCGAATGTATCTTTTAGGTCTCTAATAGCAAAGCTTACGTCATATTAAATAAAGAAACAATGAAGGTTGAAGAGTCATTAAATATAAAATTTGATGAAAGTCCACCCAAACCAACTCCACCTCTTGTTGATGACTTAGATTGTAAAGTGAAGCTATTGTAATAAAGAAAAGACAAAGCAAGAAGAAGAACCTTTAAATGATGAAATCATAAATATTAGAGTCCAAAGATCACCCCGTATATAAGGTCATAGAAAGCTAAACGAGAGAACCTTAAGGTCTCAAGTTCAAACCAAAGTAGCTTATTTTGTTTTGTCTCAACCATAGAACCTAAGAATATACAAGAAGCCATAAAAGATGAAAGTTGGGTAATGGCTATGCAAGAAGAGTTAAATCAATTTGTTTCTAACGATGTTTGGACACTCGTCCCCCACCTAGTAATCAAACCATAATAGGAACCAAATGGGTATATAAAACAAGTTAGATGCAAACGGTATAGTGTCTAGAAACAAAGCTAGACTCGTTGCCCAGGTATAATCAACAAGAAGGAATAGACTTTGATAAGACCTATGCCTGGACTTGATTGTAGTCTATAAGAATACTTGCTTATGCTTGTGCTAATGATCTTAAGCTTTATCAATGGATGTCAAAAGTGCTTTTCTAAATGGTTTTATTAATGAAGAAGTATATGTAGCTCAACCTCCCGCTTCATCGATTTTGAAAAACCTAAACATCGTATAAGCTAAAGAAAGCCTTTTACGGTCTTAAACAAGCTCCAAAAGCTTGGTATGATAGACTAAAGTCATTATTAATCAAACACAACTACACCATGGGTTAGTTGATAACATACTTTACTAAGAAAAGAGTCACATATAATCATTGTTCAAATATATGTAGATGACATTATATTGGATCTACTTGTCAAGACATGTGTGATGATCTAAAATCATGCATGACGAGTTTGAGATGAGTATGATTGGAGAACTTAGTTTCTTTCTTGGTCTACAAATCAAACAAGTAGGTGGTATCTTCTTTAATCAATCTAAATACATAAAAGAGTTGTAAAGAAATTCGGTTTAGAATAGTCAAAACCAATTAGGACACCAATGTCATCGACACTAAACTCACAAAAGATGAAGACGGCGAATCCGTTGATAACAAAAATATCGTGGCATGATTGGTAGTCTTCTACCACGGCTAGTCGGTGGATATCATCTTTAGTGTTTGTCTATGTGCTAGGTTTCAAGAAGATCCTAAAACATCACATCTAGAAGCCGTCAAAAGGATATTTAGATACATTAAGTACAATTCAATTAGGATTGTGGTATCCTAAGCGGTAATGGGAAACAATTGTATATGCGATTCGACCATGCGGTGATTATGTTGACCAAAAGTACAAGTGGGTATGTACTTTTATGGGATGTTGTTTGACATCTTGGTTCTCAAAGAAGCAAACGGCATTGGCCATATCAACAACCGAGCGAATATGTCTCCGCCACAAAGCATGCCAACAAGCACTATGGATGAAACAAGCATTAGTTGACTACGATATTCATCTAATGATATAGCCATTCTATGTGACAACAAAAGCCATCGACTTAAGCAAGAATCCTAGCATTCTCGCACCAAGCATATTGAGATCCGTCATCACTTCTTAGAGACAATGTTCAAAGGGGAACATCTCTGATTGAAGGTAGCGTTCGAAAACAACATAGCCGACGTCCTCACCAAACCGTTGAAGCGGGAACAATTCAACATACTTGTCTTGGTCTTGGTCTCATGGAACAATCGTCGTAATTAGCTTTTAAACTCTACAAGGTATGTAAACACTAGCCTTCTTCTTTTCGAGTCAGGATCTCTATTTCACGACAACTCACAATGGAATTTTCAAAACCCAAGATAAGTTTTACTTATAATTCATAGTTTTTCTTAGTTTTCAAGATAAGTACCTTTTGCAAACACGTAACATAAATTTTTTCTTTCAAAGAATAAACGGTTTATTCACAACATAGAAACCTCTTTCAAAATGTTTTCTAAAGGATACCTCTTCAGATCACTTTCAAAAGCCAATTCTCACGTCTAAGACAAATCGCTTTTCATTATTAATAAAGTAAAACCCGTTTCATTGCATCTCATGTCTTTTGAATGCTAAAGAGGACATAACTAATATGTGCTGGTACATTCATTTAATCAATAATTAGGAGCACTCGGGTTATCTCACATAATAATGTGCTTTTCACTTCTAGTTTTTTCTTTTTCTTTTTTGAGTCGAGATAACGCAACTCAAATGGTATATAGGCACAAAATAGGCACAAATGTTTCCATAAGGAAATTTTGAGTTTGCTGAATCACCAGATTACCGGATCCCACCTTAATGCAGACGAATCCTCGAGGAAGGATCCGTGGGATCCGGTGAGAAAGAAGCTAATTTTATCTTCTATTTTTCTCACTTTGGATGAAAACTTCAATAGTTTCATCATTTCTTTTAATTTTTTGAAGTATGCTATTTAATGCTTGTGTTCTCATGATCACATGCCCAAAATGTTGCATATTCATCACTTTCAACCTCACAAACAAACATCATCATATCACCCAAAAGATCTTCCAACATAGATGAATCACCTAGTGCAAACAACCCTTTCAAGAAATCCAAAACTTTTCCTCCACCTTCCAAAGTACCACCACCCAAATCTAGAAAATGTACGCGGATTAGCATCCTACCTGTTACAAAAACCATCTTCAAATGGTTCATCACCAACCACTCATTCACCACAAGATGCTTCCATTATAGCACCTTCATCACCAACTAGTACACCAACTTCATCACCCATCAAATCCCACCTAAGGTCACTCTTTTGGAACTCCTTAAGACTCCAAAAGATCTCAACAAACCAAGCAAAGAGAACTAGTCTTTTGACACCTCCAACTTCTCCAAACACAATTTTCAAAGACCTTGAAACTTCACCACCTTTAGCTCCCATTGTGTTACAAGAACATCTAGGTTCTATTCACCACCACTTTCAAACATTTTGGACTTTGATCCTGCATTTCAACTTTCCACCACAACTTCCGCATCACAAATCGAAGTCACCCGAAGACTTCCCACTCATTACCACATCACTACATTGTGAACATGGCCAATCACTAGGGATATTGCAATGAGATTAGGGAAGAAATGCGAGTCATACTTAACCTCATCCTTGATCGCATCAACATCATTACTATCAACACTTCCATCCATAACTTTATGCAAGCATGGAAGGAATCATTTTATTACTTTAGTATGCTTTTGAGTCATTTTTTTAAGAACAAGTCTTGTTCTTACTTTTATGCTTGTATGTAGCATAAATACCACTATATTTTGTTGTTTTATTACAAGGCCTTGTTTACAAATTGGCTCCCAATCTTGATTCTCGTCAATCACAAGATTATTTATGCATGTTACTACTAACCCTTTCTTTGTAGGATTTTTTATTTTCTAACTCGACGCCCATTCGGGGAGCTACCGTAAGGAGTTAGCAACACGTGGACTATTTTTCCACATTTTATTTCTTCATAACTTTTGTTTCGACAAAAGGAGAAAGTAAAACTTAGGCTTTCAAAACATACATCTAATCTTAAGTTTTACTCATCATAACATTATTTTTTGTCATCAATAAAAGGGAGATTGTTAATACAAATAAACCGTAAAACGCTATTAATATTTAGCGATCTTTTGTGTGTTGATAACAAATATAATGTTATCATAAGTAAAATTATAAGGATACATGTTATTTTGTAAAGCATTTACATATAGTCATTTAATACAAATTGTTGTAATAAATCATTTGTTGTAATAGTTTATTAGGATGGTAAAACCACAACCCATGGAGCATATCCATAACCCATGGTATTGACCTATATCCATTTGACTAGATGCATTGCGTCTATTGATACATGTATCTAATGAAATACCATGTACCAACCCATAACCCATGACCCATGACCCAACCCAAACCCACGTGGCAAGAGGCGTCCACGGATCCCTAGAGTTACTGACGGATCCTTTAAGGGAGGGATCCGGATCCGCACAATGGGCAAGTTTTGCCTATAAATGAGAGTCATTTCTTCATTTCTCTTCACCCTATTCTTACTAACTCTCTCATATTCTTACACTTTCTAACAAAAGATCACTTGATCTAGAAAGTTGTTCTTCTTTCTTTGTGATTCTCATATAGGTCATTCCCAAGGCGAGATCACGGCTTTCTAAGTCATCGAGCAAGGGTCCTTGATTGATTTGTTCCTCCAAGATTTAGCAAAGATCTTGTACTTGATATTTGTCTAATAAATTGACCCAATCACTCGAACAAGATTTGAAAATAAAATAGCCTAACTCACCACAAATAAATAATAGTAACTCACGATAAAAGAAATCAAGTAGTGTTGTTTAGTGCTCTTTACTTAGTGATATGGTGTCGATGTAAAATATATGAGCTACAAACAACACCGGACTCTCGAGATTTTGACAAATGTCTCGTTGATCCTAAAACGGAAGATGTTTAATTGTTCACCATGTTAAATTGTAGTAGAAGATGTTTGATTGTGTGTGTGCCGTGATGGTGTGTGTGAGTACGTGTTCCGACTTATTAATATTACTTTTATAATACTGCCCATTGTAAATTGACCATATTATCCTCGTGTATAAATACAAGTTGCCCAATAATATATAGTTGCCCGAAAATACATTTTGGTTGCCCAAAAAATAATACATGACAAATACGTTCAAATATGTACTTCGTTGTACCTTTGTCGGACACGTGGCACAATATGGTTGGCTACAAGAAAGTCATTGGGCAACAAGTCCATTTCCGTAAGGAAAAAGCGTGGTCCATAAAGTGATACGCACTGCGCCGCTGGCGCTTATTCGACTAATTTTCCTTTTAAATTTTGTTAATTTCTATAGCGAGATTTGAAATGGAAGTTTACTATCATGAGAGACTTATTATGTTTGCATGATCTTTAAACTCTTCGCGCTCTATTTTGCTTCGCATCCATTAAAGCAGTACTAAGCGTGAGACTTGTTGCATTGTTTAAACTAAATAAAAAATTGATGATATATACACAGATATAAACCTGAACTCTGCTGCAAAATTTTCTCTCTTGACATTACATATGCTTCTTATTTAGAGTGTATTTGGTAAAAGTAGCAATGAGCAGTAGCGGTGAGCAGTAGCAGTGAGTTGTGAGCAGTAGCAGCGAGCTGTGAGCATTAGTCACAGCTCACCGCTCACAGCTTCTTAAAGAAGCATTGGAAAAATGAGCATTCCTAAAAATTAGCAAAGCTCACAACTCCTTTGCTAAACGACTACTAAAAATTAAAATGCTCATTGCTCACCGCTCATCGCTCCAAAAAGCTCCTCACCGCTCTGTGCCAAACATACCCTTAGACTTGACGAAAGCATACAACCATATGCTAAAATATTATACGCCCATATGCTCTGATTTATGGGAAAATTCCGAAAGTAGACAAGTCGCTTTAGTGCATATCACTTTTTAAACCTTAAATTTTCAAAAGGCCAAAATAGACCGGACGACTAGGCAACTTGTACAACACAACAATGAGGCAACAAATATCAAAATACGATACGTGAATTATTTTTTTATTCGTTTGACTAGGACACGTGTGAAACGTGGACAAAGGTTTCCAAAAAGAGTCACCCCGTCTATTTTGGACTTTTGAAGAAAAGGAGGTAGAAAGTGATATGCATTACATCGACGGGTCTATATTGGAATTTTCTTAATTTATTTTCTAATGAGGGCATACATGCATATGCTAAAATATCATACATCCATGTGCTAATATGGCATATTGTGCCTGCAGTAACATTTCAAAAAAAATAAACTATATTTTGCAATTTGCTCCATTTTAAGAAGGAAAAAAAAAAAAAAAAAAAAACACCTTAGGAAAGTTGGTATTTACAAACTCTACAAATATGTTCAAAACATCATATATTTTATAGAAATGCTGAGTTTGACACTTTTACATACATAAGTGAGCTTTACAAAAGGGGGTCAAGCTTTGCATATATATCTCCAAAGATAAAAATTGCATATATATCCATAGACGCAAAAATCATTGTATCATGTGAATCAAAACTTGTACTAAGGAAATATATGCAATTTGCACTTTTAAAAGCAGATATATGCAATCCCCTCCCAAAAAAGTAGGGTTATTCCAAACACCTTATTTTGACCCATTTTGCATACATAGATCTAAAACCATCCATACTCCACATAATTACAAATTATGAACTTGACACTTTTGATGACAACATGTAAAACACATTTACATTAAACTTGGGGGTTTAGACTTGATTAAGCACGACCAAGATCTTCTAGTTACCCATTATACCCAAAAAGGGTAACAAGCTCCTACATCTTAAGCTTCCTACTTCAAGACTTCTCCTTACCTTTATCAACACCACTTGGACCTACAAAAAGAAACAACTATTAAGCATAAAATTCTTAGTGAGTAAATGGCATAACACATTAACACATAATCCACTATCATGGATGAACCTTAGTCGATGGGATGCAGGAACTTGGAGATGGGTATTGGATCAGAGGGAACCAGGGTGAGTAATGGGGAGTTGGAATCATTGGGACACACTATGAAATACAAACCTCACTTTAAATTGCAGGACGCGTGGAAGTGGGGAGTTAGAAGCATTGGTACAAACTACGAAATACTAGCATCACTTTAAATTGCAAGGACCCGTGGAAGTGGGTGCACGATGATAGTGGTGCTTTTTCCGTCATGGCTTTCTCAAACTTGGTGGAAGAAAAGTGCATCAATATTGGGAATCACAATAGCGAGACGACGTGGGATAAACTTGTTCCCAAAAATGTAAATATTTTTGCGAGGAGGACGGTTCGTGGTAGACTTCCTGTTCAGGTGGAACTAGATAAGAAAAGGATCGATCTTCACATGATTTTATGCCCACACTGTGATGAGATGTATGAGACTATCAATCATAGTTTGGTCCTATGTAATGAGGCAATGAAGGTTTGGGAAAAAGTTTTCGAGTGGTGGAATTTACAGAGTGTAAATATATTTTCTACGAATGAGATGTTAAGGTATAATGGTGGCACTGCAATTTCAGCAAAGTACAAAAGATTGTGGCAATCTGTGGTGTGGACAACATGGCAATATATATTGAAAAATCGTAATTATCGTGCTTTTGGTAAAAAGGTTGAAACGACAGTAAATTTATTTCATAAAATTTGTTTGAGAGCATACAAATGGATAGTTAGAAGGTCCAGTATATACAAAGTAAACTGGGAGCAGTGGATTGCAGAACCTGGTATATGTATGGGATGTAGTTTTGATGACCCTAGTTCATGTGTAAGATAAGCAAGGTTCCAAACTAGCTTTGTTGGTTCTTGTGTTCTATAGTGGGAATTTTGCAGGTGCAGATTAAGCATATGAGAAGTTAGAAGTTGAACTGTAGTGTGAGGGGTCAAATCTTAGTGTTATTGTTGGCTTAAAATGTTGCTTGTTTCCTTCTAGCATCTCGTTTGGAGGATAACAATATTCTTTTCCCATTTATGTTCTGCGGTCAGTTTTAGTCCCAAGTAGGGGTGGTGGACTTATGTCCTTCTGTTTTGTATATTTATTGTATTTGGTTTGTGGTTTTAATAAAGTGTCGTTTTTGGAAAAAACTTTATAGGCGACTCGTTTAATATCATTTGTATCAACTTTCTTCGGGCATATGGCATCCCGACTATTATGTTCATAATTTTTATCGGAAAAAATTTATTATAATTTTAAATCGTAACCACAGAACTTTGCTTTAGTTAGTCCTTCGAAAAACTCATTACCACTTAAGAGGTTATAGATAAACGTCGTGGATTCCAGCCTTTGTCACAACACTCAGGGTAGCCCCACCTACGCAGGAGAGTTCTCAAGCAATTTTTTGAAATAGATAATTGGTTGTCGAAAAGACCTCACATGTCGCTGGTCCACCAATTTACACATTATGTGGAAAGGTCTAAGTTGTATTTAATATTTATGACCACTAGTTTTTGAACATGTACATGCACATGCACAAGTTTTTTTAATATATATGTTGCTTTTTGAAATAGTGGTTTTTTTCAAATTGTCGCATTTTTTGAATTTTGTGTCTATATCAAGTTTTGAAATGGAAGTTTACTATAGCTATGTTTGGCACGTGTGATTATGAAATGATTATGCTTATATTTGTAAAAAATAAACTACTTAAAAAATAATATTTGTTTGGCAGACAGAACTTATAAAGATTATTAGAAAATAATTGATTGAGCCTAAACGGTTTATCTTTATTAGTCAACCACTGTGAATGGTCAACCATAAAGTCAAACAAACGTAACAAAATGCAATTAAGTCCGAGAGGAGTTTAGTGTTTCCGGGTCGTTAAGTCCCAACGAGGTGTGAAACCTGTAATACAAACGAATCATGATCGGGGTGATATTGAACATGAAAGGGTTATGATTGATTACACTAAGGAAATTAAATCTAATAAAGACTTTGAAGTCATTTTAATTTATATTTGAAATCGTTTAACGATAAAAACCTAAAACGCGTACGTTTACTTAATTTTACGTAAACGAACAAAATAAAACGTAAATTTAAAAGAATAAAACACCTACGGATATGAAAATGATATTTTTATAATCCTAATAATAAAAGAAAATTATTAGAAAATTAAAATTAGTTTTAAAACTATTTATTTAATTATTATTAATTAAAAACTATTTTTAACTATTTAATAATACCCTAAAATATAAGAAAATATGAAATAAAGCTAGAAAAGTGAAATTATGACTTAGAAAAATCTAAAATATTATAAAAGTTATTTTAAAACTGAAAATATATTTTTAGACTTTTAAATAATTATTATTAATTAAAACTAATTTAAACTAATTAAAATTAAGAAAAATAACAAATGAACAAGAAAATTATGAGACTTTACAGAAAATCTAAAATATTATTCTAAGCCTGGAAAAATATAAAAGTTAAATAAGCCCACTAATAAGCTGAATTGGGCAAATAAGCGGTTTAAATAAGCACTTGAAATAAGCTAAAAGCTAACTATAAGCTACCATAAGCTACTAAAGCCTAAATCTAACCTAAAATGAGCTAATGCAACTGATTGGGAAGTAAAAAGCACAAGCTACGAAAAAAACTCTCACGATTTTAATAACTATATGCCAAACTACTCTAAGGCCCTACTTTAAGCACTATATTAAGCTATCTAGAAAAATCACAAAAATAAACTAAAATACCTAGTTGTAGATCACCAACCAAAGATCTTGTATCCCAAATTTCAGCTCAAATGGACTTATAATGAATCGAAAATTTCACAAAGTTTTGTAAAACACGTTATACACTCAAGATATAATGATCACTCAAAGATATCTTTGAGTGAATGTGGCAAAAGTAGGCTGTTTGGACAGCTTATTTAGTGCTTATAGAGGTTTTCTAAAATTCCACAAAATCATTTTTCAAAAATAGACCAACCGAACTTGTTTATCTCAAAATTTCACTTAATTTGAACCAAAACGAATCAATGAAAATTCCACAAAGTTTTATAAAAACCGACTTTTCCAACTTTTTTGACTTTTAACATAGAACCAATTTTGATTAAACCGAGATTGAAGCTTAATTTATGAACCGAGATCAATGTTATAAGATGTAATAAGACCCAAATAAGCTAAACCAATAGAATCTAAACTTGTTCTAAGCTATAATATTCACAAATAAGCTACAATTATGCAAAAACAAGGGGAAAAGCAGTTAGAAGTAAGGGAATCCTAAACTAGATAAATGGTGAAAAAGCAAACAAATGGTACAATAAGCACTAACATGAGTAGAACATTCACTGAACCCGAACTAATTATACTACTAAGCAAAGAAAACCTAAATAAGCTACCTAGAAATCCTAATAAGCATTAACATGGACATTGATCCGGTGTCATGGCTGGTCTGTTGTTGCGAATCAAAGCCAAAACAAATTCCACAAGGGGCTTATTGAAGGCTAAAAATAAGTAAGATAAAAAGCTACAAAGCCTAGAATAAGCAAAGACAAAGCATCCTAGTGCTACAAACTACTTGCATAATCAAAATCAAGGCTTAAATCTAATTTAATCCTACTAAAGCTAATGCTCAAAAGGGGTCAGATGACAAAAAAACAGAACTATTAAGTGAAAAAGAAAACTAGCAAACTGATTTGAAACTTAAAAGATGGTTGAAACACTTTTTGAACAAACTCACCTCAACTAACTAGGACTATTTCAATACCCAAAATGGGTCAAAAATTGCTTTTGACCCACAAACTATGCCGATCCAAACACTAAAACTGAGATTGTAAAGACCTTTTTTTTATAAAAAGAACTGATTTTTATAATTAACACAAACTCAAAATGAGTTTACCAAACTTTAACAAACACTTTTGAAGCATAAATGCAAGAATTTCAAGTACATGGAAAATTAAAGACTGCATAAAAAGAACAAGCTGGAATTAAATTACTTGGAAAATTAAATTGCTACAATGACAGTAAAACAAATGGTGCTAGAACTTGAATTTCTAGACTGGAAAATAAAAAAAACTAAGACTGCCTATATCAATGGCATACATGACTATTTATATACTACAACTAAAAGGTCTTCTTTCTCTATCCTTGTCTTGTGTTTCTTTTGTGCCAATCTCCTCCATCCAATTAGTAGGTACCAAATGGAGATAATCGAGCCATCCACCGGGGTCTTTTATGTTTGGATTGCCAACTTGGCGCCTTGGGAAAGAGGGAAAGATTGGGTAAGTGGGTTTGGTGATGACAGGGGTAGAGGAGGATGGAGGTTGAGTGTTTCAGAGAAAGAAGAAAAGAGGAGGGAAAAAGGTGGGTAGGGTTTTTTTTTTATTTGTGCTGGGTTTAGCAACTGGGTGTGTTTGATCCGGTTTTGATTTGGAATTAATACACAAGGACCATATTTGCCATTTGACCAAACTTGAAGGACCAAAACCGTAATTTTCCAAATTTCATCATAAGGACTAATTATGACAAGATTAATTTTCCCAAGGACCAAAATGATAATTTTCAAATTAAAAATGTCCGGGGTAATTTCATCAATCTTTAAAATTCAAGGACCTGTTGTCATTTGCAAATCTAGACTTTATAAGGCTAAATTTGACAACTTAAAATTCCACGAGGGCCTTTATGAAAAATTACATGTTTTGAATAACCAGGGACTAGATTTTACAATTATTGAATAAAACACGCCTAGATATTTTTCTATCTTTTGAGACTTTTAAAGTGTTTTGATCGGTTTTGCAGTCAAGGTGAAGGAACAAAAATGATGAGTATTTAGACACTCATCAATAATCTTCCATAATCTCTGAAAACAAAAGGTTACTTCATGTAGCTTATAAAAATAATCTCTTTTTATAATCTTTTTCAGCAACAGCACCAACACCAGCATCAACACCAACACCAGCACAATCTATTTTTGTCAAATATACCCTATATCATGCGAGACTTATTATGTGCGTATGCATGATATTTAAACTCTGTGTGCTTTATTTTTCTTCGCATCCTTTAAAGCAGTGATTTGCGTGATACTTGTTGCATTGTATCATGGCATTACACCTTGATCGCTTAATACAACGTCGTTTCACATTCTCTCTTATGCGTTATTCATTCATATCTTTTTAGCCTTCCTTGTTACACACAAATACATGTCGATATATTTCTTTCGTGGCTGAGTGCTTATTATGGTAAATTTTACGAATTCCAAAACCTTTTGAAAGACCATACTCATTATAAAAATCTAATGCAGTTGTTAATACAAATAAACAATAAAACGTTTATTAATATTTAGCGATCTCTTTGTGTTTTGTTGATAACAAATATAATGTTATCATAAGTAAAATTATAAGGATACATGTTATTTTTGTAAAGCATTTACATATAGTCATTTAATACAAATTGTTGTAATAAATCATTTGTTGTAATAGTTTATTAGGATGGGTAAAAACCACAACCCATGGAGCATATCCATAACCCATGGTATTGACCCATATCCATTTGACTAGATGCATTGCATCTATTAGATACATTGTATCTAATGAAATACCCATGGACCAACCCATAACCCATGACCCATGACCCATAACCAAAAAACCCATTGGCAAAGAGGAGCATCCCACGGATCCCTGGACTTACACTAGATGGATCCCTTAAGGGAGGGATCCGTGGGATCCGTGATAGAGAGCCATTTCTTCATTTCTCTTCACCCCTCTTCTTACTAACTCTCTCATATATTCTTACACTCTTCTAACAAAAGATCACTTGATCTAGAAAGTTGTTCTTCTTTCTTCTATTGTGATTCTCATATAGGTCATTCTCTAAGGCGAGATCACGAGCTTTCTACAAGTCATCCAAGCAAGGGGTCCTTGATTGATTTGTTCCTCCACAAGATTTCTGTAGCAAAGATCTTGTACTTGATATTTCACATATTTGTTGTGTAATAGTCGTGTTGGTTTGGTACTCCGTGTTACGGACTCGGTATTTAGCTTTGTACCGAAAAAAGGTGTAAGCAATGTTGTGAAGGCTTCTCCGCCAAGTTGAAGGAGTTTGTTGACATAGTGCTTGAACTCTCGAGTAGGTGACTCGGGGAGTGGAGTAGTGCAAGGAAGGTGTCCTTGTAGCCGAACCACTATAAAGCGGTTGTGTCATTTATTTCCCTTACTTTACCTTCTTTACTTGCATTACTCTTAGATCTATACTTTATCTTCATCCATACGATTTCACATAACATCGAATCTAAAGTTTTAGAAACTAACTTAAAATCGGCAAAACTATTCAACCCTCTCCTTCTAGTTTTCTACAATTGGTATCAAGAGCTAATTTTATAAAAGTTTTAAAGTAAATCGATTTTAAAACTTTTCTATCACTATGGGTTCCGAAATTACAAGGAAGGGCAATCCATGCAACCACCTCCACTACTTAAAACTAATGGTTTTATATATTGGAAAATAGATTCAAACGTATGTGAAGTCTAAAGATATTGATCTTTGGTACATCATTGTTGAAGGCGATTTTGAAACCACGCAAAAAATGAAAATGGAATTTTAGTTAACATACCTCATGACAAACTCACCGATGAAATTAAGAAAAGCTTTCCAAAAATAGTAAAGCTAAAATGGTTTTATATAATGCTTTACCTAAAAGGAATTCAAAGAATTTCCATGCTTAAAATCTCTAAAGAAATTGAATTCTTTAGTTGTAACTCATCAAGGTAATCAACAAGTGAAAAGCAATAAAATAGATTTATTTGTTCAACAATATGAACAATTTTCAATATCGGATGAGGAAATTATAGATCATTCTTTTGCTAACTTTAATATCAGAATTACATATTTACAAGCACTTGATGAATCTTTCTCTAGCGAGAACCATGTTAGGAAATATCTAAGGGCACTTCCATCCAAGTGGAGATCTAAGGTGGCAATCGAAGAATCAAAAGATTTGACAATCCTCACCTTGATGAACTCATAGGCAACTTAAAGGTCTATGAGCTTGTCCTGCTAAAGATTCCAAGCCTCAAAAGTGAAAGAGAAGCACAAATCTCTTGCCCTTAAAGCCAAGAAGGTCTCTAGTGATGAAGAGGACTCCTCTTGGGATAGTGATGACGAGGAGTATGCCATGGCGGTAAGGGACTTCAAAAGTTCTTTAGAAGGAAGGGAAGATCGTCAAACAACCATATGATGACAAGAAAGGATTTCGGAAAAGCAAAGAGGACGAAGCCAGGGATGATCGCTTGCTTTAAATGTGGGATCCAAACCACTTTATTAGTAAGTGTCCCAAACGCAATGATCAAAAAGGCATTTGTGAGCGGTTCGTGGGGAATGAGCGAGGAGGAGGATGAAGAAATTTGTCTCATGGCAAATGACGAGGTATGTTACGATACTATAGTAGCTCATCATTAGATGATGATTCATTGCATAATGAATATGATAAACTTTGCAAAATTAGTTTAAAAGTAATCAACAAAAATAAGTTTTGAAAATCAAAACCAACGCTTAGAAAAGGAAGTCATAGATCTAAAGGCAAAATTAAAGCGTCTAGAAAATGGGAAGATAGCAAGTGGCGAATGTGAACTTTGCGTTCAACTTCAAACACTAGTTGATCATCTAGATTCTAAGATTGCTAGAATGAACACTAAAACCTTATATATGATATTGGATAGTGTTAAAACAAGAAATAATCAAAAAGGTCTAGGTTTTCAGGAACTTAATGCGTCAACTAGTGAAAACAAAGAAACACAATTCAAAGGCACTAGAAAAACAAACCATTGTAGTCACGGATCCCACAAGCAGTGGAACCGCTAGTGTCTGACCGAGGATCCGTGGGTTTGTCAAGCAAACAACGATGGTAATAATGTAGCTTCCTCTTCTAGAACCGATTTTGTTATTGTTAATAAGAAGAAGCCAACTCATGTTACCATTAGACAACCACTTCCAAGATATAATCAAGGCTTTATAAGAAACAAAGGTCCATCATATTCAAAACCAAACACATCTAGGAGACCTAATAATGTTTATCCAAGAAGCAACTATCAAATGGGATGGAATCCAAACATGAAAAATGGTTTTCCATTTCAAAACTTTGCACCATGGAACGCATATTCACCTTATCCATACACGTCTAACATGAATGGAATGTTTAACACTAATGGACCCATGAACAAATGGGGACAAAACTTTTGAGTTAATTGTTTTCTTAGGTGTGCTTAAAGGTCGACCTAGATCCGGATGAGTGGATCAAGGATAGCGGTGCACAAGGCACATGACCGGCAATAAAGATTTATTTTCCACATATGAATCCTTCAATGGATTAAATGATGTATTTGGAAATAACAAAAGCAAAATCATCTCAGAAGGTGCGATTTCTAACAAATCTCTAACCATTAACGATGTGTGTCATGTAGAAAACCTAAACTTTAACCTCTTAAGTAAGAGATCTACCTAAATTATCTTCATCCATATTGGTAAAGGTACTTGACCTTATGGCATCGAAGATTGGGTCATGCCAATATCGACTTCTTCAATCGCTATCATCCAAAGATCTAGTAAGACATCTACCTAAACTAAAATATGAACATCACTTTTGTGATGCTTGTAACGTAGGAAAACAAGTTCATTCTAGTCACAAAGCTAAAAACATGGTATCTACAACTAAGTGTCTAGAGTTACTACACATGGATTTATTTGGTCCATCCGCTATCCAAAGTTATGGAGGCAACTACTACACTTTGGTTATAGTGGATGATTACTCTAGGTACACATGGACTAAATTTTTAAAGAACAAAACTGAAACGTTCAATTACTTTGAAATATTAAGTAAGAAAATTCAAAGAAAACTAGGAAGTCCTATAGTGACTATTAGAACGGATCATGGTAGGGAATTCGATAATGAAGTGCAATTTGGAGCTTTTTGTGATGCTAATGGTATTACTCACAACTTCTTGGCTCCTCGCACACCACAATCGAATAGGGTAGTTGAAAGAAAGAATAGAACCCTACAAGAAATGAGTCACACCATGCTAAATGAGCAATCCATACCTCAAAAGTTTTGGTGCAATGCCGTTGATACCTCAACGTACATACTTAATAGAGTCTTAATTAGACCATTTTTAGGTAAAACTCCATACGAGTTACTTCAAGGCAAAAAGCCTACGTTAGATCACTTTAGAGTCTTTGGTAGCAAATGTTTTCTACTTAACACAAAAGATTACCTTACAAAATTTGATCCTAAATCAACCGAATGTATCTTTTTAGGTTACTCTCCTAATAGCAAAGCTTCGTCATATTAAATAAAGAAACAATGAAGGTTGAAGAGTCATTAAATATAAAATTTGATGAAAGTCCACCCAAACCAACTCCACCTCTTGTTGATGACGAGATTGTCGAAAGTGAAGCTATTGTAATAAAGAAAAAGACAAACGAAGAAGAAGAACCTTTAAATGATGAAATCATAAATATTAAAGAGTCCAAAGATCACCCCGTATATAAGGTCATAGGAAAGCTAAACGAGAGAACCTTAAGGTCTCAAGTTCAAAACCAAAGTAGCTTATTTTGTTTTGTCTCAACCATAGAACCTAAGAATATACAAGAAGCCATAAAAGATGAAAGTTGGGTAATGGCTATGCAAGAAGAGTTAAATCAATTTGTTTCTAACGATGTTTGGACACTCGTCCCCCCACCTAGTAATCAAACCATAATAGGAACCAAATGGGTATATAAAAACAAGTTAGATGCAAACGGTATAGTGTCTAGAAACAAAGCTAGACTCGTTGCCCAAAGGTATAATCAACAAGAAGGAATAGACTTTGATAAGACCTATGCCCCCGTGACTTGATTAGAGTCTATAAGAATACTTCTTGCTTATGCTTGTGCTAATGATCTTAAGCTTTATCAATGGATGTCAAAAGTGCTTTTCTAAATGGTTTTATTAATGAAGAAGTATATGTAGCTCAACCTCCGGGCTTCATCGATTTTGAAAAACCTAAACATCTGTATAAGCTAAAGAAAGCCCTTTACGGTCTTAAACAAGCTCCAAAAGCTTGGTATGATAGACTAAAGTCATTATTAATCAAACACAACTACACCATGGGGTTAGTTGATAACATACTTTTTACTAAGAAAAGAGAGTCACATATAATCATTGTTCAAATATATGTAGATGACATTATATTCGGATCTACTTGTCAAGACATGTGTGATGATTTCTCTAAAATCATGCATGACGAGTTTGAGATGAGTATGATTGGAGAACTTAGTTTCTTTCTTGGTCTACAAATCAAACAAGTAGAAGGTGGTATCTTCTTTAATCAATCTAAATACATAAAAGAGTTGTAAAAAGAAATTCGGTTTAGAATAGTCAAAACCAATTAGGACACCAATGTCATCAGACACTAAACTCACAAAAGATGAAGACGGCGAATCCGTTGATAACAAAAAATATCGTGGCATGATTGGTAGTCTTCTACCTCACGGCTAGTCGGTGGATATCATCTTTAGTGTTTGTCTATGTGCTAGGTTTCAAGAAGATCCTAAAACATCACATCTAGAAGCCGTCAAAAGGATATTTAGATACATTAAGGTACAATTCAATTAGGATTGTGGTATCCTAAGTGCAGGGGTAGAAACAATTGTATATGCGATTCGACCATGCGGTGATTATGTTGACCAAAAGTACAAGTGGGGTATGTACTTTTATGGGATGTTGTTTGACATCTTGGTTCTCAAAGAAGCAAACGGCATTGGCCATATCAACAACCGAGCGAATATGTCTCCGCCAAAAAAGCATGCCAACAAGCACTATGGATGAAACAAGCATTAGTTGACTACGATATTCATCTAAGTGATATAGCCATTCTATGTGACAACAAAGGTGCCATCGACTTAAGCAAGAATCCGTATTGCATTCTCGCACCAAGCATATTGAGATCCGTCATCACTTCTTAGAGACAATGTTCAAAGGGAACATCTCTATTGAGAAGGTAGCGTTCGAAAACAACATAGCCGACGTCCTCACCAAACCGTTGAAGCGGGAACAATTCAACATACTTCGTCTTGGTCTTGGTCTCATGGAACAATCGTCGTAATTAGCTTTTAAACTCTACAAGGTATGTAAACACTAGCCTTCTTCTTTCTGAGTCTAGGATCTCTATTTCACGCACAACTCACAAGCAATACGGGAATTTTCAAAACCCAAGATAAGTTTTACTTATAATTCATAGTTTTCTCTTAGTTTTCAAGATAAGTACCTTTTGCAAACACGTAATTGCATAAATTTTTTTCTTTCAAAGAATAAACGGTTTATTCACAACATAGAAACCTCTTTTCAAAATGTTTTCTAAAAGGATACCTCTTCCCGTATCACTTTCAAAAAAGCCAATTCTCACGTCTAAGACAAATCGCTTTTTCATTATTAATACAAAGTAAAAACCCGTTTTCATTGCATCTCATGTCTTTTGAATGCTAAAGAGGACACATAACTAATATGTGTTTTCGGGTACATTCATTTAATCAATAATGAATTAGGAGCACTCGGGTTATCTCACATAATAATGTGCTTTTTCACTTCTAGTTTTTTTCTTTTTTCTTTTTTGGAGTCGAGATAACCGCAACTCCAAATGGTTTGCATATAGGCACAAAATAGGCACAAATGTTTCCATAAGGAAAATTTTGAGCTGCCTGAATCACCAGTACCACGGATCCCAGCCTTAATGCAGGACGAATCCCTCAAGGGAAGGATCCGTGGGATCCGTGAGAAAGAAGCTAATTTTATCTTCTATTTTTCTCTCACTTTGGATGAAAACTTCAATAGTTTCATCATTTCTTTTAATTTTTTTGAAGTATGCTATTTAATGCTTGTGTTCTCATGATCACATGCCCAAAATGCTTGCATATTCATCACTTTCAACCTCACAAACAAACATCATCATATCACCCAAAAGATCTTCCAACATAGATGAATCACCTAGTGCAAACAACCCTTTCAAGAAATCCAAAACTTTTCCTCCACCTTCCAAAGTACCACCACCCAAATCTAGAAAATCGCACGGATTAGCATCCGCCCTGTTGTAGCAAAACCATCTTCAAATGGTTCATCACCAACCACTCATTCACCACAAGATGCTTCCATTATAGCACCTCCTTCATCACCAACTAGTACACCAACTTCATCACCCATCAAATCCCCACCTAAGGTCACTCTTTTGGAACTCCTTAAGACTCCAAAAGATCTCAACAAACCAAGCAAAGAGAACTAGTCTTTTGACACCTCCAACTTCTCCAAACACAATTTTCAAAGACCTTGAAACTTCACCACCTTTAGCTCCCATTGTGTTACAAGAACATCTAGGTTCTATTCCACCACCACTTTCAAACATTTTGGACTTTGATCCGCATTTCAACTTTTCCACCACAACTTCCGCATCTCACAAATCGAAGTCACCCGAAGACTTCCCACTCATTACCCACATCACCTACATTGTGAACATGGCCAATCCACTAGGGATATTGCAATGAGATTAGGGAAGAAATGCGAGTCATACTTAACCTCATCCTTGATCGCATCAACATCATTACTCATCAACACTTCCATCCATAACTTTATGCAAGCATGGAAGGAATCATTTTATTACTTTTAGTATGCTTTTGAGTCATTTTTTTAAGAACAAGTCTTGTTCTTACTTTTACATGCTTGTATGTAGCATAAATACCACTATATTTTGTTGTTTTATTACAAGGCCTTGTTTACAAATCTTGGCTCCCAATCTTGATTCTCGTCAATCACAAGATTATTTATGCATGTTACTACTAACCCTTTCTTTGTAGGATTTTTATTTTTCTAACTTGACGCCCATTCTAGGGGAGCTACCGTCGAGGGGAGTTAGCAATACGTGGACTATTTTTCCACATTTTATTTCTTCGTTGGGTAACTTTTGTTTCGACAAAAGGGGAGAAAAGTAAAACTTAGGCTTTCAAAACATACATCTAATCTTAAGTTTTACTCATCATAACATTATTTTTTGTCATCAATAAAAAGGGGGAGATTGTTAATACAAATAAACCGTAAAAACGTTTATTAATATTTAGCGATCTCTTTGTGTTTTGTTGATAACAAATATAATGTTATCATAAGTAAAATTATAAGGATACATGTTATTTTTGTAAAGCATTTACATATAGTCATTTAATACAAATTGTTGTAATAAATCATTTGTTGTAATAGTTTATTAGGATGGTTAAAAACCACAACCCATGGAGCATATCCATAACCCATGGTATTGACCTATATCCATTTGACTAGATGCATTGCGTCTATTAGATACATTGTATCTAATGAAATACCCATGTACCAACCCATAACCCATGACCCATGACCCATAACCCAAAAACCCATGGGCAAAGAGGAGCGTCCCACGGATCCCTAGAGTTACACTAGACGGATCCTTTAAGGGAGGGATCCGTGGGATCCGTGCAATGATGGCAAGTTTTGCCTATAAATGAGAGTCATTTCTTCATTTCTCTTCACCCTATTCTTACTAACTCTCTCATATATTCTTACACTCTTCTAACAAAAGATCACTTGATCTAGAAAGTTGTTCTTCTTTCTTCTATTGTGATTCTCATATAGGTCATTCCCAAGGCGAGATCACGAGCTTTCTACAAGTCATCGAGCAAGGGGTCCTTGATTGATTTGTTCCTCCACAAGATTTACGTAGCAAAGATCTTGTACTTGATATTTGTTGGGTCTAATAAATTGACCCAATCACTCGAACAAGATTTGAAAATAAAATAGCCTAACTCACCAAATAAATAATGAGTAACTCATCGATAAAAGAAATCGGTGAGTGTTGTTTAGTGCTCTTTACTTAGTGATATGGTGTCGGTGAGTAAAATATATGAGCTACAAACAACACCGGACACCGAGATTTTGACAAATGTCTCGTTGATCCTAAAGACGCTATCTCTACATACAGATCGAAAATATGGGTGGAACTTCCAAGATAAGTCAAACAAGTACAAGACTTTACCATAAGAGTGAGAATATTGTCTTGACACATCAAAAGGATGGTTGGTGCTTTTCAAAATAGGAAGATGACGATGGACCACATGGGGACCACATGTCACCATCATCACATGTCTTGTATTATTAGTTGCTATATATATCTATATTGTAATAGAGATAGATGATTCTAAACAAACACAATACATAGTATTAGTTGTTAGATCATCCTCTCATTGAAACACAAGCATAGCTTGGATCAATGAGATTTTATTTGTCATTCAATGGGGATAATATACCGAGATTATCCCCGTAAAAGTTGAGGATGTTATCATGTAGTCTAGTTGGTATTGAGTAATCTTGTAACAAATTGTTATTCATTATTAATGAATTTGTTCTTCATTTTATCAAGTTGTTAGATATTCACTTTTCACATACACATCAAACCATAACACAAAGTAGCATATAGATGGAATTCTAGAGAGAAAGTTAGAGGTTTAGGGAACTTAGTGAGTGAAAGTGAAAGATATTATTATGAGCTCCAACTCTACCTTGGGAGGTAGAGAGTATTTATAGTCTTACATAAACGCCACACTTTGGGCATGGATCGTGCATACAGTGGGTAAAGACCCGTCCGTCCTCCACGGTGATACTTAACTAAGTTACAACTTAACTTAAAAGAACTACGACTACGAGCTTTCTAACGATTACATATACGTGAGGTGACCGACTCTTTAATACTGGGAATTTCTAATTCCTAACAATCTCCCCCTAAGGGAGGTCACCTCAATTACGTACCATAATTACATAGAATACAAATAGATATTACATTAATACTTGATCTTGCATTCTTGATGTAGTTCTTTGCACTTAAACTCGTAGTCATTGATTCTTCACATTGCATGTTTGGTTATTCCAAGTGGAGGTCTTTTACTGATCCACGTGATGATGATTTTGAGCCATCTTTGGAGATCATCAGCTATCAACAGTCTCTGACACATCCTTTGTGGTGATGGTATTTTGTGATGATGTGACTTTGGGACCGACATGCTCACATTCTGGATCATGATATCTTCTCATCGAGTAGCGGAAGCTTTAGTTGATTCATGATATTGGCGCGCAGAAAGCGTAAGCATGGAGTGAAAATATCGAGTCATTGATGCACTAATCATGATTTCTTTTGAGATGAATGTGTTAGGTGAGCATGCGGCTATGGATTGACCGCTTCATTCGATCACCGCAAACGCCGGGCGCACCGCATACAACAGCTTAGCAACAAATCGCACGAAAGTGTCTTTGATCACTTCGTTGAATTGAGGTACACGCCCACGGTTCCCGCTGATCGAGACATGTACCGCCTGTGATCGTATAATTCAAGAATTTCCTTGACAGGGTTTCGCAATGTTCTAGTTGTTCTCAAACCGAACATCTCAAAGAAGACAACACGGAGTGAGTGAACCAAATAATTTTAAGTCCATCGATTGATGAAAAGAGATTTGAAAAACAATCGTATTGCTCAATAGAAATTGTTTTTGCAATACAACGAAGGTTTTATTGAAAATCAATTATCAATCATAAAACACCTTTTGGTTTGAAAATGAGTACACGGTCGATGTGCTAAAGAAAAGAGTTTTGCAAAGACAAAGACCGGTTTTCAAAGGTATCCGCCAATCCATAACTGAACCGTGATTGATTCAAGAGATTGAATCGCCCATTGTTTCTGCTCGGGTTGTCACATGGTTGATCCATATAATAGATCTCACATGCCACCTACCAGAGCATGTTTGATGTTGGCTCGAAGGCTTTCCATCTTCATTGTGAATATGTAAACACATCACTCGGATGTTCGCAATACCACAAGGATAATGCGTGGGACTCAAGATATAATCTCTTTCCACATTGTGTGAAACAGAGTCTTCATTGAAAGTGTCCTAATGAGATTTATTGATGATCTCGTGGCTCTAGACTCAATTTGTGCATATTTGGATCCTATAACGGAGACTAGGAGAGGGTCTCCTTCTTCAATATCAACCATCTCTAAGAGAAAGTCGATAGATAATGTTGGTTCCCGTGAGAATGAAACAAGCCCTTTTAAGAGGAACTTGAGTGGTTTGGAAAGTTGAAGTGCAAGTCGCCACCGGGTCCATGACGTCTTGTCTTCAATACCGATGTTACCATCAAGAGCATATGAATTGAACCCGGTTTACGCCTAAGGTTGAATTAATGGAGGGCTATTTGTTTTCACCCTATTTTCATTCAATTCTTTTAATTCTTCAACCCTTCAAGGCTTACCGAGACTTCATAGCTAGAACCTTGTTGGGTTTATTCCAAGACTAGCTCGCCTTAGTCCGCACTCTTCCCATATCTCATTTTTCTCCTTTTATCATCATACCTAAGGACTTCTACACTAACTAGTGGATTGTCCTCGGTAGATCCCTCCGGTTCGGCGGATCATGGGAACCAATACCTAACCTTATCATCCTTATATCACCATACATTAAAGTAAAGTTGGTCGGTCAATTTGGTATTGTTCATCCGCCATTGGATCCAATTGAAAACCATTTGAAAATCAATTCGGATACTTGTGATATATTATCAAAGCATTTTGTACCGAATTGTTTTTGATATTTTTAGAACGAGAACTCCCCTCAACATGTGCATCAAGTATTTGAAAATGTTTTGCACACGGAGGCAAGAGAAAGAATTAACTTCTTTGATTACCATTTTCTAAAGATATCAACATCACTTCCCACATCAAATCAAGTAGATATAGCATTTCGGGAAGGATGAGGTTTCCATAAATTTGCTCCCCTCAATATGTGCCTCGAGGTTTGAAAAGAGTTTTGCACATACTAGAGGAACCTGCACATTGGGATAAATGATCACGTTTCAAATCATAGGTTTAAGATAGATGCTCCCCCTCAACATGTGCATTCTAAGATTTCTTGAAATCGTTTGTCACATGTGGGAAGGACAGCATGTACATTCTTGTGAAACCATTTACCGAATTGTCAGTTTAAATCCAATTTAAATCACACATTCTCCCCCAATCACAATTATCAAAACATTTGGGATTTGTGATCTCGTATAGATTTAAATAGATTTTGAAAGCTTTTAAGGAGAATTGTGACTTGATTGTGAAAGCGTTTGAACTGATAAGGATTGGATTTTAAGACTTTAAACTCCATTTATAAAACATGCATGTATATCTTTTGAAAACAATTTAATGCCAAATAACTTTTTAATTTAATTGAAATCATTCTCCCCTCAATCAATGACATAGGTTGTTGATTGAGAGATAGAGATTTTGACAAATAAGTCCGATGATTTATCAAAAATAGAATCCGAGTTATTTTTCAAAGCATTTGGTTTTCAAGAGATAAATGTTTATAGAATCGAGCATGGAATTTGAAAACATGTTGAAACATGGCTCGTTCTTTCTTTTTAAAAGCGGTTATTGCTCGAGATGACAATAAACCATTTCTCTTTCTCTCAAATTATTTTTTTTTTTTTTTATTTTTATTTTTTTTTTTAGAATTCGAACAACATCTAGAGTCCCGTGTCATTCTTTGAATGACAAAGACAAAGACCGTAGATATTATCGAACCGAGAAAAAACATGACAAAATGACAATATTTTTTTTTTTTTTTATTTTGAAGATTTTTCAATTTTTCAAATTTTTATGGATTTTGAAAGTTTTATAATTTTCTATTTGATTTTGAGGGTTTTATAATTTTGTATTTTGTTTTTCAAATAAATATTTACAAGAGATAGATGAAGATAGACCTTTACTCCTCGTCTTCCTCCTCGAAGACGTTTGAGAGTTTCGGTTGAAGGCTTTTCAAACCAAGTCGTGGAAGAATAAACTCAAAACGTTCTCTTGGAAGAGCTTTGGTGAAGATGTCCGCTAACCGATATTCGGACCTCACAAAATATAGTTCCACCACACCTTTTTCCACTTGTTCCCGATGAAATGATGTCGAATGTCGATATGCTTTGCTCTTGAGTGTTGAACGTTGTTGCATGAGAGAGCAATAGCACTTTTATTATCACAAGATGCGAGGGATTTTGTTGAATTCAAAGCCATAGTCGATAATTGAGATCTCATCCATAAGATTTGAGCACAACAAGATGACATGGCTATGTATTCACCTCCGTAGAGGAAATAGAAGTACTCATTTGCTTCTTTGAAGACCACCACAAGCTTATCACCCAAAACCGAGCACCTCCGCGATGTACTTGACGTGTATCTTGACAACTGCATGATCGGCATCTCGATAGGCCGTTAGTGACATACCGGTGTCCTTCTGTACCATAGTCCCATATTGATGGTTCCTTGGAGATACCGAAGACCCGCTTAATCGCTTCAAGGTGCTTTTAGTAGGCTTAGCTCGGTATCTAGCACACATGCAAACAAATAACAAGATGTCGGTCTACTAGCAGTGAGATACATCGTGATCCAATCATACTACGATATTTTGTTTGGTCAATCATGATCCCCGAGTGGTCCTCATCTAGTTTGGTTCGATCAATCATGGGGTGTCAACAGGTCACTTGAATCAAATCCAAATTTCTTTAAAATCTCTGTTGCATATTTAGATTGATTTATGAAAATGCCTCCGGACTTTGTGAAATTTGTAATCCCAAGAAAATGACATTTGTCCCATCATTGACATTTGAAACTTTGAACTCATTTCATTAGAAAACGATCACATTCCATTGGGTCACGAGGCAAAATAATATCATCAACATAAATTTGAACATGAGTTAAATGTTTGCCCGACTTCTGGTGAACAATGTAGGATCAATCGCTCCTTTGTTGAATCCGGTTGATAGAAGAAACTTTGACAAAGGTATCATACCATGCCTTGGAGCTTGCTTTAAACCGTAAAGAGCCTTCTTCAAACGATACACGTGAGTAGGATGCTCTTGGTTTACAAATCCTTCAGTTGGGCCGACGAGACGACTTCTTTAAGATCTCCGCTCGTAAATGCCGTCTTTACATCCATCCGATATACCACCATGTTCTTACTAGCGGATTAGCGAAAGATTCGATTGCCTCGATTCGAGCAACCGGAGCAAACGATTCTTCAAAGTCTATACCTCCTCTTGACGATATCCTTTAGCAACTAATCGAGCCTTGTTTTTCAACACATCACCATGCTCATCAAGTTTTACTTTGAAGATCCATTTTAGAGCTATAATCATAGCACGCCTCGAGCAGTACTAACTCCCATACATCAAGACGATCAAACTCATGAATTTCATCTTGCATGGCATTGAACCACTATCTTCATTCATAGCGGTTTTAACATCTTTTGGTTCGATCTTAGATAGTACGGAGTTGAAGAAGCACCATAATGCATCGGTTGCGAGTTGTTTCCGGGTTGATACAGACGAGAGGGATTACCAATGATGTTGTCTAAGGGTGATCGTGAGTCCATTTTCGAGGTGTTCATGTGGCGCTTGTTGAGGAACCGAGGTAGCCGAGTCGATGTCTCTGAAGAAGATGGTTCGATGATGATTCGTGAGTAGCAAATATGTTTTCAAATGGAGCATCTTCGTGAGTTGCAAAGGATTAACTTCATCATTGATGCGAAACATTTCCATGATGTACATTTGAAGAATGATGATTTGTTGATGAGATCAAGGATCAGCAGCAGGTGCTTCATGACTTACGATATTGAGACCGATGGATTGACTTCATTCACCGGAATATGAGCATCCTCTGTTGTGGATCAAGACCTCATTAGTAGTAGACTCATACGCTTCATCAAACATGGGATCAAACAATTTCTTTACATCATCTTCGATGGAGGTACATATGGAGTTTCTTGAGAGGAGTTTGGAACAAGGGATGAACCAATGGACTGTTTTGAAGTGCGGGTCCCGAATGGAGTGTCCAGAGCCATCTGACCGTCACCATCAAACGTAACATGAATTGTTTCCATGATATTTCGGGTTCTTTTGTTGTAGATTCGGTATCCCTTTTGTTTGATGCATATCCTACAAATACTCCAATGTCGACTTTGGCCCTAAGTTTGCCTAAGTCTTGACCCTCATTAGTTGGATAGCACAATGCACCGAACACACGAAGGAAGATAGATTAGGTTTTCTGTTGTGGACAAGTTCATATGGAGTTTTTCCATGAATAGTGTGAATCGTGGAACGATTTTGTGTAGTATGCATGTGGCAATAGCTTCACCCGGAGAAACATTGGAACCTTTGAGTAGATCAAGATTGTTCTAGCAACTTCAACAAGAGTACGATTTCGCCTTTCAACTACACCGCTCGCTGAGGGGTTCGTGGAACACTTCTTTGATGGTCGATTCCAACGCTTTCATAGAATTCACTAAGTTGTTTGTTGACAAATTCGGCCCATTGTCTGCTCGATAATTCGACAGCTTTTGTTGAGTCGAACTCGCAATGTTTGATGAGTTTGATGATGATATCGGGAGTTTCATCCTTTGTCCTTAAGAACTTGACCTGTGAATCTAGAGTAATCATCAACTACAACTAACACATATTTCTTCCCAAAGATATTCTCGCACCCTCATTGGTCCACATAGATCCATATGAATCATATGAAGAACTTCGTGATGAGTTAGTAGGTTTGGATTTATGGGCAAACATCTTGCTTTTTCCCAATTGACATGTTGAACAAAGATGATCCTTTTCATACTTTAGTATAGGTAGACCTACAACTAAGTCCTTTCCGAAAGATCGTTGATGGTGCCAAGTTCAAGTGATTGAGACGACGATGCCATAACCATGACTTTGTTTTGAAGCCTTAGATAACAAGCGATTGGAGATGCCTCATCATGTCATCGATAGAGATGGTGTAAAGGTTTGAGCCACGAGTTCCTTTCAACAGCTCCTTACCATTAAGATCTCTAACAAAGCGGTATGTTTTCAAGGCTACTTCTAGATCGTAATCACGAATTGACCAACAGAGAATGATTATGACCTAAACCTTCCACATAATACACTCTCGAGATGACACTATTACCAACAACATAATCTCCATAACCCATAATAGCACCAAATGATCATTACCAAATCTAATGCCCCGATGAATTTGCTCATGAAGTTCATGAGCCGTGACCGTCTCCAAATATATGCTTGGAACAACTGAGTCCGGTACCACGAACGATTTGAACGATCCGCAGCTGAACACGTACAAGAATGGATAATCGGATAATTGGGATCCCCATGCAAGAATGGGTTCCATTTGGTTAGTAGCAACAGTTGGAACACCCACATCGAAATAGAAACATTCATATCGATGTTGGTGAGGTAATGGAATCATTGTGAGTAGATGCAATACTAGTGTCTCAGATAGCCTGCTTTACGCAGTGACCACTTCTTAAGGGAATAGTTCTACCAAGAGGCATCCATTTTCTAGTGGGCATTATCCGATTGGTCTTATGACCAATGTGTATCCAATAAAACCTATTCTCACGAATATTCTTCCCGGGGTTTCCATTGTTTTCTAACTTTCTTCGCTTTTGCCTTTTAGCCTTTTTAGCATGAATTTTAGCATTAACAATATTAATCGGACAATTAACATCATTAGGCAAAACATTGACATCACATCCATGATTAGAAATGTAATTCAAGCAATCATCGACAAGTTTTGCAAATAGTATCGAATTGAATTAATTACAAGATGCCTATGGCTAATACTAGAATCAACACGATTCGTTTTATTCGATTCAAACTTAAGGTTCCTAGATTGTTCTTCTACTTTCTTCCAAAGGCACATTCTTAGCTTGAGAGGTCCTATCATTCCTTGTATTGTCTTGAGACTTTGACCGCTCCCTTTAATGTCACCGATTACTCTGTAGAGGAATGGGAACATTAGTTTGTTTTACTACTCTTTGCACCACCTGCTTAGATGTCTTTGATCCGAACTACATGCAGTGCACTACGGTTCACTTTCTTAAAGCTAGATGTACCGAGATTAGTACTCCTAGAAGGCACATTTGAGTTCTCTTTCCTTGCATTGACAGATCTAGAATCTGAACTACTCAAGGGTACACTACGACTCTCATTCAAAACATTGGGAGTAGAGTGCATATCATATTTGGCCTTAGGCATTGAGCATGGAATCAAAGGGTTAACTCTATCACCTAATGTCTTTGGGCATATAGTGATCAAGCATTCTAAGATTTCTTGAGATCGTTTGGCATATGAGCATGCATGTCCAATTGCATTATCATGAGGTTTCTCTAGCTTATCCTCTTCAACAATCTCACGCAGCATTCTAAGCAATCCTTAAGGGATGAGAAATATGTTTGAATGGCAAGTTTGTTGTTCCTTAGATGAGGGGACATATGTCATGATAAAGCATATTTATTACTAGAGTGAACCTTAGATACAACATTTTCCCCATTGATCATTGGCATTTTCCCTTTACCCGACTCTTCGATTCTCAATTTCCTTTTGCAATGAAGTTATTTGTTCGTTGTTTTTGTTACGAGTGACTTTAATTGATTCAAACAACTCATTGAAGTGACGCTTAACCTTTTCATTTTCTTCTAGAAAACTTTCGCTTTCCTTTTGTAAAGCATTTACTAGGTTTTGAAGATGAAACGTTTGAGAATTCGAGAATCTAAAGAAGGAGGCATTTGGGAGCCTGTCATATTGTTTGTTTGACCCTTTAATTGAGAGATTTGGGCTTTCAACTTTCGATCGTGTTGCATCGAGCTTGAATCGCTCATCACGTTTGTTAATTTGAAAACCGCATCAAACTCGAGAGCATCCAAGATGTCTTGACATTTGAAGTTTTACATTTTCTTTAAGATGTTGATATTTTAGTTGTAAATTAAAATGCTCAACTTCTAGTTTAGAAAATGTTTAACGAAATTGTCGTGATCATCCAGCTCAATTTTCTCATTTAGTTTAGAATTAGTTTTTCAAGCTCAATGACACGATCATGGGAGACTTTCAGGGCACAGATAATTCATGAAATTTGGAAGCATTAATAGAGCAATTTGAAGCGTTGAAAACACATCTTGAGCAACACATTCAAGAATAAGATTCTCATTTAATGTATGCAAGTTCTTTCTCTCAATCTCATTATATTTCAGTGCACGCTCATAGTCACTAACTTCAACAACCATTGCATCAAATTCCTTTTCCATTCCCTTAATATCGCCTTCTATTCCCCTTTTAAGACTCTCAAAGTGATCTTTTAGAAGTTTAAAGAAGGGCATGACCTCGCTTAGATAGCATTCTTTCATTTGTTCAAAACCCTTTCTCCTTCGCTATACCAAGAGGGTGTGATCCTTTTCTTGCAAGTTTTCTCAAAATCAACAAATAGTTGAAATATAACATATTGGCTAATTAATATCTTGCTTTTAGTGGCAATTTTCCTAGGTACAAGATGCATTGGTGTATTAGGAGGATACATAGTCGCTCTAGGCATTTTCCAAAGGGGAGGGTTAGTTTCAACAATATTTTCCGCTTTCGCTTATCTAAATCTTTTTCCGTAAGACTTGTTCGGAGTCAACAAAGTCTCGAGGCTTAAACTTGTTTAATGCAATCCAGCTTTTCCTTCTTATAATCATGAGGAGTGATATTTATGTTTTCTCTTTGCATTTGGGATCATTTTGTTTCTTATTCATCTTTTCTCTAGTGATTTCATCGATTTCTTATCTTCCTCAAGCATTCAACGCAACTAGGATTCTCGCTTAGGCTTAAGGATTTCATCACCATCATAAAGCACCTTATGAGCATTTCTAGCCTTTTAATTACCTCGGATTCGGTTCCTCAACAAGGGAATGCTATGCTTATCGCTTAAGACTCGATGTTTGGTGACCATGTGAGCAATCGAATGGTGTTTCCTTGTATGTACAACTTGTTTTCTAGTTTGTTTTCAAAGTTTTCGATTAAAAAATCTCTCAAGAGTTTTGATTCCTTTGCATTAAATTCTTGCTTAAGCATTTTCACATTTTCTTGAAGTTCTTGTTTTTGTTTAGTTGTTTTAGAAAGTTTTTCTTGCAAGGAATTTAATTCTTGTTTCAATACTTCTTCTCTAAACTTACTTTTTCTAATTACTTGTACTCACTTGGGCATCCATTTCCCGCTCACGAGTGGTCAACTCAAATTTTGCACGTTGTTCATAAATAGCAACACGTTCCTTATAGGCATTTAGTTCGAAATTATGGAATCATCGAGCACATGCAAGTGTATTCATCAAAGACATAGTCATTGTTGATCGCAGAAGATGCATCACTTGGTACAACTTCACTTTCACTTTGTTTCACGTATTGATCGTATGGGACAATATTGATATTACCCATATTTTCAACATTTGATTCAATAGTTTCAGCTGATTGTACTTTGTCATGCATCCGCTGCACATCAAGATCATCGATAGTTTTAATACCTCGAGATGAGTTTGTCCTTGGATGGGCCACTTGTGGTGAAGAAGAGATCTTGGGAGAGACCATTGGAGAGATGCTAGCCATAAAGATTGTGTGTGCAGAGGTCCATCATCTACATCGTAGTCGTATGCATCACGACAAGAACTTGAAAGGAGTTCGATGATTATGACCTATCTCCTAATAGGTCGCTCATCCACATCCGCATCATAGGTCTTGGCATTCCCTCAAGAAGAAACATCAATTCCTCTTCATCCAACGCAGCACCATTGTCCCGAGGTTGTGCCAAGCAACATCTTATCTCTCAAGTCGGCGATTCGTGGACGCTTTGGAGATGTGCGCCCTTGCAATGTGACCTTCACCACCACGCTTATAGCATTTGATTGGCTTAGGTTGACCTTGGTTACCATTTCTTCCTCGATTCGTTTCCAACATAACCTCTACCACTCCACCTCTTCCCCGATCATACTGTCTTTCCGAATCGGTTGCACCACGATCCTTCCATCTTTAACAAAGGGCTTGATTATGTGGGTTAGATGCGCTCGAGGTTGTTGTTGGTTTGTGGGAGAGAATTCATGTTTTGACTAATGAGAAGAGCTAGTTGATTGATGATGTTACCCACGCGTGCATCAAAGACGCCTTGTTTGAACATGGGATCGTGAATGAGTTTGTGATTACCATTCCCCAAGGGTATGACTTGTGATGCTTTGGTTGTGATTCCGATGTTTGAGTAGAAGGTCGTTGAGTCATTAGACGAGCTTGTCTCTCCCCGGTTGGTTTTAAACCGATTGAGAATCAATTTTTCAAACATAGCATGTCTCTCATTCTCAAGGAGGAAGGCATAGAGTTGCTCATAGTTTGTGTTCTTCATCCTTTAGTGAGTTTCACAATGTGACAAACTTGTGCCATTCGGGATTCATGTTGTTCACAAACTTTGAGTTCAAATGAATGTTAGGCATAGTCATTCGATGTTCCTCATGTCATTCACTAACTTATGGAATCTCACATAGTACTCATAGACACTCTCATCCGGTTTCATCTTGAAGTGCTCAAATTCATCATAGAGTTGGGATTCTCTGCCTTCCATAGTTAATTACGAACCCGAGAGAAGCATCTTAACGTTATCCCAAACACCTTTGCATCGGTGTTATGATTGATCGCCTTGTAGATGTCTTTAGGAAGACCTTGAAGAACAATGTTTGAAGCCCCGATATCTCGCATCGAATCTCTTTTCTCCTTATCATCAAGCTCGTCATACATCTTAGGTCCGTCCATTCCGTAAATGTGAGTACCATCTTCATTAGTATCAAGTATGTCTCTAGTCGTCTCAACCCGATATGGTCCTTCATCAATGGATTTGAGAATGTTGACACCATTTTCCTTTCCAAGGCAATACAATCGATTCGTTGAGCCCAAGAATCGTAGTCGATTCTGTCAAGCATGGGTGGATTAGTATCCGAGCCACCGCTTGAACATCCTCGGCAACAAAGGGAGATGATGTAGGGACGTTGGTAGACATGTTAACAGATTATACGGATTTTATAACTCTATGATTAAACCGGAAATAGATTCTTTCACGGATTTTACTAAATCAAGAGAAAACCGTAAACAATCACTCAAGTCGCTAGATGATAAAGCTCTAAGTCACTAGAAACAAATGTACTAAGTCGCTACCAATTAATTCGCTAGACACCAAGTCGCTAGAATCCCAAGTCGCTAATGTAAAAGCAAGTCGCTAAGTAGTAACTCGCTATGATCAAGTCGCTAACCAAATTTTGGCAAAGAATTGCTACACAAGTCGCTAGAAACACAAGTCGCTAAAGAGCAACTCACATCGACCAAGTTGCTACCACAATAGTGGAGATTCCACTACTTGTACTTTAACTCGCTAGCTCTAACTCGCTAGCACCAACACCGTAAGTCGCTACAAAATATGAAGCAAGTCGCTACCAAGAAACTATTCCGTGAACTAAGTCGCTAGCTTGAAAAAGCATATAAACATCACTTTTCAATCCAAAACAACCCAACCAAGATGATTCAAGCTTACCAAATGAAAACCTAAACACTTTTGATGATTCTAAACATAAAAGTACCAACAAAATTCAAACTTTAACACAAGAAATCAACCAAATGATGCAAAACCACTAAACTTTTTCAAACTCAAAACCACCTAAAACCACTATAAATCCAAAGATGTGCAAGATATGATCTAACCATGGCTCTTGATACCAATTGTTAGATATTCACTTTTCACATAAACATCAAACCATAACACAAAGTAGCATATAGATGGAATTCTAGAGAGAAAGTTAGAGGTTTAGGAACTTAGTGAGAGAAAGTGAAAGATATTATTATGAGCTCCAACTCTCTACCTTGGGAGGTAGAGAGTATTTATAGTCTTACATAAATCACCACACTTTGGGCATGGATCGTGCATACAATGGGTAAAGACCCGTCTGTCCTCCACGGTGATACTTAACTAAATTACTACTTAACTTAAAATAACTACGACTACGAGCTTAACGATTACATATACGTGAGGTGACCGACTCTTTAATACCGGAATTTCTAATTCCTAACAAAAATGACAGGGGGGCCAAAATAGGTTAAGTGGCAGGGGTCAAAACGTTTTGACAAGGCTTTGTATTAGTATTGACAAGGACTTTTTGTGTAAAATCTGAAATTTGAAGGACCTAATCTGCCAATTCAACAAAGTTGCTCTAAGGACCAAAAGTGACAATCATCAAAAGTGCAAGGACCAATTTTGCCATTTTCCAATTTCCCAGGGGCCAAACTTGACAATTTCAAAAGTTCAGGGACCTTTCTTGCCATTTAACAAAAGATTTATTCAAGGACCATTTTTGACAAATTAGAATATTTCAGGGACCTTGAATAACATTTTCTTTATTTAGATTTACCAGGACTGCTTTTGACAACTTTTGAAACTTGGGGACTAAAACGCCAATTATGCAAACTTTATACATTTTTCACCGATTTTGATATTTTGCATTTAAAACACATAAAACACTTGTTTGTGATATTTTTATCATTTTGATGCATTTCGAAAGTGTTTTCGGATGTTTTTGCGCTTAATTTAGATAAAAATGATGAGTATTTACACACTCATCAATCCCCACACTAAGATATTGCTAGTCCCTAGCAATGTTTTGAGAAAAATTTAATGGATTTCATCTCTTTACCAAAAGCCATTACTTCTAGAGTAGCCAAATGTTTCAGTTCAAGTAAGAACCTTGGTACACCGATGACCAAATGATTTTGAGCAAACCACCGCCTTCAACGGATTTGATTTGTCTTTACCGTAGCCGCTTGCTCGGACTAGCCAACTCTTAGATAAAATATCTTTGGTGAGTCGATTACCAATTATGGTTTTCCAATCGCCTTTACCACAAGCCATAAACTTGCGGGTTAGCCAACTCTTCACTTTTAAGGATATGGTGAGTGAATACCATACAATTTTGGGCAAATTGCAAGTCAACAACGGATTTGAGATATCTTTACCAAGAGCCGTTTGCTCTGGATTAGCCAATCCTTTTGTTTATTAGACAAGGCGGATCGATAACCATAAGATGAGTAAGTGTAAAACACTTACTCCAAAAAAATTTTGGCCAAAATGGGGAATTGGGCGGTATAATTACATGATAAAATTCGTGAGAATTCCCCCACTTAGAAATGAATATTGCCTCAATATTCAAAGTACCAAATTATGCCGAAACATAGAACGTAAAGGGAAATACTAAGGCCATTATTTAGCAAGGATTTTTTTTTTTTTTTTTTTTTTTGAAACCTTATATATACACAACATGTGGGCAACTCCCCACACTAGGATGGTACACACACAGGTGAAAACCCATGTAACATGCTATGCTACTGTTTTTGATACCCGAGTCGCTAGCTTGACTCGATCCCCGCATTCATTGGTTCATGGGGAAAGTTTGAAGATCCGGGACAATCACGGGAGGAATGTCCTCTCCAAAGTAATGCTTCAAACCGATGACCATTCACTTTAAAGTTTGGACCATCGGGTTGAGATAACTCAATGGTACCATAAGGATATACTTTAGTGATGGTGAATGGTCCGCACCAACGGGATTTAAGCTTTCCGAGAAAATCTTCAATCTTGAATTGAAAAGAAGGACTCGATCACCAACGTTGAAAACGCGGTTTTGATTTTAGAGTCATGAATCTTCTTTGTCTTTTCTTTATAGATCAAAGAGTTCTCGTAAGCTTGATCACGGAGTTCATTTAATTCATTCATTTGAACTTTCCGGTGATCACCAAATGTCTCGAATATCAAATTTGGCATGTTTCAAGGCCCAAGATGCCTTGTGCTCTAGCTCAACCGGCAGATGACACGCCTTCCGTATACAAGCTTGTATGGACTACACCGATGGGTGTTTTGTAAGTCGCACGGAAGGCCCAGAGTCGCCATCTAGCTTATCCGACCAAGAGGCACGGTTTTCGCCAACCGTCCTTTCCATAATTCTTTAATCCCCGGTTGGAAACTTCCACTTGCCCACTAGTTTGGGGTGATACGCAGAGAGAGACGGTGAGTTACACCATACCGCATGACTCTTTCAAACCGGTCATTGCAAAATGCGCACCACGATCACCGATTATGGCTCGTGGAGTTCCAAACCTAGCAAAGAGAGATTTTAAGAATTTCACTACAACTCGGGCATCGTTGGTATGCAAAGCCTTAGCTTCAACCCATTTTGACAAGTAGTCAACGCCACGAGTATGTACTTATTACCGCGAGAAGAAGGAAATGGCCCCATAAAGTCAATGCCCTGATGTCAAAGATCTCACACACTTGAATGGTGTTTTGTGGCATTTCATTCCTTTGTGAGATATTCCGTGACGCTGACAAGCGCCACAAAGCTTTGACAAATTCGGGGCATCCTTGTAAATTGTGGGCCAATAGAATCCGAATCAAACACCTTCTTGGCGGTGTAGTTGGGGCTATGATGTCCCCAAGAGGTCCGTAATGGCAAGCTTTGAGAATGTCAATAGCTTCCCGACCATACACACATCGCCTCGATGACTTGATCCGCGCAAATTTTAAACAAGTAGGGTCGTCCCGTAGTAATGTTTAACATCCTTGAAGAATTTGTTCTTCCGCTGGGACGACATCCCTTTCACTATGAAGTTACCCGCATGGTAATTTGCAAGGTCAAGAAACCATGGGGTAGAAGAGTCTCCACGAAAAGAAACCGCATTGAGTGTCTCGAGAGGAAATGTTTCATTTATTTCCTTTTCTCGAAAACATCTTGGTGAGGGTTCTCTAATCGATAGATGATCGCACCTAAGTTCTCGCCTCCTTTTTATCACGATAATGATATCAAATTCTCGGAGGAGGAGAACCCAACGGAGCAATCTCGGCTTTGCATCTTGTTTTGCAAAGAGATATTTGAGAGCCGAGTGGTCCGTATACACCACGATTTGGTCAAGATGAGGTATGGTTTAAATTTCTCAAACGATACACCACGCCTAATAGTTCTTTTTCCGTAGTGGTGTAATGGGTTTGAGCTTGACCATAGTCTTACTTATGTAGTGTATAGGCTGAAAATGCTTTGTTTTACGTTGCCCCAAGACCGCACCGATAGCAAAATCACTTGCATCGCACATGAGCTCAAAGGGTAAATCCCAATGGGGCAACTAGAATGGGTGCTTCCGTAGCTTTTCTTTAGTGTTTCAAAAGCTTCGACGCACTCGTGAGAGAAGATAAAGGAGCTTCTTTTCAAGAAGATGGGTCATAGGTCGAGCGATTTTGGAAAAATCGTATGAATCTATGATAAAACCCGCATGACCAAGGAAACTCCTAATACCTTTGACGGTAGTAGGATGAGGCGCTTTAGCAATAACATCAACTTTTGCTCTATCTACCTCCATCCCATTTTTGAAATCTTATGGCCAAGGACTATGCCTTCTTTGACCATAAAGTGGCTCTTCTCCCAATTTAGACAGAGATTGGTGTCTTCACACCTTTTAAGCATTTTGTCTAAATGGGAGAGACAAGTCCGAATGAATCCCCAATGACCGAGAAGTCATCCATAAACACCTCCATTGTTTCCGATCATGTCGTGGAATATGGCCATCATACATCGTTGGAACGTGCTCGAGCGTTACATAAGCCAAAAGGCATACGCTTGTAGGCAAAAGTTCCGTATGGGCAGGTGAATGTGGTCTTCTCTTGATCCCGTGGATCAATGGGGATCTGAAAGTAACCCGAGAAACCCTCAAGGAAACAATAGTACTCATTTCCCGCTAATCTCTCAAGCATCCGGTCCATGAAGGGTAGAGGAAAATGGTATTTACTGGTGGCGCTATTCAACTTACGATAGTCAATACACACACGCCATCCCGTAACCAATCGAGTTGGAATTAACTCGTTTTCTTCATTCGTGACAACAGCTTATGCCACCCTTTTTGGAACACAATGAATCGGGCTAACCCAAGGACTATCTCGAGATAGGGTAAATCAATCATGCATCAAGAAGTTTGATAACCTCCTGCTTGATAACATCATGGATTTTTGGATTTACTCTTCTCGATGTTGAATCTGGCTTGAAGTCATCCTCCATCAAGATTTTGTGAGTACAAAATTCGTGGTTGATACCCTTAATGTCGGAGAGTTTCCAAGCAATTTCTTGCTTGTGTGACTTCAAGACCTTTATGAGAGCGATTTTTCATCTTTACTCAAATCTCGAGCAATAATGACGGGCAATTTATCATCGCCTTCAAGAAATGCATACTCAAGATGAGGTGGTAAGTCCTTAAGTTCGACTTGAAATTCTTCGCTTTTCTCAATCGACTTGACTTCCTTCTTATGAAGGTTGACGGAGGGAGAGGAGGAGAAGTGTCCTATTTAACAACTTCTCAAGAATAAGAATATCTCCTCCGGATTAATCTCATGGTGATTAGTCTCTTCCGAATTGCATCACTAGTGCGAGGGGTTGATGAATGATCATCTTTAAGCATTTTCTCAATGAGAAGTATGTCCCCTCGATGTCAATTGGAGCATGATCAATTTCCCATGGAATGTAATCACTAGCCAAGTATGCTTCAATCTCTTCCAAGATGAAGTCGCCTCAAACGGAGTAAGAGAAGGAGTAGAATTGGCTATGATAGGTTGAGAAGATGTGGTGGGATTCCCACCACGTAATTATGAGAATAACCAAGAACTTCTTGAGTACTCTTCGTAGCAACATCAATGATATCGATTCGGTTAACCGACTCGTAATCATAGTTCATGAGTACCTCAAGTTTGATCAAGGTTAAAGGTGACTTCATTACCAACACGTAATGTGATTTCTTGCTCAAATACATCAATGAGAGCACGGCCTGTTCTCGTGAATCCTCTTCCAACAATGAGAGGAACCCGTGGATCAAGATCGAAATCAACAACTACAAAGTCACCGGAAAATGGAACTTTCCTACTTTCACAAACACGCCCCTCGCAATTCCAAGAGGACGGATATTGTACGATCTGCAAGCTCGAGAGTCATGCATGTAGGAGTAAGATCCGAAGAGAAAGTTTCTTCCATATTGAATGAGGCATTAGGTTTATGCTTGCACCAAGATCGGCTAAGGCAAAGCATTCAACCATTCCCGGAAATACACAAGGTAAGAGGAACTTTCCAGATCTCCAAGCTTCTCGAAGCTTCTTCAAGATAATCGCAGAGCGCTTCTCGTTGAGAGGAGTTTTAGCCATTTCAAACAACTTTTCCTTGTTGCTTAACATGTGCTTGAGAGTTGATGCAAACTTGGGCATCAACATGATAGCATCCGCAAAGCTTATGTCAAAATGAAGTTCTTGGAAAATTTGAAAGAATTTTTCCATTTGATGACCGCTTTCTCATGAGCTTTTGCTCATGTAAACGTGATGGGTAAGGAATAGAAGATTTGGATTTTTCAATGGGAGCTACAGGAGGTTCAAAACAACTCTGGATTGGATTTTGGTTTCGGACAACCCGAGGATGGACATTGTTAGTACTTCCGTTATTAGTAGGAAGTTCCTTGTCCTTTGTCGCCTCGTGTTCACTTTCCACTACCCGCGGGAGAGAAGAAGAAGAGGTAGTAGGAATAGCGGGTCCATCATATGAAGTACCACTTCGGTAGTGATCGCCTTTGCATCGCCTCGGATTAGCGATCGTGTTGCTAGGTAGAGTACCGAGCCCGAGGGTCGATCATTTAAAGACTTCTTTAATTCAATGATCCGACTAACCAACAACTGCTTGTCTCCTCTTGAGTCTTCATGAATTGCCTTAAAAGCTCATCGATGTTGACACGGGAGAGGAGGAGGAGGACAATTTGAGGTCGTATGTTCGGTTATAGCCGAAATTCCCTTGATTAGGTTCATATTCCCACGAAATTGATTCCCTCGGTTGTAAGTGTTTTGATTAAGATTTCCTTGTTGTTGGAAACCTTGGTTGGGTCCGAATAGAAATTACCTTGGTTTTGATAACCTTGGTTCATTCTTGGTTGGTTCGATTCGGTTAAGATTCGTTGAAACCGGTGGTGCCTCGATAAGTGTTAGCACGGTAGTTTGGTTCATTTTGAGGACGGTATTGATTACCTCCTTGATTTGAAGTACCGCTATAGCATTAGCTTCAAACGGACTACCATCGGTGGCGATGACAATTGTAGTATGCATGAGGACCACCACAAGTAACACAAACTTCAACTTTCTTCACTTCACCATATGATGGTGCTTGTGTGAAAGTGACTTTCTTTGGTTAGCAAGAACCAAAGCTCGAACAATATCCGTGAGTTTGTCAATCTTAGCATCGGTGCTAGATGTACTCACGGAGATGAAGTAGAAGGTCCAAGATTAGACCGAGTCCGATATGTCTTTGTGCGGAAAGGACGGACCGGGACTTGTTCTCAATGATTTGCAAGGCTTCTTTTGTGGTCTTGCTCAAGAAATTACCTCCCGGAGGCATTCAAAGAGTCTTGATTGGTCCGGTTCGCACCATTGTAGAAAGTATCCATTTGCATTAACTCCGTAAAACCATGATGCGGACACTTATGAGCAAGTCTTTGTAACGATCCCATGCCTCCCGAATGATTCATCAAATCTCGAGAAAATTTCATTATCTCATTCTTAAGACTTGTAGTTCGGGATGGAGGATAGAATTCATTCACAAACTTGGTAACTAGATCTTCCCATGTCTCTATAGAACGAGGGGTTGTTTCTCAAGCCAATTCCGGCTTGTCCTCTAGAGAAAATGGGAATGTAAAGCTTGATAGCTTCATGTGGGACATTCTTATACTTGATGGTAGATGCGATCTTGTTAAACCATCGAATGTGTGCATGAGGATCATCCCGCCAAAACCATAGAATTGGCTTTGGGTTACTAGATTAAGCAACCCGGTTTGAGCTCAAAAGTATCGCCACAATGGTGGGACAACAATAGCATCTTCGTAACCCTCGATGGGTGCTTGGAGAAGCTCATTCATGGGTTTGTCTTCCGCCATTTCGGCGGTGGTGGTGGTGGTAGACGCCTCGATCACGGTGAAGGAGCCGAACGTCCTCACGCTCACGAGGAATGTTTCCAAGTTCGAAAGTGGACTTGTAGAATCGAAGAACGAGTGCGCATGCACTAAGTATAAAAATCAATTTTCAAAACAAATGAGGCAAAACACAAGTGAACTTAACCAATAATCCCAAATGAAATGGCTTTTTGAAAAGGTACACCAAATCACAAGGACACAAAGGCAAGTTTTAAATCGATGTTCGGGAACTTATTATGGTCGCACCCCGCTAGTAGTGCACCGCCTTGATTTGCGGTGGTTGATTTTATGTATATTAAGTACCACCGAAAAGACGAGGTACAGATTTGTGCCGATGGGTTTAAAACTTTTGGACAATATTTTTGTTATCGCCTCGCTTAACCAAATCGTATTTCTTTAAGAATCACCTTAAAAGAAACACAAGCTAGAAAACGTTACGATTGTTTTGTTGTTTTATACTTTGTTTGGTGTTTTTAACACTTTAGGAAAAGTGTTAATGAACTTTTGATTTATATTAACTTTACGTAAAACTTTTACAAACGATGGTATATGTGCAAGTACGGTCTCGAAAATGCTAGAAACACGCTTACAACCTCCCGCAATGCGCCAAAATTTGATTGGGTGCAAACCGTCAAGTTTTCTCACGTGAGCTGATCACTTGTGAATGACCAACCGTAAGGAACTTAAAACAATCACACACCAATTGCAATTTAGATCGAGAATATAATGGATTCCCGGTCGTTAAGTCCCACGGAGGATGAATTGGTGTTTAACACAATCGAGGTCGAATAACCACTAAGGATAGTGATCAAGAGGGTATTTTGAGTTTTTATAAACTACAGGAGATTAAAGGAAATTAAAAAGTTAAAATCTATTAAATAAACGCTATCACTATAATTAAAATGATGTTTTTGTTTTTATGTTTTTACAAAACTGAAATTAAAATCTACGCGACGTACAATTAAAAACGTGAAACTTACACAATATTAACCCTAAAAATATGAAAATGATATTTTTATAAACCTAATGATAAAAGAAACTTTTTAGAAAAAGAAAATTTATTTTTATAACTAATTATCTAATTATTATTAATTAAAAACTATTTTTAACTATTTAATAATTACCTAAAATACAAGAAATTAGGAAATAAAGCTAGAAAAATAAAATTATGAAATGGAAAAGTCTAAAATATCAAACTAGAATTTTCAAAACTATTTTTGTATTTTTCTCGATTAATTTTCTATTTTCTAGGAATTTTAAACTATTAAAACTAATTAAATTACTAAAATTATAAAATAAACTATGAAAAATCTGAAAAATTACTTTTTTACTTTTTATACTTATCTAAACTTAATAAAATGAAAATTATTTTTTGGACTTTTTCTCAATTATTTGTATTAAAGACTAATTAAAAGTGCTAAAACTAATTAAAATTAAGAAAAATAGCAAAACAAATTAGGAAAAATCTGAAATTTCGGAAAACTCTAAAATAATGTTAAGAAGCTATGAAAATGGAAAACAGTATGTTATGTGGAGAAAATTGAATCGATGAATCAAGTGCTTATTGAAATAAGCACTTGATAAGCAAATGAGCGTGAAAAGCAACCACATCGAATGTAAGCTACAATATACTAAATTAACCAATTTGCAACTAAAACAATAAGCTTTAACCACGTGATAGCAAGCTACAATGATTGATGATATGAAACAATAAGCTAAAACAGATTGGGACCCAACTCATAACCCAAAATAAGCATCCAAATAAGCTACAAAGCGTAAACCAATTATTAAGCCCTAAATTAGACCTGGTATCCGCTTATAACCAAAATACCAGACCTTATGGAGCTATGATAAGCTCGAGCAAGCTTAGACCAAACCGAGAAAAACTCGCTTAGGCCGAGCTTTGGAGCAGGCAACCAGGCTCGATTTAGAGCTAATGCACAAGCTTGTTTAGCAAGCAAAAGCTAAAACTGATGTGAGGTCTAAAAGACCACCTAGTAGACTACTTGTAGACAAAAATTTAGACCTTGAAAAGCTTTAATGAAAGTCAGTAATATCTGTGAAAACAAGTTTTGACATTTCGACTTTTGAAAACCGCCACCGCTTGACTAATATGAGACTTGATTCCAATTTTAAGACCGATAGTGATGTAATAAGGTGTAATAAGCTTAATGCAAGCAAGATTTATGAATTCCAAACACAAAACAAGGATTTCCAAATCCAAAGATCCAACAGCTTTATTAGTGAGATGATTTAACCACAATTTTGACTTTTTGAGTTGCTAGAGCGCTTTTATGAATGATATGAACTCAAATGAACTTAATAAGTATGAACTAATGATTCTAACTTATGCAAACACCTCGAGACAGCTTATATCAAGAAGTGCAAACACTCTTTAATACATCGGATTGCAATTTAAAATGAGATAACAATGAATAATCTTGCACAAATGATCAAACCAGTTTACTTGACCTACACACTGATGAACTAACAGGTTTTAACAACTTTAAACTACTCAAACTAATTATGCTAAGAGATATTGAAAATTGCTTACAAATGTCCCTAGCCACAATGGCCTGCCAACCATGAAACAAGGACTCTAACCTATCCAATTCAACCCACTGGCTTCCAATTCAACCCATTTTCACTCATGAATCAACCCATATCATCCTTGCATCATTCTTGCTCCAACTTTGACTTTTGTTGACTAGTGTTCAAAATTTCATGAAATTTAAATTTGAGCTTATAAAAAGCTATAGTAAGCTATTTTAAGCTTGTTTGAGCTTACAAATGAGCTTATTGAAGCTTATACATGAGAGTTTAAGATTGCAATTCTCAACAGTTTACATAAAACATGAAACATGAACTAGAACTTGAATTGATGCTTGAAATATGTTGCAATACACTTAATTAACTTTGTTTGATACAAAAATAACTGGAGAATACAAATAAGAACTATTTAAAACATTATATGATTAAAAACGACATACACTTTTTAAAAAATAAAACTAACTGCCTTCTACTCTGTCTTTCTTCTTCTTTTATGCTTCCAAATTGATCCACGTGGCCTTCAGATAGATTCCCACCCTTTCCGGCCAATGGGATAGATTTGAGCCTTTTCACTTTTTGGCGGGAAAACAATGTTTGACTTGGTGCTCGTGAAATAGCTAGTAGGGGTGCATTTATTGTAGTGGGTGTTAGGTGAGTATGATGGGGAGGGGGTGGAAAGGTGAGGTGATGGTGCCTGAGGTTGCAGGGCAAGTCGGAGTCAAGGGGGGTGGAAGAAGGTGTATAGGGTGTGTCACGGGTGTTTCGTTTTTGACTTTCTTTGACCAAAGGGTCAAAATAGAAAGTGACAGGGGGGCCAAAATAGGTTAAGTGGCAGGGGTCAAAACGTTTTGACAAGGCTTTGTATTAGTATTGACAAGGACTTTTTGTGTAAAATCTGAAATTTGAAGGACCTAATCTGCCAATTCAACAAAGTTGCTCTAAGGACCAAAAGTGACAATCATCAAAAGTGCAAGGACCAATTTTGCCATTTTCCAATTTCCCAGGGGCCAAACTTGACAATTTCAAAAGTTCAGGGACCTTTCTTGCCATTTAACAAAAGATTTATTCAAGGACCATTTTTGACAAATTAGAATATTTCAGGGACCTTGAATAACATTTTTCTTAATTTAGATTTACCAGGGACCTGCTTTTGACAACTTTTGAAACTTGGGGACTAAAGCGCCAATTATGCAAACTTTATATGCTTTTCACCGATTTTGATATTTTTGCATTTAAAACACATAAAACACTTGTTTGTGATATTTTTATCATTTTGATGCGTTTCGAGTGTTTTCGGATGTTTTGCGCTTTAAACAAGATAAAAATGATGAGTATTTACACACTCATCAATATTCATCACTTTCAACCTCACAAACAAACATCATCATATCACCCAAAAGATCTTCCAACATAGATGAATCACCTAGTGCAAACAACCCCTTTCAAGAAATCCAAAACTTTGTCCTCCCACCTTCCAAAGTACCACCACCCAAATCTAGAAAAATCGCACGGATTAGCATCTGGCCCTGTTGCTTAGCAAAACCATCTTCAAATGGTTCATCACCAACCACTCATTCACCACAAGATGCTTCCATTATAGCACCTCCTTCATCACCAACTAGTACACCAACTTCATCACCCATCAAATCCCCACCTAAGGTCACTCTTTTGGAACTCCTTAAGACTCCAAAAAGATCTCAACAAACCAAGCAAAGAGAACTAGCCTTTTTGACACCTCCAACTTCTCCAAACACAATTTTCAAAGACCTTGAAACTTCACCACCTTTAGCTCCCATTGTGTTACAAGAACATCTAGGTTCTATTCCACCACCACTTTCAAACATTTTGGACTTTGATATGCATTTTCAACTTTTCCACCACAACTTCCGCATCTCACAAATCGAAGTCACCCGGAAGACTTCCCCACTCATTACCCACATCACCTACATTGTGAACATGGCCAATCCACTAGGGATATTGCAATAGAGATTAGGGAAGAAATGCGAGTCATACTTAACCTCATCCTTAATCGCATCAACATCATTACTCATCAACACTTCCATCCATAACTTTATGCAAGCATGGAAGGAATCATTTTTATTACTTTTAGTATGTTTTTTGAGTCATTTTTTTTAAGAACAAGTCTTGTTCTTACTTTTACATGCTTGTATCTAGCATAAATACCACTACATTTTGTTGTTTTATTACAAGGCCTTGTTTACAAACCTTGGCTCCCAATCTTGATTCTCGTCAATCACAAGATTATTTATGCATGTTACTACTAACCCTTTCTTTGTAGGATTTTTTATTTTTCTCACTTGACGCCCCATTCTAGGGGGAGCTACCGTCAAGGGGGAGTTAGCAATACGTGGACTATTTTTCCACATTTTATTTCTTCGTTGGGTAACTTTTTGTTTCGACAAAAAGGGGGAGAAGAAGTAAAACTTAGGCTTTCAAAACATACATCTAATCTTAAGTTTTACTCATCATAACATTATTTTTGTCATCAATAAAAAGGGAGATTGTTAATACAAATAAACCGTAAAACGTTTATTATTATTTAGCGATCTCTTTGTGTTTTGTTGATAACAAATATAATGTTATCATAAGTAAAATTATAAGGATACATGTTATTTTGTAAAGCATTTACATATAGTCATTTAATACAAATTGTTGTAATAAATCATTTGTTGTAATAGTTTATTAGGATGGGTAAAACCACAACCCATGGAGCATATCCATAACCCATGGTATTGACCCATATCCATTTGACTAGATGCATTGCATCTATTAGATACATTTATCTAATGAAATACCCATGTACCAACCCATGACCCATGACCCATAACCAAAAAACCCATGGGCAAAGAGGAGCATCCCACGGATCCCTAGAGTTACACTAGACGGATCCTTTAAGGGAGGGATCCGTGCAACAGTGGCAAGTTTTTGCCTATAAATAGAGAGCCATTTCTTCATTTCTCTTCACCCCTATTCTTACTAACTCTCTCATATATTCTTACACTCTTCTAACAAAAGATCACTTGATCTAGAAAGTTGTTATTCTTTCTTCTATTGTGATTCTCATATAGGTCGCTTCCTAAGGCGAGATCACGAGCTTTCTAAGTCATCCAAGCAAGGGGTCCTTGATTGATTTGTTCCTCCACAAGATTTCTGTAGCAAAGATCTTGTACTTGATATTTGTTGGGTCCAATAAATTGACCCAATCACTCTAAACAAGATTTGAAAATAAAATAGCCTAACTCACCAAATAAATAATGAGTAACTCACTGATAAAAGAAATCAGTGAGTGTTCTTTAGTGCTCTTTACTTAGTGATATGGTGTCAGTGAGTAACATATATGAGCTACAAACAACACCAGTGACACTGAGATTTTGACAAATGTCTCAGTGATCCTAAAGACGCTATCTCTACATACAGACTGAAAAATATGGGTGGGAACTTCCAAGATAAGATGTCAAACAAGTACAAGACTTTACCATAAGAGTGAGAATATTGTGATGACACATCAAAAGGATGGTTGGTGCTTTTCCAAAAGAGGAAGATGAAGATGGACCACATGGGGGACCACATGTCACCATCATCACAAGTCTTGTATTATTAGTTGCTATATATATATACGTATTGTAATAGAGATAGATGTGTATTCTAAACAAACACAATATATAGTATTAGTTGTTAGGATCATCCTCTCATTGAAACACAAGCATAGCTTGGATCAATGAGAGTTTATTTGTCATTCAATGGGGATAACATACCGAGATTATCCCAGTAAAAGTTGAGGATGTTATCATGTAGTCTAGTTGGTATTGAGTAATCTTGTAACAAATTGTTATTCATTATTAATGAATTTGTTCTTCATTTTATCAAGATTTTCTCAATTATTTTGGACCAACAAGTGGTATCGAGGCGGGTGGATTATTATCATGATGCGATCCGTTCATGGTCACGATAATATTCTTCATTTGTCAAAAAATCAAGTGTTAACCTTCAAAACTCTCAGATAGCAAATTTTGAGGGGAGAAGACACCGATATTTTGACAAAATTGACAATAAACAAAAAACTCACACTTACCCACCACTCATATCTTATCCACACATCCCAAAACACACACAAAACCGATACACAATAAAACCCATATCCGATAACCGATAAAACACAAAATCACCTCCCATAATATCTTATCACCATCTCTACAAAACAAAACAAAAATCTCACCAAACAAAACAAAACAAAAACAAAACAATCCTAGTCCTATCATAGAAAAACCGATCACTCAAAATTTACCATCACTCTCAACACAAACAAAAACTCACGCACTGAAAAAAAACAACACCAAATCGTGTTTCAAAAAACCAGATTCCTGCATCTTTATAACAAAACGGACACCAGTCACACCGAAAAACCCTAAATCAAAACCTAACTGCCATACTTGAGCTTCCCTCAATCAAAACCTAACTGCCATATTCGAGCTTTTTTGCGGGTGAAAAGAGATAGCAGATATAAAAAGGAATTAGGTTGAGTCAGATTTGATGGGGTTCTAAAATTTCGAATCAGTTTAGTGTGTAGCGTTAATGGTGGTGATAAGGAGTTAAAGGTGGTAGTTTGTGAGAATCAGGGAGTAATATAGATGTAAAGAGGGTATCCAGCTTAGTTGACATGCGTATGGGATGAAAAAGTAGGCGTGTTATTGAAACAGGTAGTTGTGATAAAATTTTAGGGTGTGTTAATATGATATTCAGGTTAAGCCTAAACGGTTGAAACTAGGATTGGGAGTGATAATGGGTGGTGTTATCCGGGTACCTGAATAATCAGGTTGAAGAGTAAAATCAGTGAATGATTGTACTCAGGGAGAGATAAGAAAATGGGGTGTGAAAAGGTGGAGAAACTGTGGTTTTTCAGGTCGAGTCCTGTTATTGCAACAGTAGGGAAGTGGAGATTTAGATTTCATGTTTGTGCGTGTGTCTCGAGGGGAACATAATCCGAGACAGACTCATGGTGTTCTTGATATGAATCGGTGGCGGCAGGTGCGATATCATGTCTTGAGGGAGCTGATAACATGAGTTAGGAGATGAGTAAAAGAATCAGGGGTTGTGGAATTTCCAGCTTAGCTGAGAAGGTGGGTTGCAATCAGGTAATATGGAGTGGAAAACGAGTTATGTATTAGGGAGATGTTGAAAGAAAAGATTCAGGGACATAGCCCTTGAAAACGAGTCAAGTATCTGAAAAAAAATAGGTAGGCACCGAAAATGCGAGTCCCTAATGAAAGGCAACAATTGGTGAATCAGGATAAGCTTATTTAGCTTGTGTCCTCGGGAGTATATTTGTGGTTTTCGTGCTTAGCTTTGGCTGGAGTTTGTGTGTGAACTCCCGAGAGTCGTTGAAAAGTCTCAACACGATAGCGGTGTCCCGATGACTTGATGAGTATAAGGGAATGGGCGAAAAGTGTACAAATCAAGTCACAAGACCCTGATGAGTCTTTAAACCTGAGACTACCTGATATGGAGTCAGTCATGAAGCAAGACTCTCAACTAACCCGAGACCCTGAACCATGGTCTCACTTAAAATCCAAGTCCTAGAAACCCGAGCCACTGAGCTCTTGGTGACTAAACCGGAGTCACTGAAAAGCATACCCGACCGCACTACCTGAAGACAAACGAGACTGAACCCGAGTCTCAAACATGGTGAGAAACTGTTGGGTGGATATGAAAATGGGTCTAAGTCATTGACACTTCAAAGAAAGATCCAAGATCGATGGTATAGGGTGTGTATTTTGGAAGACTGATGATATTATAATCATGGGCCTGATAAGAAGCAAGACACTAAGATTGTCACTCAAGAAGTAGTATCAGGTGGTAAAACAAATTGTGTGTCGGGTGTCTTTTAACATCGTGAGTGGCATGATATGTTGCAAGTTGCAACACGGGAATGTAAATGTGTTAAAAGACACCGGTTTGAAACCATCTTGAATGTGTTTGTATTAAAGAATTAAAGAGAGGAAACTTATGTATCAAATTGAACCAGTCCTCTTAGCATCAAAGTGAACCTCCGGTCATCGAACACGATCATTGCCATCGAACTGGTTATTGAACTTCCATTCTTGAACACAGTCATTGAGACTTAAAGGATCATACAACTGAACCTAGGTCTTGAACCCCAACATCGAACAACTGAACCTCGCCTTATACCTTTACCAATCACCTTAGGCTATTTGTATATTCAAATAGGGAGACCGTTGGGTCCAATAAATTGACCCAATCACCCCGAACAAGATTTGAAAATAAAATAGCCTAACTCACTAAATAAATAGTGAGTAACTCACCGATAAAGAAATCGATGAGTGTTGTTTAGTGCTCTTTACTTATCGATACGGTGTCAATAAGTAAAATATATGAGCTACAAACAACACCGGTGACACCGAGATTTTGACAAATGTCTCGTTGATCCCAAGACGTTATCTCTACATACTGATGAAAAATATGGGTGGGAACTTCCAAGATAAGAAGTCAAACAAGTACAAGACTATTACCACATGTCACCATCATCACATGTCTTGTATTATTAGTTGCTATATATATGTTTGTATTGTAATAGAGATAGATGTGTATTCTAAACAAACACAATACATAGTATTAGTTGTTAGGATCATCCTCTCATTGAAACACAAGCATAGCTTGGATCAATGAGAGTTTATTTGTCATTCAATGGGGATAATATACCAAGATTATCCCCGTAAAAAGTTGAGGATGTTATCATGTAGTCTAGTTGGCATTGAGTAATCTTGTAACAAATTGTTATTCATTATTAATGAATGTGTTCTTCATTTTTATCAAGATTTTCTCAATTATTTTGGACCAACAATATTTCACATATTTGTTGTGTAATAGTCGTGTTGGTTTGGTCATCCGTTTTATGGACTCGGTATTCAGCTTTGTACCGGAAAAAAGTGTAAGCAACGTTGCGAAGGCTTCTCCGCCAAGTTGAAGAAGTTTGTTGACATAGTGCTTGAACTCTCGAGTATGTGACTCGGGGAGTTGAGTAAGGCAAGGAAGTTGCGTTGTAGCCGAACCACTATAAATCAGTTGTGTCATTTCTTTCCCTTAATTTATTTTCTTTACTTGCATTACTCTTAGATCTATACTTTATCTTCATCCATACGATTTCACATAACATCGAATCTAAAGTTTTTAGAAACTAACTTAAAATCGGCAAAACTATTCAACCCCTTCTAGTTTTTCACAAAGCGTCTCCACTTTCTATTCACTTCATAGTACCGCATTTAAGGTATTGAGTCACTTAACATATGCCTCTGCTCCCCTCGCTGCGTATATTAAACTCTCTCGATTTAATGGTTATTAGCTAAAAATGATTCGATATTTGTAAAGTGTAACATGTTTTTAAAAGCTTACCCAAATACCCAACAAGTGTTGATATTTCTAAACAGTTTCAATCAATCATCTTCAAGGAAACAAAAAGTCTTGAAAGTCATTTAAATTATTTGACACGACATTCTTATGTTTATCGGCATATACATTCGTTTCCGCTTTTTAGTACTTGCAAGAGAGAAATGCATATATTTGCTTTTTAAAATGGTTTGCCAAACATTGTTTGTTGTTGCTCATTGCGGTATGTGAGGAGTTGTTTTGTGGAATTTCTAAGGATGTGGTGAGTAGGATTTGAGCGAACTTTTCGATTGAACTTCATCATATGCATTGGAAACATTCTTGAGTTACCGTAAAGTCCATGAGAATTTTAGATTAGGTGAACTCGTCGCACAAAATCTTTGTGGTACTTTAGATTTGGATTCTGGATGTCCGTGCTTCATACAAAATATATGTTGCAAGAGGTATGTGGGAAGATGGAGGAAATGTTAGAACATCACTAGCACGTCGTGGGGTAAAAATAGATTTGGGGTGTAGTTGTATTGAATTGAAGGGTTGGTTTTAGGTTTGTTTACGATGACAGTTCTCATATCCATTAGAGGACTTTCATAAAGCGTCGGAGAGTCTATTTGCTACAGTGGAGTTGCTTTTGTAGGCGCGAGTTGATGAAGAAGACAACACGCATATATGCACACTAATTGCTCGAGCAAAGTAAGTTTATCTTATGTTATGAGGGTGTTTAGGATTGCTCATTCAGGTGCTTATGTGCCTTATTTCACGTGGCTAAGGAGTAGTAATTAAGCTAAAAGGGTCTGTTTGGGATTGTTTATTGAAACTATTTTTCATGAAAGGGTTTTTATGATTGTTATCTTGAAATTATTTCTCATGAGCGAGTTGTTTTGGATTGCTTATTGCAACTACTTATAAAGGATTTATTAAGGACTGCTTATTGAACTCCTTAAAAGAGCATGATTTGTATCATGAATCAATTTGAATTAAAGAATGACATAATTAATATAGTGTTTACATTAGAATTTTAGTACATGTATAAAAGCTTTACATGCATTTAAAAGTTTTAATTTTTTTTAGGGATAATTGCACGAAAAGTCATCAAACTTGGCACTTATTGTCATTGCGTGTAGCGACCTATTTTTTTTCTCATTGTGACACAAACCTTTTTAGATTGTGCTATTGTATGTATCGGTGACTTGTTTTACCTATTGCAACCGGTCATGTTAACGACCGTTAGTGTTTTTATTGCACCGTTAGTCCTTTTCGTCTGTTTTTAACGACCGTTATTATATTATTGCACCGTTAGTCATTTTCGCCCGTTTTTACATTTTCGTCCGTTTTACACTTCTTCGTCCGTTTTCACGCCGCGCCGCTTTTACGCTTTTGTCCGTTTTACACGTTTCCGTCCGTTTTACGTTTTTGTTCGTTTTACATGTTTTCGCACGTTTTTACGTTTTCGCTCGTTTTACGTTTCGTTCATTTTATACGTTTTTCCGTTTCGCACGCTTTTTACGTTTCGTCCGTTTACACGTTTTTTCGTTTTACGTTTTGCACCCGTTTTGTCCGTTTTACGTTTTCCGTCTTTATACCCTTTCATACGTTTTTTCACGGTTTCGTCCGTTTTACGTTTCGTCCGTTTTACATGTTTTCGTCCGTTTTACACGCTTTTGTTCGTTTTACATGTTTTCGCACGTTTTTACGTTTTCGTTCGTTTCTGTGTTTTCGTTCATTTTATCGTTTTTCACGTTTTACGCTTTTACGTTTTCGTCCGTTTACGTTTTTCGTTTTACACGTTTTGCACCCGTTTTGTCCGTTTTACACGCCGTCCGTTTTACACCCTTTTATCGTTTTTCACGGTTTCGTCCGTGTTTACGTTTTCGTCCGCTTTTAGACGTTTTTGTTCGTTTTACACGCTTTTGCACGTTTTGTTCGTTTTACACGTCGTCCGTTTTACATGTTTTTGTTTTTGTTTTACTAATTATTCCAAAACCATCTTACGTAGGTTAAAGACAACCTTCGGTGACTTTAAGATAGTGCACCGACATATTTCAAAAGGGTCATGGGCGTTTTCAACTCAAGATCATGGATGACAAGTTTCGACTGTATTGGAGACGCATTATATCTGTTATAGGAGTGTTTGGCGTTGCGTTATGAAAGTGATTACTTGATATTTAAATGGTTTTGGATACTGTGTTATGAGCTTTAATTGCTTTTTCTTACCTATTATTAATGAATTGAAATGTTAAACTCATAAATGTTTGAAGATTTGAGGATTAAACATAATATTTTTAAACTCGGGTGGTTCAACCGGTTGAACCGTTTCGGCTGAAAAACGGGTAGTTTTAACCTAGTCAACCCGACGGGTTGGGTCAAAACTGGGTTAACCCATCGGGTTTGAAGCATCCCGGGTCAACCCGGTTTTCGATATATATTAATAGTTTCCTTTTGAAATATATGTTTTCAACATTTCCTTTTTTAGTTTCAACTTTTCAATTTTTACTTTTTTGTTTTTCCTTTATACTATGGTATAGCAGGGTACCCGCGCCTTGCGGCGGTAAGTACCCTGTGACGATTAACTGGAGAAATAGATCTCGATGAGACCTGATTCACCAGTTTGTATCGGTTTCAACAGGTCCTCTCTGGTTCATTTTTGTATGACTTTTATTGGTTAGCGGAACCGGTGGCGACACCGGTTCCCGGTTGAACCTGTTGGTCCGGTCCGATTTTCAAAACTATATGTACCATCAACTTGTTAGCTTGTATGAAGCTTAATTTGTATAATGTGTATAATAACATGTACTTTTCATTTTATGGTATTTTAAAAATAACATTAATTAGTGTTTTTAATTATTTTATATTTTGGATTATGTTGTAGCTTGTTTAAATTGTACATTATGAAAATTTTATTGTACTTTTTAATAAGAGGTGTTTTAATTGGTTGTTTTAATTTGATAGATATGATTTTAATTGGTTGTACAATGTGAATAAGTTATTGTACTTTTAACTAATGACGTGTTTTAATAAAAGTATTAATTACACCATACATTTCTCTCACCTTGACTTTCAATGAGCTTCATTTTTCAAGATTTGACCGTTTTCTTTTATATTTAGTATATATATAGATATGAAAATTACTTATTTATTCATTCATTACTTAACTAATTTGATATAATATACCAGTGTATCATCAATAACAATCCAATATCTTTACAACTTATATAAATATCTCTACTACCTTATAGTGAATTTTGGACATTTCTTTAAATGGCAAGGTGATCCGTGCAAAACCGTCAAGTTTTCTCATGGTGACCACTTGTGAATGGCCAATCAGAAGAAACTTAAAACAACTTAAGCACAAATGCAATGAAGATCTGGGAGTATAGTATTTCCCGGGTCCTTATGTCCCAAATGAATCAGTGCAATGGATCACCAAACGATATAGTGATCGAGAGATTTGAACGGAAAAGGTTTGAATTATTATAACTACGTAAAAGCTCATAAACTAAAGGGCTTAAATGAAAATTAAAGGAAATTAAAAGATAAAAAAAAATATTAAATAAACGCTATCACTATTTTTAAAATGATGTTTTGATTTTATGTTTTTATAAAACTTAATTTAAAAACTACGCGACGTCTAAAATGAAAATGTGAAACTTACACAATATTAATCCTAAAAATATGAAAATGATATTTTTACAATCCTAAAGATAAAAGAAAATTTATAGAAAAGAAAATTATTTTATAACTAATTATCTAATTATTATTAATTAAAACTAATTTTAGTTATTAAATAATAACCTAAAATACAAGAAAATATGAAATAAAGCTTGAAAAATAAAATTATGACTTAGAAAATCTAAAATAACAAAAGAGAATTTTCAAAACTATTTTTGTATTTTTCTGAATATTTTCTATTTTCTAGGAATTAAAACTATTAAAAACTAATTAAATTACTTAAAAATACAAATTTAACTAAGAAAATCTAGAAAATATTTTTTGACTTTTATATTTATCTTAACTTAATAAAATGAAAATTATTTTTTGAAACTTTTCTTAATTTTTGTATTAAATGCTAATTAAAAAGTGCTAAAAAGTAATTAAAATGCGAAAAATAGCAAAATGACTTGGAAAATCTGAAAAATTCAAGATAAGCTTAAAATAATATGAGGAATCTAGGAAAAATGGAAAAACAAGTGCTTGTTTGGAGGAATATGAAACTGCTATTGGAAGTGCTTATAAATAAGCACTTAAAATAAGCAAGTGAACACCCAAGGCCACCCAACTGAAACAGAAGCAATATTATGCTAAAAGAACCCAAATGCAACAAGTTTCAGCAAGACTTAACCTTTGGATTGCTAAATACCAAGATTTGATGATTTGAGCTTATGTGCAAAAAGCAGATTTAGGTGCCTACTTTAAGCTTAAAAATAAGCACTTAGATAAGCTGGAAAGGAAAACAGAAAGTGGGAACTAAAACTTGGAGGACCAAACTTGTAATTTCTCAAAACTTTTGATTTTTTTCACCAAAGGACTAATTTTGACAACTTATGATTTTAAAAGGACCTTTGGTGATTTTTCTTTGAAATTATGTGCTCGGGGACTATTTCGACAATTTTTGAAACTTGGGGACCAAAACGCCAATTATGCAAACTTAGCTCATTTTTCATCGATTTTAAACTTTTGTATCCGAAACATATAAAATGCAATTTTGAGATATTTTCGTATTTTGATGCATTTCGAGCATTTTTAGGCGTTTTGCGATTCAGATTTAACCAAAAATGATGAGTATTTACACACATCAATCCCCACACTAAACTATTGCTAGTCCCTAGCAATCTTTTGAGAAAAACTTAATGGATTTGAATCTCTTTACCAAAAGCCATTACTTCTTGAGTAGCCAAATGTTTCGGTTCAAGTAAGAACCATGGTACACCGATAACCATGTGATTTTGAGCAAACCACCGCCTTCCAACGGTTTGATTTGTCTTTACGAAGCCGTTTGCTTATGGACTAGCCAACTCTTAGATAAATTATCAATATTATCTTTGGTGAGTGATTACCAATTATGGTTTTTCCATCGCCTTTACCACAAGCCATAAACTTGCGGGCTAGCCAACTCTTCACTTTTAAGGATATGGTGAGTGAATACCATACAATTTTGGGCAAATTGCAAGTCGTCAACGGATTTGAGATATCTTTACCAAGAGCCGTTTGCTCTGGATTAGCCAATCCTTTTTTTATTAGACATGGCGGATGATAACCATAAGATGAGTCGATGTAAAACACTTACTCCAAAAAAAATATATATATATATATTTTTTGGCCAAAACGGGGAATTAGGCGGTATAATTACATGATAAAATTCGTGAGAATTCCCCCACACTTAGAAATGAATATTGCCCTCAATATTCAAAGTACCTACCGTTATGCCAAACCGAGAACGTAAAGGGAAATACTACGCCATTATTATTTGAAAGGATTTTTGTTTTTTTTTTTTTAGAAAACTTATATACACAACATGTGGGGCAACCCCCCACACTAGGGTGGTACACACGGTGAAAACCCATGTTCACCATCGTTTTTGATTACCGAGTCGCTAGCTTGACTCGACCCCAATTCATTTGTTCATGGGAAGCGGAGTGGAAGAGACAATCTCCATCGGACTTTCATTCAAGATGTTTGGATAAACATTGAAGTACGTGAAAGTTCCACACCGATGAGATATACATAGAACCGCTCAAAATGATAAATGAAAATGCCGGGTCAAAGATAGTGTCTTCATTCCCAAGGAGTGAAGATGAAGGAAATCACAAGATATTTGAGGAACGAAAGAAAGATTTTGATAACAATCAAGATCCATTCTTCATCCTCAAATGTAGACATATCGGGAGGAAGGATGAGGGTAGTATCATTGATAAGCAAACTCGTATGATAGAGTACACCTTCCTCCGAGCTAATATCATCCTCAAGATCAAAATAGAAATGATCATTTTCCGGAGGAGATATGTCATGAGAGAGTTCACCGAGAACTCTCCATGAAGAGAATCATTCACATGAGGTGAAATTGTGAACTCTTGTTCCATTGTGGGCTCATCACTATCCTCGATCCGAGTATCAAAGAGTGGATTCTCGAAATTAAAGTGAATTCGAGTTGAATTCAAATAGAGGATTAGGTGAAAGTAGCTTTGAATGTTTCGGGAACAAAGTGATCAACATTCTCTATTGAATCGTTTGGGTAAGAAGTGAGTGAACGATCATTATCAATGAGACTTTCGGTCTCCTAGATCGGCTTGAAATCAAAGAGTGGATTGATGTGAGTGAGTTCACGGAGAACTCCTCAAGAAGAGGTCGACCGTGGGAGTGATGCCTCAACATACCGATGTTTCCAAAGGAAGCACAATCGTCGCTAAAATCGGAGAAAGTTTCCAAATGATCATTTGAACACTCAAGAGGGAAAGAGAACCACACATGATCAAAGTTCCTCGTGACTCTCTCGGGATTGGGACAAGGTTCTCAACACTAGACTTTATGAATTCGTCCGATTCCTTTTCGTGAACAGTGTCAAGATGCTCGTCCCCATGTTCGAGAGAGAGAGGGAGCTTGGTGTGATAGCGCTTGTTTGAGATGGAATCTCAACTGGGATATCAACCGACCGAGGGAGTTGAGAAATATTATCTTTAAAAGGATAAAACTCTCCTCGTCATCATCATATAGAGCCGCCTTAAGAAATTGGGAACGCCTGTGAGCCGCATGCTCTAGGACTAATAATTCTTCCCTAGATTGGCGGGCCTCTCGTTCTTGACTAGCAATTCTCCATTGTCTTTTCACCACTCACTTGATTCTTAAAGTTTTGAATCATATCCTCAAATGTTTTCATTCGGTTTCAAAATCTTGGGAGATTTCTTGAGACAACGGCTCGGTGGAGTTTGAACCGTATGGTCTTTGTGGAGGTTGGAAATTGTCAAACATGTGAGAGTCCTCGATTGTTACAAGGAACTGGGTTCCCTATTTGACAATCGAGTGAAATGGGACCTCCACAGACTACAACATAGAAATCTGTTGAGTCCGGATCGGTGAATTATATGGATATTGGTCATAACCAAAGTTCGAGCATCACCGGAAATTTGTTCGTGACAAACGTGTTTCGGATTGACACTCAAATCCTTGGTGAGGACCTCCACAAAATTCACAAAGCAGTAATGTTGATCATATGAAGATAAGTCGGTCATGGTGGGTAATTGGAAAAGTTGGAGGAGTCGTTAAATGAGTTCGGATTAGGATCATAATCAAATGAATTCCTCGAACCACAAAACAAACAACTCCGTTATGAATATCATTACCACATTGTACACACGTACACCAACGACGGGGTGAACCAAAGAGGTTCACCACAACCGACACAAGGAATAAACGATTGCATTTGAGAGTTATGAGAAGGAATCGGTTTATTCAAAGAATCAACAAAACCAACATGGTGATCCGAATGACTATTAAGACTCAAGAACATTTTGAAAAATCCGAGGTGGGACAAGTGGTGTGCTCGAGAGCTAGCAATTTCCACCACTTCGTTATGGTCTCGGTTCGGTTCTTGAGAAACGTGAAGATTAAGCAAGTCATTCTTGCTAGTCACCGTCTAAATTTCGCATGTTTGCTTTTAACAAGAATCGTGAAAGTTTAGGATCAATTTTAGACGGATTAGGAGCAATTGAGGGTTTAGATCTTTGGATAACCGTAGGTTGGACGTGTTAGTACCTCCATTGTCGATGGAAGTACACGGTCCTTTGTCACCCCGGTTTCTCGTTCCATTTCCCTACGCGAATTAATGGATCATCACGAACAACACGAATTCTTGACATTTGTGATAAAGTCCGAAGTTTTCAACTTCGTCCCGCATTGTCCTCGAGAGATTCCATGAGAATAGAAGAAGTTAGAATCAAATGGATAGAGGGTAAAGGGATAAAGAATCAAAAAGGGTAAGAGGGTAAAGAGGAATATTTTTGGTATTTTTGAAAACATGATGCGAAAACAAAGAATGAAAATCTTTTGGATTTTGATTTTAAAAGAAAATATAAACACATACAGATGGTATGAACAATGAGTGAATATCCAAATCACTAATCTGCTAGACGGAAGATAATCAAGACAATGACTCCCGAATGGCCTAAAATTTGATCCGTAAAACCGCGAGTTTTTCTCACGCAAGTGACCACTCATGAATGGCCAACCAGAAGAAACTTAAAACAATTTAAGCACAAATGCAATGAAGATCTGGGGAGTATAGTGTTTCCTGGTCGTTATGTCCAAATGAAGTCAGGCAATGGATCACCAAACGATAGTGATCGAGAGATTTGAACGGAAAAAGGGATTTGAATTATTATAACTACGTAAAAAGCTCATAAACTAAAGGGGCTTAAATGCAAATTAAAGGAAATTAAAAGATAAAAAAATATTAAATAAACGCTATCACTATTTTTAAAATGATGTTTTTGATTTTATGTTTTTATAAAACTTAATTTAAAAACTACGCGATGTACAAATGAAAATGTGAAACTTACACAATATTAATCCTAAAAATATGGAAATGATATTTTTACAATCCTAAAGATAAAAGAAAATATATAGAAAAGAAAATTATTTTATAACTAATTATCTAATTATTATTATTAAAACTAATTTTAGTTATTAAATAATAACCTAAAATACAAGAAAATATGAAATAAAGCTTGAAAAATAAAATTATGACTTAGAAAAATCTAAAATAACAAAGAGAATTTTCAAAACTATTTTGTATTTTTCTGAATATTTTTATTTTCTAGGAATTAAAACTATTAAAACTAATTAAATTACTTAAAAATACAAATTTAACTAAGAAAAATCTAGAAAATATTTTTTGACTTTTATATTTATCTTAACTTAATAAAATGAAAATTATTTTTGAAACTTTTCTTAATTTTTGTATTAAATGCTAATTAAAAAGTGCTAAAAAGTAATTAAAATGCGTAAAATAGCAAAATGACTTGGAAAAATCTGAAAATTCAAGATAAGCTTAAAATAATATGAGGAATCTAGGAAAAATGGAAAACAAGTGCTTGTGTGGAGGAATATGAAATCATATTGGAAGTGCTTATAAATAAGCACTTAAAATAAGCAAGTGAACACCCAAGGCCACCCAACTCAAAATGTATAATATTATGCTAAAGAACCCAAATGCAACAAGTTTCAGCAAGACTTAACCTTTGGATTGCTAAATACCAAGATTTGATGATTTGAGCTTATGTGCAAAAGCGATTTAGTGCCTACTTTAAGCTTAAAATAAGCACTTAGATAAGTCGGAAAGGAAAAGTAAGTGGGAACTAAAACTAGACCTGGCTGACTATCACTAAGCCAAGGATGAAACTCGACAAGCTCAATTGAGCTTTTCCCAAGCTCGGTAAAACCCACATGCACTCGAACAACCGAGTCAACAGACAAGAGATAAGGCCATGTTTACAAGCTAATTTGGGGCTTATAAAATTTGAAAAAATCTGTAAAATTCACAATAAGAAAATAGACCGAGTAAGATTTTAAAACCACAAGCTTCACTGAATTTGACTCAAAATGAGTCCATGAAAAATCAACTCGACCGAGCATAAACCGACCTTTTGCACATTCGACTTTTTGATGAATTGAAGTTTGACTAAATTGAACTTTGAATCCAATTTGTGGACGATATATGATGTTAATTGATGAAAGGAACTACGAAAACTATATCTATGTATTTGGAACACAAAACAAGTTCTTGCTTTAATAAAATCCAACAGTTAACTTATTAAGACATTTTATAAGTAATGTTGACTTTGGTAGTGAGAGATGCAAAATGAAGATGATGAGATCTTAAATGAACTAAACAAGCATATAACAACAAGTCTTAAGCACTCGAACTAACCTCTAAAACAGTTTACATGCACAATCGAAACACCCTTTATTTGACCGATAAAGAGAATAAAACTAAACCAACTGCTGAACCAACATGTAATGAAGATCAAACTAAGTTTAATTACTACAGTTATCACTAAATAAACAGACTAAACCATTGGTAACCACAGATACACCTACAAATACAAATTGCAAACTGGCTTGAAAATGAAAAGTGAAACAAAAACTCACAACTGTCCAGCTGGTGTTGCAGGCTAAACCAAACCCAAAACTAATCTAAGCTAATCTAATCCAACCCAAATCCAAGCTCGAATCATCCATACCATGACCAAATCCAATTAAGCATCAACAGTTGACTTTTGTTGACCATGAATGAAAATGGCTTGAAAATTAAATGTAAGCTTTACAAAGCTATAAGCGACTTATATCACTTATATGAACTTAGAAAAGCTATTTAAAGCTTGAATATCCGAAATTGAAACCGAAATACTCAACAAGAAGCATAAAAGATGAAATCAACAAAAGATTGAATTGATACTTGAAAACAGTTGTGATACACTTAGATAGCTTAGTTTGATACAAATTGCTTGAAATTATAACTAAAATTTATTTAAGACATAATAACTTAAAAACGACATACATTTTAAAACTAAAACTAACTCACCGCCTTCCATCTCTCCTCTTGTTTCTTTTATATGCCAAACACCTCTTCCACTTGTTCCGATCATTTCCACTTTTATTTTGACCTTTGGATGAGTGGAAGCACTCTTGGCCGCTTGATTCATTTTGGCGCCAAACTGCTTTTTAACAATTTGGAGGTTGAGTGAGAGGTTAGAGAAGTATTAATGCATCTTGGAGTGTTGTGTTTGGAGTGTAAAGGGTAGGGTGATGATGGTGGGTGGAGTGTGAGCAGAGGTTGCAGGGGAAGTGATGATGGAGATGGAGGATACCCGTGAGTGAAGGGAAAAAGAGAAGTCAAATGGTTTGACTGGTAATATTAAAAGGGGGGGTCCAAAGTGTTAATGACAGGGGTCCAATTTGGCTTATGGCAGGGGTCACATGGGATTTATGACTTGGTCCAAAGGCTTTTAAAGGTTTAATAATCAAGGGACCAATTGTGTAAATTCTGAAAATTGAGGGACCAGTTCTGCCATATTCACAAAGTTGTTCCAAGGGCTGAAAATGACAAGTGTCAATAGTACAAGGACCAAAGCTGACATTTTCAAATTTCCAGGGACCATTTTTGCCAATTTTTAAACTTGGAGGACCAAACTTGTAATTTCTCAAAACTTTTGATATTTTTCACCAAAGGACTAATTTTGACAACTTATGATTTTAAAAGGACCTTTGGTGATTTTTCTTTGAAATTATGTGCTCGTGGACTATTTCGACAATTTTTGAAACTCGAGGGATCGAAACCGCCAATTATGCAAACTTAGCTCATTTTTCATCCGATTTTAAACTTTTGTATCCGAAACATATAAAATGCAATTTTGAGATATTTTCGAGATTTTGATGCATTTCGAGCATTTTAGACGTTTTGCGCTTCAGATTAATTCAAAAATGATGAGTATTTACACACTCATCACAAGGCTTAAAATTCGACTTTTAAATTGCCTATTATAAAAATAAGGCTTAAAATAATGGTATTAAATTTGCTATTAAATCAATATAAAGTGTATTAAATCAATAGAGTATTCAAATTCGAAAAGACTTGTAATGTTTCATTTAAACCATCTTTACCCCCTCCCCATTCGGTTTTGATACAGATAATAAAGGTTTATTCACACGTTATAAAGTACTTGAGACATGCTAAATAATAAAAGTTTAAAATAAAAAGCATTTACTCGCCACAAAAAGAGTCATAGGCTTCCTGCCGGCGCATTGCGCGGATACCCTTCTTCTATAAATATATCAGTTTTTTAATACTTGATTACGACTATTATTTACAGGATGTGTATATCAACCAATACCACTTAGAGACAGGAATGACAAATGGGGCGGGTTTGGGGCGGGGCGGCCATCTCCATATCCAAACCCGATTACAAAAATCATCCCCAAACCCGCCCCAATCCCCATTGGGGATCTTATCGGGGTGCCCCATTGGGGCGAGATGCTCCCCCAAACCCGCCCCATTCCCCATTGGGGTCTTATCGGGTTTTCTTTTTTGAGCGCCATCATCCATCATACTCTTGCATTTTCCCATTTATTCTTATTTTTACGCTATTAACAATATAATTTTACGGAATAACTTAAAGAATCGAGAACACATTAATAATATATTAGGCATTCGAATAAATTATAAATTTTTTTAAAATAGTATGACACAAAACAAGATTTTATGATCACACTTTGAACTATTACAAAGATAAAAAATTAAAAAAATTAAAAAATTATATTTAGTACATAAATACTAGCACAATATTTAAGGTAAATAGATATATGTATATGTATACGTATATGTTTCGAGGCGAGGATAGTGTGCCCCGTCCCCGCCCCAAACCCGATAAGAATCCCCGTTAAGGCCCCAAAACCCGCCCAGAAACTCGATAAGCATGTCCCGCCCCGCTCCAATAAATTCGAGTTTTGAGTTTCTCCGTCAGGTTCGAATTTTTTTACCATCCCTACTTAGAGATATAACATATGATCCTCTTTACAAGCCTTATACGTATTATAGTAATTTTCAAATGCATTAACACTGTTTATACGAAATAGTTAACATATGTCATTAAATAATGGATCATCAAATCTTCTATTCAAATATATATATTTACACATATTTAATGATCGCATATAATAACATACACAATTAGATTTTTTTTTATAGTTATATTGTACAAGATAATACTACCCATTAGAAAAATTGGAAAACCCAGCCCACACTGGAATAACTAAGCAACCCTGCGAGGGTGATACCCCTATAAATATAATCACGTTATATAATTTAGAGACATTCGTATAACCCTAAAGTCATTCTCATACACGGTCATGGAGTCGTCTTCTAAGGTATGTTTTATAAAGTTAAGGTTTTTATTTTAGTTTCACAAGTTTATTGTTTGTTATGATATTGCTTTGCTGTGTTTGATGATCAATTAGGGTTAGTTAAGTTGAAGATGTTGAAGTAACTGCAACCCGATGATATGCAAATTTTTACCGTGAATAGCAAATTGCCATAAAGTTATCGTTGTAACTAAGTTGACCATAGTCACCATACGCAATACTGAATTTATGTGAGGGTTAAGCGGGTGTTAGGATGAGTTTATTTTATGTGCTTATTGCTAATTGAGATTTCAAGAAGCTGATGAGACTACTTTTCCTAGCTTATGATTATATCGAGCTTATGGCTTATATAAGCTAAAAACTTAGGTTGATTGACGTTTCAAAATTTTAATAAGCCATAAGCCTAAATAATAAGCTCATCCAATGATAAAAACACCCCCTCTAGATAGTTTTTGTGTTTCCTTAAAATCTTTAGCTTATTCTAACTGATTTGTAATTCTTTTCATATATGGTGTTGCTTTTCAGTATATGATGCGTACGTTTTTCTTTATTGCCTAGGAACATTTATCTTTGGAACACTAGTGCTTAATGATCAGCTTTACCTTAAAATGTATTAATCAATTGAATTATTATTCCCATGTGATTTAAAGCTTGCATGATCTTATTTAATTAGCATGCTATACTTTGGAACTATATATGATCATTGGTGTTAAATATATACTTATTACTAGTTTTTTTTACGTATGTTGTGGGTTATAAATATAATTTTGCAAAGAATATACTTATTTAATTTGTACATCAACGGACATATGAATAAAATATCTCTTTATTTTCGAATAAGTTTTCCATACATGCATGGGTATAATTATACAAATTTCAATCATAACTACTGTAAACCTAAGCCTAACTAAGTAATTCTATGACATAAATAATTCAAAATTGTCCCTATAAACCCTTAATGATATTTTCTAATTGTATTGCAGCAGGATTGCGCCATATGCATGGACACGATGAAACCAGGCCATGCCTTCTTCACTGCAGAATGCTCGCACACTTTCCATTTCCATTGCATTACATTAAATGTAAAACATGGAAATCGAGTCTGTCCTGTTTGCCGAGCATTATGGAAAGAAATCCCTTTCCAAGGTATGCCTTCACAACAAGGAAACTTTCACCTCTATGCTCGTCCACCATTTCAAGCACGACAGCCTCCACAACAAACACACTCTAGCCGCAATGATCGTCAACGATTTCAAGCACAAGAACCATCCGTCTTTGATGATGATGAACCTGTCAATCAGGAATCGGAAGAAATGCATTCCAATAACTCTAATTCTAATGAAGGAATCAAAATTAAGACATACACTGAAATTCCTGCAGTAGCAAAATCAGAAAAATTTGATGATTTTGGCATTTTAATAAATCTCAAAGCACCTGTCACTCAAGAAAGTCTGAATTCACGAACACCTGTTGATCTTGTGACAATTCTTGATATTAGTGGTAGCATGGAGGGTTCAAAGATTGCGCTATTAAAACAAGCTATGTGTTTTGTGGTACAAAATCTTGGCCCGTTAGACAGACTGTCGGTCATATCGTTTTCTTCTTCTGCTCATCGTGTGTTTCCACTTCGTCGTATGACTGAGATTGGAAAACAAGAATCTATACAGTTAATTAACTCATTGGCTGCTGGTGGTATGACGAATATTGTTGAGGCCTTAAAAAAGGGATCCAAAGTGATGACTGACAGGAAGTTCAAGAATCCAGTGAGCGGTATGATACTTTTGTCAGATGGTCAGGAAACTTGCAATACTCAGGAACCTTTAACGTTGCCTGATACTCGCATACCAATTCACACATTTGGGTTTGGGGAGGATCATGATGCAAACTTAATGCACTCTATTTCAGAAAAGTCTGGAGGGATGTTTTCGTTCATAGATGCTGAGAATGTGATACAAGATGCTTTTGCTCAGTGTATAGGTGGGCTTCTGAGTGTAGTGGTTCAAGAATTACGTGTTGAAGTCGAGTGTGTTCATCCTGCATTGCGGCTCGGATCGATCAAAGCTGGGAGCTATAAAGTGGTGTGGACAGTGATGGTAGATCAGGGTTCATTGAGGTTGGAGATTTATATGCTGAAGAAGAGAGGATTTTCTCTTATCAATGGATATTCCGGTTGTTGAGTCAGAAAATGAAATGCCATTGGTGAAGTTTAGACTTATTCACAAGGACCCGTTAAAGAACACATTCGTGACCATTGCAGGAAACGAAGTGACAATATTGAGACCCGAAACTGTGGGTAACCAAACAGTGTCACTTGAAGTCGACAGACAGAGAAACCGTCTTAGGGTTGCTAGTGCACTTGCTGACGCCGCTTTGGCTGAAAACCGTAACCATACACAAGCAACAATGATGCTTAGAAATTGTCAGGAACAGTTGTTGGGATCAGCTTCGTTTCGCGGTGGAGACCAGTATGGGGCTATGTTAGCTGATGAAGTGGGTGTAATAATGAAGGAACGGCCAATCCTACTGCATATGAAGCAGAAGGAAGGGCTAGAATGTTGTCAGGTGGGCGCACATTCAAGGCAGCGGGCGATGTATGGGGAGGGGCGCGACGCAGGCTTACGAAACACCAATAATGGCAGAAAAGGTTAGAAAATCTCGAGAAGATCGATCTACACGTTCTCAGCGCCGCAAATCCTAAACAGTTTTCGCTGTTTGGATTTGTGTCGTTATTTTAGTTTGAAAATGATTGGTTTAGTTTTTTCATGTGGATTTGGATTTGGATTTGGATTTGATTTTTTGTGGGAATAATTGTTTTTGGATAGTAGAAAACTAGATATAATACCCGTGCACGCACGGAGTTTTGACATAAATTTTTAGCTATATATTAATACCGAATATTGGAAGTTCAAAATTAATTGCGTATAATTATAGTCAATCATTATGTTTAAAATTTTTAAAACTTTTTGTAATTGTTTAAAGCAAATGCGCTAATATGTGAACTTTAAATAACCTACGCTAACTCAACTAATATTAGTTGTCTAAGTAACCACCCTACTTTACAAAAAATAAAACTACCATTTTGGATCAAATAAAACTTCATGTTAGAGTTCATGTTTTTACATCATACCATAAAGAATCTAAAATAATTATAATAATGTATTAAATCACTAATACAATGAATAAAACACACAAATCATTGTCAATAAGATACAGTAACAACGTAATCTAAGCACAATGATTAAACCAAAACCAGATAACATATACATTTTCTTCCTTTTCTCTTTATCTTGACTCTTGAGTACTTCGGATCCATGGTACGGTATGGTATCAATGTACATGCTCTTCATTTTGCAACCATGAGCAATGTGCTTCTACCTCCATGTCTTTTGTGTTACCATCAGTAATTCTTGTTCACGACACTTTCGTCATCCTCTCGAGTCTGCTTTGAAGATGAGAATATATGTTCAACATTGACTTTAATTCATAATTATTCTATGTTCAGAGCCCATAGCCTCATCAAGTTACCCACACTAAAAACTTAATCTGGTCTACTGATTAAGTTTAGACTACTTGTAATTCTAGACGTGGAGAGATTAATGTGAAATAATCTCTTCTTTCATGTAAACTATGAATAAAAAGGTCTAAACTTCTCACTGATTATCAGTGATCCAGAGAGTATGACTCACTAACAGCTTATTCATAGCATCAGTAAGTCACTCTCTGAGCACCCTTCAGGGAGAAAATTACTCCTTTAAAGGTCTCAGTGTCTATCATTCTAACCCATAGACATTCAACAAAGGAACTGAGTTCGTTAAACTTGACATGAACTCCAAAAACGTTCACTAAAGTTGCAGTTTTGTAGGGGGAGTAAGCATTTATGAGATTCTATGATAGCCATAACTGAAGATGTGAACGTGATGCACAAATCATCAGGGACTGAGTTCACACACAATAATTGATACAAGGGCTTGAATAGAACAAACATCAGGGAACATGATCCTGAGCTCAAGAAAGGAGAAATGGTTCAAGACAACAAAGAATATGTTTTTACTGAGTGTTATTTATGGTTTCTTTGTTGTAAATCAGTTTGTAAGAAGAAGCAAATTTTGCTCGCTTACAGACTAATAATAGTTTAGGATATCTATGTTGGCAGGTCTCTGCTAGAACCTAAATGAAGAAAATCCTAAGGGAAACCCTGAGAAAGTCAGAAGACTCTTGGCACATATGCTACTATCCATTACAAAAATGAGAGCAAGAAAGCAAATATTAGTTTCATTATAATCGTATATTGTATGATGTAAAGGTTGAAGTGTGATTAGACATGCACTTATACGGTGCTCATATTCCAAATATAATTATAAAATGTCATTATGATATAGGAATGAATCTTTATATCTATTGCCGCGAACCCTTAAACCAAATCAAAACAGTTACCCATTTTGACCTGTTACCCAACTTGATTAACGCAGCCACATAATTAAGTGTCCATTATGACCCGTTACCCAACTTGCCCTATTAGACCATTTTCTTATAATATATTGTACGACAAATGAGCCTGTAAGTTTCATTGTATCTCATTAGTTGAATACCTAAGTAAGTAGGAACAACAAACTTGAGTAATGAAAAAGAAATTTCAGACATTGAAGTAACACCTCATTAGATTTCAGAACGTGTTTGTGACCTATGCCTAGTCATATGATGCAAATGCAACTTAAATTGTAGCAACACTCACCCAACCTCACATGAAAATTTGAGTCCTTAAATTTGTCCAAAATCAAACTTTACTTTAATATTTATCAAACATTAAACATCACTGTTATATATGTCAAAAATACTTAAGTCATACCTGGCTGACTACACAAACGGCAAGAAAAAAAAAATGTTGTCTAGAAGCTTTAGCGTCTTTAGTAAGAAACTTAGATAATAACTAAAGTCTCTTGGTTGAAAATAAAAAGTGTGCATTTAGTTGTGCTTAAAGCAAACACAATAAGTAGTTTAACTAAGCATTCTCAGACAACTACTTGTTAATATATATATATATATATATATATATATATATATATATATATATATATATATATATATATATATATATATATATATATATAGGATATTAGACAAATTCCATAAGGAAGTAAACTTGAAGGTAAAACTTGACTTCAATTTATGATTGTTGCTTTTAATAGTTAAAGATAATCTGCAGATATAAGCTTAAGCTACAACAAAAATGTAGCAAATAGCCAAATAGAGGTGACTATTGGAAATAAACTTGAACTGAACACATATTCCTTTGCAAGCTAAAGTTAAAAGTAACAAAAGGACCCATTGAATATTGCTTAAGAAAAGGAAGCAATACAACATTATTCCAGTCCTTGCCTCATAGTAATAATACTTGTTACTTATACAACCAACTAACTAATAAGCTTGAAAAAATGACAACACAATGAATTGAACCAACTAAAGTACCTGTGTATAAAAAGATGAAGAAATTGCACCCTTTTTCACTGAGAAAGATTTTTACTGCTACTGGAAGCGCAGTCTATCATTTCATTCACTAATATTAATCCCAATAGGATATCTTAGTCGTAGGGACTTGGGATTCTCCAAGTAAAGACCCAAGTTCTTCAGACCAGCCCTGAAGCACATAGCTCAGTTGGTTCCAGAACTGTGAGACTTGCTCAAAATACATGTCATTACCTTTGGAAATTCCATGCATGATATGAAAGAAAAACGTTTTGACTGTTACATGGATTGTAGTTCTCTTTTATCATTCTTAAAACTGCTAGGATGACAATGCGTGCTTCAACCTGTTGACCAATGTGTAAAATGTTAAACAGTAACTAATGAACTTGAAAGATTATGTAAAGCACTTGAACATCAACAGCTATAGATTACCTTTGTGAGCCCTTGAACATCAACATGTATAGATTGGGCCTCTGCATTAATTTAACTTATTATCCATACAATATCAAAAAAATTACACAAATACACATATTAAATTATTTAAAAGCATGAGCAAAAAATTACCTGTAGGTGGTAGACGTAGGTGGTGGCCAAGGGTGATGGAATTGAGGAGGCTGTGTTTTGTGTTGTAATGCAGGAAAAAAGAAATTAGGTATTAAGAGGGAGTCAGATACCTGTTATCTTGTATTATCCCTTCGCACCATCCCTCTATCAGTTCCTTAAGATAGTAATCATTGGGTTTGAATCTACACAATTAAGTTTTTTTTTTTTTTTTTTTTTTTTTTTTTCAGTTAACAGCACCCACCATTATAAGATCACCATCTCCCACCCCATACAATCTTGACATGTGCAAAGAAACACTTACCCTGCTTTACGCATATCCCGATATATAGAAAGGCATTGTTGCACTTCTATTAGGGAACCGTATCTGGTACGCGCCCTGAGAAGTGTATTATATGTCACCTAAAGGTCAAAAAGAAGATTTCATTGGCTTGGTATTTTGTTTAAAACATTGGTCTGAGTAACACTTTGTGTGATAAACTGATAACCTATAATAAAATAGCATGTTGCTTTATTTCGGCTTTTATAGTACAAAATAATGTTTTGTAGAAGCAGGGAATGAAACTAAATCATATGGCCAAATGTCATATTCCTTACCATATTTGGTTGTATACGATATTTCTTCATCTCTGCAAATAATGAAAACGCCAAGTTTAATTGCTTGTGTTTAACACAAACCTGCACATAAAATCGTTTGTAGAGTCAGATTAATTAAGACTATTGTGTACCAATCCATTAACATGGATGATTCGACAGAAGGATGCTTAGTTTTTAAAACTTAATAGCTGCTGTATATGCAATAACATCAGGTGGGACATCAGACTCGCGCATGGCTTTCAAAAACCTGCACTGAAGGCGCAACAGTCATTAGATGTTACATATCATGGAATTTTGCTAGAGTTGGAAAGATGGGAGGGTTGGGTCACAGGTCAAATCAGATTTGGGTCAAAATACTTAATTTGTTTTATGAGTCCAAACAGTTCGACTGGACTCACTGGACCCAAAACACATTTCTTCACAACTATTCCATGAAGGTTTTCAAAGACTGCCATCAAAAAGTTCTGTAAACAAATAAGACTACCAATGCAATAATCCTAATTATTCTCAAATTCTAAAGTTCTAATTTATGGTTCTTTGTGCATATCTGTAATAACATTTAGCTTTTCTTACTGGTGTCTTTTTCCTATCAAAAAAACTGCCACATTTCTATAGAGTCAAACACTACTTTTTAAAATCTCAAAACGACATCTATGAAGCCTGTTTTTTTAGTTTAAAAATGCCATACATCGTAAATTCTGGTTAGCATTCAATGCAATGATGACTACATAAACCATAAGCTCATTAATGGGACGGAACCTGGACGAAATATGACCGGGTGCATAAAAAACACTCTACTCTAAAACTAAAACAAACTTCACCACAAACACATCTCAAACTCGACCACAACAAATAAAAAAACATATGTTATTCTTAGATCAACTGATTGTAACTACATAAACCATAACTAATTTTTCATTGACAACCTTAAGATGCAACAATTTCAAAACTACTTGCCTACTTAAACTGCACACATCTCAAACTCGATTTTAGTCAACTGCTATATATAGGTTTTTAAAAACAGACCTATGACATAAACATCTTAAACCACAACTGGATTATCAGTCAACCGATACTCTGATTAACAAAGCTACAATTCTCGAATCTCGTTACAGTATCCACATCTTACCGCACTACGCACCACGAATTGTAGAGTACAACTCACATAATCAAACTCAACAAATCTCAACCCACAGCTCGATTTCTATTTTTTTAGTCTACCGCTCTACACCTATACAATCAAATCTCAAAACATTTTTCAAATCTTAACACACTACACAACACAGCTTGTACAATACAACTTGCCTAATCAAACTCCACAAATCTCAAACCACAACTCGCTTTTTTACCTTTGTCAACTGCTCTATATAGCTACCTATACAGCCACACTCGATATTAGTCGACGGCTATACATAGATGAACAAAACAAAGCTACAACACTCAAATCACAACACATTTTCCAAATCCTACAAACCACACATCACGACTTGTACAATACAACTTACCTAAGGCTTCCTAAGCAACTCTACACATCTCAAATCAAACCTCGACTCAACTGAACATATCAACGACACTTGAATTGTTGGAATACATGTTATATTGATAAAAACACAAACTTTAATCATAAGAGGAATAAAAAAAACATACCCAAATCTTTTATATTGATAATATATATGAAAACCCTTACCTGACTTTTATATTGACTTTTGACTGGATTGATTGAATTTGTTCAGTCGATTTTGATTTAGGGTTTTGATATAGTTGGTTTTCGGTTACAGTGTTTCGAACACTATGGGTTGTTCAAATTTGTTATTTGTTCGTGATTCCATAGGGTTTTGATTAAGTGTCGATGTTAATGTTAAGGGTATGTATGAATGAATGGCTATGATCCATGTTCCCTTTCTTATTCTAATAACTTACAATTGCACCCTTGTAAATTAAACAATTGCTATCTAACCCATGTGTTTGTTTGTTTTTTTTTAATAAGTAGTTTTGTAAACGTTTTTTGCAAACGTTGACCAAATCGGATCGCATTTTGATTTTTAATCGACCAATCACGTCGCTTGATTTTACTTATGTGGCAAAATCGACTTCTCTTATTGGTCCAATTTTTTTTTCATTGAGAAGACTTTTACAAAAATACTCCGAAATGATGTAATTCTTTTATTATATAAAAGATTGATAATCTCGGTTTTCTTATTTTGCGGTTTTCTTATCAGAAAATTGGGATATATGTCTGATCTAAATTTTTGTTTACGCTCAATCTTCTAAACAATTTATTTTTACTAATCTTACTGCTAGCTTGTTTGTAAAAAATAAGTTTCACATTAAACAGAATTTACATCATCGTCGCTCAATAAATAAAGTTAAATTTGATAATTAGTTAATAGTGTTTGATTTGTATCTTTCATCAACTGTGACTGTAATGGAAGTATTGGAACCAAGACCTGTTACACTCACACAAAATATGGTGTGTTTAATTTTATCTTTGAACCAAATGATTCAAACGACCTACAGTAAGATCTTTTTGTTTGAAAAACTTTGTTCCACTGATATACAAGGGGAAAAAGATCTGTTAAATATTGTATGGTTCAAATTTTTGGTTTGACGATTTCATTGTTTTATTCAGCAGTCGATATTTATAACTTGTTAGGCGACACTATAATACCATGTGTAGCATCTTTGGGTCACAGTGGCATCCAGGCTAATATGCTTGTAATTTTATCACAAGACTTTATATGCAAAGTCTAAATTGTATTTATACTACTAGTTTTTGACCCGTGCACGCACAGGTTTTCTAAATATATATGTTGTGTTTTTGCAAAAGTCGTTTCTTTCAAATTTACATAATTTTTAGATTTTGTTAATTTCTATAGCGAGATTTGAAATGGAAGTTTACTATCATGCGAGATTTATTATGTATGCAGGATCTTTAAACTCTCACACTCTATTTTTCTTCGTGTCCATTAAAGCACTGCTAAGCGTGAGACTTGTTGCATCATTTAAACTAAATAAAAAACTGATGGTATATACACAAATATAAACCTGAACGCTGCTGCAAAATTTTCTTTCTTGACATACCAAAATCATAAAATATTAAAGACTTTATAAGCTCATATGACCAAAAAAATCCAACATAATATAAGCCTCATCTAGTCCTTTGCAATGGCCTTTATCATAACCACCTTCACTTTTTGTGCAACAGATAGAGATCATGAACAATTTGATTATCACAAAAATTAACCAGTTTGGACTTTATTACTTCAGTAAGGCATTCAAGAGGCTAACTGAAGTATTCAAGGGAAAAGCAAACGAATCTATGGATTTAGGCCCTATATATTTGATGGCCCCCGATTTTATAAACCCCTATGTCAGTGCGTCAATGTTTCTGCAAAGACATTGACTAGGCCTTTCTTAGAGTAATAAACTACTTCAGTACTAGTTGTTTCATTTGTTTCGACATATGGTCTCCAACAGTGGCGTTTTAATAGTTTCTCGTAAACTTGGAGCTTTCAACGGGGTAATGGAAAGTGTAAAAACATTTAGATTTTAATTTGCACAACTAGGAGATGGGAATGCATCGGAGAGGATAATTTTTTGTGCAAAATGTTATGATAGCATATTCAATATCTGAGGTCGAACCAATTTACTAAGAAGCTATGACGACGCTTGTGCCTGAGTGTCAATTTGTGATGGTCCGAGGTTCTAGAGCAGCTTCAATATCCCTAAAGTTGTAGCGCTAATTTATCGATATTAGAAGGTACTGCATGAATGCGGCATGCAGACCGATACTATAATATGATTGGAATAAATGAAATAAAGGTTAAAGTTGTAAAATTTGAATTAAAATAAAATAAACCTCTAAAAATATAAAAACTAAAAACTCATAAAATATATTAAAATGGATGTTGAATTAAAAACATAAAATTTTAGAAAATATGGTGAAATTAGATTATAATATAAATAAGTAGATAAAAGATATTTTAATTTGAAAATAAAATTAATTTTTAGTTGAGTAGTGACATACGTCATTTTATAATTGGAGCTCTTATCTTAATTTTTGTGGTTAGGAGTTAGGCCGGAGTTTGTTAGAGTTAGCCTTGGGTTTGTTAAGTAGTGACACACGTCATCTCACGACGGAGCTCTTATCTTAATTTTACATGCATTATAATATATCTTTCATAAGTAAAAAAAAGTCTGAATTTTTAAGTCTTTTAATTTTAAAAGTACCGTCGTTATAAAGTAGTATAGATATAGATATAAATATTAAATGAGGAATAAGTTATAAGTTGATATTTACTACTACATTTGTACTACGCGTATATTAGATATCTTAGTTATAATATTTCAAGACGCACTTATCGTTTTCTAAATTTCTTAATGATATATTATTATCTATTAAATATATGCACAATTTGACGATACCACAAAGAAAACATCAGTGGCATGAATATATCTATACATCTTGAAAGAAGTTATAATAATAAGTATAAACTTACTCCTACTCTAGCCATCTGTGTTGCTTTCGGGAACTTGGTAGTTGCTTCACCGAAGAAGATATTTACATAGATTGCAGTTGCACGTCTGTTTTAGTTCACAAAGAATAGAATGTTAATTAATGTCACCCCATTTTTCTTTTTAGATTAGTTTATCTAAAGATTCCCGATATGTAATCATCAATGATACTTAAAGTTTTATTTAACTTTGGAAATGTTATACTAACGGAGAAGATCCTCTCAAGTTGAAGATAACTTGACTCAAGTTAAGTAATTATTAGCCATTGGATTTGATCTAATGGCTCAAATCAAAAGAACTTTTGATTTGAACCATTAGATTAAATCCAATATTCACAATCGGCTAACTCGAGTCAAGTTGTGTCATACAACTCGGAGGATCCTCTCTATACTAAACCACTTAAAACAATGCACTCGAGTTTGAATTTACGTGAAGAGGGCACCAAGAAGACACCACCGTGAAGAGGAAACGCAAATGCAGACTTGAGCACATTGATCGAAGATTTGATGGTATGAGCTTCATCCAACACCGCCTATACCAATCAACTTTCTCGAAGATGCTATTTTCATATCGAAAACAATATATAACATAAATACTTAAAAGAGACTATCAAGTGTAGACATAAGTTCGAATTAGAGTAAGGTGCTTACACTTTGCTTTAACCCACTACTCATGAACACATAACAACCACTGCAAAAATTGTAAGCCAATTTTGCCTCAACCTCATCATATTTGCTTCGCAAATAGATGGATTCTACTTGTTGATTCTACCACGACATTCCTCGTCTGCTTCCAACTTCCTAAGATTCAATTGAAGGCCTCAAAACAAATCTCATGAAACACTTTAAGCGACTTGAATAGTTTTGTTCGAAGACCCTATCCTTTCGAATTTTCCATATGTATACCCTGTTGTCCAAAGACTTGTTTGCCATGCTAACCTCACGGCTCTAGAAAATAATACCCATGTTCAATGTTTTAACACATCCAACAATGATATCATATCCCACCTCCTAATTTTCCACATGTGATATACTTTTTTCCCATGTTATGTTCTAAAACTATTGATCATATCCACATATTTGGACCACAACGAAAAAGTCTAAAACTCATACATCTGGGGTGTAGCCATCTTTTTATCGTCTGTTAAATACCTTATTTGCATGACGTGTACATAAAATTCTCTAAACAATTATATAATTCCTTTATTATATAAAGATTTTTTCCTTTGCAATCGGCTCTTACTTTTTCCGTTACATGAACTTTTATAATTAAGTGAATTAAATCTACAAATTTTGATACCATGAACTATGAGCAGCATGTAGACAATAACATAAAGGTGGTTGGAATACCAAAATGCATTAAATCCCGTTAGCTTCTTTAAAAACTAAGGTAAGTGGAGTTTACCTTGCCTTAGCCACGGGGTTGCTAGTGTAAAAGCTATGGTCATTAGTCTTGTGTGCCTTCGGTTTCTTCAAAATTCAAATAATTCGGGTTGATCCGTGATCTTGTAGCGTTCATATTCTTCAATGATTTTATTGTTGCTTTTGTGCAAACAAACTTGATAACCGTTTAACTTCCCATTCACACCCATTGCCTTGATATATGCTTATTGAGAATGACATATCATAAAGCCCAAGATCAATTCCAAACGTCTCAAACGACTCCATCATGTTAGGATATGTAACTCGCACACATAAATATGCATAATTCATATATATTAATGTATCTTATGAAACCGTGATGTACAAAAAATGATAACTTAGAATTACTTACCCAATGAAGACCATGAAACCCAACTTCAAGTCAACGCCATCGACCATGGTGAAGATAGTGTTATTTAGCACAACGTCCACCCTAACTTTTTTAGTACATGCGCGGACACCAACTCACTAATGCTGCACCAACAATTGCCACTCTCATCATAGACAACATCATTAAGGTGGTGATGGAATAGGGTTAAGTTTTGATTGAGTCGTGTATGTAGATAGCATATGAAGCAATAGCTACAATACATCTATAGTTATTTAATCATGCATTCACGCACCATAGTGCATTTTAAAAATAACTCAAACATTAGGTATAACATTCAATAAAGCATACAAGAAATATTATGAAGTACGAAATATTTGGACAAAATGACAGTGATAATGTAATTATGTTATCAACGAATATAATTAACATATACCGCTTAATTAAATTATATTCATTTATGCATTTCATCAAACATTATATGGATACAAACTTATTGTCTTCTTAATGTTATTAACTCAAAATTATATAGATATCAAAAAAATTATTAGCATATCATATCATGTATATCCAAAAAAAATCACTTTTTTAATATTTTATGCTAAAAAACTGATGTTTTGCCGAAGTCATTACCAAAAATAAAAGGATTATTCAATTGCGTAAACAATAAAATGACATATAATCTATAAATAAAAAAACCCCATAAAAATCCTAACTATTGAATACAACAAAATAACAACGATAAATAATTTGGGTTAAGGCATGTATAGTCCCCAAATAATAAGTAAATTAGATTAAAATACCTAGATGTCGAAGGCCAGCAAAAGATAAAATTAAATCTTCGGATCGTGTGTTTCTTGTAAGGGTCCTAAAGATGATGGTGTTTGTTTTGATTCAGGGAATGTTAGATTGATAGCTTCAGAGGGTTATGAGATGGTTTGGTTTAGTGTCTATCTATCAATAATTATCTTATACGGAGTAGGAAGTTACAGTAGATAATTTTGTTGTTTGGATTAAACTTGATAATTTATTTCCTTGTTTTCTAAAAACTCCCAAGATGTCCACTTGGTATCTGCAAAAACCACATAATCAGGCTTATATTCATGATTGTTGACACCCACAAGAAACATGGGAACACCCTTGCTGGGAGGAGAGTTGATGATCTTCTTAGCACCATCAAAGTGGGTGTGGATGGGTCGATCTTAGCTTGCATATGCAAAATACAACTTCCATAATCTCTATAAATGTTTCCACTAAATTCAACTTCCATAGCTTCTTTGAACTTGATCCTTTATAACTGCAGAATCAATTCAGAATTCGTAATATCTGATGCAACACGCATACATAACTTTAAATTGAAACCATAAGTAGTTTATAATAATTGAGTAATCAGTTTCACTTTGTCACATTCAACCTATTTGACTTTTGCATAGTATATAAATTACTCATTGACCTATACACATTGAAGATACAATTTGTCCAAGTCAACATTTTATTAACATAGCTGATTGTTTATATCACATCTAGTTAATGTATATGAATGCTACCTAATCAAACTTAACTTAAATATTGAAGCAAAAGTAGGTGAATGACTATATTATATGTATACAATGTCCAATATCATATTCCTACAAAATTGTATAGGTCAAGTTCATGATTCAATAAAGGACATTTTGCAATGACCCAAACAACTCATGCTAGTCTGCGACGCGATCAACCGACACGACCAATAAGCCAAACCTAAATACGATAGAACTAATGATAAAAATAGAAAGAGTAGTGATGTTAACTTTAGATCTAAAAATAGAGAAGATAGTGACTTATGATATGTCGTAGAAAATCAAAGAGATGGAAGATAGATCGTCGTTAAGCACAAATCATTTAGCTAGGTGTGCTTTTAACATATGTGATTTTACTCTTCTCATATTTCGTTTACGATGCAATTAGTGTCGTACATTGCTCAAATAAAAAGTAGTGCCGTACAAAATTTTGAATACGTAAAATGCGGATCACGAATAATATTACAGATGTGTTAAACTTGCATAACTTTTTCCAAGTTTAAGGCTTTTAAAATCACAAAGATGGAATATCAACTTATTATTTATGGGGCTTAGACACCAAAGGCCGACAGCATCACTTGAAAGTTACCCACTTTGACCATTTATACACTTGCGTAACCCACCTGTCCTGCTTTAATGGCTCCAAAAATGTTTACACACTCCATGTGTTGTTTCAGATTTAGTATACAGAATAACAATTATGCATTCCTTATAGCCACAATTAAAAGAAACTAATAATAGTGGTACCAAAAATACCTATCCCAAACACCCTTTAACAATTAAGAGAAAAGGTGCTTCATAGAGTTTAAGTTGTGGCAAAATGGCCGGTTGCTGTGTCACGGGTCAAGAAGAGTAACCTTTTTAATGTAATATGTTGCAACTAAAGCAAAGGTACGATACTTGGAATATACCACTATCGCAACAGGTCAAACCATACGATTTTGACAAAATAATTAATAAAAAAACCTTGCACTAACTAAACTAATATTTATTCTCCATTCAAAGAAAAAGAAAAGGTAACCAACTTGATCACTATTATTCATCATTCCAATAACAATCAATGTATAGATACCATTCATCATCATGTCCCTTAATTATCAAAAGACAAAGAAGGTAAGAAACTGAATCATAACTCAATTACGTAAACACAAAAACATAAACCCACAACTCAATTACGTAACAAAACAAAAAAAAAACAAAAAAACAAAAAAAACCCTAGATCTGTTAATTAAATTCTTAAACCAAAAACATACCATTGATTAACCCAATAAAAAAGACAATTAAGATTAAAGTTATGGATTCTTTGTACAGTCGGATATTTAGATGGTTCGCGAATGGTGGTGATCAGGTGGTGGTGGCAGAAGGGTTGTAGATGTGGTGGGTTATTAGGATTTTTGTTTTTTCCAGGATTAAATGTGGTTAATGTATTAGAAGTTATATAACCTTTCACATTTGACCCTTGTAGTTTATAAACACCTGTCCCGCTTTTTAGAAGTTCTTTTTATCACATTTTTAACACATATACTTTTTGGTGTTTTTTCTTTCTACACGAAATTTTTCGGTTTTGACCAAAATCGATTCAATTTTGACTTTTATTGGCCAATTAAATCGCTCGATTTTGCCCACGTGTCAAAATCAAGCAATCCGATTGGCCCAATTTTTTTCAATAAGAATGATTTGACAAAACACTCGAAATGATGTAATTCCTTTATTATATAAAAGATTATAACTCTGAAGTCATGTTATTCGATTTTGTTACTACCGGAATTTAGCATCGTGAATCGAATTGAACTTTTGGCTAGGTGATTCTAGCATTATTTGTTTTGATTAATATTTCTTGATATCTTCATTTTACTAAGATAGAAGGATTAACAAGATGTACTTGGACCAAATTGCTTTATTCGGAGCAGGCTTGGATTAATTAAGATATCTTCATTTTAACATGTTGGGTCATGATTTCAACATCATAGGTAATGCCACATCATATCTCACCAATCATCAATAATATCGTTGCACCTAATCTCATATCTCACTCATACTTCATCATAGTTTTTTAGTGGCAACCATGATTTCATACCTCGCTCATTTTTTTATTTTTTTATTTTTTAAATTCATAATTATATAAAACAATTAAATAAAACATAATATTTCATTAATAATAATAAAAAATTATAACAAATAAAATTATAAAGACTAACAAAAAAAAACAAGTATACCGATTGGATTTTCTTGTTGCGTTTCGGGAACATACTCAACGTCATCATCCTCGTAATCATATAGCGGTAGTGGTCGTTCAACACTTGGTTCACGCCAAGGACCTCCACGGTAGTCATTGAACGGGTCGAAATCACTAGTCATCGACATCATGTACGGAGGTGGTTGGGACACTACTACAAAAAGCCTTTCCGCACATGTTACAAACATAAACAAAACCGGTTTTGATATGGTCTCATGAGGGGGCTCTCCATGTGAAAATCAAATATAGACCGTTAGCAAACCGGTCTCCATTAAAGCTTTTGAGACTGTTTGTTGATTAAAACACGCCTCTAAAACATAATAGAGACCCTTTTAACTATTAAGAACAGTTTTAAAATGCTATCGCACCATGTTTGCAACAAAACCTGCTCCATGCTAGATTTTAATAATAAAAAAGAGTAAATTACACCGTTCGTCCTTGTGGTTTGCGTTGACCGCAGGTTTCGCCCTTGACCAAAAAAGTTGCACCGTTAGTCCTAAGTGTGAAGCGTTATGCACCGCTCGTCCTCCATCCAACCGGGCTCACCAATTCCCACTAACGCCGCTTAACTCACTTAACCCATGAGGCATATCCGTCATTTCCCAAGTACATTGCATTTATTAAAATTCATTTTCACATTTAAACTACATGTTGGTTTCAACAAGAATTGGAAGATTGCGATGATTTATGAGCATTGAATCGAACACATCAACAAAAAGCAAATTATAGGTCATGAAGAGCAAAGACAAGAATATAGAATTTAACAAGCACATTAGAACAAAATAACTCCAACCATCAAGTATGATCCATTAGCAATCCGCAATTCAAAACAAACATAAATTTGAAACTCTATTCAAGACAACAAAACTAACAATGTCGAAAATGATAACACTCTCTTCAAACAGTTCAACTTAGATGATTCCAATTTTGTTTGCAACATCCAAGGCATCAAAACTGGAGTTAACTTGACATATGCCTTCTTCGTTCCATCAGTCTGCGGTACATTCAAACACAAAATAAGCATATAAACCTAGTTAAAATGAAAATGTTTTATAATATTAAATGACTAGCTAACCCTTATTTTGTCACCACAAAAGCTAGCTACAATCAAAAGTATTATAGATAAAGGGTGTGGTTATGACAATTGATAAATATACACGATCAAGGTGTTGACCTTCTTGGTCCGGATGTCGCCATCTTCTTGACTGACACTTAATCTTTTTCTTGTCGGCACGGAGGTCAACGATGAAAACAAGGGTGTTGTCTCACGCTACCACCAAACCCTCCCACCACTCTCACCGTTGTCTCACGCTACTACTAAAACCCTCCCACACCCTCACCGTTGTCTCACGCTACCACCACCTTCCTTCTCGATTGGTAGGGTAAACACCATCAAAACCCTCCTAGGCGTGTGTTTGTTTGTTTTGTTCACGTCCAAGAGAAGACACCAAAAGGAGCTATTTGTGTTGGCTTAGCCTCGGCTCACATGACCACACCCATAGGGTGTGTTTGTCTCAATTAGACTCACAAAGACACCACAAGGGTTGTGTTTGTATCGTATAATGCAGCCCCCAGGGCGTGTTTACTGCTTTGTCTTGGTTCGAAACAACCCATAAGCGTGTGGTTGGGTTTGGTTTACTGAAGCGACCAAAGGGTGCGTTTGGTTTGTTGTCGCGACCACACCCAATTGGGTGTTTGGCTTGCTATTCGTGGGTATTACAATGACCAAAAGTCGCTTAATTTGGTTTGGTGGTGGCGTGAGTGTATACCAAGAGGTGGGGAGGTTTTTAGGCGTGACCTAGTGGATCGGAAAGAGGGAGAGTGGGGAGTGTTTTGAGGTGGGTGGTGTAGTGTGGTAGGCGGCGGTGTGGCGGTGGTGGTGGTTTAAGATGGTCGGCGACTAGGTTAAAGAGAGAGAGAAATGGTGATGATGATGATGTGTGTTTTATGTGTGTGTGTGTGTGTGTGTGGTAGATGGGGTAATAAATGCTAGTTGCTAGGGAAATGACGGATATACCCTTTTAAAAACCTCTGTTAACTGACGTTAGTGGGAATTGGTGGGCCCAGTTGGATGGAGGGACGAACTGTGCATAACGTTTCACACTTAAGGACGAACGGTGCAACTTTTTTGGTCAAAGGACGAAACCCTGCGGTCAACGCAAACCACAAGGACGAACGGTGTAATTTACTCTAAAATATATATATATATATTTGGGGTGTTTAGGATTGTCTATTAAATCTGAATATTCAATAAGCAATCCCAAACAGCCCCCATAATTATATTGAACACAGAATCCCAAACACCTATTACAAATCATGCATTTCTTGTAACCAACCAAAAGCTTCACTAAATAACGTATACATAATTTGTCACCTCTGAGTGAAATCAATTGTATAAATGTGCAAGCTTTTAGCTAAAACAACAACGAAAACAAATTATGGCTGAGAACCTATAGAAAGGGGTAAACACTAGGTTAATTAGTTGTGGCCAATCTCTCTAAATTAGCATAGTATGGCGTAGTAAGACCAGCCCTAGCCATTCTCTAAATTGATGATCTTTATCGACATGCTCCAAGAGAAAAATGCATCGACAACAGAATGTTTTCACGGTTTTATAGTCAATAAGCACAAATTTGTGTCCATATGCTCACCTCTACCCTAAAAATATAAAAAACAATAATGTCAATAAGATATAGATATACCAAAATAAATATATCTCAACCAAGTTATTTATAAAGACAATGCACTTAATAGTTAAGTTAATACATACCCAGGGATCCCATCCTAGACTAGCTAAAACTGTAGCAGTAGAAGGTGCAAACCATGAAACATCTGCCTTCCAAACTATGACCAAACGAGTTCCAAGCTTGTATGTTAGTAGCATCTCAAACAATCACATCAGCTTTTGCTATAAACAAAAGCATACTACATGCTATATTACAATCAGCAGCCTGCACCTCGCTTGAACCTTGGAAATAAAAACTCCTAAGCCTCCATAGGCTACCAAAATTTGTCAAAACCAATGCTTATGATTGAGTAATACTCAACACCAAGCCACTAAGATTGCAACTCGCATACAAACAGAGAAATGGTCATTTTAGAGCCACACAAGAAACTACGCAGCGGTGAACCAAACAACTGGAGGTGTTGATTGATCCGTACCCATGTGTAAACGATACACAAACAAAAATTACAAAAGAAGAAAAAAATAAGACACATATAATCACTGTTCTCGGTATGCTTATCCTATCATTTGCAACTTAAATAAACAAGTTTTAGTGTGCAATTCAAAGTTGCTCATTTCGAATATTTTTAAAAGCAATCTCAAACACAATAAAAAGCTTAAACCACATAAATAAGCTTTCTTAGTAACTGTTTTTATTTCTAAAGCATTTTCAATCTTATAAAATGAACACTAATTAAGTAATACTCCGTAGAACTTTAACCTAACAGTACAAACGCCATATCAAACAATCAAATCAACTGCTTTTATTATGTATCAAAAGAAAAACCATCAAATCAACACATCAATTGATCCTAAGCAATAAATAGAAAATAAACATATAATATTTCATATAAATATAACGCAATCATAATAAATCTGATTTAATTCTTGTTTACACGCACCTTTGGTGGAAACACGTGGTAACATGAACAAAGGCGTTAAGAGGTGTTTTCATTGGTGTGTCACGGTGATGCACGGAAGTGTTGGTGTGTGATGGTGGGAGCGATTTGTATCCCGGTGTGTTAGGAGAAGAAATATGATTTCTTTTCCTTTATATTTTTGCAAAGGTTGAATTGATAATAGATCTGAAATTTGAATAGAGGTTTCAATTAGTGAAAAAGAAAAAGGGGGGAAGAATCCCGCTCAATATTTTGGGGGGGTTGTAATTTGTATTTATAAACCGGTCCACAACAGGCCCAAAATAGTCCGGTTATAAAACTGAAACCCGGTCTCAATTTGTTGTTATTATCAAAACCGGGTTTATTCTTTAAAACAGTCTCGATGGTTTTGGGGCGGGCATGAATCCTTTTTAAGACCAATTTTTATTGGAAAGGGTCTTGATGAAGGGTCTTGAAACCCCATTGTGTAGTAGTGGGATAATATTGGTGTTGATGTGATCGTGGGTTCATCGGTGGAGGTTGAGGATAATAGTGACCGGCTTGAGGACTCATTTGGGGATAGTAGGGAGGTAGTTGTGATTGAACTTGCGGACGAACAGGTTGTGATCGAGAACCTCGTCCACGACCTTTGGATGAGGTTGAAACATTTTTGCTTTTCTAGCATCCATCTTTTAAAAGAATAATAGTTGAAAAAGAAGATGAGAATAATGTGATTTGAAATGGTGATTTAAAATGTATATTTATAGATTTTTTTTTTGAATAATAGCCAACGGCTATATTTCTTACCGCTGCCCAACGTTAACCTTGATATCACTTCCCATACCAAATCGGTGTCACACCTCGAATCCCATACCAAATCGGCATCACACCCCGAATCCCATACCACACGCTTCATACCGCACGGTGGCAATGGTGTTGCCGTGCGGTTTGAATCCATACCAAGGAAACCGAATAGTGATGCTACCACCCTTAGTATTATATGAGGTCCTCGGTTTAATAATTGAAGACTATTTGTTTTCCAAACTTCAAGTCACCAAGCATCTCAATTTATAACATAGCAATTTCCACTCCTTAGAATTTTTAGCTCAATGTGGCTTTCTTATGGCTTAAAATCTCTCGTCTCTCACCTATCCCATTCCTTAAGTGATCACATATTTCCAAATTCCTCTTTTCGTAGGGCTTTTAGTCTCAGAACTAGTTTACTACCTTTAAATACGAAATACAAATTAGAAGGTGTATTACATTGATTATGTCTTTTAAGTTGTAGCACTAATCTATCACGAGGAATGTGGTTCTATAATTTTTCTTAGAGATGTCAATTTGTGCCAAAGAAAAAAAGAAAAAAATTAAAAAAAAAATCCTAATTTGGGTAATTTTGTAAAAAATTTTTGGCACATTTATTTTTTAATTATTTTTTTTAAATGGGCATGTATTGCCTATTTAAAAGTTAAATGGGCATTAACGGGAACATAGTTTTTTACAATTGAGAATATTATAATTGTTTTTAAAGAAAAACTTAGATGTAAGATTTTTTAAATATAAATAAGAAGTTATATTTAAGGAATTTATTTCGTTGTTTTGGGTCTTTTTTAAAGCGATTCGTATAACATGTGACCGCTTGGCCCGTGCCCGTTTAGCCCGTGCCCGTTTAAGTCAGTGCCCGTTTAGCTCGTGCCACCTCTTTTCTTAAGCATCTTGATGGTTTGGTATTTGAAGCAATGGTCGTTAATACTAGCGGTGGTACCCGCATGAATGTGTGACGGTTTCCGCCTGTGACTAAGTTTTCCGGCAAACAAATGTAATTTTGTTTTGAGCTGCTGAATTTCAGATTTATGTTTTGGAAGCTTAATTAGGTTGTACATTATGGTTAAAAAGTTGTATATTTTAGCGAATGGGTGAATTAAATTATGCATTAATTGTATGTGTTGAATAGTGTGTTTTTTGTTTTATTTGTATTTGTACATTGTGCTTAGGTAGTTGTATATATTATAATATTTGCTTAAAATCAATTATGCTTTACATAGTTGTACATTATGTTTTATAAGTAGTAATTACTTAATTTCTAATTCAGAAATCTTAAACTCATAAATAAGAGAGTCATCCTCCATTATAAGTAGTATAGATATATATATTTGTAATAATGCTTTTATCTCATGCATGAGAAGCAACACTTTAACCCGCCTTTTCTTTTTGTCTTAATTTTGGACCGATTAGATGAAGTCCCGATTGGTTGTATTTTCAAAGGATCTTTGAGTAACACATAGGCTTCAAAGAGAAAGAATTGAAGCTTAATTCCTCTAAGGAACCGCCTCTCTTGTTGGGATTCTAAAACAAGTTAACCAATTAACCTCCACGAGTACGCAGCGAATAAGGATCTAGTAATCGCAATTAGGTTAAAAACGTAAGTAATAAACAATTAATTAATAAAAGGGATAAAAGAAAACCTAACCTTGCTTGGCAATTGGACTTTAATAACAAACAAGAAACCAAACGAAACCCCAAGTATCTAAATTAGATAATGAGTATCACACACAAACTCGATAACATATACGTTCGAATATGAAGCTAGTCGAGAACGTAATAATTAAAACCCAATCAACAATTGACAAATACTTGAATAATTCACATGATACGAAAACTCACCAAGACATGCTTGTGTATTGCCCGAGATCAAGTCAAGAAATTGTCTTCCTTCTATACCCAATATCGGATGTAACTTATCCGATATCTTATGTAGTTCTGTCCGAGTTATTCACCATGACCAGGAACTAAAAATCCCACTTTGTTGCTTCTGTTGTGTCGACTAAACCAGAGAACAAGCAACCAATTCAATTCAAACTCCTAAAACACTTGTAGCTTTGCAAGTTTTAGGAATTAATAAACCAAGTTAAATCCTAATCAACAAAAAGGTTAGTCAACTTAGGAATTAGGCAGGGAACTGTTTTGGATTGGTTGGGGATGTTAGAGATTAAGATTATGCGTACACTTCTTCAGATGAGGATTAGGGGTGCGTTTGGTTTTATACAAAAACAACCGACCCTTGTTTGGGTCTTTGTTTGATCGACAAGCCAAAATCCCGAACACCTTTCACCCATTCGTTTGAACAAGCGGGTCCAACGCCCTAAACCCGACCCATTTATCTAATGGACAAGCCCATGGATCGTGTATAGTAATCGGGTAATCATTCATACATATAACGGGTATATATTCAAGTGTCAAATACGTTCGACACGTAACTCGTGTTTATCGTGTGTGCCCTCATCGGCTCACACACTCTTAGTCGTTTTGTCGTGTTTTCAACTTCCACAAACCAACAGCTCCCACTTGGGAGTTGGTGTGTCGAATGGCACACAAAACTAACGACGGAAACGCCTAGCAAACGCTCTCACTCACTTTTTAACTAAAAGTGTCTAAGAGAATAGTTTCGTAAAAGTTTCTTAGTAACATGGTTATTAATGTCTTGATTTGATCATCCTTTGTTACGGATACCGTTAAACCATGGATATGTATCTTAAATCATTCCATATAGTTTAACCATTTAGAATCTCGTTATAGATATTAATTCAGATATACCAAATGTAATTAAGAATCATCTTGCATTACCCTTTTGGGTCCGGCCGACAGCTTATCCGATTAAATCTAGAGAGGCGCCATGGTATCTTTCACACATATCAAGTTGAGTAACAAATCCTTTATTGACTACAAGTGTTGTGGATGTCGCTCACATTACTCCAAAATATAGCCTTTATAACTACCTTATTTAGATAGCGTTTTGATACTTACAAAAAAATGATATCCACACATATGAACTTGCTTGCATATCAAGTCTAAGGACGAAGATAACAAACCATTTTCAATATTTTACTTATGACAAAGATCCAAAAGTAAATGTTTGAAAGTTGGAGAATCCAATATGCATCTCTAGTGAATACATATGAGTTTGGCGGGAACAATCCAAATTCTCGTTAGAATATAACCAACACTCACATTTGCCTTACATAACAATATTCCCATATTGTTAACCGAAAATGGACAAATTTAGAATAACAAAATCATTCAAGGATTAAACATGCAAATATAGGATAACAATTATTATATGAATGAATAACAAATACCAAGTATCTTTATTCATCATAATGTAAAATTGTCTATCAATCCCAATTATCCAAATACTAAAACAGATATGCATGAAACTCATTTACTAAGTTGAACCCTAATGTTTCCAACATTCTCAACCTTTCTTTAAAAGAAAAACTAAATAGTCATTTGAGTAAACTTTCCGAATACTTGTTTCAAATTTCACATGTAGTGAGTGATTTGAAATATAAGATGAGTGTCTTATCTCATATGCTCATACTATTGCAAGAGTTATAGTATGGAGATGTCGTCTTACCTTGCATGAGGTATTAGAAATCAACGAAATCGATGATCCATCTTTACAGCTTCTAAAAGTGTAAAGTATTCTCATTCCTTATTGTGTAATGCAACAATGCTCTATGTTGAGCATAGCTAGTTAGCGATTTATCATAAATGATAAAATCCTACTACAACTAGTATAAATAATCCTCTAGCATCATTTGTACTTATACAACACTATGCTTTATAATTCGTAAACATTTATAAAAACAATAATCTAAACACTCTCAATTAGATATTGTTGTTGTCAGCTCATTTTGTTCTTGTACAAAAGCAACAACTAGTCTCATATACAATATAATATATATACATGATAAATCCTTAGTTAAAACAACATAAGGTTTTCATCCATGTAATAAATTACTCCAAGTGAAATATACCATTTAAGACTTGCTTAAATGATATATTGCATTTGTGTTAGACTTCATTTTCCGCATTTGTTTATTCCAGATAAACATCTATTTCAAGGTTTTTTGTTGTATACCCTAAATTCAAGTGAAGTTTTATTCCAAGCTTAAGGATCAATGTCTAGCTTAAATAGAATGATATCTTCAACATGTAAATTTTAAGGAAAAACACTTTGGTCCCACTCAATGTCAGATATACTCAAGAGATATCTTAATTCAATCAGAATCATATTGTAATTAAATTCAAGATCTCAACTCTTAGATGCACGATACAATCCTAACTTGGATTGCTTAAATTTGTATATTACATAAAGATTATGTAGACTCATAACCCTTTTGATTATACATCGTCCTCGCAAAAGATAATCATAAAGAAAGAGTTATAAAATCTTAATTTTATATTCAACATACAAATCACATGTATGACAATTAAATATCTTTATATAATTAATGCATATATTATATAAGAAAATTTAATCACAGTCAATTGCTTAAGTATGATTAAAACTTCTTATTGAATGCCATGCATTAACATGTATACAATTTTGTCCTTATGAGTCTTTCTTCAAAAGAAACTCATTCCAACCTCATAGGTTAACCGTTAGGCGAAATAACAATCAAGCTCAAAACTCAATTTGGCTTTTAAGGACGCATCTTGTCATTCATAGTTCTAAAACATTTATCGATTCACGATGTGATAATATATTTTAGTAGTTAGTGACTTACAATAATCTCTAACTTATATCCCTCGGCATTGATATTAAAAATATCACTTCAAGTGATGAGCTCAATTTGCCTTTAAGGACTGTGATCTTGTCATTCATAGTTCTAAAACATTTATCGATTCACGATGTGATAATATATTTTAGTAGTTAGTCGACTTACAATAATCTCCTAACTTATATCCCCAAGATTGATATTAAAAATATCACTTCAAGTGATGAGGCATCCTTATGGTTTATGAATGAGAGTAATCATTATACTTGGTCAACATTTTCATGTTTAACCTTAGTATGCATTAATAAGTAGATTTTAGAAGGTTAATTATTTTGTTCTCAAAAACTTTGAGATAGGTATATACTCCCACTTACTTTTGTAAGTAGAGACAATTCTCTAAATACTAAGTATTTAAGCAACAATAAATTGTTCTTTATAGAGAACCACAAAATACATTTAAGTTCTCATCTCAAGATTTGTTAATAAAATGCTTCATAAGATTTTAACAAATTCGAACTTAAACAAAGACATAATGGAATTCCTTCCAACAACTCAAAGTAGGTTTATAGAAAACTCTAATTTAGTATCACTTTTAACCAAAGTTCTAACAATGCTTTGTGTTTCGTCAAGCTAGGAAGAACACCAAAACTACAATCTTCAAACTAGGAAGTGTAGAAAATCAAAAATCCAAAAGGGTTTATGATTCAATTGGTTTGAGTGGTAAAACCTCAAATCCCTAATGAATTAGGGTTTTCATTTATGGTTTGTCTTGAATACCTTCTGGTTTGAACTATATTAAGTGTATCCATGACACACGCAATTTCTAACCTTGATATGTTTTGGAGGTAGAGCAATTAAAGCTATTAGGAACCAAACAATATGAATGAGGTTTGATCCAGCACATTAGATGTAAAACCTGAAAATCTAAAACATGATTAAAGACTAAAATACCCTTGGAATCGAAATTTATAAAATACGTAAAATACATTTATATCATTTAACGAAATTAAAAACTAAACTTACGAGTAATTAAAACTTAACTAATGTGTGACGTGATCGATTTTGGTACGACGAAGATTTAAACGCTTAGCTAATATGTTGGGCTTCGCTTTCGTTAATGGTGAACCATTTGGGCGTTCGTTTGTTTGTCCGAGTCGAGCTAAGAGAGCCCATAGGCGTATGTTTTATTCGTTTGGATCAAGAGCCGAGAGCCCAAGGCGTGGGTTTTGTGTGTGTTCGGTTGGACCCAAGCCGAAACCCAACCCATCAAAGTCTAGAAACATTTTTGTACTACCTATATATACACTACATTTACAAGAAATTGAAACCCTAGTTTTGTTGCCTCTCCTTTTCTTTTCTTCCATTCGGCGAACCCTAGACATTGGTGTCGAGAGCTTTGTTTCAACAAGCTAAGGTATAAACGTGTTTATTCGTCTTCCTTTGTTACACCTTACGTTAATATTTATTGTAATATGTTTTGTTTAGTCGAGTCTTGTGTTTTTCTTTTGTGGCCGAGTCATACGAAACCAAACAAGACAAACCATAATGATTTGAACCTAATAATTATTAAAGAGAACATGTATTGAATATGTTTTGTGAATCGGATCATAAGTATGTCAAGCTATATATATAACCGAACCATATAAGAGTTTTGAATGTGTATTAAGCGAGTAAGGGATCATGTAAACCTAAACCCTAGTTTGAAGTGTGAACCAACCCTAGATGGTTTGTGAACCATGTGTGCGTTATTATAAGTCAAGTGAGCTTGTTGATATGTAAACGTAGTGCGTGGTCATATCTATACTGAAGCTATAGTGCATGGATATAAAAGTTGACGATAACATATATATGAGTAACATATGATTAAGACATGAGCGTGTTGAGTAAATAACAAGAGTAATGAGTCATTAAATGACGTAACATATAAAGTAAATGCACGTGGATATGATATTAAAAGAATGAGAAAACCCTAGAACATAAATGAGAATCGATTATGGTTGAAGCTAAGTATATTAATTGTTATTTCATGTGTGAGTTATGACGTTTAAACTATTTTCACATTTAACCTAAACTTTAATAAATGACATAATGAACCTTAATCTACGATATTGTTTATAAAACACTTAAGTCTTATTTAATTATAAAACCCTAAAGTATTAAGATCATCGAATACATTGAGTATAAACACCAAATATTAAAAGATCACTGACGATTATGGAATCATAAATAACATGTACGACCGTTAATGTGTATAGGTTCCGTGAAGAAGGAGTAATCCTTTGCTTTCCGTGTTTACGCTTTTCGATCATTTGCTTTGGAATAAGGTACAGATATTCGACCTTTTAAGAAGGTTCCTTATAACGTTTTCTTTTCGTTAGCTTTTATATTAGGATTTCCTAAGCCTTTTCTATGAACCCCATTTTGTTTGTTTGAGTGCTGTTGCTATCGACCTTTGATTTTGGATTATAAAACATTTGATTTTGAACTATATGATATAAAACTTTGATATTGAAACATGATTAATCTTTGATAAAGTATGATCCGTATCGGTTATGACATTCGATTTGACCTAATATAGTTTGACACCCGAGCCAAATAATAACTAGTCATGGGGTTCCATGTCCGTGTCGATGATGCACTTGACATGACTCTAGGCGATAGAGTGAAGTTCGCCACGTCCCTTATCTCGTTATCTGTTATGAGCTCAAGTTATATTATATTACCAATATATGTTTGTGGGGCGTATGGATGCATCCTAGATCATTATCCATTATATGTTATATGTTATATGTTATATGATGTATGTTATCGATGATTGATCTTTGCGTGCATGCACGCCCTTCATAACTCTGGTAGGTCTCCCCTACAAATGTTGCCTTGTGTGAATATGTAATGATTATGATCGATATATGTGTCTCGGGCTCGAGGTAGTTAACTATAAAACTTATTCTATTATGTTGATTTATATTTTGAAATGATTATGATTTTACTATCTTTCTTTCACTTTATTTCGTTTTCGTTTTAGTTTCGCATTCGCTTTGCTTGTATATCTGCTTCACTTGGGCTTTTGAAGCTCACCGCATTTCTTTTCTTCCGCTGGCGGTATCTAAGCATTGAGCTGGGTTTTGCTTTGGGATGAGTCTTGAGTGGACTTACCTTAGAGATATTTAGCTTTGATCTTATGATGCCATTTAAGACTTAATATTTCGGATATTTTATTTGGAGTTTATTTTTCCACTGGGACCTATGTATTGAAGTCATTTTGACTTGAATTATTTCAGTATTTATGCTAAGATTTCTTTTGGATATTTATGTTTGCTTTGATATGACACTATTACTTGTGATTCCTTTACCCTTTTCGGGTCGGGGCGTTACAATTTATGGTTTCAGAGCTCGGGTTTACGACTTGTAGTCAGGACCTGTGACATATGGAGCCTAGGTTTTGAGACCCTTAGAGCTTAGGCTATGACCTGTAAGGATTTGGGTAGCCTAGGTTTTGAGACCCTTAGAGCTTAGGCTATGACCTGTGAGGATTTGGGTAGACTTTAGGATTCCTTCTGCGTACTTCCATTTCGTATTAAGGTCGTTTGAAGTCTTGGGTTGTGGAGACGAGTTTAAGACTCGTTTAGCTGCCTTTAAATTGGAAGGTGATGCTTTAAATTGGTGGAAGGCACTCAAACAAGCAAGAGGAGGAGATGATTTTGCTATTACTTGTACCGGACCGAGTTTGGACTATCTTCTATAAGTTACTTCCACGATCTTTGACAACAAAGGTATGAGAGGATTATCGGGCAATCAACCGGCTTGATCATGAGAATTCAATGAGTACATGAGTAGGTTTATGAGGTTGGTAAGTTTTGTGGGAACGATTCTTTGGAGATGGTAGGCATCAAGCTAAGCACTTCAGTGGGGGCCGAAGAAGTGGGTGTTGGACCGACCGCTTAATATTGAGTATGAGAATGTGTCACCGCAATGACGCAACTCGTAACATTGAGATCTTTCATGAGGTTTCGGGTTCCAACAAGCGTAATGGCGATGGTGATCGGATTCAAGGTAGGACTCAAGGCAATGATTATAGGGTAAATTCGCAAGAGTTATGATTCGAGGGTCAAGTGGATAGGAGTCATGATCGGTGGGTCGGTCAGAAGGAATGTTGACTCTAGCGCCACAGGCGAGGAGTCAAGATAATAGAAATGATGGTAGGAATGGAAATGATCGTCGAACCAAGGTAACAATAACCGCCATTACAACAAGGATCGGTCACCGAGGATCAAATCGGGTCATGCTTCAGATCTTACGGTCGAGAAAGGACGGTGAGGTTTTGTCTCCCCACCTATCTGCACTACTTGTGGAAAGGCTCATCCGACAAGGTGTTTCAAGGCCACTGGTGGATGTTTCTCTTGTGGTTCTCTGCTCACAAGATCAAGGATTGCCCTAAAAGAACCCGGTGATTCACGGAAACTACATCAAGCCGCCAACTACTCTTGGACGTGTTTATGCTACTACTCGGAATCGGTGAGCGCACTTCTGTACCATTACGGCACTCTTTTCATTGATGATTATTCTCTTCATTTTATTTGATACCGGTGCCACACACTCCATTATATCATCCACGTTTGCTAAGAAACTTAATATGAAGCCCAAACCATTAACAAATCACTTATCGATTTCTCGCTATGAAAACCACATGATCATTGATCATAAATCGTTAACTTTCCTCTTCGTTTTGATGATCGTATTCGCTTTGCAAATCGTATCCTCTCGATATGGTCGAACTTTGATATCATTCTAGGCATGGATTGGTTGATTTATCATAGATCTTCAATTGACTGTTATGCTAGAACGGTGATCTTTGGAGACGTAAAACATCCTGAATTCGTTTATCATGGTTCTCAACCTCTCAAATTTGTTAAGCTCATTTCCGCTATGAAGGCACGGACCATGATTGCTCATGGGTGCCAAGGTTTTCTGGCATCTGTTAAGGACACATCTTTAGAGAGTCCTAACATTGAAAATCTTTCCATTGTTTGCGAATTCACCGACGTTTTCCCGATGAACTCCCGGTCTTCCCCGCCTAGAAGTTGAGTTTAGCATCGAGTTAATTCACAGTGCCGAACCGATTTTGAAGGCTCCGTGTCGTATGGCACCTATAGAACTGAAGGAGTTGAAGGAGCAATGCAAGAGATGATAGAAAATGGATTTATTCGACCAAGTGTTTCTCCATGGGTGCACTGCTTTATTTGTGAAGAAGAAGGATGGAAGCATGCGTCTATGTATCGACTACCGTGAACTCAATCGTATTACCATTCGTAACTGTTATCCTCTGCGGCGTATTGATGATTTGTTTGATCAACTACAAGGAGCTAATTCTTTTCGAAGATTGATCGAGATCCGGTTATCATCACTACATGTGAAGGAGCAAGATGTTCCTAAGACCGCGTTCGTACTCGGATATGGTCATTATGAATTCCTCGTTATGCCTTTTGGTTTGACAAATGCGCTCTTTGTGTTTATGGACCTAATGAATCGTGTTTTCCATGAGTTCCTCGATAAATTCGTTATCGTTTTCATCGACGACATTTTAGTTTACTCCAAGTCCGAAGAAGAGCATGAGCAACATCTCCGGATAGTTTCGTAGATTACGAGGAAGAAGAAGTTGTACGCCAAATTTTTGAAGTGCGAGTTTTGGTTAAGACAAGTCGCGTTCCTTGGTCATATTGTATCTGGCGATGGTATCACCATGGATCCGTCTAAAGTTGAGGCTATCACCAAATGGCCAAGACCTCGACGATGATGAGGTCGAGTTTTCTAGGACTTCTTGGTTACTACCGACGTTTTGTTGAAGGTTTCTCTTGCTTAGCTCTACCCTAACCCAACCGATGAGAAAAGGTGAAAAGTTTGTATGGACGGATGAGCGAGAGAAGAGTTTTGAAGAGTTGAAAGCGAGATTGGTGTCCGCTCTATTTTGACTCTTCCATCCGGTTCGGAGGATTTCAAATTTACTGATGATGCATCTAAGAAAGGATTAGGTGTGTTTTGATGCAACATGGAAAGGTAATAACGTATGCTTCGAGGCGCTAAAACCTTATGAGGAGAATTACCCAACTCATGACCTTGAGTTAGGCTGCGGTGGTGTTCGCGTTGAAGATCCGGAGACATTACTTGTATGGAGAGCGTGTGATATATTCATCGATCATAAGAGTCTCAAGTATATTTTCACTCGGAAGGAACTTAACATGAGACAAAGAAGATGGTTAGAACTTCTTAAGGATTATGACACCAACATTCAAGACCATCCGGTGGGGCTAATGTAGTTCTTGGCGCACTTAGCGAAATCGAGCATTCTTGCGGTGTCGAGATTGAACCTAGGATTTTTCGAGACTTAGAGAGGTTGGATGTTGAGCTATGCGTCGAGGGTTTGATGGATACTTGGGCTAGTATGAAGGTGGAGTCGAACCTTATCTCGCAAATTAAAGAAGCTCGAAAGATGATGGTGAGTGTGGTGGGGCGCAAAATGTTGAAGAAGGTAGCGAGCGGAGTTTAAGGTTGATGATGACGGAATTGTATGGTATGAAGATAGGCTTTGTGTTCCCAATGATCCGGTGCCGTGAGAAAGTTATGATGAAGCTCATAGTTCTCCTTTCACTATCCATCCCGGTTCTACCAAGATGTATAGGGATTTGAAGCGATACTTTTGGTGGAATGGCATGAAGCAAGATGTGGCGGCGTTTTTGTCGAAATGTATGATTTGTCGTGAGTTAAGATTGAACATCAAAGGGCTAGTGGTTATTACGACCATTGGATATTCCAACATGGAAGTGGGATAAGATATCTACGGATTTTGTGACTAGACTACCTCTTACTCGGAAGAAGCATGATGCGATTTGGGTAGTTGTTGATCGACTAACCAAATCGCCATTTCTTACCAATCGAAAGGATTATGGTATTGGTAGATTGGCGGAAATTTTTCGACAAAGAGATCGTTAGACTTCATGGTACTCCGCATCTATTGTGTCCATGATATCTGCGTTTTACTTCGTTTCTCGAAAGGTTTGCAAAAGCTTGGGGTACTCGACTTAATTTCGATCGGCATTTCATCCTCAAGCGGATGGTCACCGAGAGGACTATTCGGACCTTAGAGGACATGCTAAGGATGTGCTTTGGAATGGACCTGCGCTTGGGATGAATATTTGTGCTTAGTAGAGTTTGCATACAACAACAGTTGGCATGTTAGCATTAAGGCGACCGTTTGAACTTCTTTATGGGAGGAATGTAGAGCACCTACTTGTTGGGATGAAGTAGGTGAGCGCTTAATTGAAGGTCCGGAAATGATTGAGATCACTAATGAGAAAGTAGCGGTTGCTAGAGAAAAGTCAAGGAAGCTAGGTCTCGTTAGAAAAGTTATGCCGACAAGCATCGTCGTGATTTAGAATTTCGGGTTGGAGATCGTGTATTTTTGAAAGTTTCGCCGTTTAGAGGTGTGAAACGTTTTGGAATCAAAGGCAAGCTCACCCTCGATTCATCGGTCATTTGAAATTCGAACGATAGGAGAAGTTTCGTGTCGATTAGCACTTCCGCCTCGGTTATCGCATGTTCATGACGTTTTCCATGTATCACTCCTAAGGGGATACAACTATCATCCGTTACACGTTGCTTCTTATCCGTTTGATCAAATTCAATCCGATATTTCTTTATCGAAGAACCGGAAGCTATTTTAGAAAGGCAAGAAAGAGTCATGAGAAATAAAGTCATTTCGTTCGTTAAGATTCTTTGGAAAATCACCGGCGCGTGAGGCTACTTGGGAAACCGAGAGTCGATGCGAGCTAGTTATCCTCATTTCTTTGAATAGTTGGTATGTTCTCATTTCGTTTCGTTTCATTTCAATTTTCGAGGACGAAAATTTTTCTTTAGAGGAAGAATTGTAAAACACGAAAATCTAAAACATGATTAAAGACTAAAATACCCTTGGAATCGAAATTTATAAAATACGTAAAATACATTTATATCATTTAACGAAATTAAAAACTAAACTTACGAGTAATTAAAACTTAACTAATGTGTACGTGATCGATTTTTGTATGACGAAGATTTAACGCCGCTAATATGTTGGGCTTCGTTTTCGTTAATGGTGAACCATTTGGGCCGCTTCGTTTGTTTGTCTGGAGCCGAGAGCTAAGAGAGCCCATAGGGCGTATGTTTTATTCGTTTAGATCAAGAGCCGAGAGCCCAAGGGCGTGGGTTTTGTGTGTGTTCGGTTGGACCCAAGCCGAAACCCAACCCATCAAAGTCTAGAAACATTTTTGTAATACCTATATATACACTACATTTACAAGAAATTGAAACCCTAGTTTTGTTGCCTTTCCCTTTTCTTTTCTTCCATTCGGACGAACCCTAGACATTGGTGTCGAGAGCTTTATTTCCAACAAGCTAAGGTATAAACGTGTTTATTCGTCTTCCTTTGTTACACCTTACGTTAATATTTATTGTAATATGTTTCGTTTAGTCGAGTCTTGTATTTTTCTTTTGTGGCGAGTCATACGAAACCAAACAAGACAAACCATAATGATTTGAACCTAATGATTATTAAAGAGAACATGTATTGAATATGTTTTGTGAATCGGATCATAAGTATGTCAAGCTATATATATAACCGAACCATATAAGAGTTTTGAATGTGTATTAAGCGAGTAAGGGATCATGTAAACCTAAACCCTAGTTTGAAGTGTGAACCGAACCCTAGATGGTTTGTGAACCATGCGTGCATTATTATAAGTCAAGTGAGCTTGTTGATATGTAAACGTAGTACGTGGTCATATCTATAACGAAGCTATAGTGTATGGATATAAAAGTTGACGATAACATATATATGAGTAACATATGATTAAGACATGAACGTGTTGAGTAAATAACAAGAGTAATGAGTCATTAAATGACGTAACATATAAAGTAAATGCACGTGGATATGATATTAAAAGAATGAGAAAACCCTAGAACATAAATGAGAATCGATTAGGGTTGAAGCTAAGTATATTAATTCGTTATTTCATGTGTGAGTTATGACGTTTAAACTATTTTCACATTTAACCCTAAACTTTAATAAATGACATAATGAACCTTAATCTACGATATTGTTTATAAAACACTTAAGTCTTATTTAATTATAAAACCCTAAAGTATTAAGATCATCGAATACATTGAGTATAAACACCAAATATTAAAAGATCACTTGACGATTATGGAATCATAAATAATATATACGACCGTTAATGTGTATAGGTTACGTGAAGAAGGGTAATCCTTTGCTTTTCGTGTTTCGCTTTTCGATCATTTGCTTTGGAATAAGGCATGTATATTCGACCTTTTCAAGAAGGTTCCTTATAACGTTTTCTTTTTGTTAGCTTTTATATTAGGATTTCCTAAGCCTTTGCTATGAACCCCATTTTGTTTGTTTGAGCTGCTGCTTATCCGAACTTTGATTTTTGGATTATAAAACATTTGATTTTGAACTATATGATATAAAAACTTTGATATTGAAACATGATTAATCTTTGATAAAGTATGATGCGTATCGGTTATTACATTCGATTTAACCTAAGATAGTTTGACACCGAGCCAAATAATAACTAGTCATGGGGTTCCATGTCCGTGTCGATGATGCACTTTTGACATGACTCTAGGGCGATGAGTGAAGTTCGCCACGTCCCTTATCTCGTTATCATTATGAGCTCAAGTTATATTATATTACCAATATATGTTTGTGGGGCGATGGATGCATCCTAGATCCGTTATCCGGTATATGTTATATGTTATATGTTATATGTTGTATGTTATTTGACGATTGATGTTGCGTGCATGCACGCCCTTCATAACTCGCTAGGTCTCCCTACAAATGTTGCCTTGTGTGAATATGTAATGATTATGATCGATATATGTGTGTGCTGGCTCGAGGTAGTTAACTATAAAACTTAGTCTATTATCTTTGATTTATATTTTGAAATGATTATGATTTTACTATCTTTCTTTCACTTTATTTCGTATTCGTTTTCGTTTCGCATTCGTTTTGCTTGTATATCATTCACCTGGGCTTTTGAAGCTCAACGCATTTCTTTTCTTCTATGGCGGTATCTAAGCATTGGGTAGGTTTTGCTTTGGGATGAGTCTTGAGTGGACTTACCTTAGAGATATTTAGCTTTGATCTTATGATGCCATTTAAGACTTAATATTTCGGATATTTTATTTTTCCACTGGGACCTTGTTGGAATCACTCCTAAACAAGATTTCAAGTATTTATATCTCATATGTAATAGGTAGCTTTATTATGGCCTTTATGTTTGTTTAAGGTCAAGCTTATGTAGAAGGCCCATAAGCAGATCCAAGTCCAATAAGGAATAGGGAAGGAGAGGGAGTGTTGCCTAGCTCCTTGCCTATATAAACTCTTGTAAACCCTCATTTTAGGGTTGGTTGTTCAAGTTTTCTTTTCACATACTCTCTACGCCTAAACCGTATCTAGTATAACGTGTGTGTGTGTGATACTTGTTCATCCGCCTTTATCTCTTCTCTTATAAGCTTGTGTTGTAAAACTAGTGACCTATCGCCAAATAGTTGGGTGTACTCGTTTGTTTTTGAAGTTTTAGTTTTGGGTCTTACGCGTAAAGATAACGCAATCTTTGGTTATCTTAAAACTCGCTTTTACACCTTTTAATCCAAGATTCTTGTACTTTCAATGTTTTGAGGTGTTAAAATACTTGTTTTTAGCAAAAGTTTCAAACTTTACGCGTGGATTTACGTTTTAAGCTTGTTTTTGTTCGTGGGTGTCGTTCTACAGCGTAACTGCTTAGCGCTTTTGGTACATCAAAATTCACACTTTTGTGTTCTTTTGGTACTATTGAAGCTATTCCATAACAAAAACCGGTTTAGAAACATATTTGGGTAGAATCAAAGTTACGAGTAATCCTACGCGTATCAAAACCCTAATATTACGCGAAGATTTTCCTTGGTTTGATCTTCAATTTTCCGGTTTATTCCGTGTTTTCTTACTTGGATAAGTCCGAAAATACGCCGACTTTGGATATCTTTTGCACCGTGAAGTGTAAAAGATCATTTGGCAAAACCCTAAAATTACGCATAAGATAAGCTTACGCGTAGAAATTCTACGATAAGATTCACTTTACGCGTAAACTTGGTCCACGATAAGGTAATCCTCGCCTAACTTTCTACGCCTAACTTTTGTCTACGCATAAATTTAGTGCTTTTATCCTACTTACGCGTAAGCTAAATCCTCGCCAAACTCTTTTGTTACGTGTAACTTTTGGTGTTTTACGCATAAGTGCTACTTGGTTCTTGTCTTTTCTACGCCTAAGGACACTTCATCAACAAAGGTTCATTCGACTACAAAGATCCATTTTTACCACACAAGTTTATCATCATGTCTCAACCACCATACTCTAACTATTTCCTCACACTTATAATCATCAACAACAACAACAATTAACTCCACAACATCAACAATGGAATCAACAACAAGCTATTTATCAACAACAATTTAATCAACAACATACTCCACAACTTGGTGCAATTCCACAACCACAAATGGTTCAACCACCACCAAGTCTTCAAGCTTTACCCTACACAAACGATTTCAATCAACATCCATCACGAAGCACTATGAAGGAACCTACTTGGTTTGCAAAGATGTGTGAAGCTTTAAGCGACCAACAATCAATTCATGAAGTCGGATCACTGATAGACCTCCAATGCTCACTCCAGAAACTACGATCAATGGGTGATAAGGTTCTTTAGGTTTTGTGATCTAAAGAAGCCACATGGAAAGTTCTTAAAGAAGGTTATCTTGAAGGACCATTTGAGATGCCCACCATCATTGTACCCGGAGATCCAACTGCTGCTCCACCAAGAGATGAACAAACCAACATTGCTATCTTGTTGCGATTTAAATCCTACGAACTTCTACACTATGAAGTCGATGAACTTGCAATGGAATACATCCTCTTAGGATTACCAAACCCAATTCTTCGTAGTGTTGATGCTCAAAAGATCGCACAAAAATGTGGGATCATATTCGCCTTCTTATGGAAGGATCAGACTCAATCGGAGGATTTGGAATCCAAAATTTACTTGGCTTATGAACACTTCATGATTGAACCCGAGAGACACTAGAGTCCTATCATCATCGATTTTCAGATATCATCAATGATTTGGATAAACACAACATCATCATGCCAAGAATTGCGGTGAATACTAAGTTCCCGAGTAGTCTTGGTCCGTGAATGGAGAAGTATGTCATTTTTCTCCGTCAGCGAAGAATATGCATCATTCTACTTATGGATTGTTGTACGATTACTTGAAGCCTCATGAAAAGGAAGTTGATCGAAAAGGATTCTCCGTTACTCAAATTGCTAAACAATCACAACCTGACAATCAACAACTTGCCTTATATGCTCAATGAATTATCCTCTCAACCAAAGAACTCAACCAACTCGCTTCAAACACACCTTTACAACACAACCTCAACAAAATCAATTGGTTCCATACAAAGAACAATGCGCAAGCATATGTCGGTGAAGCAACCGAGGAAACAGATCCGTTCAAGCATTGCAACAAGGATTTGTGATGATTGCTAATGCTTTTGCCGTTACACCAACAAATCCAACAATCGTATTCGTTCCTCATCTAACACATGGACTCAAGTCTGCTGTGAACAATGGACGGTTGAAGTTCAAAATCGTGATTATGGTCGTCGGATGGGCGGTGGTCAAGGTTTAATGCTATGGTAGGAATAACAACGAGCTCAAGTGATGGAACAGGAAATGCTCGTAATCGGTTAAATGGTCTTAGATGCTACAACTACAATGAGAAGGACACTGGCTAATGCATGCCCAAAGCCAAGGACTAGGGGCGGTGCTTATTTCAAAGAGGCATTACTTTTGGCTCTCAAGGATGAAGTCAGGATCTCTCACGGACAAAGAATGAGCTTTATGGCGGTATGCACTCGAGATGATGATATGGAGGACTTGCAGGCTAATGCACATTTATTATGTTGATGGCTAATATGCATGAGTCGCACATGAGTGATCAGCCCAGAGGTGTAATCGATGGCTTGTCTCGGTACCGAACAAACCATCATCATATCTCGAACTAATATCTCCACTAATATCTCGAATCCACGGATCGGATCGCTCAAAATGAGTCTTCTACATCTCGTTCGGATGATTTTCAAGTTAACCTCAGAGTTACATTTGACGATCAAGATGACCTTCGGTTTCCTTTGATAATCAAATTGACTCGTGGTCGTTTGAGGATCTAAAGAATGATCATGTTGAGACTCACGTTGAACAAGATGATCTGTTGCCTCATCCGGATTTTGCTCGGTTAATTCAAGACCATAAAATCAAAATGGAGGAATGTTATGCATTAAATCGGTCCTTAAAAAGTAAAATGCATCTGTTAACCAAGGATTTTGAATGTTTACAAATGCAACTCAACTTTTCAAAACTCAAGAAAACCAGAAAAAGGTTTTGAAGCTTTTGCAAAATCTCATCAAACGAAAAATATTTAGAGAGAGATCGTGATTCAGCCGCCTCGAAGAATGCTTTGTTGTCCGAATTAGAACAATCAAACATGAACATAAAAACAAATTAACGCCTCACCTTGGAAAATCAAAAAGCTAAAATGAGTTGTTAAATTGTCAAAAGCAGTTCTCACGATACAAAAAGCATTCAACGAATCGGTAGATGACCTTCTTGCAGAAATTCTCGGTTTGCAAAACAAACTTAAAGAGTTTAAAATCATTGTTTACAAACATGGTGAATCGATAATGACTATTGAAAAGTTTACCTTAAAACCCAATCCAAATGGATATGGAAAAATCTAGCGATTACAAACCAAAACTTTCACTAAAAACATTCAAACCAACTCACAAGTTTCAATTGCAAAATACAAAATTGATAATCTTGTCATGAGTGTTGTTGAATATCATCGTCAAGAGGAATTAGATGCGAAGACGAGAGTCGATCTAAATTAAAACCGTTGTTTACAACAAACCTTTTAATTATAAAACACGGTCACTTTCGTCACACCAACGGATTCTTCAAACACACCTGTGGTTATCATCAAAACACCCGAGTCTTCTATTGTTAATCCCAAAACAGTCTTTGCACAAACTTATGGTCCTTTACCTTCCATTAGTGAAGTAAACTCACAACCGAAAATAAAATTCTTCGATATTTTGACATTTTCATGGTGACCTCAAAATTTTACAACATGAGATAGAATATCGATCCGAAATCAAAGTTGAACATTTTCAATCGCCTCTGGCGCGAGAACAAAGAGACATTTTCAGAAAAATCTTTTACCTAATGTTAAAAACTTGAAAAGTTGTGCAATTGCTCGGAAAAGGATTTTCATAAGGAACTTGGGTAATGAAAACGTTTTGAAAACGAAACATCTATTACTAACACAAAACGCAAAAAGAAATCGTGAGAAAAGATGTTGATCGACTCTTGGAAGATGTTATCTATGCCGATATCCATAATGTTGTGCTATTCTATTCGTTGCCATATGCATCCGATCATATCTCTGCTGATATTGTTGAAACTGTTGTTCCCGTTGAGAACACCGATAATGTGCTTCAGATCGAGTCTTTAAAAGTCGAAAATAAACGATTACACACGGAAATTTACAATGCAAAACGTCGTTTCATTGGTGTGAAAAGATATTCACAACCATCAACTTAGTTTTCAAAAGAAAATCGCTCAATTGAGTGCAAAATCTTCCGATCCTAAAATTGAGCAACTGGATGATCAAAACGTGTCTTTGAAAAGTCAAATCTCAAAATATGAACAAGAACTTTTAAAAGTTAAACAGAATATGGTGTCATATTTGATTTACTCAAAAGACTCGACTTGAAGCGCCAAACGAACTTGATCACTATCTTGCTCACACTAGTGAAGTCATGAATTTTGGCCGGAAAAATTGCTCGAAAATCAAGATCGATTCACACCATCTCTAAGTTACGGAAATGTTAGGAAAGTATGAACAACTTCCGCCATCGTGATTAAGAGATTAGCACCACCACACTTAGTAATCGTGAACCTAGAATTCCCACGCCAAATCACAAGTTGCTAAAGTGTTTCCCTCTCTTGAAACAGAATAGTTGCATCTTTCCAAACGCCTGCACTTCACAAAGATAGAGCACTCAATCGAAGAATAGGAAGTTGCGACCTAAGAAAAGATCAATAAGGAATGCTACAAGAGAAGAACACCCTAGGACCCCGAATAAAAATCATGTTGCCACCACTATAGATGTTACATCCGCAAATGTAATAGCAATAGTGATGTAACGAATGCTAAACCGTTAAGTACGTTTGATATTCATCCGATGCTCCTTGTGTTATTTGTCGAAAGAGTATGAATTCGATTGTCATGACAAATGTGTTGCTAAAGCTATAATCTCTAGATTACGGAATCCTAAGAATCGGAATACCTCTAGGCCCACTAATCATTCTAAGTCCGTGGTAAACCACCTTCTTTAGATTCTAAGGCAACCATTGCTATTAAAGTAGCTACCGCTTCACCTCCTAAGCATGTAGTACCACCTAGTGCTTTCACTAAGACTAAAGCAAAGAGTAGTTCTGGATGGCGAAATGGATATATAACACACTAGGATTTAAGTGGATGCCTAAAATTCTCAATGTGTATGTCTAATATACCTTGGAACCCCTAACATTTCGGGTTCCACATCTACTTCTATTCCATCCGTGTCGCCATGTGTGTAATGCGTGATACGAGATCATTCTCCTGATTGTTGATAGCGGATGTTCCCGACACATGACAGCAACCTTAAACTGTTATCAAACTTTATTGCAAAGTTCATTGGCACCGCGTCGATTCGGGAACGATCACTCACGCCCATCATGGGCTACGAGATTATGTTAATGGGAACATCGAAATCAGTAGGTTTACTATGTGGAAGGCCTCGGTTACAACTGCTTTCGATGGGTCAATTTTGTGATGGAGATTTGAGGTTGCTTCGGGAGAAAACTTGTTTCATTCGTGATATACAAGGAAATGACCTTATGTCCGGCTCACGTAATTCTAGTCTCTACACTATATCTATGCAAGACATGGTTGCTTCTCTCCCATCTCGCTTACTTTCTAAGGCAACATCAACAAAATCTCGGCTATGGCACCGCTGCCTCTCACATCTAAACTTTTAAACCATCACCAACCTTGCTCGACACAAACTAGTTGAAGGACTCCCACGATTCCGGATTCAAAGATCACCTTTGCTCACCGTGAACAAGGGAAAAGCACTCGTGCTCATTTTCCTTCAAAGGTGGAACACGACTCTCAAAGATGTGCTTCATCTTCTTCACATGGATTTGTGTGGCGATGCGTGTGCAAACGATCAACGGCAAACGCTACATCTTAGTAATTGTTGATGACTACTCACGATGGACTTGGGTCTACTTCCTTCGTGGCAAAGACCAAGCTCCACAAATGATCATCACCTTTCTCAAAAAATACTGAGTTCGACTCCGCAACACCGTCCAATAATCGAATAGACAAAGGAACCGAATTTGTTAACAAAACCCTATGTGAATTTTATGAGAAAGTGGAATTCAAGATCAAACATCTATTGCACGTACACCTAAACAAAACGGAGTTGTTGAAAGACGAAACCGAACGTTAGTGGAAGCCGCAAGAACAATGTTAATCAATGCTAAACTTCCAGATTACTTATGGGCGTGTCGTATTCATCGCATGCTATACTCAAAACCGTTCTATGATCACAAAACGCCACAACAAAACACCTTTCGAGCTTGTCACAACTATAAACCGAACCTCAAACACTTTCATGTATTTGGATCCTTTGCTATCCGAATAATGATCGTGATGATTTGGAAAGCTCAAAGCCAAAGTCGATATTGGAGTCTTTATTGGATAATCGTGACAATTCTAAAGGTTTCCGAATGCGGAATCGTCAACTAAGGAGGTAATGGAAACGATTCATGCTCATTTCGATGAACTCACGGAAATGGCTTCGAGTATAACGACTTAGAACCCGGCCACAACCGCTTAAACTTCCTCAACCCCATCATCACCGAAGAAAGCCCTCATTAACTCGTCAACAAATGGAAAGGTTATTTGCTCCTCCTGCTCGCGGACGATATTGATGAACGTGCTCTGGTGTATCCATTGCTCCACCGCACAACCCGATAATATTCCTATACCGATACACCGCTACAACAACTCTTGTTGAAGATGCACCTACACCAATTGACTCCAACACAACATTGAACATACCGCCTCCAACAATGATGAACCACCGATGATATTCTCAATGAAGTACCCCACTGCAGATTTTGATCCAAATGCGTTCTTCAACCCGCTTGCCAATGAGATCACCGCACGGATGTCGCGGAATCTTCAACAAACCATTTGAATCCTCGAGAATCGCACAATGTATACCAACATCAACCTCTACACATAGATGGACAAAAGACCATCCTCGACTAACATTATTGGCAACCCAAATCAACCAAATCGTTACGATACAACGTCTTCACTCAGACGGTGAACATTGCATTTATGCACTCACCGCCCCGCCAATCGAACCTAAAACATTAAAGATGCAATGACAAAAGACAACCGGATTGAATCCATGCAAGAAGAACTAAACCAATTCAAACGCCTTGAAGTATGGAACCGGTTGAAAGACCAACAGAATCTACGTCATTGGTCTAAAATGGATTTGGAAAAACCAATTGATGTCAAGGGAATGTCATCCAAACAAGTCACGCTTAGTTGCTAAGGGTTATCGTCGTGAAGAGGAATAGACTTTGAAGAATCTTTTGCTCCGGTTGCTCGCCTTGAGGTCGTTTCGATATTTCTCGTCACGCTCATATGAATATGACGGTCTATCGATGGATGTCAAAGCGGCGCTTCTCAATGGACAACTTAAAGAAACGGTCTATGTCACCAACCGATGGATTCGTTGATCCCGAGTTCCCGAACCATGTTTACAAACCGAACAAAGCTCTTTATGGTCTCAAACAAGCCCCTCGGGCATGGTAATGATAAGCTATCATCTTTCCTCATTGCCAATAATTTCACCAAAGGCTCGGTTGACCCAACTCTTTTATACAATATCACGGGCACATCTTAATTGTTCAAATTTACGTGGATGACATCATTTTGGATCAACACATAAAAGTTTTCAATCGCTTTTGCAAAACTAATGAAGAAAATTTTGAAATGTCCATGATGGGTGAACTTACATTCTTTCTAGGATTGCAAGTTCATCAATCACCCGTGGTATTTTCTTGAGTCGATCCAAATATGCCCTTGAACTGTTAAACAAATTTGGAATGACAACCTGTGATACTTATGCCACACCAATGGCTCATACCAAGAAGTTAGATGTTTGATTTACATGGGAAATTGGTTGACCCTACCAAATACCAAGTATTATTGGGTCCTCATGTATCTAACAGACTAGCGCACCTTATATTGTCTTTGCCGCTTATCTATGCTCCGCTATCATCGCGACCAACCGAAACCCACCTCTCGAGGCTAAACGAATCCTCCGATATATCAAGGGAACCATTAATTTGGGGATCCGTATCCAAGGAATCGGTTTTGAACTAATCGATTTTTCAGATGTCGATCACGCAGGATGCTTAGACTCAAGAAAAAGTACTCAGAGCTCTACAATTTCTCGGTGATAAATTGGTGTCTTGGCAATCAAAGAAGCGTGGATTGTACATCGTCATCATCAACCGAAGCGTAATATGTAGCCATGTCCGCGTGTTGTGCTCAAGTCATCCGGATGAGAACACAACTCAAAGATTATGGTTACGTGTTGATGAGAATCCCGATGTATCATGACAATCGAGTGCCATTGCAATCTCGTGCAACTCGCTTCAAGACTCAAATCAAAGCACATCGATCTACGCTATCATTTCATCAAGGACCACGTGGAACAGGTACCGTTGAATTATACTTTGGGTACCGAATACCAATTGCGATCCGCTCACCAAAGCTTTGCCTCCGCTAGGTTTAATGAGTTGGTCCACCGAATTGGTATGAGGTGTTTGACTCAAGAGGAATTGATGACCTCTTAAACAGTCTTAAAACCCATCAAACACCAAAACATCTTTTGTAAATAAATTTTCAAAACAAAATACAAAAATATAAAATCCTATAAAACAACAAAATATTCTCTAATCTACCTTTCTTTCAACATGGCAAGTACATTTCTTCACAACACTTTTATCTTTCAAAATTCAAGATTTTTCCGATCAAGTGTTGAGGGGAGAAATAAGCTATTAATTGTTTCAAAACATTTGTGTACTTGCATGTTATCCTATCTCGGTTGATTCTTTTACAAATGGTGGTACACTTTCGATTCAAAGACACCCTCGGACTTTAATTAACAACCTTTCATTATTTTCTCAAGTCGGGGGGTGTCGTCAAGTTTCTTTCCTAAAATCTTCATTTGGTAACCAAAAATGGAAGTTAATAAGGCTTTGTGTGAATAAGGAAAGGTGGAGGGACCAAAAGCATCAAAGGTTAAACTCTCTTTAATATAAGACCCTCCCACCTACTTTCACTTCTCATTTATTGCAAAACACCAAAACCATCCCACGCTTAAAATTCACTCAAGAAAACCGTGTTTTGATCCTCATCTTGTAAGTGTTTTTCGTGATCACAACATGTTTTTATGATAAGGTTTTGAATCTCATGTAAATCCTACGGCTAAAACGTGTTCTACGCGTGATTAGGTGTTCTACGCTTATGCGTAAGAACACACAATCAATACATGTGTGTTTCTAGTGAAATGATTGTGTCAAAACGTTCATAATACATCAATGACACTTTTTTAACCATCTAAATCCACCCAGAAACACTAATTGATGATTTTTGAAAATTAGGGTTTATAAGTTGAATTGGGCGTTTTCAAATGTGAAGTGTTTTGGTCAAAAAGATTGTTGGGTTATGGTCTTATGGTGATGAATTGATGATTTCCTTGCTTTATAACCACCTTAAACTCCAAATAATCAACAATTTGGAATTAGGGTTTAAAGTTCATAAGTTTGGGTACTTTTGAATCACCATGAATTAGGTGTTATAACTCAAGATATAGACTTCTCAACACTCTTAAGCTACCGTAAAAGTTTGGTGCATAATCCATGGCTAGATCTCATACGCGTAGATTTAGGGTTTAGACTACGCGTGATGCAGCTTCTACGCCAGAATCATAAACCGTGAAAATGTGTTTTGATTTGTCATAAAACGAATGCTATGTGTTTAACTTTGTTGAAATGATGCTTTATTTCGTGCTTGCAACACGAATATTCTGTAATCAAGGTGGTTATTAATCTACGCATAAGGATCACCTTACGCGTAGCTTGTTATCGTGAAGACTAGTCTTCTGGCGTAGCTTCTACGCATAAGGTTCTACAATGGACTACGCGTATCCCGTGAAGGATATGCGTGGCAATGACCCCACGCACAAGGTCAACTCTTCGAGTAGCCTTACGCGTAAGGTAAATATATGCCTCACGCATAAGCTCTACGCATAAGGTCTCCTTTTCCTACGCTGTAACATTTCTTACGCGTAAGATAGGATTCTACGCGTAAGTTTACGCCTAAGCATATATCATTCTCGCTCACGCATAACTTTGCCAAAACTACGCTTATCCCTGGATTTACCTTCATGATGAATTGTTACTTGTACAAACTTGTAAATAAACTAATCATATCATCACGAATCCAAAAATGTCACTAATAAACTTAAATCGTCTGATATGTTGTGAACAATAAGTGATAAAATAAACTTTAAAACTTAATGTTAACTAACTCACGAAACATTTCACGATATCATTGAACTATTGAACACACAAGTGACATAGGACTCGTAACAATCATTATCACTGTACATTCAATAACTAGACAATAAGACCTTCTCATTGACTAACATTATGTCTTCGATATGTTGGTTCTTTTGGCTAATGTTATTTCGATCACGACATGGTCGAACAAATGAATGTGGATGCACCAAGTTCTCCATTGTTGATATCTATCCTCATGGCTATCCAATGAAGATAGGAAAGAATAACCTCCGTGTTGACTTTGACACCTCACTTGTTCTCGAATCTTCGTGTCTTATTGCTATTGATATTCGAGGACTCATCCGTATCGTAACATGCTTACATACTCGCAACTGTTCTCGAGATCTACATCCAGCGCCTGGAACACTATGGAAAGGTCAGGACAAATCACGCGACGGTGACTCAATCACAAACGAGTCACCATTACACTGCGCAGACTTAAGGGTCATTCTCCTAATTCTCAAGTCGAACCAACCAAACTATATGCCTCACCACCAAGAGCTCACTCTCCAATTCTTAATCGATAACGGTTATGACGAGGCTACGGGAGTAATCAACAAGCATTCTCACGTAGAGCTTAAGAGTATTCCTCAACCACGAGAACTCTCTACATGATCATCACCAAGTCTGCTTTACGGTCGTGATAATGCTATGAGCACCCTAAGCTCATGGAACGCAAATATTCGGGCATTGGTCAACAAGAAACACATCGCTATCGAAGCTCGATTTGGGATGACATGATGTCATTTCTCAACAAACTTGGCTCAAAGATTCCTTACATCGGATATACTAAATTGTTGATCCAGAGAGCACTTGGACTTCATCCCGACATTCCCAAGAGGCTCAATGACCCCGACAATCACGACATGTTGACGGAACCTATTCTATCCGCCGAATCAAGGAAACGCCTACAAAGAAACAAGGTGTTGTCTTTGCCGATTTCCTCTAATCAAGATGTCGAAAGCTCGAATCGTATAAAAGGTATCTCGAAGCGGTCGACAAGGCAAAGTTGGTCACCGACGAAAAATCTTCCGAACACCTGTAAGGAGAACCGAAAAGGAAGTCTTTGGAAGTGTCACAAGTACAGAGATAGTCAAAGGAATGTTCCAAAGAAAAAACCTATTCCAAAGAGGAAACCCACCCCTAAGAAGAAAGTTCCTTCTCGTGAAGCCACTCCGATCCTTTCACTTGAACCGCAAAGGCAGCTCGGGGACGAGGACTCGAGGCTACCGACTCGAGATGAAGAGATCACATACTAAACCGCAAAGGATGAAAATCCTCGGTACCAAAACCTCCAAGTCCCTAAACTATTAAAGGGAAGACTCGCACTTGTACCTCGTGATGAAAGCTCAAGACGAAGAAGAGCAATTGGATCAAGGATCTGAAAGAAGTTTCACAAAGTCGACACCTTCAAAAGGTCAAGAATTTGCTAAAGATCAAATGGGTGGCCCGGAGGTTCAAGTGGTGCCGCCACTCTAAACCATCTCCGATGCGGTTAATCAACCCGATAAGGAGCTGGTGCCACCACTCTTCTGCAACTACAACAACTGTGGAGGACACTATGTGTATGATTTTGAGAAACAGTGGCGAGAAAGAAAAGTCTAAGGATGACGAGGATGATTATACAAAGTTTCTTCTCGACACCCAACACACTCAAAGGAGAAAACCTTAGAAACTCCTAAGGACATGAAGTCTCCTCATGTCTCCTCATCATCGGACTCCTCATCTCATTCATCACCACCACCATCAACAAAGTCAACCGATCATCATCCAATCCGTGAAGAAACCACCAAAATCTTGGATTTCTCAAACACATGCAAGAATTGTGAAAGTCACAAACAAGTTAGAAAGAAGGACATGCTCACGTAAACTTAATTGGTATGCCGAACAAATGCAGTACTTACATGATGAGAATGACGAGATGCGGAAAGATAGGAAAGCTATTCAGAATTCATGAGAAGTCATCGTCGGGAGGAACTGAATGAAATGATTGAAGGTTACACTCATAAGTACCTTCGGGATATCGTTCCAAAAGTCCAAAAGGAACTGGAGAAGTCGTGAAGAGAACAAACCCACAAGTTTCTTCTCGACATCGTCCCCGTGTGACTAGAGAAGTATTCTCCGCACAACTCACTCCTAAAATCATAGCATTGGTTAAACATACAATGGCCAAAGAAGTCGATCTCTCGAATGAAGTTGATCGCTAAACTTGTGATGCAAATGTCAAAGCGATCTCGGAACGTTTACTTGAAGAAGCTAAATTTTTGAAAATCTACTTGATTTTCAACTCGAGATCATCATGCAAGGAGTCACCGATCAACCCAAAAGAACAAGAGATGAGGATGATAAGGATAAGGACTCGACCTAAACATCGAAGTAGTCCGGTCAATCTACATCTATGCCACCTCCTCCACCACGGACTTCTTCTCAACAAAAGTCTCCTCCACCTCGGTCTTCTCTCGATAAACCTCGGACGATTCCGAGTTACCACCCCCGACTCATAAAGCGGTGATTACTTTGAGTATACGGGTGGTGACGATGAAGAGGTCCTTGAGCCACGACAACAACCCACCTCACCCAAACAAGTGCAGAAACCAAGATCATCATCAAAGCCTTCCAAAAGAAGAAGCGGGCGACTCGGCCGGAGTCGATATCATGGCTAGATGACGATAAAACCAAGAATTTGAATGGTTCTCCACACTTGTCAATCAAACTCCTACCCTCGATGAAGGCCAAGAATTGGTAGATGGTTCAACATTGGAGCATGCAAAGCTGTTGCAAGAAAAGTTCCATGTGAAGAAAATGACGAAATCGAATTGAAGCGAATCAAGAATGAAGCTTTTCAACTATGGAAAGACAACTCGGCGCGCCTCGAGGTCGAATATCATCTTGAGAACATCGCCGAGCTATGTCTAACAACATGGATTGGCTCAATCCGAAAGCAAACATTGACTTCACACAAAGGGACAACCCTCCATACTACACCGACCGGACCAAACCTCTACCGACCATTGGCCAAGGCATTTAACCAAGGATTCCTTCCGATATTTCTTCAACAAAGACCGGAATTTCTTCTCCATGGTGGCGATGGTTCGAGAAAATACACTACATCATTGACTCTTCCATTCCCAGTGACCATTTACTCAAACGCATAGCTATCGAGGAACGTGCAAATCACTTGTTTTTGACAACGTGCAAGCATACGACCAAGATGCATTGTATGGGATTCATCATTGGCCCGAACGTCAAGAATCTACTACGTGTTGCCTAGTTCGTAAGTCTCAACATGCGTGTATAGCTCTAAGGACATCGTGGCCATCAAACACATTGATCTCAAGTCTAAGTGGGACTACACATTCTTAAAGAATATCATAGTCAAACGACAAGATGAACAGACTATGGATTCTCCGGTCGACTTTGAGAACTTGTCCTCAACGACATCGAAGACATGTATCTTGCCAAAGTATGTGGTCGTATGAGACAATTCTCGATCAAGTTCAACGTGAATTTATCAAGTCGGTTCTCATCTTCATTAGACGATCGTGATCAAAGAACGTGTCGAAGATATTCGATGGTCGTTGAATCATATCGTAAACGTAAACTTCACTCCACCACGGCTTGATCTTCCCGACATCAACCGACTTACACAACTCACGCCATCAAGAAACCTTTCGAGTTGTTTACCGCATTGAACTTCAAAGCGCTTAATGGCGTGTAGTGAACTCCACAAATTTGGGGATCATACCTTGAAGTCGGTTAGGGATGGATTGGCGTGATGATTGAAGGATATTCACCGAAAGTTTGGAATCCTAAGCTACCGGAATTCTCGGGAAAGGAGGGATGTGAGGCGATCATCACCATGATTGATGAACGGTTGTTGGGCGGATCGGCCCGACGATTGGAAAGCTATGTTGGTGGTCGACTCGGGAGGAACATCATCGGCTTTCAACGCCTGCGCACTCACAGGAATATCACCGCACTTCGGTACCCCTTAAATGGTTTCCTTCTTATAATTTTGGATGTGTGATTACATATGTCTATGGCTTGTGCACACATAACAAACAGACAACCCAGATTGTCAAGAAAGGACCCCGTAGTACGCCTCGATTGCACAATCCTTATAAAAGGAGCGAAAGCTTCTTATTTTGAGTAAAACCTATCAAACCTTTCACTTTTCAAGGTTTTGCTCAAAAGACAAGTACTTCCCCATAAGATTTTCAAAACCTCAACCGCTTATATCACTAATTGAGGGGAGTATTTGAATTAAAACTTTGTTTACAAATTGTTCACAATGGTCACTCTTCCCGCAACACTCAAAATGGTCATATTTATTCTCAACCGCTCAAAATAACATTTTTATATGCCATTTTGAGGGGAGAAAAAATGTGTGATAAGAAATATGTTGTGCAAAATGCAAATGAATCTGTGTACCTCGGACTTAACCAATGAATCGACGATACTAAACTGCTTTGTAACTCGAAAAGACTTGTCCCGACGGTAATAATTTCAAGCTAGTTCGCTAGTGATGTAAACGTGTCTCGCAAAGGACGTGTCCAAGTAGAAAGTACCATTCGAGATACTCTTGGTAGACATGAACTCGACGGTATGACAACCTTCGAGGTTTGTCTACACCTTCAAGGTAGTTATTAGAGCTAGTTGTCACCTAAAACCGACAATGTAACTCTTTAACTATTCAACGAATCGTGTCTCATGAGATTGTCTATCTTTAGTAAATCAATTCAAAATGTGCGCTTCTTTCCTCACCGCATTTAACCATTAAAACTATTAAGCACATGTGGAGGGGAGTATTTATGCAAAAACTTATCTCTCACAGTGGTTCAAACATGTTTTTTCATTTACAAACCCTTTGAGAGATATTTTCACATACAATGGTTTAAATGGCAAACATAGGTTAGTCATGGAGTTATAAGGTGACTAAGGTTAGGAATAACTGTCCTATGATCCGCCAGAGGCGGAGGGATTCACCCAAGGACACTACCATTAGTTAGTGTTAGAAGTCCTTAGGAATGATTATAAAAGGAGAAAATGAGAATCGGAGAAAGAAGGAGTTGAAGAATCAAAAGAAATGTAAAGTAAAGGGTGAAAAGAAATAGCCCTCCAGATTATTCAACTTAGGCGCATAATCGGGTTCAATTCATATGCTATTGGTTGTCACTTAGTGACACCGGTATCAAGATTAAAAGTCGTCATGGACCCGGTGGACGCATGCACTAAACCTTCTTAGCCACTCAAGTTTCTCTCAGCGTAAGCTTGTTTCATTCTCACTGTGGAACCCTACATAAACTATTGGCTTTCTTTGAGATCACCGGTATTGAAAAAGGAGACCTCTCCCTAGTCTCCGTCAGAAAACCAAAACGCACTATTGAGTCTAGAGCCACGAGATTCATCAAAAGATCTCTTAGGAACACTTGACATTCAATCACTTGATGATCAACAAATAAGATCATCGGTGGTTCATATCGAGTTCTTCATGATCTTAGAAATCATCGAGAACATTTATGAGAGGATCACATCCGTGATCCTCGGTGATTGAATGGAAACTCTGCCGGTCAACATCAAACACCGACAGCGGTCACTTTGGTAACTCCCGTGGATTACGCGGAGTGTCTCAAACGGTCTGAACGTGGTGATGCTTGATGTACCTCAAATGACTCATCTCGAATCAGATGTATTTCGCACATCGCGTTATCTCACTTGTGGGACTCAGTTCAGAACGGCCTTTGTAAGAATTAGAGTTGTGTTTTCACACTATGTCATTAACACTCTCAAGTTCAAACTTGTAAGTCGCTTAAACCGCTTATTACTAACCGTTTGAAATGTTTTCTTATGGAAGCTCCGGAGCGGGATGATCGTCTTGATTCTTCTCATGCTCACGCCAACATCATCACTAATGGAAGTTCTATTCAAAAGCAACACAACCGTCGAATGATTCTTCACAAACCAAAGAATATACAAAGTTAAAGACTTAGAGAACTTCATCGATTGAATTCCAACATCATAGGCGTGTGAGCATGTTGAAGAATGACGGAGACACCGGAGCAACAAGCGCACTGAGGCGCATCGATGCGTACAACAACATACTATCACTTTCACCACAAAGAACAATGATCAAAGAACAAAGTTAAAGATGACGTCAAGCTTAAATCGTTCAAGATAACTATCTCTACACCGGGAGATTGTTCGAATCAAGGCAATTCCTCTCACAAGAAAGAAGAATGCCGAGAAGACGCCACACTACTATTACATCAACGCCTTCACCGTTTACATTCATATATACTTGAGGGAGATTGTTGGAATCACTCCTAAACAGATTTTAAGTATTTATATCTCATATGTAATAGGTAGCTTTATTATGGCCTTTATGTTTGTTTAAGGTCAAGCTTATGTGAAGGCCCATAAGCTTGATCCAAGTCCAATAAGGAATAGGGAAGGAGAGGAGTGTTGCCTGGCTCCTTGCCTATATAAACTCTTGTAAACCCTCATTCGAGGGTTGGTTGTTCAAGTTTTCTTTTCACATACTCTACGCCTAAACCGTATCTAGTATAACGTGTGTGTGTGTGTGATACTTGTTCATCCGCCTTTATCTCTTCTCTTATAAGCTTGTGTTGTAAAACTAGTGACCTATCGGACCTATGTATTGAAGTCATTTTGACTTGAATTATTTCAAGATTTATGCTAAGATTTCTTTTGGATATTTATGTTTGCTTTGATATGACACCATTACTTGTGATTCCTTTACCCTTGTCGGTCGGGCGTTACAATTTATGGTTTCGAGTCTGGCTTACGACTTGTAGTCGGGACACGTGACATATGGAGCCTAGGTTTTGAGACCCTGTGAGCTTAGGCTATGACCATGAGGATTTGGGTAGCCTAGGTTTTGAGACCCTTAGAGCTTAGGCTATGACCCGTGAGGATTTGGGTAGACTTTAGATTCCTTCACGTACTTCCATTTCGTATTGAGAAGTCGTTTGAAGTCTTGGGTTGTGGAGACGAGTTTAAGACTCGCTTAGGCGCCTTTAAATTGGAAGGTGATGCTTTAAATTGGTGGAAGGCACTCAAACAAGCAAGAGGAGGAGATGCTTTGCTATTACTTGTACACAGACCGAAGTTTGGACTATCTTCTATAACCATTACTTCACGATGTCGAAAAGAAAGGTATGAGAGGATTATCAGCAATCTACCGACTTGATCATGAGAATTCCAATGAGTACATGAGTAGGTTTATGAGGTTGGTAAGTTTTGTGGAACGATTCTTCGGAGATGGTAAGCGTCAATCTAAGCACTTCAAGTGGGGGTGAAGAAGTGGGTGTTGGACCGACCGCTTAATATTGAGTATGAGAATGTGTCGGCCCGCAATGACGCAATTTCGTAACATGAGATCTTTCATGAGGTTTCGGGTTCCAACAAGCGTAATGGCGATGGTGATCGGATTCAAGGTAGGACTCAAGGCAATGATTATAGGGAAATTCTAGCGGGAGTTATGATTCGAGGGTCAAGTGGATAGGAGTCATGATCGGGTCGGTCGGGAATGTTGACTCACAGGCACAAGCGAGGAGTCAAGATAATAGAAATGCCGGTAGGAATGGAAATGATCGTCGTAACCAAGGTAACAATAACCAAAGATTACAACAAGGATCACCAACCGAGGATCAAATCGGGTCGTGCTTGAGGATCTTCGGTCAAGAAGGACACTAAGGTTTTGCCTCCCACCTATCTATACTACTTGTGGAAAGGCTCATCCGGACAAAGGTTTCAAGGCCACCGTGGATGTTTCTCTTATGGTTCTATCGCCACAAGATCAAGGATTGCCCTAAGAAGAACCCGTGATTCCCGGAAACTACATCAAGCCACCAACTACTACTAGACGTGTTTATGCTACTACTCGGAATCAAAGGAGAGCACTTCGTACCATTACGCACTCTTTTCATTGATGATTATTCATCTTCGCTTTATTTGATACCGGTGCCACACACTCCATTATATCTCATCACGCTTGCTAAGAAACTTAATATGAAGCCCAAACCATTAACAAATCACTTATCGATTTCTACCTATGAAAAACCACATGATCATTGATCATAAATACGTTAAGTGTCCTCTTCGTTTTGATGATCGATTCGCTTTGCAAACCGTATCCTCTCGATATGGTCGACTTTGATATCATTCTAGGCATGGATTGGTTGGCTTATCATAGAGCTTCAATTGACTCGCTAAGCTAGAACGGTGATCTTTGGAGACGAAACATCCCGAATTCGCTTATCATGGTTCTCAACCTCTCAAATCTGTTAAGCTCATTTCCGCTATGAAGGCACGGACCATGATTGCTCATGGGTGCCAAGGTTTTCGGCATCTGCAATGACACATCTTTAGAGAGTCCTAACATTGAAAATCTTTTGTTGTTTGCGAATTCACCGACGTTTTCCCGATGAACTCCTGGTCTTCCCCGCCTAGAGAAGTTGAGTTTAGCATCGAGTTAATTCACAGTCTTGAACCGATTTTGAAGGCTCCGTGTCGTATGGCACCTATAGAATCAAGGAGTTGAAGGAACAGTGCAAGAGATGATAGAAAATGGATTTATTCGACCCAAGTGTTTCTCCATGGGGTGCACTGCTTTATTGTGAAGAAGAAGGATGGAAGCATGCGCCTATGTATCGACTCACCGTGAACTCAATCGTATACCATTCGTAATCAAGTATCCTCCGCCGCCGTATTGATGATTTGTTTGATCAACTGCAAGGAGCTAAGTTCTTTTCGAAGATTGATCCGAGATCCGGTTATCATCACCACGTGTGAAGGAGCAAGATGTTCCTAAGACCGCGTTCGTACTCGATATGGTCATTATGAATTCCTCGTTATGCCTTTTGGTTTGACAATGCGCTTCTTGTGTTTATGGACCTAATGAATCGTGTTTTCCATGAGTTCCTCGATAAATTCATTATCGCTTTCATCGACGACATTTTAGTTTACTCCAAGTCCAAGAAGAGCACGAGCAACATCTCCTGATAGTTTTGGAGATTCTGAGGAAGAAGAAGTTGTACGCCAAATTTTCGAAGTGCGAGTTTTGGTTAAGACAAGTCGCGTTCCTTGGTCATATTGTATCTGCTGATGGTATCACCATGGATCCGTCTAAAGTTGAGGCTATCACCAAATGGCCAAGACCTACGACAGTGACTGAGGTCAGGAGTTTTCTAGGACTTGATGGTTACTACCGACGTTTTGTTGAAGGTTTCTCTCGCTTAGCTCTACCCCTAACCCAACTGATGAGAAAAGGTGAAAAGTTTGTATGGACGGATGAACGAGAGAAGAGTTTTGAAGAGTTGAAACGGAGATTGGTGTCCGCTCTATTTTGACTCTTCCATCTTGTTCTTGGAGGATTTCAAATTCATGATGATGCATCTAAGAAAGGATTAGGCTGTGTTTTGATGCAACATGGAAAGGTAATAAGCGTATGTTTGAGGCTAAAACCTTATGAGGATAATTACCCAACTCATGACCTTGATTTAGTCGCAGGTGGTGTTCGCGTTGAAGATCCGGAGACATTACTTGTATGGAGAGACGTGTGATATATTCATCGATCATAAGAGTCTCAAGTATATTTTCACCGTAAGGAACTTAACATGAGACAAAGAAGATGGTTAGAACTTCTTAAGGATTATGACACCAACATTCAGTACCATCCGTAGGGCTAATGTAGTTGTTGGCACTTACCCGAAAATCGTGCATTCTTGCGGTGTCGAGATTGAACCTAGGATTTTCGAGACTTAGAGAGTTTGGATGTTGAGCTATGCGTGCGAGGGTTTGATGGATACCGGGCTAGTATGAAGGTGGAGTCGAACCTTATCCGCAAATTAAAGAAGCTCGAAAGATGATGGTGAGTCAGTGGTAGTGGCGCAAAATGTTGAAGAAGGTAAGGGACGGAGTTTAAGGTTGATGATGACGAATTGTATGGTATGAAGATAGGCTTTGTGTTCCCGATGATCCGATTGCCGTGTGAAAGTTATGATCAAGCTCATAGTTCTCCTTTCACTATCCATCCCGGTTCTACCAAGATGTATAGGATTTGAAGCAATACTTTTGGTGGAATGGCATGAAGCAAGATGTGGCGGCGTTTGTGTCGAAATGTATGATTTTTCAACAGTTAAGATTGAACATCAAAGGGCTAGTGGATTGTTACGACCATTGGATATTCCAACATGGAAGGGATAAGATATCTCTGATTTTGTGATGGGCTACCTCTTATTCGGAAGAAGCATGATGCGATTTGGGTAGTTGTTGATCGACCGACCAAATCGCTCATTTCTTACCAATCGAGAAAGGATTATGGTATTGGTAGATTGGCGGAAATTTTTAGCAAGAGATCGATAGACTTCATGGTACTCCGCATCTATTGTGTCCGACAGAGATCTGCGTTTTACTTCTCAAGCTCGGAAAGGTTTGCAAAAGCTTGGGGTACTGACTTAATTTCAAGACATTTCATCCTCAAACAGATGGTCGGTTAGAGACTATTCGGACCTTAGAGGACATGCTAAGGGCTTGTGCTTTGGAATGGACCTGGCGGTTGGGATGAATATTTGTGCTTAGTAGAGTTTGCATACAACAACACTTGGCATGCTAGCATTAAAGGCGACCCGTTTGAACTTCTTTATGGAGGAATGTAGAGCACCTACTTGTTGGGATGAAGTAGGTGAACGCTTAATGAAGGTCCGGAAATGATTGAGATCACTAATGAGAAAGTAGCGGTTGCTAGAGAAAAGTCAAGGAAGCTAGGTCTCGTTAGAAAAGTTATGCCGACAAGCATCGTCGTGATTTAGAATTTCGGGTTGGAAATCGTGTATTTTGAAAGTTTCGCCGCTTAGAGGTGTGAAACATTTTGGAATCAAGGCAAGCTCACCTCTCGATTCATCGGTCCGTTTGAAATTCGAACGATATAGGAGAAGTTTCAGATCGATTAGCACTTCCGCCTCGGTTATCGCATGTTCATGACGTTTTCCATGTATCACTCCTAAGGGGATACAACTATCATCCGTTACACGTTGCTTCTTATCCGCTTGATCAAATTCAATCCGATATGTCTTTATCTCAAGAACCGGAAGCTATTTTAGAAAGGCAAGAAAGAGTCATGAGAAATAAAGTCATTCGATTCGTTAAGATTCTTTGGAAAAATCACCCGAGCGTGAGGCTACTTGGGAAACCGAGGAGTCGATCGAGCTAGTTATCCTCATTTCTTTGAATAGTTGGTATGTTCTCATTTCGTTTCGTTTATTTCATTTCAATTTTCGAGGACGAAAATTTTTCTTTAGGGGAAGAATTGTAAAACACGAAAATCTAAAACATGATTAAAGTCTAAAATACCCTTGGAATCGAAATTTATAAAATACGTAAAATACATTTATATCATTTAACGAAATTAAAAACTAAACTTACGAGTAATTAAAACTTAACTAATGTGTGTGCGTGATCGATTTTGGTACGACGAAGATTTAACGCTTGCTAATATGTTGGGCTTCGTTTTCGTTAATGGTGAACCATTTGGGCCGTTCGTTTGTTTGTGCGGAGCCGAGAGCTAAGAGAGCCCATAGGGGCGTATGTTTTATTCGTTTGGATCAAGATCCGAGAGCCCAAGGCGTGGGTTTTGTGTGTGTGTTGGACCCAAGCCAAACCCAACCCATCAAAGTCTAGAAACATTTTGTACTACCTATATATACACTACATTTACAAGAAATTGAAACCCTAGTTTTGTTGCCTCTCCCTTTTCTTTTCTTCCATTCGGCCGAACCCTAGACATTGGTGTCGAGAGCTTTGTTTCCAACAAGCTAAGGTATAAACGTGTTTATTCGTCTTCCTTGTTACACCTTACGTTAATATTTATTGTAATATGTTTCGTTTAGTCGAGTCTTGTGTTTTTCTTTGTGGCGAGTCATACGAAACCAAACAAGACAAACCATAATGATTTGAACCTAATAATTATTAAAGAGAACATGTATTGAATATGTTTTGTGAATCGGATCATAAGTATGTCAAGCTATATATATAACCGAACCATATAAGAGTTTTGAATGTGTATTAAACGAGTAAGGGATCATGTAAACCTAAACCCTAGTTTGAAGTGTGAACCAAACCCTAGATGGTTTGTGAACCATGTGTGCGTTATTATAAGTCAAGTGAGCTTGTTGATATGTAAACGTAGTACGTGGTCATATCTATACGAAGCTATAGTGCATGGATATAAAAGTTGACGTATAACATATATATGAGTAACATATGATTAAGACATGAACGTGTTGAGTAAATAACAAGAGTAATGAGTCATTAAATGACGTAACATATAAAGTAAATGCACGTGGATATGATATTAAAAGAATGAGAAAACCCTAGAATATAAATGAGAATCGATTAGGGTTGAAGCTAAGTATATTAATTCGTTATTTCATGTGTGAGTTATGACATTTAAACTATTTTCACATTTAACCCTAAACTTTAATAAATGACATAATGAACCTTAATCTACGATATTGTTTATAAAACACTTAAGTCTTATTTAATTATAAAACCCTAAAGTATTAAGATCATCAATACATTGAGTATAAACACCAAATATTAAAAGATCACTTGACGATTATGGAATCATAAATAACATGTACGACCGTTAATGTGTATAGGTTACGTGAAGAAGGAGTAATCCTTTGCTTTCCGTGTTTCGCTTTTGATCATTTGCTTTGGAATAAGGCATGATATTCGACCTTTTCAAGAAAGGTTCCTTATAACGTTTTCTTTTTGTTAGCTTTTATATTAGGATTTCCTAAGCCTTTGCTATGAACCCCATTTTGTTTGTTTGAGCTGCTTATCCGAACTTTGATTTTTGGATTATAAAACATTTGATTTTGAACTACATGATATAAAAACTTTGATATTGAAACATGATTAATCTTTGATAAAGTATGATCTGTATGGCTATGACATTCGATTTGACCTAAGATAGTTTGACACCGAGCCAAATAATAACTAGTCATGGGGTTCCATGTCCGTGTCGATGATGCACTTGACATGACTCTAGGGCGATGAGTGAAGTTCTCGCCACGTCCCTTATCTCGTTATCTCGTTATGAGCTCAAGTTATATTATATTACCAATATATGTTTGTGGGCGATGGATGCATCCTAGATCTCATTATCTCGTTATATGTTATATGTTATATGTTATATGATGTATGTTATCCGATGATTGATGTCATGTGCATGCACGCCCTTCATAACTCGTAGGTCTCCCTACAAATGTTGCCTTGTGTGAATATGTAATGATTATGATCCGATATATGTGTGCGGGCTCGGGGTAGTTAACTATAAAACTTATTCTATTATGCCGATTTATATTTTGAAATGATTATGATTTTACTATCTTTCTTTCACTTTATTTCAGATTCGTTGCGTTTCGCATTCGCTTTGCTTGTATATTTGTTCACTTGGGCTTTTGAAGCTCACCGCATTTCTTTTCTTCCGGCGGTATCTAAGCATTGAGCTGGGTTTTGCTTTGGGATGAGTCTTGAGTGGACTTACCTTAGAGATATTTAGCTTTGATCTTATGATGCCATTTAAGACTTAATATTTTATATTTTATTTGGAGTTTATTTTCCACTGGGACCTATGTATTGAAGTCATTTGACTTGAATTATTTCAATGATTTATGCTAAGATTTCTTTTGGATATTTATGTTTGCTTTGATATGACACCATTACTTGTGATTCCTTTACCCTTGTCGGTTGGGCGTTACATTAGACATACCATAATGAAGTGGTATCCTATGAATTATTAGAATTGTGAAACTATATCAGAATTCTATAGATAACTTAATTCTCTTTGGACCAAATACTTGTCAATTGGGTCGAGCCAAATTGCATATAAAGTATTCATGAACCAAGTGCATGCAATAATGTACATTCATTGAACAATACAAGAACCTTACATTCACATGTTCACAAGAAGACATAACTGTTCAAGTATTATATGTTCATGTGTTTACAAGAAAACAGAACATGTCAATAATACATTATAAGTCTTTGAATAATTCAAAGGCCTTATGTTTATGTGTTAACTAGAAGACATAACACTTTTACTACATATACTTTATGTTATAAGTAATTGACTAATTCAAGGACTTTATAATTATGTCTTTACATGTAAGCATAATTATATTAACAAAAGTAATCATGAACGCAAACTCTTGAGTTCTATAGTAATTTCAAGTTAATTTTATACTTAAGAATTATGATCATTATCATATAACCATAATTATGCTGACTAAAATATGTAGTCAAATGTTGAAGTATCTTTACACTATATTATGACATTTGAATGTAGTAGGGAAACAAACATCTAGCATGTTCAAGTCCTAGTAGAATCATTATTAGAATGTAGTAGGGAGATAAACATCTCACGTGTTTAAGTCCTAGTAGAACTCTTATTTACATGTAGTAGGGCATTAAACATCTAATGTGTTTAAGTCCTAGTAAAATTATTAGTTTCCTTTACCTCATGGTCAAGAGATACCAATAATATTGTTGTTTCTTGCACACACTTTGAGATTTCTCCCACTTGTGTAGGTACAACATCATATTTTGAAAACAAACAACACGTGATCGATTGTTCAAACGATATGATAATGTCATAGATATCATAAGTAGTTTTAGAACCATAACCTTTAATAAGGAATTGTGGATTATTATTCTATAGATAACGCTCCTGGAAGCGATAGTAGGAAGGCAACGTGTTATCTAATAAAATAAAATGCAATTTTCCGTTAAGCAATGATTGTTCATATTCGGAAAGTAATGAATTATTTCAAAGCAAGTTTGAAATGATATGGGTGACTAATAAGGAATAAATCCCGTAGCTCCCACTGAAATTGACAACATTACAAGAATGTTATTTCAAGAATAAATGCAATTGCTCCCCTTGGATTTGTCAACATTACAAGTGTTACATTTCCATGAAAGCATATAGCGCTTTTATATACGTTCCTATTCTCTTCAAATACCTACGAGTAGCATGTATTTAGGTATTGAACAGAGTATATGAAGTTCTACTTATGTAGACAATAGACTAGCCATTATTTCATTCAATCAACTTGAATCTTTAGCATACAGTTCCTCCTTTATCGTCTACATAGCCCCAAGGGTAATTAGCACTTTAGAATTAATAAGAGTCCAAGAAGATTACCTAGCAAATATGCTAGTAATTTCTTTACTCTTTGCGATTGAAACTCATACATCGTGACAAGTGCAGGATGTTATTTATTTTGGTAGCTCTAAACACAATGTTTACACAAAATATTATATCTTTCAATTAACTCTAGACCACAAAAGGGATGAAAAGTCATAAATGAGTTTATCAATTTGTAATCCTATCTTGGTTTGTCAACTAATGAGAAAAGATATGTATAAGTCTCACTCTTCTTACTAGGAAAAAAAGACTAAGTTCGTCTTTCAAAGAAAAACAACTTTGTTTACGAATTATGTTGCAATAACACAATTAATTAGAACAAAAAAAGTTCAATTATAGTATTTTCGATAATTACATTCTTAAAAGAATTAACTACCCCATTAGTTACTAATTAATACTAAGATCCATCTTGCACTCCCACTTAATTACCATAGGTCTGACCAGTGCGTAAAAAAAATAGGACAAGAGGTAAGCGACGAGCGTTAATTGCATAATGCAACTCTTAGATTTATGAGACTGTTTAAGGCATTAGTATCAAGTAATAATGTCAAAAGCATGTTTAGTTCTCATCTTATGCCTAGGGTTCAAGGTCTGACCAACCCAACTCGAAATAAGTTGACCAAGTATGAATGTGTAAAAATAACCAGAGGTCTGACCAAAGAGAAATAATTACCATGGGTTGGAAAGGCCCTTAGGTCTGACCAGAGAAGTCAATCCAAATGCACGTGTTCATAGTTGGATGGCATAGACTTAAAATTAACAAATAGGTATGCACATGTAAATGTGGTAAAAGTCTTGTACAAAGAAGCATGCAAAACAACTTTGTAACACTAATTTTAAAACTTTGGTAATGACAATCGTAGTGATCATCATGGTTCACGGTAGCTCCAATCGAACGCATGTGGAGGCGAGAGGACCGGTAAGTCACCAAGCATAACCTAGACATCCTTTCGGTGCGACTATGTGCACCTCTTTGAACCCCTTTGATTTTGTTCTAGTGGGTGAGCCGTACATCCCAAGTGTCCATAGCGTCTAGTTTTAAATTCTTGAAAACGTGTTTCATATATTAGGTCACTTTATTTTACAAAAGCGATTTTCCACGAATCAAATAGCAGGTCACAATGAGCATGATATTTAGGCGTGTAAATAAAGACCCATATTAATATTATGGTTACGATATGTATTATTCCATATTGCATACAATTAGGTGTCAAAGCAAGTAACAATAATGCACATAATGGAATCACAAACATATAAACATAAACATCAATATATAACCACATATTGTTCCGAGTTCTCTCGCGAGTCTTCCTCAAAAGGAGAACCATAAGACTGTCACTAGGTGTAATACCTAGATCGCCCCATACATCACTTAAAAGCAATTTAGTGGGTCTTGTGGCTAGAAAACACATAAAACATGGCAATCTCTATTAACAAGTAATTACGCAATTTTATGTATTTAATAACCAATATGTAATTCTAATTATCATAATAATTTAATTAACAATTAATTAATTCTAATTAACTTTAATTCTAATTAACAATTTAATTTCAATTAACAAAGTAATTTAATTAACATCTAATTTAAATTAACAAATTAATTCTAATTATCAATATAATTTATTTTGTGTGTGACTAGTTATTTTTTATTAAAAATTGACAAGTATTGCATATAATTGTCAAAACAAAATAAAACGAATAACTAAATTAGGTTTCATGCAGCCTTTTAAACATATTTATTAATAAGAAACGTGTAACCCATAATCCAAAAAATGAGATGACTCGTGATGCCACTGTTAGGATTTTAAAACAAGTTAACCAATTAACCTCTACGAGTACGCAGCGGATAAGGATCTAGTAATCGCAATTAGGTTAAACACGTAATTAATAAACAATTAATTAATAAGCAATTAATTAATAAAATGGATAAAAGAAAACCTAACTTTGCTTGGCAATTGGACTTTAATAACGAACAAGAAACCAAACGAAACCCCAAGTATCTAAATTAGATACCTCAATGAGTATCACGCACAAACCCGATAACATATACGTTCGAATATGAAGCTAGTCGAGAACGTAATAATAAAAACCCAATCAACAATTGACAAATACTTGAATAATTCACATTAAAGAGAAAACTCTCCAAGACATGCTTGTGTACTGCCCGAGATCAAAACATTCAAGAAACTGTCTTCCTTCTTATACCCGATATCGGATGTAACTTATTCAATATCTTATGTAGTTCTGTCCGAGTTATTCACCATGACCAGGAACTAAAAATCCCACTTTGTTGCTTCTTTTGTGTCGACCAGGAAACCAGAGAACAAGCAACCAATTCAATTCAAACTCCTAAAACACTTGTAGCTTTTCAAGTTTTAGGAATCAAGAAACCAAGTTAAATCCTAATCAACTAAAAGGTTAGTCGACTTAGGAATTAGGCAGGGAACTGTTTTGGATTGGTTGGGGATGTTAATTATTAAGATTATGCGTACAATTCATCAGATGAGGATTAGGGGTGCGTTTGGTTTTATACAAAAAAAAACCGACCCGTGTTTGGGTCTTTGCTTGATCGACAAGCCAAAAGCCCAAACACCTTTCACCCATTTGTTTGAACAAGCTGGGTCCAAATGCTCCTAAACCCGACCCATTTATCTAATGGAAAAGCCCATGGATCGTGTATAGTAATCGGGTAATCATGCATACATATAACGGGTATATATTCAAGTGTCAAATACGTTTGACACGTAACTCGTGTTTGTCGTGTATGCCCCCATCGGCTCACACACTCTTAGTCGTTTTGTCGTATTTTCAACTTCCACAAACCAACATCTAAATTGTGCATTTCAATTGCTGAGGCACTATGAAACCGCATTCTGAATATTCCGTATAAACGACAGTTGGCTTTATGAAAAGTGTAAGTTTTTGTATATTGAATGAATAATAATGTTTGGTACATCAAGATTATATAGGATACATAACGGGCCTAATATACAATGGGCCAAATACAAATCCTAATACTAATAGTCTAACACTCCTCGCGCTTGAGCGGAGGAGACCAAACACTCAAGCCACACGAAACTCAAGAACAATGCAGATGGTAACCCCTTAGTAAAAATATCATCATACTGAAACCGAGAAGGAACATGCAGAACTCGAACTTCACCAGTAGCAACCAAATCACGAACAAAATGAATATCAATCGCAATATGCTTGGTGCGTTGATGCTTTGAACAGGTTAGAAGACAAGTACACCGCACTCACATTATCACAATAAACAATAGTAGCGTATGACAATGGTGTATGAAGCTCATGTAGTAAATTCAAGCCAACATGTCTCGAAACAACATTGGCAACACCTCGATACTTAGCCTCAAGATCGAACGAGAAATCGCTTACCGACGCTAGAGGACCATGAAAGTAAGTTGTTTCAAGAAAACACAATAACTCGATGTAGACCGGCGAGTGGTAGGAAACCACCCAATCAAGATCCGAATAAGCAACCAAGGACTCGGTAGAAGAAAATAACTATAAACCATAAGGTAAAGTCCCATGAACATACCGTAATATCTGCTTGAGAGCAGTGAAATGAGGCTCTCGAGGATCATGCATATATAAACAAACCTGCTGCACATCATAAGTAATATCAGGTCTAGCAAAAGTGATATATTGAAGAGAACCTGCAAGACTTCGATATAACATAGGATCAGAAACTGGATCACCATCATCACCCAACTTAGACTCAGCGTCAACCGGAGTCCGAGAAGGGTTACAACCAACCATATGTGCATGCTCCAAAATCTCCATAGCATACTTACTCTGTGACAAAAACATCCAAGAAGAGTCACGCGAATCGACACAACCAAAAATAATTAAGAGCACCCAAATCATATAGAACTCCTTATGCAAAGAAGCAATAATCATGTGAATAAACTATCGAGAGAAAGCAGTAGCACAATATCATCCACATATAGTAGCGTAAAAGCAAGATCATCACCCGTCGGTAAATAAATAAAGAAGAATCACACCGACTCAAGTAAACCCAATAGTAAGAATATAAGCAAAGAAACCGCCGAACCCATGCCCGAGGCGCCGCTTATTACCATAAAGAGAATCAGTAATAAACAAACATAATCCGGATGCTCGGGATCCCGAACTAGGTGGTCGATGCATATAAGCAGCCCACCAAATCACCATGCAAAATGCATTCTTGACATCAAGTCGATGAACAGGCCAATGTCTAGAAATAGTTAAACTAAGAACGATCGAATGGTGCCCGCTTAACAACCGCACTAAAAGTCTCATCAACATCGACGCCTCCACCTGTGTGCTACCATTGGCAACAAGACGTGCCTTGTACCGACTAAGAGTGCCATCAGCCAAATACTTATGGCGAAATAACCACATTAGAGCACTCACCACAAAGGACTTCCCACTCACCAACCTTCTCGTTAAATAGGGAACCACCTACATCACCAAATAGTCCACCTTTGGAGACAAGGAATCACCAAAGATCTAACCATATAGAGGATTTTCCATTACCACCACCAACCCATGCATCATCACCATCATTCTTAGTGGAACCACATCCTACATTACTCAACGCACCTCCACCATCCTTTGTGGAGCCTCCTCAAACATCCAACCTCCTTCTGTTCCTAGTCTTGACAATAATTGCTCTAATCACAAATCACCCAAGGAATTGTTCAAGAAGTACGAAATGAATTGCATTTCATGTTTAATCATCTTCTTGAATGATTGGACCAAATCAACAAGTCTACTCATCCTTAGATTCAAGCACATTGATGCTTTTTAGATTTCCGTTACTTATTAGAATTAGTAGAAAATGTATTACATGTTTAAATCATTCTCTTAGTTTTAGAGATATGTAGATCATTTCTCGTATTTTTATTGAATGAAATTACATGTTATATGCCATATTGTCTTGAGAATATGTTTGGTGTCTTAATACATATCTCATTTTGATGTTAACATCAATTTTTACATCACTATTGCTGTCTTAAGCTTACGTGATGGACGGATCCCCGCTTTAGCTTAGACGGATCCCTCCAAAGAGGGAACCGTGGGATCCGTGCAATAGAAGACTTGTTTATTACTAACTTAAGTCTTATTTGCAGGAAATTATGCATTATATACTTGTTTTCTAACATTTGTTTTGTAGATTTTCAATATACACATTGAAAACTTTGACACCCTTAGCTAGGGGAGCTTCTTGTCAAAGCAAAACATTGCAAAATCATTTGCAATATCATTCACATAAGATTACATTACATAACGTCCTCCTTCCAAAGGTGCAATCACCAAGGGGGAGCATATTCGTCATAAAGACGAAACCATTTGAAAAACATAATTGCAATGCACTAGTTTAGTATTTCTACTTACTGACGCCTCACAAAGGGATGGACTCGTCAAGGGGAGCTAAGATGTGAACAATTCTCTTCACTTGCACTCTATTTTCACTTTTCTTTCTTTTCACATGTTTTTCTTAAAACCGATGTGTTAGTTTCTTTTCGACGCTTTTTGTTTAGACAAAAGGGAAGAAGAGTAAAACTCAATTCAAACTTTTACGAATTTTAGTTTCTTTTTTCTTAAAATAATTTTATGTTTTGTCATCAACAAAAAGAAGGAGATTGTTAATACAAATAAGCCGTAAAAACGTTTATTTATATTTTACGATATTCTAAATGTTTTGTCGATAACAAACGTAAAATCATTTTAACGAAACAAATAAAATACGTAAATGGTTTGAGCCAATAGTTTACTAACATACTTATATTTTCATATAAATCACTAAACAAGTAATAGTGTTTTCATGATTTAGTAATGCATATGTACAACAACTAGTGTTTACATATTGGGTAGATATATACATACTTAGTATGTATTATAATGGGTAATAGAATGGGTAGAAGTTTAAGTATTTAACCCATTGACTTAATACATTGAATATAGTTGGGTAAAACCCAAAGTCCATGACCCATACCCATGGAGCATAATCCATAACCCATAACCCATTGCATGACATCCTGCATAAGTCATAATGGGTACTATCCATGACCCATGGAGCTAACCCATAACCCATGGACTAGATGCATTGCATCTTCTAGATACATTGTATCTACTTGGATACCCATGGTCCAAAGTCTAGGACCCATAACCCATGACCTATGACCCATGACCCATAACCCATGGGCAAGAGAAGCGCCCCACGGTTCCCCAGTTTACTTCGACGGATCCCTCAAGTAAGGATATGTGGGATCCGTGGAACAAGAGTATGTTTTTGTCTATAAATAGTGAGCCATTTCTTCATCAGAGGTTGTCGGCCCACATACTTTCTCCTAGCATTGTAAACTCTCTAACCTCAGATCCAAAGGATATTTCTATGTAGTTTGTGTTTGTTTTTGTGTGATTCTCTAGGTTCCTCTTAAAGGCGAGATCACCACCTCTTGAAATTGAGCAAGATCAAATCCATGAGTTGCCATGCTTCGTCATCATCAAGATTACTGAAGTTCTCTTGTTGATAGTTCTTTCTTCCTCTCTAGAAGTGTTGTGTCAAAGGCATTAGTGAAAGATGGCAAAAGGGTCAAGACGAAGGCATTATAGAAAGGTGTCGAAAGTCCGTGTCAAAGGTATTAGTGAAGGATGCCAAAAGGGTCAAGACGAAGGCATTAGTGAAAGGTGCCTAACGTCCGTTTCAAAGGCATTAATGAAGGATGCCAAAAGGGTCAAGTCGAAGGCATTAGTGAAAGGTGCCAAAAGATCATGTCAAAGGCATTAGTAAAAGATTCCAAGGGTGTACAATCGATATGGTGCATCGATGTACAAATAGAGATAGGTTGTGTCCAAGGATATTGATATCCTTGATGATGTTGTAACAAGGAGTGGGTCTCCTTCAGGATAGGTTTTGTGTAGTGTTGGGCAGTAGTTCCTCCTTTATAATGGACCTCGGTATCTAGCCTTGTACCGGATAAAGTGTAGGCGACGTTGTGATAGGTGTGGTTCTACCTCATGGAAGAACCCGGTGTTTAACCATGTACCGGAAAAAAAATAGGTGACGTTGTGAAGGCTTCTTCGCCATAACGATTTTGTGTCGTGTAGTGCTTAAGAACTCTCGAGTAGGTGACTCGGGGAGTGGAGTAGGGCAAGGAAGGTGTTCTTGTAGCCGAACCACTATAAGCACTCGTGTCGTGGTTTTGTGTTTCTTACTCTTTGCCCTTGCATTACATATTTTCATATCTATCTATCAACATCCAACATACAAATCTAAATAGATTGACATAAGTCTATCTAAATATTTTAAAACGAAGTTTTAATCGGTAAAACTATTCAACCCCCTTTCTAGTTTTTCACAATTGACATCAGAGCTTCGTTACCAAGTCTGTTAAGAAGTTAAGAGTATATTGTACTTTTAAAACTTGATACGATCTATGTATGATTGCAAACTACAAGGAAGGAAATTCCTTAAAAACAAAATGTCACGTTTTAAAATCATCATATTTTATAATGTTGGATAATGATAGATCTTTCTAATATTTTCTTTCTTGAGAATTCTCCACACTAGGATTTGGGCATCCTAAGAAGATCATGAAGAATTTCTCTCTAATACTTCTTTTCTTAAAGAGAACATATAGCAAATGTATGATCTTTAATAAATTGCTTACAAATAAATTATTTTCATATATTCTTCTAGATGAATTAATAATGTCATTGTTGTTTAAACATGATTAAGTTTAGTAGTATTATTACGCTCTCTTAAAAATCACTAAAGTAGTTATCTATATTGGACTCATCATCAAGAATGGTATTCTTCGTTGATCTCTATAGACAAAACTACAAACTAGTGATAATGATATCTCGGTTATTCGAGAGCCTTGATCATCACTCCTCTCATAAGGATTATTGACATTTCATCTATGTCAATAAGTATCCATGAGAGACCTCTCATATTATGATAAAATGAGATTTTATTATAATCTTTAAAAACTTCCCAAAGAGATTGTGAAGGCTTCTCCGCCATAAGGAGTTTGTGTCGTGTAGTGCTTACGAACTCTCGAGTAGGTGACTCGGGGAGTGGAGTAGGGCAAGGAAGGTGTCCTTGTAGCCGAACCACTATAAACACTCGTGTCGTGGTTTTGTGTTTCTTACTCTTTACCTTTGCATTACATATTTACATATCTATCTATCAACATCCAACATACACTTCTAAATAGATTGACATAAGTGGATCTAAATATTTTAAAACAAAGTTTTAATCGGTAAAACTATTCAACCCACCCTTCTAGTTTTCCACAAAATACAAAGACTTGTAACATCCCAAGACTTGTAATAGCCCATTTAAACCATCTTTACCCCCTCCCCATCCGGTTTTGATACAGATAATAAAGGTTTATTCACACGTTATAAAGTATATGAGACATGCTAAATAATAAAAGTTTAAAATAAAATACATTTACTCGCCACAAAAAGAGTCACAGGTTACCCGCCGCCGCATTGTGCGGGTACCCTTCTATAATTAATAATAAGACAATCTTCTATAAATATATCAGTTTTTTAATACTTGGTTACGACTTTTATTTACAGGATGTGTATATCAACCAATACCACTTAGAGACAGGAATGGCAATGGGGCGGGGCAGCCATCCCCATATCCAAACTCGATTACAAAAATCATCCCCAATCCCCATTGGGGATCTTATCGCGCCATTGGGGCTAGATGCTCCCCCAAACCCGCCCCATTCCCCATTGGGGTCTTATCGAGTTTTCTTTTTTGAGCGCCATCCTCCATCATACTCATGTCTGTCCCCATTTATTCTTATTTTTATGCTATTAACAATATAATTTTACGGAATAACTGAAAGAATCGAGAACCCATTAATAATATATTAGGCATTAGAATAAATCACAACTTTTTTTAAAATAGTATGACACAAAACAAGATTTTATGATCACACTTTGAAATATTACAAGGATAAAAAATAACAAAAATTAAAGAATTATATTTAATACATAAATACTAGCACAATATTTAAGGTAAATAGATATGTATATGTATACGTATATGTTTCAAATGGGATAGTGTGCGTCCCGCCCCCAAACCCGATAAGAATCCCCGTTAAGGTCCCAAAACCCGCCCCAACCCGATAAGCATGTCCCGCCCCGCTCCAATAAGTTCGAGTTTCGGGTTTCTCCGTCAGGTTCGAATTTTTTTGCCATCCCTACTTAGAGATCTATCTAATATAATAAAACACAGTTTTTAGTCTCCATGTTATTAATTTTTTCTAAAACTAACTTGGCCTATTAATGTGACACGTGGCATAGCAGTTTTACAAAATGAGACCTCTGAAGAAACCCGCTCAATTTGTCATTTAAGAAAGGAGTTCATTTATCATTTAAGACAAAAACTGTATTCAGTATTATGTCCTCTCAATTTGTCATAAAATTTGACATTGCCTCTTTTAAACTTTCCTCATAATTTGTCATGGATTCATTGGAGCTTTTGAAGTAAGTTAAAATTCGAAATAATTTGAAAGCTATGCAATTAAAACATTTCAAATATGACAACGTTTGGTAAATTATAACATAGTCACAATGAAGAATATAAATAACGGAAACACTTTCACCATCTCAACAATCTTGCCATATCACAGGTAAGGGGCCGTTTACTTGGTTTACTTGGTGAGAACTTTTCCATTTTTCCAGGAAAAATTGAAAATCCGTTTAAGTTTTTAAACTTTTTTCTATTTTCTTTATCTCAAATATTTAGATATCTATTTTTTTCATCACCAAATAGTTGATCAAAATTGGTAATTTTTTTATATTCAATTCCGCTTATGATTGATGTGAGACTATATATTGAGTTCGATTTGTCACGAATTAATGATAGAATTTTATGCACACCGTATGGTTGATGAAATGTGTGAGAAGATAATTTCGTCATCAGTTAGATTTTTTCTATTGATCTAGGTTGTTGAGTTCACTTACTATCCCAATAGGAAGCAGAACTTTGGATCAAAACACAACATCACTAAGGTGTAAATCGTTTTATAAATTTTTATCCTTATTTGCATAAAATCGTTGAATTTTACTACAAATACTATGAAAAGAACACACTGACTTGGCCTTTAGTTAGATACATTTGTTTGCTTACTTTGCATTAAATATATCTCTTTAAGCTTAAGCTATAAAAGATCTTATACATTATTAGATGTTGTAATATACCAATCAGATGTTTCGTATGCTTTTAATGTGTTTGATTTGTGAAATTCCCATAAGAACCTCAAATTCTATTTGCAAAGGGAATATCAAAACTATACATTCTGAAGTGTTTGTATAGCAACTTTAATTACTTCTACAATAAGAAAAATGTTTTGAGATTTAAATTTTTTGTGTTTTTTGTGACAAATGCTTGCACATGAGCTGAGTTATGATCATACTAACTCTTGATTTACCATTTGGTACTTGCATTGCATGTACTTGGGATAACCACAATTAACATTTTTTTATCTTCATTTTCAGCATTCGCAATGACAGTGGAAGAGCACATAAAACTATAACAATGCATTCTATATATAACCAAAAATTGACAATCATACATGTCATAAGATTGATTATAAATAGTTAAATACATCGGTTAACTTTACTTAATATCATCCCTCTTCTAGCCATTAGTTTTTAGTTATACACAAGTTTACTTTTGTTGTGTTACATTCTTTTTGGCATTCAACCATTATCTTTTGTGAGTGAAGATTACACGTACTCTCATAATACTATAACGGGATGTTATATGTAGCTTAAAGGCAACTTCATAGGTCGTTTTAGCTAATGCTCTTTTTATTTTTTTTATTTATTTTTTTATTTTTTATTTATTTTTTTTCCATATTTTATTAGAGAATGATAGTAAATTTGTTAAAGTCGCTCATATCTAAACCCATTGTAGCATTTTTGCCTTGAAATGTCATAAGGGAATTAGAAGATATACTTTTGCGGACTATATATTTACATTGTAAAAATGCTTTTACAATATGTAATGACTAAATTGCATTGTTGATAAATACCTACAAGTTAAAATAATTATTTTGTGCATACTAAGAATGTTGCAAGTGGATAAATTAATTAGCTTTGGGACATTGCGTGTTTGCTTTTGTATGTACAAGAATGACAAGTCATGTGTTCTTGAGCTATTAGCGAGTTTGTTTTTGTAGTTACAAAATGATATTCGCTTTTCTACCATGTACGAAAACATACAATACGTAAAACGGAGAAGCTAACATAGCTTCATTGCATGAAAAGGTATATCCTTTAAGCTTTTGCGTTTATCTTGTAAGATATAACTTTTCACATACACATCAAACCATAACACAAGGTGGCGAATAAGATGGAATTCTAGAGAGAAAGTTAGAGGTTTAGGGAACTTAGTGAGAGAAAGTGAAAGATATTATTATGAGCTCCAACTCTCTACCTTGGAAGGTAGAGAGTATTTATAGTCTTACATAACTCGCCACACTTTGGGTGTGGATCGTGTATACAGCTGGGTAAAGACCCGTCTGTCCTCCACGGTGTTACTTAACTAAATTACTACTTAACTTAAAAGAACTACGACTACGAGCTTTCTAACGATTACATATACTGAGGTGACCGACTTTAATACCGGAATTTCTAATTCCTAACAATCTCCCTAAGGAGGTCACCTCAATTATGTACCAAAATTACATTGAATACAAATAGATATTACATTTAACAATTGATCTTGCATTCTTGATGTAGTCCTTGCTCTTAAGCTCGTAGTCATTGATTCTTCACATTGCATGTTTGGTTATTCCAAGTGGAGGTCTTTACCGATCCACGTGATGATAAGTTTGAGCCATCTTTGGAGATCATCACTATCAACAATCTCGAGACATCCATTGTGGTGTTGTGACTTTGGGACCGACATGCTCACATTCGGATCATGATATCTTCTCATCGAGTAGCGGAAGCTTTAGTTGATTCATGATATTGGCGCAGCAGTAGCGTAAGCATGGAGTGAAAATATCGAGTCATTGATGCACTAATCATGATTTCTTTTGAGTTGAATGTGTTAAGTGAGCATGCGGCTATGGATTGACCGCTTCATTCGATCACCGCAAACGCCGGGCGACTGCATACAACGCTAGCAACAAATCGCACGAAAGTGTCTTTGATCACTTCGCTGAATTGAGGTACACGCCCACTTGCCCCGCTGATCAAGACAAGTATCGCTGTGATCGTAGGATTCCTAAGAATCTCCTTGACAGGTTTCGCAATGTTCTAGCCGTTCTCAAACCGAACATCTCAAAGAAGACAACACGGAGTGAGTGAACCAATAATTTTAAGTCCATTGATTGATGAAAAGAGATTTGAAAACAATCGTATTGCTCAATAGAAATTGTTTTGCAATACAACGAAGGTTTTATTGAAAATCAATTATCAATCATAAAAATACCTTTTGGTTTGAAAATGAGTACACGGTCGATGTGCTAAAGAAAAGAGTTTATAAGCACAAAGACCGGTTTTCAAAGGTATCCGCAATCCCTAACTCGAACCGTGTTTGATTCAAGAGATTGAATCGCCCATTGTTTCTGCTCATTGTCACATGGTTGATCTATAAAATAGATCTCACATGCCACCTACCAGAGCTTGTTTGATGTTGGCTCCGTAAGGCTTTCCATCTTCATTGTGAATATGTAAACACATCACTCGATGTTCCGCAATACCACAAGGATAATGCGAGGACTCAAGATATAATCTCTTTCCACATTGTGTGAAATGAGAGTCTTCATTGAAAGTGTCCTAATGAGATTTATTGATGATCTCGTGGCTCTAGACTCAATTTGTGCATATTTGGATCCTATAACGAGACTAGGGAGAGGTCTCCTTCTTCAATATCAACCATCTCTAAGAGAAAGTCGATAGATAATGTCGGTTCCCGTGAGAATGAAACAAGTCCTTTTAAGAGGAACTTGAGTGGTTTGGGAAGTTGAAGTGCAAGCGCCACCGGGTCCATGACGCCTTGTCTTCAATACCGATGTTACCATCGAGAGTATATGAATTGAACCCGGTTTCGCCCCTAAGGTTGAATAAATGGAGGGCTATTTGTTTTCACCCTTTCTCATTCAATTCTTTTAATTCTTCAACCCTTCAAGCTTACCGAGACTTCATAGCTAGAACCTTGTTGGGTTTATTCCAAGACTAGCTCGCCTTAGTCCGCACTCTTCCCATATCTCATTTTTCTCCTTTTATCATCATACCTAAGGACTTCTACACTAACTAGTGGATTGTCCTCGGTAGATCCCTCCGGCTCGGCGGATCATGGGAACCAATACCTAACCTTATCATCCTTATATCACCGTATATAAAGTAAAGTTGGTCGGTCAATTTGGTATTGTTCATCCGCCATTGGATCCAATTGAAAACCATTTGAAAATCAATTCGATACTTGTGATATATAATCAAAGCATTTTGTACCGAATTGTTTTTGATATTTTAGAACGAGAACTCCCTCAACATGTGCATCAAATATTTGAAAGAAATTTTGCACACGGAGGCAAGAGAAAGAATTAACTTTTTGATTACCATTTTCTAAAGATATCAACATCGCTTCTCAACAGATCAAGTAAATATGGCATTTCCGGAAGGATGAGGTTTCCATAAATTTGCTCCCCTCAATATGTGCCTCGAGGTTTGAAAAGAGTTTTGCACATACTAGAGGAACCCGCACATTAGGATAAATGATCACGTTTTAAATCAAAGGTTTTAAGATAGATGCTCCCTCAACATGTGCATTGAAAAATTGAAATCGTTTGTCACATGTGGGAAGGATAGCATGTACATCCTATTATAACCATTTACCTAATTATCGCTTTAAATCCAATTTAAATCACACATTCTCCCCGATCACAATTATCAAATCATTTGAGATTTGTGATCTCGTATAGATTTAAATTGATTTTGAAAGCTTTTAAGGAGAATTGTGACTTGATTGTGAAAGTGTTTTAACCGATAAGGATCGGATTTTAAGACTTTAAACTCCATTTATAAAACATGCATGTATATCTTTTGAAAACAATTTAATGCCAAATAACTTTTTAATTTAATTGAAATCATTCTCCCCTCAATCAATGACGAGGTTGTTGATTGAGAGATAGAGATTTTGACAAATAAGTCCCGATGATTATCAAAAATAGAGATTGAGTTATTTTTCAAAGCATTTAGTTTTCAAGCAGATAAATGTTTATAGAATCGAGCATAGAATTTGAAAACATGGTAAAACATGGCTCGTTTTTCTTTAAAACCGGTTATTGCCTCGAAAATGACAATAAACCATTTTCTCTTTCTCCCAAAAATATTTTTGATTTTTTTTTTTTTTTTTTTTTTTTTTTTTTTTAGATTCGAACAACATCTAAAGTCCCGTGTCATTCTTTGAATGACAACACAAAGACCGTAGATATTATCGAACCGAAAGAAACATGACAAAATGACAATATTTTTGAAGATTTTTCAAATTTTCATTTTTATGGATTTTGAAAGTTTTATAATTTTGTATTTTGTATTTTCAAATAAATATTTACAAGAGATAGATGAAGATAGACCTTTACTCCTCGCCTTCCTCCTCAAGACGCTTGAGAGTTTCGTTGAAGGCTTTTCAAACCAAGACGTGGAAGAATAAACTCAAAACGCTCTCTTGGAAGAGCTTTGGTGAAGATGTCCGCTAACCGATATTCGCACCTCACAAAATATAGTTCCACCACACCTTTTTCCACTTGTTCCTCGATGAAATGATGTCGAATGTCGATATGCTTTGCTCTTGAGTGTTGAACGTTGTTGCATGAGAGAGCAATAGCACTTTTATTATCACAAGATGAGGGATTTTGTTGAATTCAAAGCCATAGTCGATAATTGAGATCTCATCCATAAGATTTGAGCACAACAAGATGACATGGCTATGTATTCACCTCTGTAGAGAAATAGAAGTACTCATTTGCTTCTTTGAAGACCACCACAAGCTTATCACCCAAAACCGAGCACCTCCGCGACGTGATTGACGTGTATCTTGACAACCTCGCATGATCAAGATCTGATAGGCCGTTAGTGACATACCGTGTCCTTCGGTACCATAGTCCCATATTGATGGTTCCTTGAGATACCGAAGACCCGCTTAATCGCTTCAAGGTGCTTTTAGTAGGCTTAGCCGGTATCTAGCACACATGCACACAGAGAACAAAATGTCCGGTCTACTAGCAAGTGAGATACATCGTGATCCAATCATACTCCGATATTTAGTTTGGTCAATCATGATCCCCGAGAGGTCCTCATCTAGTTTGGTTCGGTCAATCATGGGGTGTCAACAGGTCACTTGAATCAAATCCAAATTTCTTTAAAATCTCGTTGCATATTTAGATTGATTTATGAAAATGCCTCCGGACTTTGAGAAATTTGTAATCCCAAGAAAAATGACATTTGTCCCATCATTGACATTTGAAACTTTGAACTCATTTCATTTGAAAACGATCACATTCCATTGGGTCACCGAGGCAAAATAATATCATCAACATAAATTTGAACATGAATCAAATGTTTGCTCGACTTCGGTGAACAATGTAGGATCAATCGCCCTTTGATGAATCCGGTTGATAGAAGAAACTTTGATAGTGTATCATACCATGCCCTTGAGCTTGCTTTAAACCGTAAAGAGCCTTCTTCAAACGATAAACGTGAGTAGGATGCTCTTGGTTCACAAATCCTTCGGTTTGGCGACGAGACAACTTCCTTAAGATCTCCGCTTAGAAATGCCGCCTTTACATCCATCCGATATACTACCATGTTCTTACTAGCAAGATTAGCCGTAAAGATTCGATTGCCTCGATTCGAGCAACTGGAGCAAAAGATTCTTCAAAGTCTATACCTCCTCTTGACGATATCCTTTAGCAACTAATCGAGCCTTGTTCTTCAACACATCACCATGCTCATCAAGTTTTACTTTGAAGATCCATTTTAGAGCTATAATCATAGCACGCCCGGAGCAGTACTAACTCCCATACATCAAGACGATCAAACTCATGAATTTCATCTTGCATAGCATTGAACCATCTATCTTCATTCATAGCGCTTTAACATCTTTTGGTTCGATCTTAGATAGTACGGAGTTGAAGAAGCACCATAAGGCATCGGTTGCGAGTTGCTTCCGGTTGATACAGACGAGAGGGATTACCAATGATGTTGTCTAATGGATGATCGTGAGTCCATTTTCTCGAGGTGTTCATGTGGCATTTGTTGAGGAACCAAGTAGCCGAGTCGATGTCTTCAAGAAGATGGTTCGATGATGATTCGTGAGTAGCAAATATGTTTTCAAATGGAGCATCTTCAGAGTCGCAAAGGGATTAACTTCATTATTGATGTCGAAACATTTCCATGATGTACATTTGAAGAATGATGATTTGTTGATGAGATCAAGGATCGCAGCAGTGCTTCTTGACTTAAAGATATTGAGACCGAGGATTGACTTCATTCATCGGAATATGAGCATCCTCTGTTGTAGGGATCAAGACCTCATTAGTAGTTGACTCATACAGCCATCAAACATAGGATCAAACAATTTCTTTACATCATCTTCGATGGAGGTACATATGGAGTTTCTTGAGAGGAGTTTGGAACAAGGGATGAACCAATGGGACTGTTTTGAAGTGCGGGTCCCGAATGGAGTGTCCAGGAGCCATAGGACCATCGCGATAGAAACTCTCTCGACTATCTTTATCAACCCATATGTAGACAATTTGAAGTGACCATCGATAAAGAAAACCTGATATACCAAACTTGAAATCAAGAAGAATTCCATGCATTTGCATCTTAAGCTCGCCGTTGTGAATTTTAACTTCAATCTCAAATAAGTGATAATTGATTAACTCAAGTAATCGACTTGTGTCAAATGCCCAACACGTGAATAAACGTACAACCGGATGTACGTCGATCCACCGAATGAACCGAACAAATGATTTCTCGACATTAATGCATTCTTCCTAAAGGTATACATGTAGAGACCGATCCGAAGATTCACCACAAATGTCTTCATTCGAGCGAATGAGGTAGTCATTTTCCTTAATGTTCATGTGGTTGATTTATAGCGAGCACAATGAGAGGAACAATAATCCGTAAAGATTTGGCAAAGAAATACCAAAGAGCGGATCATTATCCATGAACAACAATCCGTGAAGATTTGGCAAAGGAATACCAAAGAGCGGATCATTATTCAATAGTGCAACTTACAATATCATGATAGTCATTATAAACGCCTTGTGAAATAACGGAGATAAGGTTTCTTGAGAATTCCAAGAAGTACTTTTAGATGGTGAACCAGTTGAGTCAATAGAAACCGAGCATGAGCTTGTGTCGGATGATCAACATTCGTCGAGGTTGAAAGTACTCATCAAACATATCTTTGAAAAACAATGAATCCCAAACATTGATTCATTGATTCCCAATTATCCTTAGTATATTCACTCTTCATCAAAAGAATATACACTCATCATCATCAAAAAATTAAGTCGATAACCATTATTCAAACATCCATCATCATGTAGTATATTCACTCTTCTCCCCTCAAAATTGCATCCGGTTGCCATTTTGATTTAACAAGTGAATAAGAGTATACACCAATGAACGAGATCCACTTGATGACCGAATGAGCGTGGAAAACATGAAGCTTGTTGATGAAGAATGTAGATGAGTATGGCCATTCATGAGAGAATTTCTCATTAGTCAAGATAAAGCGCACGTAAGAGCGTACACTTTTCTTTTCTATGAGGAACGGGCTCAAGTGTTATCTGCAGACACCATAATGATGAAGTACGAGGCCCGAATCGATTTGAACAGACGTCATTGTTAAGAGCCCAATCATATGTTTAGAGCCACCGAATCCAAATACCAAGGGACGATTTGTACGACCGCTTTGGACAATGTACGAAGACAGAATTGGAAACATTGGATCCCCACGTCGATGGGTTCCTTTTGGTTAGCACAAACAGCCTTTGAATCGCCAGAAACCCTAGATGCAATGGCATTATCCCTAGGAGTCGAACTAGTAGAGGCATCGACTTAGTCAAATGACATTTTGTGCTTAATGGGATTATTCTACCGCTTGGCTTCCAAACCTTAACAGCACTATTCTAGGCATAGTGGATCTAGCTAAGGGTAAGGTTTGCCATTCGTTAATATTCGACCTGGGCTTCCACCGAAATCCTACATTTGTAAACACATTCCCCGTAGGTTTCAAGATTGCTTAACTGCTTTTGCTTTCCAAACTTTCTTAATCGGGTTATGAATCTTAGATCTCGTAAATAACACATCACATTTATCATGATTACCAAAAATAAACATTTTTACATGTTTTGCGTGACAAAGATGAGGCCTCGAATTAATTTCAAGAAGCTTAGAGCTAATACTAGAACTAACACGATTCTTTTGTTCAAATCAAACTTCTTGTCCCTATGGTGTTCTTTTCACTTCCTTATCATGAACACTTTTAGTTTGCGTAATCCTATCCTTCTTTGCATTGCTTCTAGGTTTTGACCCGCTAACTTTAGTGTCAATCTTAACATCTCAGAGAAGTAACGATGGGAACATTACATGGCTTCACTACTTTCTGCATTTCGGTCTAGAAGTGCTGGATCCAAGTTCTAGGAGGCACATCAAAGGTTGCTTGCTTGAATTTTGACATGGAACAAGGCATATCAAGGGTCACATGCTTGGCTTTAGGCATAGAACAAGGCACAACTATTCTATCTCGCCTATTGCTAGATTTCGGACTTGTGACAATTACATACTCTAAGAGTTCCCGAGATCGTTTGGCATCCATGCAGCATAGGCTATAGTACTATCAAAAGGTTTTTCTAATCTTTCATCTTCAACAATCTCACGGAGACCCTTCAAACTTTCCTTAAGGTATGAGAGATATGCTTTATGTGCAAGTTCATTATTCCTAATGGGCGGGGAATATATAACATATCGATAGCATATTTATCACAAGTCGAAACCTTAGGAACAGTAGTATTTGCAATTTGGGATTGGCAACTTTCCTTTCACCTCACGCTTGATTCTCAATATCGTTAAGTAAAGAAGTTATCTTTTCAATTTGTTTATCATGATTAACTTTAAATGAATCACATAACTCTTTGTTTTGATCATTAACCTTTGAAATTTCAAATTTAAAACAATCATTTTCCTTTTGCAAGTTATCAATTATGTTTTGAAGTTGGAAATTCGAGAATCTAAAGGTGGAGGCATATGGAAACAATACATCCTTCTTTTCACCTTTCGCCAGAAATTTGGGCTTTCAATCTTTTGATCGTGTTATAATGAGCTCGAATTTGTTCATCACGCTTGCTAATTTCAAAATCGCATCAAACTCGGAGCATCGAGGATGTCTTGATATTTGAGGTTTTAACATTTTCTTTGAGATGTTGATGTTTTAATTGCAAAGCAAGATGTTCAACTTCTAATTTAGAATAATGTTTGACCAAGTTATCATGATCATCCTGTTCTATTTTCTCATGCAATTTTGAATTTGTTGTTTCAAGCTCAATGACACGATCATGGGAGACTTTCGAGCAATGATAATTCATGAAATTGAGAAGCATTAATGGAACAATTTGTAGCGTTGAAAACACATCTTGAGCAATACATTCATAAATCGATTCTCATTCAAGTGTATGCAAGTTCTTCCTCTCAATCTCATTATATTTTAATTCTCTCATAATCACTAACCTCAACAATCATTGCATCAAATACCTTTTCCATTTCTTTAATATCGAATGCGTCCCTTTTTAAGACTCTCAAATTGATCTTTTAGTTGTTTAAAGAAAGGCATGACCTCGCTTAAATAGCATTCTTTAGTTTGCTCAAACCCCTTTCCCTTCGCTTATACCGTGGGTGTGATCCTTTTCTTACAAGTTTTCTCAAAATCAACAAATAGTTGAAAGATAACATATTCATCGATTAAGGTCTTGCTTTTAGTGGCAAGAGATCTAGGAACTAAGTGCATTGGTGTATTAGAGGATACACAGCTGATTTAGGCGCTTTCCTACAAGGGGATTCTTTTCAACAAGATTTTCGACTTTTTGCATTTCCATATCCTTTTCCGAACACTTGTTCGGGGTTAATAGAGTCTCGAGGCTTAAACTTGTTCAAGGAGATCCAATTTTCTTTAGTGTAATTATGGGGTTTGATCGTTATGTTATTCTTTTTACACTCGGATCTTCTAACTTCTTATTCATTTTCTCCCTAGTGACTTCATCGATTTCTTATCTTCCTCGGCACTCAACGCAACTAGGTTTCTCGCCTAGGCTTAAGGATTTCATTACCATCATAAAGCACCTTATGAGCATTTCTAGCCTTTTAATTACCTCGGATTTGGTTCCTCAACAAGGGAATGCTATGCTTATCGCTTAAGACTCGATGTTTAGTGACCATGTGAGCAAATTGAATGGTGTTCCTTGTATGTACAACTTGTTTTCAAGTTTGTTTTTCAAAGTTTTAGATTAGAAAATCATTCAAGAGCTTTGATTCTTTTGCATTAAATTCTTGCTTAAGCATTTTCACGCTTTCTTGAAGTTCTTGTTTTGCTTAGTTGTTTTAGAAAGTTTTTCTTGCAAAGAATTTAATTCTTGTTTCAATACTTCTTCTCTAAAATTACTTTTTCTAATTACCAGACGCACTTGGTCATCCATTTCCGCTCACGAGTGGTCAACTCAAATTTTGCACGTTGTTCATAAATGGCAACACGCCCTTATAGGCATTTAGTTCGTAGATAATGGAATCATCGTGAGCACATGCAGTGAATTCATCAAAGACATAGTCATTGTTGATCGCAGAAGATGCATCACTAGGTACAACTTCACTTTCACTTTGTTTCACGATTGATCATATGGGACAATATTGATATTACCCGTATTTTCAATATTTGATTCAAAAGTTTCGTTGGTTGTACTTTGTCATGCATCTGCTGCACATCAAGATCATCATATAGCTTTAATACCTCGTAGATGAGTTTGTCCTTGGATGGGCCACTTGTGGTGAAGAAGAGATCTTGGGAGAAGCCATTGGAGAGATGCTAGCCATAAAGATTGTGTGTGCAGAGGTCCATCATCTACATCGTAGTCGTATGCATCACAACACCGACTTGAAAGGCATTTTGATGATTGTGACCTATCTCCCGAACAGTGCGCTCATCCACATCTCGCATCATAGGTCTTGGCATTGCCCTCAAGAAGAAACAAAGAATTCCTCTTCATCCAACGCAGCACCATTGTCCCGAGCTTGTGCCAAGAACATCTTATCTCTCAAGTATTCGGATTCGTGGACGCTTTGAGATGTGCGCCCTTGCAATGTGTCCTTCACCACCACGCTTGTAGCATTTGATTGTCTTAGCTTGACCTTGGTTACCATTTCTTCCTCGATTCTCGTTGCCAACATATCCTCTACCAAAGACCACCCCTTCCCCGATCATACTGCCTTTCCGAATCGGTTGCACCACGATCCTTCCATCTTTAATAAAGGCTTGATTATGTGGGTTAGATGCGCCTCGAGGTTGTTGTTGGTTTGTGGAAGAGAATTCATGTTTTGACTAATGAGAAGAGCAAGTTGATTAATGATGTTACCCATGTGTGCATCAAAGATCGCCTTGTTTGAACCGAGGATCGTGGATGAGTTTGTGATTACCATTACCCAAGGGTATGACTTGTGATGCTTTGGTTGTGATTCCAATGTTTGAGTAGAAAGTCGTTGAGTCATTAGACGAACTTGTCTCACCCCGTTGGTTTTGAACTGATTGAGAATCAACTTTTCAAACATAGCATGTCTCTCATTCTGAAGGAGGAAGGCATAGAGTTGCTCATAGTTTGTATGCTTCAATCCTTTAGTGAGTTTCACAGATGTAACAAACTTGTGCCATTCGGGATTCATGTTGTTCACAAATTTTGAGTTCAACTGAATGTTAGGCATAGTCATCTTGATGTTCCTCATGTCATTCACTAACTTATGAAATCTCACATAGTACTCATAGACACTCTCATCTGGTTTCATCTTGAAGTGCTCAAATTCATCATAGAGTTGGGATTCCCTGTCTTCCATAGTTAATTCTGAACCAGAGAGAAGCATCTTAACGTTATCCCAAACAGCCTTTGCATCGGTGTTATGATTGATCGCCTTGTAGATGTCTTTAGGAAGACCTTGAAGAACAATGTTTGAAGCCCCGATATCCGCATCGAATCTCTTTTTCTCCTCATTATCAAGCTCATTGTACATCTTAGGTCCGTCCATTCCGTGAGACAGAGTACCATCTTCATTAGTATCAAGTATGTCTCTAGTCGTTTCAACCCGATATGGTCCTTCATCAATGGATTTGAGAATGTTTACACCATTTTCCTTTCCAAGGCAATACAATCGATTCGCTGAGCCCAAGAATCGTAGTCGGCTCATCAAGCATTGGTGGACGAGTATCCGAGCCACCGCTTGAACATCCTCGACAACAATGGAGATGACAAATGGGAACAGTGGGAATGTTGGTAGACATGTTAACAGATTATACGGATTTTATAACTCTATGATTAAACCGGAAATAGATTCTTTCACGGATTTTACTAAATCAAGAGAAAACCGTAAACAATCACTCAAGTTGCTAGATGATAAAGTGCTAACTCGCTACCAAATAATGCACTAAGTCGCTAGAAATTAGTGCACTAAGTCGCTAACCCTTAACTCGCTACACGCCTAAGTCGCTAGAGTCCCAAGTCGCCAATGTAAAAGCAAGTCGCTAAGTAGTAACTCGCTCTGCACTAAGTCGCTAGCCAAATTTGTGCAAGAATTGCCACACAAGTCGCTAGATATGCAAGTCGCTAAAGAGCAACTCGCTATGCACTAAGTCGCTACCATTAAGTCGCTAACCGTAGTGGAGATTCCACTACTTGTACTTTAACTCGCTAGCTCTAACTCGCTAGCTTTTATAACTGTAAGTCGCTACAAAACTATGAAGTAAGTCGCTACCAAGAAAACAAGTCCGAGAGCTAAGTCGCTAGCTTGAAAACCAAATAACCTTCACTTTTCAATCCAAAACAACCCAACCAAGATGATTCAAGCTACCAAATGAAAACCTAAACACTTTTGATGATTCTAAACATAAAAGTACCAACAAAATTCAAACTTTAACACAAGAAATCAACCAAATGATGCAAAACCACTAAACTTTTTCAAACTCAAAACCACCTAAAACCACTATAAATCCAAAGATGTGCAAGATATGATCTAACCATGGCTCTTGATACCAATTGTAAGATATAACTTTTCACATACACATCAAACCATAACACAAGGTGGCGAATAAGATGGAATTCTAGAGAGAAAGTTAGAGGTTTTGGGAACTTAGTGAGAGAAAGTGAAAGATATTATTATGAGCTCCAACTCTCTACCTTGGAAGGTAGAGAGTATTTATAGTCTTACATAACTCGCCACACTTTGGGTGGGTCATGGACATAACATACAACTTAAATGGCTTTCTAACGTAAAGACCCGTCTGGAATTTCCCTCCACGGTGTTACTTAACTAAATACTACTTAACTTAAAAGAACTACGACTACGAGCTTTTAGGATAAATATAGACATCAACGATTACATATACTTGAGGTGACCGACTTTTCTTTAATACACGGAATTTCTAATTCCTAACATAAGCACTTAACGAAATTAAAACTAATTTACGAATAATTAAAAACTTAACGAATGTGTGTACGTGATCGATTTTGTACGACGAAAGATTTAAACGTCTCACGTAAAAGTTTGGGCCTCGCCATTTGTTTGATTTTTGGATCCGATGGGCTCGTTTTCTTTTTGCCAAACCGAGAGTCCAAGAAGCCATAAGGGGAGTTTGTTTTGTGTCGTGTGGACTCAAGAGCCGAAGGCCATTGGGCCGTGGGTTTTGTTGTGTTCGGTTGGACTAGGCCGAGACCCAACCCCCTCCTCAAGCCCTAACCGAAAATGCTACCACTATAAATACAATACATAAACACAAAAGTGAAACCCTAGTTTAGTTTGCCTCTCTTTTCTTTTCTCCTATTCGGCGAACCTAGCAACCTTGGTGTCGAGTCTTTTCTTCATCAAAGCTAAGGTATAACATGTTTCTCGTCTTATTTTGATACCACCTAACGTATCATGTGTTGTAACTTGTTTCGTTTAGTCGAGTTTTGTGTTTTCTTTTGTGTCCGAGCCGTGTGAAACCAAACAAAGACAAACCATAATGATTTGAACCTTATAATTATTAAAGAGCTTGTTACGTAATAAGTATTATTGAATCGGATCATGGTTAAGTCAAGCTATATAAGAACCGAACCACATGCATGTGAACCAACCATGTATATGTTTCGCCAAGGTATAAAACATGATAACTTGAATATGTAAAGTACTTAGATGAGCTAGGACTTGCGTAAAGTGTTGTAGCCGAAACCCTAGGTTTGAACCAAACCATATAAGAGTTTTGAAAGTGTGTTTAATAAGTAAAGGTCATGTAAACCTAAACCCTAGAACATAATGAGAGTCGCTTAGGGTTTTGAAGCTAAGAGTGTTAATTCGTTATTTCATGTGTGAGTTATGACTTTTAAACTATTTTCACATTTAACCCTAAACTTTAATAAATGACATAATGAACCCTAATCTACGATATTAATTATAAAACATATAAGTCTCATTAAATTATAAAACCCTAAAGTATGAAGATCACTGAATACACTAAGTATAAACACCAAATATTAAAAGATCATTTAGACGATTATGGAATCATAAATAACATGGACGACCGTTAATGTGTATAGGTTACGAGAAGAAGGAGTAATCCTTTGCTTTCCGTATTACCTTTTCGATCATTTGCTTTGGAATAAGGTGCGAGATATTCGACCTTTTCAAGAAAGGTTCCTTTTAACGTTTTCTTCGTTAGCTTTTGTATTAGGGTTTCCTAAGCCTTTGCTATGAACCCCATTCTGTTTTGTTGAGTTGCTGCTTATCTAAACTTTGATTTACGAATTATGAAACATCGATTTTGAACTATATGATATGAAAACTACGATTTTGGAAATATAAATGATCTTCGGATAAAATATGATCTATATCGGTTATGACATTACGATTTGACCTAAGATAGTTTGACACCGAGCTAAATATTTCACTAGTCATGGGGTTCCATGTCCGTATCGATGATGCACCTCGATATGACTCTAGGGCGATGAGTGATGTTACGCCACGTTCTGGATGGTGAAGCATATTTTGTATATGTAGGAAGGGCGTATGGATGCATCCTAGATCATTATCTCGTTATCCGTTATATGTTATCGATGATTGATCTTTGCGTGCATGCACGTCCTTCATAACTCTGTAGGTCTCCCACAAATGTTGCCTTATGAGAATATGATTATGATCGATATTTGTTTACGGGCTCGTGGTAGTTAACTATAAACTTTATTTGAAAATTCGATTTATACTTTGAAAATGATTATGATTTTGCTATCTTTTGTTCACTATATTTCATATTCGATATCGTTTAGTATTCGCTTTGCTTTCATATCATTCACTGGGCTTTTGAAGCTCGGCCGCATTTTCTTTTCTTCATGGCGGTATCTAAGCATTGGGCGGGTTTTGCTTTGGGATGAGTGCATGAGTGGACTTACCTTAGAGATTTTAGCTTTGATCTTATGATGCCATTTAAGACTTATTATTTCGATATTTTGTTGGAGTTATTTTTCCGTTGGGACCTATGTATTGAAGTCGTTTTGACTTGAATTATTTCCGCATTTATGTTAAGACTTCTTTTGGATATTATGTTTGCTTTGATATGACACCATTACTTGTGATTCCTTTACCCTTGTCGGGTTGGGCGTTACAATTTATGGTATCGAGCCAGTGTTCGACTTGTAGTCGGGACTGTGACATAAGAACCCTAGGTTTGAGACCCTTAGAGCTTAGGCTTTGACTGTGAGGATTGGGTAGACTTTAGGATTCCTTCTGCGAACTTCCATTTCGTATCTCACCTTTGTTCATTTTGCTAATCGTTTGAATATCGTTCGGATGGTTCGAACTCGTACTACCGGTAGCGCGGATGGAGACGATGATGCTACTAACATTGATCTTGCGGTTGCTAATGCTCTAAACACTCTTTTCCTCGGTATTACTACACGAGATGATGGAGCAGTGATCAACAACATTTGTAATCGAATGGTGCTTGGGTAGTGGTGGAGAAATCAACCCACGGGCATTCACACTTGGCTCGGCGTTTGATAGCTCAAGCCTCTTTCTTTAACTTCTTTGCTCTCCAATCGAGGCCGAGGACCGGATCACTCATATTGAGAAGTTGTTTGAAGTATTGGGTTGTGGAGGCAGTTTAAGACTCGTTTGGCGCATTTAAGTTGGAAGGTGATGCTTTGAATTGGTGGAAGGCACTCAAATAGGCACGAGGAGGAGATGCTTTTCTTTGTTACTTGTACTTGGGTGAGTTTGGACTATCTTCTATAACCGTTACTTCCACGATCTTTGAGCAGACAAAGGTATGAGAGGATTATCAAGGAATCTACCGGTTTGATCATGAGAACTCCAATGAGTACATGAGTAGATTTATGAGGTGGTAAGTTTTGTGGAGCGAATCTTTGGAGATGGTAGGCGCCAAGCTAAACACTTCAAGTGGGGATTGAAGAAGTGGGTGTTGGACCGATCGCTAACACCGAGTATGAGGATGTGTCGGCTGCAATGACACACTCGTAACATTGAGATCTTTCATGAGGTTCGGGTTCCAACAATCGTGTCGCGATGGTGATCGGATTCAAGGTAGGACTCAAAGTAATGATTATAAAGGAAATTCGGCGGGAGTTATGATTCGAGGGTCAAGTGGATAGGAGTTATGATCGGTGAGTCGATCGAGGAAGGAATGTGGACTCTAGGCGCCACGAGGCGAGGAATCGAGGATAGCGGTATTGGTAAGAATGGAAATGATCGTCGGAATCAAGGTAACAATAACCGGTTACAACAAGGATCGATCGGCTCGAGGATCAAATCGGTCGTGCTTGGGATCTTACAGTCGTGAGGACGGTGAAGTTTTGCCTCCCCACTATCTATACTACTTGTGGAAAGGCTCATCCGGACCGTGTTTTAAGGCCATCGGTGGATGTTTCTCTTGTGGTTCCACTACTCACAAGATCAAGGATTGCCCTAAGAGGAACCCGGTGATTCACGGAAACTACATCAAGCCGCCAACTACTACCGGGCGTGTTTATGCTACTACTCGAATCGGTAGGCGCACTTGAGTACCATTACGGGCACTCTTTTCATTGATGATTTTTGTCTTCGCTTTATTTGACACGGTGCCACACACTCCATTATATCATCGCATTTGCTAAGAAACTTAATATGAAGCCCAAACCTTTAACGAATCACTTATCGATATCTACGCCTATGAAAAACCACATGATCATTGATCATAAATACGTTAAGTGTCCTCTTCGTTTTGATGATCGTATTCGCTCTGCAAATCTGTATCCTCTCGATATGGTCGACTTTGATATCATTCTAGGCATGGATTGGTTGGCTTATCATAGAGCTTCCATCGACTGCTATGCTAGAACTGTGATCTTTGGAGACATAAAACATCCTGAATTTGTTTATTATGGTTCTCAACCTCTCAAATCTGTTAAGTTCATTTCTGCTATGAAGGCACGGACCATGATTGCTCATGGGTGCCAAGGTTTTCGGCATCCGTGGGGACACATCTTTGGAGAGTCGACATTGAAAATCTTTTGTTGTTTGTGAATTCACCGACGTTTTCCGATGAACTTCTGGTCTTCCTCCGGTAGAAGTTGAGTTTAGCATTGAGTTAATTCACAGTCTTGAACCGATTTGAAGGCTCAGTGTCGTATGGCCCTTGTAGAGGCGAAGGAGTTGAAGGAACAGTGCAAGAGATGATAGAAAATGGATTTATTCGACCCGGTGTTTCTCCATGGGGTGCACTGTTTTATTTGTGAAGAAGAAGGATGGAAGCATGCGTCTATGTATCGACTACCGTGAACTCAACCGTATTACTATTAAGTAACGTTATCCTCTTCTACGTATAGATGATTTGTTTGATCAAGCGCAAGGAGCTAAGTTCTTTTCTAAGATTGATCGAGATCGGTTATCATCACTCGTGTGAGGGAGCAAGATGTTCCTAAGACCGCGTTTCGTACGGATATGGTCATTATGAATTTCTCGTTATGCCTTCGGTTTGACAAATGCGCTGCGGTATTTATGGACCTAATGAATCGTGTTTTCCATGAGTTTCTCGACAAGTTTGTTATTGTTTTCATCGGCGACATTTTAGTTTACTCCAAGTTTGAAGAAGAGCATGAACAACATCTCGGATAGTTTTGGAGATTTTGAGGAAGAAGAAGTTGTCGCCAAATTTTGAAGTGTGAATTTTGGTTAAGACAAGTCGCGTTCCTTGGTCATATTGTATCTGCAGATGGTATCACCATGGATCCGTCTAAGGTTGAGGCTATCACTAAGTGGCCAAGACCTACGACGGTGGTGAGGTTAGGAGTTTTCTAGGACTTCTTTGGTTACTACCGACGTTTTGTAGAAGGTTTCTCTTGATTAGCTTTGCCCTAACCCAACCGATGAGAAAAGGTGAAAAGTTCGTATGGACGGATGAACGAGAAAAGAGCTTTGAGGAGTTGAAACGGAGATTGGTGTCCGCTCCTATTTTGACTCTTCCATCTAGTTCTGGAGGATATCAAATTTATAGTGATGCATCTAAGAAAGGACTAGGCTGTGTTTTGATGCAACATGGAAAAGTAATAGCTTACGCTTCAAGGTAACTAAAACCTTATGAGGAGAATTACCCAACTCATGACCTTGAGTTAGCTGTTGTGGTGTTCGCGTTGAAGATCTGGAGACATTACTTGTATGGAGGCGTGTGACATTTTCACCGATCATAAGAGTCTCAAGTATATTTTCACTCGGAAAGAACTTAACATGAGACAAAGAAGATGGTTAGAACTTTTAAGGATTATGACACTAACATTCATACCATCCGGTAAGGCTAATGTAGTTCTTGGCGACTTAGCCGGAAATCGAGTATTCTTGCAAGTATTGAGATTGAATCTAGGATTCTTCGTGACTTAGAGAGTTTGGATGTTGAGCTATGCGTCTGAGGTTTTGATGGATCTTGGGCTAGTATGAAGGTGGAGTCGAACCTTATAGTGCAAATTAAAGAAGCTCGAGAAAGATGATGGTGAGCTGGGGCGTGGCGCAAAATGTTGAAGAAGGTAAGCGAGACGGAGTTTAAGGTTGATGATGACGGTATTGTATGGTATGAAGATAGGCTTTGTGTTCCCAATGATCGGTGCCATTGAGAAAGTTATGGTGAAGCTCATAGTTCTCCTTTCACTATCCATCCTAGTTCTACCAAGATGTATAGGGATTTGAAACAAGATACTTTTGGTGGAATGGCATGAAGCAAGATGTGGCGGCGTTTGTGTCGAAGTGTATGATTTGTCGGCGAGTTAAGATTGAACATCAAAGGGCTAGTGGATGTTGCAACCATTGGATATTCCGACATGGAAGTGGGATAAGATATCTATGGATTTTGTGGTGGACTACCTCTTACTCGGAAGAAGCATGATGCGATTTGGGTAGTTGTTGATCGATTAACCAAATCGCTCATTTCTTACCAATCAGAAAGGATTATGGTATTGGTAGATTGGCGAGATTTTTCGACAAGAGATAGTTAGACTTCATGGTACTCGGCATCTATTGTGTCCGATAGGGATCCGCGTTTTACTTCTCGTTTGGAAAGGTTTGCAAAAAGCTTGGGGTACTCGACTTAATTTTAGTACGGCATTTCATCCTCAAACGGATGGTCGATCGAGAGGACTATTCGGACCTTAGAGGACATGCTAAGGGCTTGTGCTTTAGAATGGACCTGCGGTGGGATGAATATTTGTGTTTAGTAGAGTTTGCATACAACAACAGGTTGGCATGCTAGCATTAAGCGACACCGTTTGAACTTCTTTATGGAAGAAAATGTAGAGCACCTACTTGTTGGGATGAAGTAGGTGAACACTTAATTGAAGGTCCGGAAATGATTGAGATCACTAATGAGAAAGTAGCTGTTGCTAGAGAAAAGTTGAAGGAGGCTAGGTCTCGTCAGAAAAGTTATGCCGACAAGCATCGTCGTGATTTAGAATTTCGGGTTGGAGATCGTGTATTTCTGAAAGTCTCGCCGTTTAGAGGTGTGAAACGTTTTGGAATCAAGGGCAAGCTCAGTCCTCGATTCATCGGTCCGTTTGAAATTTTGGAGCGTATAGGAGAAGTTTCGTATCGGTTAGCACTTCCGCCTCAGTTATCGCATGTTCATGATGTTTTCCATGTATCTCTTCTAAGGGGATACAATTATCATCCGTTATACGTTGCTTCTTATCCGTTTGATCAAATTCAATCCGATATGTCTTTATCTGAAGAACCGGAAGCTATTTTAGAAAGACAAGAAAGAGTCATGAGAAACAAAGTCATTCCGTTCGTTAATATTCTTTGGAAAAATCACCCGGAGCGTGAGGCTACTTGGGAAACCGAAGAGTCGATGCGAGCTAGTTATCCTCATTTCTTTGAATAGTTTGGTATGTTCTCATTTCGTTTTCGTTTCGTTTCATTCAATTTTCGAGGACGAAAATTCTTCTTTTAGAGGGGAAGAATTGTAAAACCTGAAAATCTAAAACATAGATAAAGACTAAAATACCCTCGAAATCAAAAATTATAAAATACGTAAAATACGTTTATAAGCATTTAACGAAATTAAAACTAATTTACGAATAATTAAAAACTTAACGAATGTGTGTACGTGATCGATTTTGTACGACAAAAGATTTAAACGTCTCACGTAAAAGTTTGGGCCTCGCCATTTGTTTGATTTTTGGATCCGATGGGCTCGTTTTCTTTTTGCCAAGCCGAGAGTCCAAGAAGCCATAAGGGGAGTTTGTTTTGTGTCGTGTGGACTCAAGAGCCGAGGCCATTGGGCCGTGGGTTTTGTTGTGTTCGGTTGGACTAGGCGAGACCCAACCCTCCTCAAGCCCTAACCGAAAATGCTACCACTATAAATACAATACATAAACACAAAAGTGAAACCCTAGTTTAGTTTGCCTCTCTTTTTTTTTTCTCCTATTCGGCCGAACCTAGCAACCTTGGTGTCGAGTCTTTTCTTCATCAAAGCTAAGGTATAACATGTTTCTCGTCTTATTTTGATACCACCTAACGTATCATGTGTTGTAACTTGTTTCGTTTAGTCGAGTTTTGTGTTTTCTTTTGTGTGTCGAGCCGTGTGAACCAAACAAAGACAAACCATAATGATTTGAACCTTATAATTATTAAAGAGCTTGTTACGTAATAAGTATTATTGAATCGGATCATGGTTAAGTCAAGCTATATAAGAACCGAACCACATGCATGTGAACCGAACCATGTATATGTTTCGGCCAAGGTATAAAAACATGATAACTTGAATATGTAAAGTACTTAGATGAGCTAGGACTTGCGTAAAGTGTTGTAGCCGAAACCCTAGGTTTGAACCAAACCATATAAGAGTTTTGAAAGTGTGTTTAATAAGTAAAGGTCATGTAAACCTAAACCCTAGAACATAATGAGAGTCGATTAGGGTTTTGAAGCTAAGAGTGTTAATTCGTTATTTCATGTGTGAGTTATGACTTTTAAACTATTTTCACATTTAACCCTAAACTTTAATAAATGACATAATGAACCATAATCTACGATATTAATTATAAAACATATAAGTCTCATTAAATTATAAAACCCTAAAGTATGAAGATCACTGAATACACTAAGTATGAACACCAAATATTAAAAGATCATTTAGACGATTATGGAATCATAAATAACATGGACGACCGTTAATGTGTATAGGTTACGAGAAGAAGGAGTAATCCTTTGCTTTCCGTATTTACCTTTTCGATCATTTGCTTTGGAATAAGTGCAGATATTCGACCTTTTCGATAAGGTTCCTTTTAACGTTTTCTTCGTTAGCTTTTGTATTAGGGTTTCCTAAGCCTTTGCTATGAACCCCATTCTGTTTTGTTGATGCTGCTTATCCGAACTTTGATTTACGAATTATGAAACATCGATTTTGAACTATATGATATGAAAACTCGATTTTGGAAATATAAATGATCTTCGATAAAATATGATCTATGTCGGTTATGACATTACGATTTGACCTAAGATAGTTTGACACCCGAGCCAAATATTTCACTAGTCATGGGGTTCCATGTCCGTATCGATGATGCACCTCGATATGACTCTAGGCGATGAGAGTGATGTTACGCCACGTCTGGATGGTGAAGCATATTTTGTATATGTAGGAAGGGCGTATGGATGCATCCTAGATCCATTATCATTATCATTATATGTTATCGATGATTGATGATGCGTGCATGCACGTCCTTCATAACTCTGTAGGTCTCCCTACAAATGTTGCCTTATGAGAATATGATTATGATCGATATTTGTTTACGGGCTCGTGGTAGTTAACTATAAACTTTATTTGAAAATTCGATTTATACTTTGAAAATGATTATGATTTTGCTATCTTTTGTTCACTATAATTCATATTCGATATCGTTTAGTATTCGCTTTGCTTTCATATCATTCTCACCGGGCTTTTGAAGCTCACCGCATTTTCTTTTCTTCCGGGCGGTATCTAAGCATTGGAAGTCGGGTTTTGCTTTGGGATGAGTGCATGAGTGGACTTACCTTAGAGATTTTAGCTTTGATCTTATGATGCCATTTAAGACTTATTATTTCTGATATTTTGTTGGAGTTATTTTTCCGCTGGGACCTATGTATTGAAGTCGTTTTGACTTGAAATATTTCCGCATTTATGTTAAGACTTCTTTTGGATATTATGTTTGCTTTGATATGACACCATTACTTGTGATTCCTTTACCCTTGTCGGGTCGGGGCGTTACAATAATGTTATGCTCTCAACATGTGTTGACCACAATGAACCACATGATTACAATGCTACTCAATTGCATATAATGATTATGCGAAAATAGGCTTTACTATGTTATCTATGAGGGATTTTACGAGCTTTTATGTTGATAAAGTTATTAAGGCATGTGAAGGGTTGAATAATTGGTTAAATGACGTCCGTGTAAAAAAGATAAATTAATTTGTAAAATGTTTAATCTCCAATTGTGTATATGCATATGGTTTTTTTAATGACTTTTTTCGTAATATACAAGTCATTACTTATTTTTATCTTTTTCTTTAAAATACCCGTGAATTTCACGGAGTCTTTTAGCTAGTATAACATATGATCCTCTTTACAAGCCTTATACGTATTATAGTAATTTTCAAATGCCTTAACACTATTTATACGAAATAGTTAACATATGTCGTTAAATAATGGATCATCAAATCTTCTATTCAAATATATATATTTACACATATTTAATGATCGTATATAATAACATACACAATTGGATTTTTTTTTTATAGTTATATTAGTACAAGATAATACTACCCATTAGAAAAATTAGAAAACCCAGCCCACATTGGAATAACTAAGCAACCTAGCGAGGGTGATACCCACGTTATATAATTTAGAGACGTATAACCCTAAAGTCATTCTCATACACGGCCATGGAGTCTTCTAAGGTATGTTTTATAAAGTTAGGGTTTTTATTTTAGTTTCTTAAGTTTATTGTTTGTTATGATATTGCTTTGTTGTGTTTGTTGATGAATTAGGGTTAGTTAAGTTGAAGATGTTGAAGTAACTGCAACTCGATGATATGCAAATATTTACGGTGAATAGCAAATTGCCATAAAGTTATTGTTGTAACTAATAAGTTGACCGTACGCAATACTGAATTTATGTGAGTGTTTGGATGAGTTTATTTTATGTGCTTATTGCTTATTGAGATTTCAAGAAGCTGATGTGACTACTTTTCCTAGCTTAATATTATATCGAGCTTATGGCTTATATAAGCTAAAAACTCGGGTTGCATTGGCTTTTCAAAATTTTAATAAGTGACAAGCCTATATAATAAGCTCATCCAATGATACAAACACCCCCTTTAGATAGGTTTTTGTGTTTCCTTAGTGTTAAGTGTTATGATAATGATAGATGTGTACATACAGCGGAAAATCTCTAGCTTATTCTAATTGATTTGTAATTCTTTTCATATATGGTGTTGCTTTTTAGTATATGATGCGTATGTTTTTCTTTATTGCCTAGGAACATTTATCTTTGGAACACTAGTTTAGTATATGATGCGTATGCTTTTTAGTATATGATGCGTATGTTTTTCAATTATTATTCCCAAGTGATTTAAAGCTTGCATGATCTTATTTAGCATGATATACTCTGGCACTATATACGAATTATTGGTGTTAAATAATAAATATATACTTATTACTAGTTTTTTACAGGTTATAAACTTACTTATTTGTTCCTTAAAGGACATATGAATAAAATAACACTTTATTTTCAGATAATTTTTCTATACATAGATGTATAAAACGATTTATCAATCATATATATATATATATATATATATATATATATATATATATATATATATATATATATATATATACTAATTAAGGGGTTGTTTGTTTCATCTTAAGGCTTATTTGGGTTTGGGTACTGTTTCATAAGCTCTAATAAACTTATATAAGCGAAAAGTTTTAAAATAAGCCACAAAAAGTGAGCTTATGAAGCATGAGCCCAAAACCAAATAAGCTATATAAGCCGAAACAAATACCCCCTAATAATGTAGACTTATGCCTAACTAAGCAATTCTATGATGTAAATAATTCAAAATTGTCCCTATTAACCCTAAATATTATTTTCTATTTGTATTGCAGCAGGATTGTGCAATATGCATGGAGACGATGAAACCAAAAGATGGCCATGCCATCTTCACTGCAGAATGCTCACATTCCTTTCATTTCCATTGCATTACATCAAATGTAAAACATGGAAATCGAGTCTGTCCTGTTTGCCGAGCATTATGGAAAGAAATCCCTTTTCAAGGTATGCCTCCACAGCAAACTCACATTGACCACTCTGTTCTATTTCAAGCACAAGAACCATCCGTCTTTGATGATGATGAACCTGTCAATCAGGAATCAGAAGAAATGCATTCCGGTAACTCTGATTCCGATGAAGGAATCGAAATTAAGACATACACTGAAATTCCTTCGGTAGCAAAGTCAGAGAAGTTTGATGATTTTGGCATTTTAATAAATCTCAAAGCACCTGTCACTCAAGAAAGTCAGAATGCACGAACACCTATTGATCTTGTGACAATTCTTGATATTAGTGGTAGCATGAGAGGTTCAAAGATTGTGCTATTAAAACAAGCTATGGGTTTTGTGGTGCAAAATCTTGGCCCGTTAGACAGACTGTCGGTAATATCATTTTCTTCTTCAGCCCGTCGTGTGTTTCCACTTCGTCGTATGTCTGAGATTGGAAAACAAGAATCTCTACCGTTGATTAACTCATTGGTTGCTAGTGGTGGGACGAATATAGCTGAGGCCTTAAAAAAGGGATCGAAAGTGATGACTGACCGGAAGTTCAAGAATCCAGTGAGCGGTATGATACTTTTGTCAGATGGTCAGGACAGTTGCAATCATGGATCTTTAACATTACCTGACACTCGCATACCAATTCACACATTTGGGTTTGGGGCGGATCATGATGCAAATTTATTGCACTCTATTTCAGAACAGTCTGGAGGGATGTTTTCGTTCATACAAGCTGAGAATGTGATACAAGATGCTTTTGCTCAGTGTATAGGTGGGCTTCTGAGTGTAGTGGTTCAAGAATTACGTGTTGAAGTCGAGTGTGTTCATCCTGCATTGCGGCTCGGATCGATCAAAGCTGGGAGCTATAAAGTGGGTATGGACGGTGATGGTAGATCGGGGTTCATTGAGGTTGGAGATTTATATGCTGAAGAAGAGAGGGATTTTCTCTTATCAATGGATATTCCGGTTATTGAGTCAGAAAATGAAATGCCATTGGTGAAATTTAGACTTATTCACAAGGACCCATCAAAGAATACATTCGTGACCATTGAAGGAAACGAAGTGACAATATTGAGGCCCGAAACTGTGGGTAACCAAACAGTGTCACTTGAAGTTGACAGACAGAGAAACCGTCTTAGGGTTGCTAGTGCACTTGCTGACGCTCGTGTGGCGGCTGAAAACCGTAACCATACACAAGCAACAATGATGCTTAGAAATTGCCAGGAAGAGTTGTTGGAATCGGCTTCGTTTCGCGGTGGAGACCAGTATGGGGCTCTGTTGGCTGATGAAGTGGGTATAATAATGAGGGGAACGGCTAATCCTACTGCATATAAAGCAGAAGGAAGGGCTAGAATGTTGTCAGGGTGGGGCGCACATTCAAGGCAGCGGGCGATGTATGGGGGAGGGGGCGCGACGCAGGCTTACGAAACACCAATAATGGCAGAAAAGGTTAGAAAATCTCGAGAAGATCAATCTACACGTTTTCAGCGCCGCAAATCCTAAACAGTTTTCGCTGTTTAGATTTGTGTCGTTATTTTAGTTTGAAAAATGAAAAAGTAAGGTTAGGTTGAAAATGATTGGTTTAGTTTTTTCATGTGGATTTGGATTTGGATTTGATTTTTTGTGGGAATAATTGTTTTTGGATTATAGAAAATTGATAATCTCTGTTTTCTTGTTTTGCGGTTTCTTATCAGAAATTGGGATATATGTTTGATCTAAATTTTTGTTTTTGTTGTTACAAACTTACAATCTTCTAAACATTTTATTATTACTAATCTTACTGCTAGCTTGTTTGTAAAAAATAAGTTTCCTATTAAACAGAATATACATCATGGTCGCTCAATAAATAAAGTTAAATTTGATAATTAGTTAATAGTGTTTGGTTAGTATCTTTCATTAACTGTGACTGTAATAGAAGTATTGGAACCAAGACCTGTTACACTCACACAAAATATGGTGTATTTAATTTTATCTTTGAACCAAATGATTCAAACGACCTACAGTAAGATCTTTTTGTTTGAAAAACTTTGTTCCACTGATATACCATGTGTAGATATTGGCAAGATCTGTTAAATATTGTATGGTTCAAATTTTTGGTTAGACGATATTTCATTGTTTTATTGAGCAGTCGATATTTATAACTTGTTAGGCGACACTTGTAATACCATGTGTAGCATCTTTGGGTCACAGTGGCATCCAGGCTAATACGCTCGTAATTTTATCACAAAATTTTATATGCAAAGTCTAAATTGTATTTATACTACTAGTTTTGACCGTGCACTTGCAGTTTTCTAAATATACGTGTTGTGTTGGGTTTTACTAATCATAACAATTATATAAAACAAGTAAACATCATCAAAGCATGCATTTGTTCCGACATGATGCAGTAATTAGGAATAATATATATAAGTAATTAACCGAACAAGAAAGTGCGTCACCTTTTAGAATTCAAGAATCAAACAATGATTGAACAAGAACTAAAACCCAAAACCCTAACTTTAGGGTTTATGTAATTCGACCCAAAAGAGATCGACCACCAAGGAATACACAAGCTCAAGCGTGCTTGTCCTTCGTTCTTGTACACACGTACTATTAGCGATTTGATGTGAAAAGCTAGTTCCTTGAATCACAAATAAAACCAAACACTTGTTTCTTTAGTTAAGCAAAATCGAAACCCTTATGGTGAGGGGTGTTCGACCGGCCACAAAAGAAAGAGGGAGAGAAGAGGAGAAATTAGGTATATTGGTGATCCAAGGTTGGGAGAATAATGAATACAAGGGTTTGTATTTATAGTTTCTCAAAACTTGGTGACCAAGAAATCCCACCTCCTTGGGTTGGGTAGCCCACGACCGCCAAGCCATCCCAAAAGGATTCGGATCCTTCTTGTCCACTAATTTCATTCTTAGTCCTCGTAGTTTATATTTAACGATCGTTAGCCAAACCTCGTTAAATATTAACCACCGTTAAGTATTTATTTCGTGACTAATAATTAATAATAATAACGTTTTATATATTATAATTATTTACATCAATTCTCATACGTAATGTGTGCAATCCGAAGTCTCGAGTTCGAATCCGGTCATACTAATATTAATAATTATCCATAAACCTTTCACTCCCACTGGATATTACTTAATATAGTAATGACATTGGTTAGTCTAGCTTTCACACGCCAATGCCCCGGATCAAATCGAGTATGGTCTCTGGAAAAACCATTTAATGATTCATCATTTTACTTATCCTTTTGTTACTAATACTACATTAACTATGAATATGGATCAAGTCATTTCATAAGTTAATATTCATTTCTCGTTGTATTTTGATTGAACAAGATTACCAAATCATCCGAACGTATTCCGGATAGATCTTGGGTAAGGCCTTACAAACATCTTGCCAATCCTACGAGGGGCCCAAATATAGTATTATGCTTTGAAACAAATTCAAAGGAACAAATTCTCTTGAGTACAAACATAACTCATGAACTTTGTAACACTTCCGAAAATAGCCCTTATAACTACCGATTCACGGATAGCGTTAGACTATCTTACACAAGTGCACTACATTCACAATGCTTATCCGGTATCTCAAGTCCGAGGATAAACACTTTATGATATACTTAATGACAAAGATCCATAAAGTATCATCATGTAAAGTTGGGATCATCCTATATTCAATTCATTGAATATCATGTAATTGGCATGTCCCACGCATCAATATACTTAAAGTATATTCTACTAAAACTCAGATTTGTCTTAATTCAATGACATTCCCACATCATTGATCGACAACGGACTTTTAGAATAACATAAGTTATTCACGGATTAAACATGCAAATATAGGATATAATATTAAGAAAGTGAAAATAAACATAACCAATATTTTATTTCATTTAAATAATATTTGTTCATAACATCCCTTATCCAAATACTAAATAGATCAATACATGATAATACTTGGTTAATGAATTATGTCTCAAGTAATAACAATCATACTTGTTGACAAGGCATAGTTTCAACTAACTTTGATATATCGAATTTTGAGAATACTTATTTCAAGAATTCAACTAGTGAAGTTCTTGTATGTGTGCATTCAAAATATTTTGATATTGCCACATAATATTTCATAAAGTGTGTGACATTCTCAACACCAATTTATGACAATCAAACTTTCAAACATTTTAAAGTTTAAAGTATTCTTATTCTTTATTGTATAATGCAACTATGCTCTTAGTTGAGCACAACTAGTTCACATGGCCATCCACAAGGATGAAATCCTCCCATGACTAGTATTGAGTATCATCTCAATTATACCAGCATCATTGTATACAAACAACAATATGCTCTTTAAAAATTTCGTAAACTCCAATATCTACAGTGTAATGTTTGATGCCTTCCAAACTTTCAAGTTTGTTGGCTATGACAATTTCACAACAATTGCTGTATTGCTCATCCATAGAATTTTGAGAGCAAATCCAGGCTGAGGAATGTAATTCTAGATTCAAACATATTCCATTAGAATATTCATTACACTAGTTATCTAATAACTTCATTAGATATCAATGTTGTCAAATCATCTTGCATTCAAGCATGATACAACAGTAACATGATGTACATGAAAATCCTTATATCAAACGAAGATTTAATTCATGTTCTACATATCCATTTTCCAAATGATATATCATGTTCTTTTAGACTCATTTATTTATCCGCACATGTTTATTAATAATAAACATATTTTCCAAGGTTGTATGTCTTATTTTCTAAATCTTTCAAGTGAAGTTCCATTCCAAACCAGAACTTAACATTTTATCTTAGATGGAATGTTACTACCCACAACATATAAGATTTAAAGAAAATAAACACAATACTCCCACTAGCTTTCAGGAATACTTAGAAATTATCTTATTTTAATTTTTAAACCAAACTTTGATTTAATAGTTAAACATAAGAATCATCTCCTAGATGCATGCATATATCCATTCATGGATTCTTGCATTTTGTACATTTCCAAAGATTATGTGAATTCATAAAACTCCTTTCGATTACTTATCGTCCTCGCAAAAGCAATCACACAAGAAATAGTTTTAATATTCCATTGTCATTTTTCATATCAATGAAAATAATTATGACAATTATAATCATTATATATTTAATGTGTCAAGGAAAGAATATTCAATCACAGTTAATTGCTTAAGTGTGATTAATAATCTTGTCACAAGTCATGCATTAAACACGTGTACAATTTTGTCCATATGATTTCTACACAAAGAATTTAAACCGCTAGGGTTTTCCTTCCTTTGAAGAAACTCATCTTTATTAAGATAAACCAAGTTTACAAAGTTGATTATCTCTTTGACAAAGATCTTAACATTCATAGTATGAATAATTTACCACAATTCAATATTAGGTAAAATATCATTATGATTAACGTGTTTACCATGATCCCGTAATTCATATTTCTCATCATATCAAATATCGAGATATCCTTGCGGATCTATGAATGAGAATTCCATCATTTTGAGGTATATCATATATGACCTCATCATGATATTCACTAGTGTGCTTTAGAAGATTATGTGTTTTGTAATTGTAATTTAATCTCTTCAAGATCTAAACAAAACTCCCACTTGCTTTTGTAATTTAAAGACTATCTATAAATACTTTAGCAATTAGAACAACACTAAATTGTTTTCTTTTGGGATATTACAAATCACATTAACAGTTCAAATCTTGTTCAATAATAACCTACTCCATAAGTAGTTTTAACAAATCGAACTTCAATATAAGACTCAATGTGATTCATCACATTCCATACTAAAATGGTGTCTTATTAATCTTCTAGGTTTGAGTTTTATTAAGTATATCCAATCAATACTCAATTTTCTAACCTTGATAACTTTTGGAAGAAAAGAAGATATAGTTATCTTGAATCAAACAATATAACAAATATTTGATTCTTCTAACTGAACATTCCTTATACATACAGTATTTCATTAGAATTAATATTGTAAGACAATCTAACAATATTTAAGATAAACATATTCCTTTTGGCCTACCTATTTACCAACTAAGTCAACTTAATGGTATAATAGAATATCCAAGCCAATTGCATGTTTTATAACTTAAGTATTCTTTGACTAAGTCAAAAGACATAACAGTTATAGTATCTTACTTTATATTATAAGTCTTTAAAAGACTTCATGTTTATGAATCTATACAAAATCACATAACCATGTATAATTTAAAGTTATTATGAACACCACACCATGGTTTCAATTAATTAATTTTCAAGTTAATATACTACTCTATCTATTTATGTCATTCTAAAAATACATAAATATTTAAGATAGTATTACTTTATTTATTTATGTCATTCCAAGATGTGTCCAACTTAAGAAACTGTAAAACATCCACGCCCGATCCCACGACAAGTGGAGATTTACCTTGAGATTACAATCTAGCCAAGATCTCACTTAAAACTAAAATGTAACTTCAAGTGTTTCTATATTTTGAATGACATAAGACATAAAAGTAGTCTATGCTATAATCTTGACACATGTTCTTTAAGCAAGACAATCTTATTAGAATGTTAATCTCTTGTCATACGATCAAGAGAATCCATTAATCATATTTGTATGTGTTGTTCCTTTGCACACAATAAATGCTTCTCCCACTTGCATAGAACAACACCATATAGCACACAAACAACACGACTTGCATTTTGTTTATGTGAACAATATGATAGTGTCATATATATATATAAGCATTACAAGTAGATGTAGGACCACCGAATTATCAAGGAATCATTCATGACTATCCTTGAGAATATGAATGTCTACATTTTTGAACGTAATGTATTATTTCAAGAAAATCTAGAAATAATCAAGTTACTACCAAGATAATAAATCTTGTAACTCCCACGAATTAGACAACGTTACAATAATGTCTTATTCAAGAATACACCATACTCCCACCGGACTTGACAACATTGTAAGTGTTTCATTAACCGATGAAAATAGCATGCTATTACGTTACTACCCCTTTGTAAGACCATTCGTAACAATTACTTAGGTAATAAAAGAGTGTATTCTACTCTGTAGATGATGAATCATCCATCATACTATTAACTTGAAAAATTGAGCATGCAATTTCTTCCTTAATAGGTCTACTATCCCCACAATGGTGTGTAGCACCTTTAATTCGTCAAATCAAAACAACTAGATAAAATATACTAGTTTGTCTTTTACCAATTTTGCGGTAATTAGTCTAGATTCTAATTTAATAACTCATAAAATGTCAAACATGTTTTCTAGTTGACCAAAATGTCATATAAGAATTAAATCACCAACAGAGGGTAATGAAATCTCTCAAGGAAAACATGATGTGCAATTTTCTTAACTATTAAAGTTGCTATGAGTTATATTAGAATTTAGACAATTCTAATGTTCCTAACATACCTTTCTCAATCATGAAAAGGAATAGGATTGAGTCTCACTCTTCTTCCATGGAAAAGAGTTTATGTTTGTCTTTTAGTAAATTTTTCTTGATCAAACATTTGTTTGAAAACAGAACTAGATCAATTTACCAAAGCCCAAACTACGTTTACGGTTTAATGTTGCATTAATACAATCAAAAGAATCAACAAAATTCAATTTTAGTATTTTCGATAATTAAATCTTTCAAGAAAATAAAATACCCTTGGTCAATATTCATATTAACCATAGAATTTTCCTTGAATCTAGGACCCTCATTATCATAGTTTCACCACATCGCTTGATCGCTAGTGATGAAAGTATAGAATAGGTAATTGTCGAAGAACAATAATTGACAAACAAGTTTGCAATTCCTAGAAAATATGGGATTTACAATTTTGCCAAAACAATTAATGCAAAATGTAAGCATGTTTCATCCCATCTTATGCCTTAAGTCATAGGTCTCACTAACTAACTTAATTAAGTTGTCTAACTTAGAAACGCAAATCATAAAGTTGAGGTCTCACACAACAAAATAATTTACCTTGTTATTGTAATCTAGATCAAGGTCTCACATAACTAAATTACAATTTCAAGTGTTTCATATCATTAGATGGCATAAACATAAATTTAAAGGGTACAATTTTTGACGTGTTATCAAAACTTATGTATAAAGAAGCATGCATACAACTTTATAACACAAAATTTTCGAAAACCTTACATAAGATTTTAATTTCTAAGATTAAATTCTACAAAGTTTTAATCGATGCGTTGAGAAACTTACAACTTTGCACTAAGATGCTTCGTACATAGAATGGTTATACTAGGTAGCTCCAATCGAACTCACAGAGGGCGAGGACCGTAAGCGCAAAAGCATAACCTTAGACATCCATTTAGTGCGATCATGCGCACTTCTTAAACAACCCTTTATAGTTTGTTCTAGTGGGTGAGCCGTTCTAACCATTTAGTACAATCGCATCAATCGATTAAAAGTTCAAGAATAATACTTAGATAACAAATCGGTTTCGCCATTATTTAGTCCATTTAATTTTCTATTCATAAAAACCCTTTTGCTTACTAACATGTCAAACAATATATAAACAAAAAAGTATTTTAATAAAAATTAAAAGGAACTCAAATAATATATACATATAACATAACAATTAACATATGTAAAAACAATTAGCCACATGCATAATTATTTCGATAAAACCTAATAAACAATTCTAGGCGTAAAAAATGCATACATCAACTAGGGCTTTCAACTACAAGGTAGATGAGCCACATACATCGACAAGTCGATTGCGTAAGCCAAAATCAATAGTATACCAAATAGCACATAACGAATTTTTATTAGTTATAATTGAGGTCTTCCCCAATTCAATAATTATTAAATAAATAGAACATGTGTGTATCACTTAACAATTAATCAATAAACAATAAACAATACTCCATGGCAAAACATGCATGTTCCACCATGGATCCCGCATAACAATTATCACCCAAGATACGCATATTACATGGCACATAACAATTATTCATTAATTAACCACATAAAATAAGCATGCAATCATAGGGTTTCTACAAGTTTTACAAAATTAAAACCTAATTAAATAAAATAAGGGTAATCGACCCATACATTAAAAAATTAGGGTTTCGAATTCAAAACCCTAGAAACCATAAAAAGCATGCATATAATCATAAAGATCCAATTTTATGTGTTTGGTAATTAATTACATCATATTAACGGCTCTTGATGCCATTGTTGGGTTTACTAATCATAACAATTATATAAAACAAGTAAACATCATCAAAGCATGCAGCGGAAGTAATTAGGAATAATATATATAAGTAATTAACCGAACAAGAAAGTGCGTACCTTTTAGCAATTCAAGAATCAAACAATAATTGAACAAGAACCAAAAACCCAAAACCCTAACTTTAGGGTTTATGTAATTCGACCCAAAAGAGATCGACCACCAAGGAATACACAAGCTCAAGCGTGCTTGTCCTTCGTTCTTGTACACACGTACTATTAGCGATTTGATGTGAAAAGCTAGTTCCTTGAATCACAAATAAAACCAAACACTTGTTTCTTTAGTTAAGCAAAATCGAAACCCTTATGGTGAGGGGTGTTCGACCGGCCACAAAAGAAAGAGGGAGAGAAGAGGAGAAATTAGGTATATTGGTGATCCAAGGTTAGGAGAATAATGAATACAAGGGTTTGTATTTATAGTTTCTCAAAACTTGGTGACCAAGAAATCCCACCTCCTTGGGTTGGGTAGCCCACGACCGGCCAAGCCATCCCAAAAGGATTCCGGATCCTTCTTGTCCACTAATTTCATTCTTAGTCCTCGTAGTTTATATTTAACGACCGTTAGCCAAACCTCGTTAAATATTAACCACCGTTAAATATTTATTTCGTGACTAATAATTAATAATAATCGCTTTTATATATTATAATTATTTACATCAATCTCGAGTTCGAATCGGTCATACTAATATTAATAATTATCCATAAACCTTTCAATGTGTGCAATCCGGGTAATGGAAAATGTAAAACAAGTCTCGAGTTCAAAATGAATCCGGTCATACTAATATTAATAATTATCCATAAACCTTTCAACGGTTTACTACCTTTAAATACACGAAATACAAATTATAAGGTGTATTACAGTGATTCTGTCTTTTTAAGTTGTAGCACTAATCTATCACGAGGAATGTGGTTCTATAATTTTTCTTAGAGATGTCAATTTGTGTCCAAAAAAGAAAAAAAAGAAGCTAACTTGGGTAATTTTGTATAAATATTTGGCACATTTAGCATTTTTTTTAATTTTTATATGGGCATGTATTGCCCATTTAAAAGTTAAATGGGCATTAACGGGCACATAGTTTTTTACAATTGGAGAACATTATAATTGTGTTTAATAAAAAACTTAGATGTAAGATTTTTTAAATATAAATGAGAAGTTATATTTAAGGAATTTATTTCGTTGTTTTTGGTATTTTTTTAAAGCGATTCGTATAACATGTGACCGTTTGGCCCGTGCCCGTTTAAGCCAGTGCCTGTTTAGCCCGTGCCACCTCTTTTCTTAAGCATCTTGATGGTTTGGTATTTGAAGCAATGGTCAATAATATATATATATCTGTAATAATGTGTTTTTATCTGTGCATGAGAAGCAACACTTTAACCCGCCTTCATTTCTTTTTGTCTTAATTTTTGGATTGATTAGATGGCGATTGGTTGTATTTTCACAGGATCTTTGAGTAACACAGAGTCTTCAAAGAGAGAATTGAAGCATAATTCCTCTAAGGGAACTGCCTCTACATCGTGCATCTCAATTGCTAAGGCACTATGAAACCGCATTCTGAATATTCCGTATAAAGGACAGTTGGCTTTATGAAAAGAACATAATCACAGTATTCAAATTTTAGAATGTGATTGACGCTTCATCATCCAAATTACATATGGTGAAACTGAAAATCCGTTGTGTAGCTACCTGCCGGTTTTCGGGTGGGTCCCAAGTTTTATATTTAAAACCACATACAAACCATAAACCAAATGAGATTTAATCCGATCAAAACTCATTTCACCCGAAAATGTAAAACCAAAGAGTAGTTGGGTCGGCTGGTTTTCGGGTGTACCCGTTTAATAAACACCCCTAGTATTCTTTAGTTGTTGTTTAAGGAGACAAGATGCCTTTAAAATTCCCTAACAACGCCTGCCCAAGATGCCTTCAAAATCCAAGGTGCTACGGACAGTATTATAAATTTATGATCACAAAAATTTGAGAGTCGTGTAAACGATTTCAGATTGAAATATTTCGATGATTTTACCGAAATCTCAAATCGGATAAAACTTGGATTAAGAAATGAGAATGTGTTTTTTTGTTGTTATAAAACTGAACCAGAGATGGATAATATATATATATGACCAACAAAACTGAACAACGGTTGTAACTGCCATAACAGTTATTTAACTACCGAATCAGTTAAATCAAAGGGCAAAAATCAAGTACATAATTTAGGGAATTTATTTTCAAGTGCGTTTTTAGAATAGCACTTTGGTCCTTGCTACCAGGGGAGCTGCCCCGGACCCACGTGATTTGGGGCTTCGCCCCCGAATGATAATCATAATAACGTCATATAAGTGTGCACTTCGCACAACCCCGATTTGTTGAACATTTATCACGATTACACATTAATCAACTAAGTTAATCCATTACACTTAAATCATATTGGTGATGCAAAATCACCAACAGACAATCGCCGTCGATGCTTTGTTTTGTACTCGATCAAACTCTATCTCAGGCTTGTGTCATCAGCTACTAATAGTAAAATCTATTTCTCGTGTTCTATTGCAAACTGGACACTCTTCCCGCTCTATTGAAGTATTTAAAAGTCTAAGAAAAGATGTCATTAATTTAAAAGTCTAAGAAAGCATTTAACGTATACATTTATATATACTCACAAAAATCAATATTGTTACATAATATAGAATTTTTGACAAAACCTCATGTGTACACGAGTATTATAACTAGTAGTAACATATAACATCTTCAATGTCACCATAACCTAAGTTTATATAATAGCTTCAATGCTCCAAGCTAAGATTACAACAGGATGGAGAGGACAAAATGCGTTAGTTATTACGATTGCAACCACGTACTAAAATGGCGAAAACGACGTTGGATACATCTTCTGCTTGTATTCCTTATTTTGTGTTATTTACATTTAACATTCAATTCGCTGACATATGTTCACAACATAACTTGGTTGTTTAGCATCAACCATGTTATGGTTAATCAAGTCTCTCACGTCCATAATCTCGCATCCGATACTGTTCTTTTCTTAAATTGAACAATTGGTCATTGTACCCTTTTCTTTGATTTTTTAATAGTGTTTCTTAAGTTTGGTAATTAAATAATGAATACAAAGGTGTTCAAGTATGTTTATTCTATTTTATATTTTATTTTTTTATTTTTTTGCGCAAAAGGTAAAGTTATATTAATAATCACAATGAATTTTACATTAAAGAGACAAGAGTCTAATAGACATGTCTATACTCTTAAACATTATTCAAACTGAATTCAGTTCTAGTAACAGAAAGCTATCTCAGACAACATTAAGATACTACCTCGGACATCACACAAAAGATATATCAGTCAATACTTCAGTTAGAAGACTGCAGGCAAACCAACTCCAGTTTGCAACCTTAGTGCAACTTCAAATTCACCTTTAATGCACCAATAACATATAGAAAAAATTACGTTTGGTCCCATGGTTTGCGATATATACTTTAGTCACTAAGTCACTTTTATTACACCACAAGTATCTAATTTTGAAACTATGCATTTTGGTCCCTATTTTGGATGGGCGTTAGTTAAGTCCGTTAAGTATTTTGCGTTGTTAGTCCTTCGTCAATAATTTTTGCAGATTAGTCCTTAAAGTTATTTGCATAAATCGTCCTTGTGGTTGGGTCGGTCAGCGCCACGTGTCACCACTGGTGGTGCCGCGTGGCGATCGGTCCAGGTCGGTCAGCAGGTCGGGTCGGGTCGGTCAATGGGTGGTGTCGGGTTGCCGTGGGCCGTGAGGTGGTCATGCGTGGCGTTGGTAAAATATACCAACAATTAGTCATGTATGGGATTCGAACCCGGGCCACTTGGGTGAAAGCATAGCTCTGCTAACCGGGCTAAGCATAGCTTCAGCTTATTCTTGCCTAAATTTTATATATAACCTTCTAAAGTTAGTAAATTGATATTATTAAAAGTTGATATAGTTTTGGTTATTAATTTACGGAGTTATATAGACCGTAAAAAATAAATAAATATACCGTCGGACTCGTTTTTCGTGATCTTTCCAATGGTATGCTCGGGATTTTTTGACTTCAAGCGAACCTCGAAAATGCGAAAATAATCGTTTTTCTTTGTTTCGCATTTTTCGAGGTCCAAACCAAGTCAAAAATTATCCGAAAGATACCGTCGACTTTTTTTCGTGCTCTTTCCAATGGTATGCTCGGAATTTTTCGACTTCGTTTGAACCTCGAAAATCGAAAATCACCATTTTTCTTTGTTTTGCATTTTGAGGTCCAAACCAAGTCGAAAAATTCACCGAGCATACCGTCGGACTCGTTTTCGTTCTCTTTCCAATGGTATGTTAGGAATTTTCCGACTTCAAATGAACATCGAAAAATGCGAAAACAAAGAAAAACGATTATTTTCGCATTTTCGAGGTTCGTTTGAAGTCGAAAAAATTCCCAGCATACCATTGGAAAGAGCATGAAAAACGAGTCCGAGTATCTCGGTGAATTTTTCAACTTGGTTTGGACCTCGAAAATGCAAAACAAAGAAAAATGGTGATTTTCGCATTTTCGAGGTTCAAACTAAGTCAAAAATTCTCCGAGCTTACCATTGGAAAGAGCACGAAAACGAGTCCAAGGTATATTTATTTATTTTTACAGTCCATATAACCCTTAAATTGGTAGGCCAAAAATAAAATTGAACCTTTTAATATTATTGGATTGGCCTTAACTTTAGGAAGGGTTATGATTTGATTTAGGAAATATTATTGAAGCTATGCTTAGCCCAGTTAGGTAAGGCTTGGCTTCCCACACAAAAGACCGAGTTCGAATCCCATACGTGACAATTTGTTGGTATATTTTACCAATGCCACGTGGCCACCTCATTGGTCCACGTGGCGACCCGACCCCTCGACCCGACCCGACCCGTTGACCGACCCGACCGACCCGTTGACCGACCCGACCGCTGCCACGTGGCACCACTCGGTGGTGACACGTGGCGTTAACCGACTTGTTGACCGACCCAACCAGGGACGATTTATGCAAATAACTTTAAGGACTAACGGTGCAAAATTATTGACGAAGGACTAACAACGCAAAATACTTAACGGACTTAACTAACGCCCATCCAAAATAGGGACCAAAAGCGTGCATAGTTTCAAAATTAGATACTTGTGGTGTAATAAAAGTGACTTAGGGACTAAAGTTGTTATATTGGGCAAACCATAGGGACCAAACGTGTAATTTTTTCTAACATATAACTACATTTCCGTAACACCTTCTCACCAAGATCATTCAACCATCATCCACAATGACCAAGGTAGGAAAGGTGATACGTGATTGTCTTTCATACTTTATGTGATGTCGAGTTTATCTTTATTTTCTTAAATTATACGGTGTCATTTTTCAACCTGAAGTGCTTTTACCAGAGTGCTTTTACTCCAGGATTAGACAACCTGAAGTGAAGTTTGCACTACAGAAGATGGGAAGAAACAAAGCAGTAGGGCCGGACCAAATCCCCATTGAAGCATGGAGGTGTCTGGGAGATGAGGGAGTCGACTGGCTGACTTGCCTCTTCAACAAGATCTTCTCCGGTGCTAAGATGCTAGAAGAATGGAGACTCAGTGAAGTCATCACCATCTACAAGAACAAGGGAGATGTGCAAGTGTGTTGCAATTATAGGGGCATTAAGCTCCTTAGCCACACCATGAAGCTTTGGGAGAGTTATTGAGAGAAGGTTGAGAAGGAGACAAGGGTGTCGAGAACCGCTTTGGTTTATGCCGGAAGGTCATTGATCGAGGCTATCCACCTCCTCGAAGTCTCATGGAAAGTACCGAAAGACAAAAGAACCTCGCATTTGGCGTTCCTCGACCTTGAAAAGGCATATGATAGTGTCCCACGGGAGCTGATCTGGAGATCTCTTATTGATAAGGGAACACCAAGGAGATACGTGAGAGTCATTAAGGATATGTACGAAGGGGCTAAGACCCGCGTACGGTCAACAATGAGGATCTCAGAGTTCTTCCCTGTGGAAGTTGGGCTCCACCAAGGATCTGCCATTAGTCCTTACCTATTCGGCGTGATCTTGGATGAGTTATCTAGAGGATTCAAGAGGACATCCCGTGGAGCATGATCTTCACCGACGACATTGTTACGGTGGCGGACTCGTGGAAGGTTAAACATCGACCGGAGCAATGGAGGAGGCCGCGAAGATAAGGGTCTTGGTCGAGAGAGAAGACGGAATATCCGAGATATGAGTTTGGGAGGATCGAGTCCGGCACCGGGAAGATGTGGATATCCGCATCGGTGACGGATACTACCGCTAAAGAGTCTTTAGATATCTAGGATCGATGATACACGATCGGGGAGGATAGGCGAGGGCGTGACCCATCGGATTCGAGTGGATGGGCAAGATGGAGGCGGCGTCGGGAGTCCTTTGTGATAGGAACGTCCCTTGTAAGTTAAAGGGAAAATTTTACAAGGTGGCGATTAGACCGACTATGCTGTATGGGTCCGAGTGTTGGCCCATCTCCAAGGCGCATGCTAACAGAGTAGAGGTGGCGGAATTGAGAATGTTAAGATGGACATGTGGGAAAACATTGCTTGACATGATACCGAATGGTGTGTTCAGAGCAAAACTTGAGGTCGGGAATATTATCGAGAAGATGAGAGAGGGAAGGCTGAGGTGGTTCGGCCATGTCAGGAGGAGGCCACCAATGCGCCTTTGTAAGAAGAGTCAAGCACTAGTAGTTGATGGTGTGAGAAGGAGGGTAGACCCAATCTCGGTGGGAGGATAGTGAAGCTCGACATGAAGGAGCTGCTCTTGTCAGAGGACATGACCTCGATAGGAATTCGTGGAGAGATAGAATTAGGATTCATGGGTAATTCAGATAGTTTTTTTTTTTTTTTTTTTTTTTTTTTGCCCCGCCTTAGTTTAGGCCCTTTGCGTGTTTTGCTTTGCCCTTTGTTGCCTCCTTAGGTTGCCTTTTTGCCCTCGCTTTAGGTCTCGCCTTCCTTTGTTTTGCTCCCTTAGGTTTACCTGCCTTTGCTTTGCTTTTGGTTTACCCTTAGGATGCCTTTTGTCCTTAGGTTTTGGTTTTTGTTTCTGGTTTGCTGTGTGCTTTTGTTTTGCGTTTGTGCGTGTTTTGGTCTCACCTGTTCCTTTTGCTTTTGCTTGCGCCTTTATGCTCCCTTTGCCCTCTCTTATCTTCTTTCTCACCCGCACACGCCACCAGCCGGAGGTCTCATTGGAAGCAGTCTCCTTACCCCCGGGTTTATCCCGGGGGTAGGGGTAGGTGATGTCTACATTCTACCTCCCCCATACCCTGCCTCGGCGGGATTGGGTATGTTGTTGTTGTTGTATACGGAGTCATTTTTCACCAGTCTTGCATATTAAACACCGACTCTTTTTTCTTACTTTAAGCAACAACTTATGTGTAAGAGCCGTTAAAAAAAAGAAAAAAAAATAAAAAATAAGAAAAAGGTGCAAGAAAGAACCTATCTCAACTTCTTTTGCACCCGTTTTTTTAATCTCAAAGATCGCTAAACGTATTAACTAGTGAAGTTTTCTTTTTTCATCCTATTCCGGTTGTGATACACCTTGTAACTAGTTGTAACTTGTATGTATAGATGTATAACCAAAGTAAACAATAAAGTTATGTACTGTAATATTTTACGACTTTTATACAGTCGAATTGCATTATTTAAAACTTTGCAATCTTCAATAACCTTGTAAGTATTTTTAAGACCCAGACAGGTGGTCTAAACTCTCGTCTGAAGCTCGTGCCAAACCGCCACGTCGTGGTTTTGAGTTTGGCACCAGAAAGTGTTTGGCACCACATTTCAGGTATCCGTTGGCACTGAATTTCAGTGCTAAACTCAATTTTTATTTTTATTTTTTATAAAATTTAAAACAATATATCCTAAAATTACTTTATTCATTAAAAAACATTACAATAAAAAAAACATAAAACTTAAAAGATAAAAATTACAAACTAGTTATAATTTCTCCAAACATGTTCCACAAGGTCATCTCAAGATCGTTGTGTATTTTGCTATCTCTCGAGTTCTTTGTGTTTTCGAACATGTAAATCACATCTTTCGGTCCATTCCCGCAATGTCCGGCGTTGGATCAACGAACACATCTCTTAAATTCACTACGTAATTTTCGTCTTCCAATATCATGTTATGCAACATTACACGCAATTCATGATCCTTGTCAAAGCGTTGATTTCGAAGCACGTGCGGGTTGTCGTATAATTCCCCAACGACCTTGTAGGACTTGAAAGCTCTTTCGATATCCTTTCTAGAACTTTCCGAATTATTTTAAACCTCAACGTTTTTTGCACCTTGCAATGTAAAACGTTTTCACAAACACGGACCATGTTGGATAAATGCCATCGGCTAGATAGTAACCTTTGTTGTACACATGCCCATTTACTTCAAACGGGCATTCCGGATCACTGCAAGTTCATCATCAAATAACGGAGAACCATATAAAACATTTAGATCATTATTTGCACCAGAACCCCAAAATAAGCATGCCATATCCATAACCGCTTGATCCGCAACCGCTTCTAACATAATAGTTGGGTATTTATGGCCACGCCTTTGAATTAAGGGCTAAGGCTTTTGGGCAATTTTTCCAATCCCAATGCATACAATCAATACTCCCGAGCATTCCGGAGTCCATGTTTTGTTTATGCAATTCATATAACATTTCAATATCACCTAAGTGGGCTTCCTTAAATACTTCATAACGTATAAAACATGTATGCATTTTGTAAAGTCGATTAAACATTGTCGTTGAGTTCGTTCGAGAATTTGCAAGTACTCATCAAACGATCAGGTAGCAGTCGTCTAATAATTGCCAGTATAGCGGATGTGATCTTCAAAATAGGATCAATACTTTTTACGACCGGTAGCATCATAACCATCTCTAAAAATTGAAAGTATTTGGGAAGAATTTGGGCATCATAACTTAGAATAGCATTAACTATTTTTTAAAAAGTGTAGAGCTCATACGATACCTTCGTCGAAAATTCTCTTACGGATATTTAGGACCAATCTCTGCGTCGCCGAAATAGTCGTCGATTAGGCGTTCACCACCGCTTCGTTGACGTGGTATATATGCCCTCCTTTAGGACTCGATCTTGATCCACCTTCTTGATTACACAAATTCATATTGTTCATACTCTTCATCTGACGAATATATCTCTCTCTCATCGTCTTTAAAAAATCTTCATAATTGTCAAAGTCTTGCTGGGGGATGGTTTGGATCCATAATGAAAGAAAATGAGTGTTTTTGAGGTGTGAATTAGGTTTGAAGAGTGTGTGAAAATATGGAAGAATAAGGAGGTTTTATAAAAAATTTGGGTATAAATTCAAAAAACGGCTATATTTGCCACCTCCAACGGCTACTTTTTCAAAAAAAAAAAAAAAAAAAAAAAAAAATCTTGGTATTAGTTTTGGTAGAGTCTTTTTAGGCGAGAGAGATTTCGGTCTTGTAGAATGTTGGCGTCTTAAAACTAGTTAGACCAGTTTAAGACCACCGCACTCTTTCTTAAAATAATGATTACGAGTTATTGGCTCAAAAGAGAATAATGATTAAAAAATTATTAAATTCAAAAATCAAGACGAATTTTGGCTTTCCAAGAAAGCGAAAAAAGAGAATACGAGGGGTGATTAAAGACAAAGCCTGAAAAAGCAAGGGCTAAATTTAGGAGGGAAATATTTCAATTTGTGCTTTTGGTGCCCCGTAATCTCTGTACCGTCGACGCACCGTAAAGATTTATGTTTGACTGCCCCAAAGATCCAAGGATTTCAACAAAACCTATTTCAAACACTTTTCAGTCTAGACCCCTATATAAAGAAATATGACAATATTGAATATTAGTTGTCAAAATTTATTATTTTAGCCACATTTATTTTTTTAATACATCTTGATCAATGTAGAAGAAGAAAAATGTTGATCTAGATGTTCTGTAATATTTTTTTTGTAAAGTTGAATCTAGAGTTTGAATTTGTCAAGGACATAGTATATGTGTTCGTACTCTTGAATTGTCTCGGAATAGCTAAAAAAACTCGACCCCAAATTGGTTAGTTTTTAAGCTGATAAATATTTTAGTTTTTAAGCTGATAAATATTAGAATATTGTTGTGGTAATTATGATTTATGCACTAAATTCACAATGTCTACTTCAATGTCATATAAACTCTTCAAAACAAGTAAAACATTACATTGAAGGAAAAATAGGTAGACCTTATTAATAACAATGGAATGAAATCACATGTTGCAAAACTGTCACCGTATGATAAATGTATCTATACTGATAGTCAACGTAACATGAAGAAGCTTGAGCCCAATTTAACAATCGATTTGACAACAATTAAAGTTATTCATGGTGTTTATCAGTGTGTTATTTGGGCCATACGAAGGTGGAGAAATAAAGTGACTAATGCTCCCCACCCTAGTCGATGCAGACAATGCTTCAGAAGATATCTATCCAACAATTCACAGGCTTTCGTTTCTTTGTATTCTAGACGATGTTCGTCTTCTAAATATTTAGTTTTAAATCTTTGGTTTGAAGTTGTTGGGAGTGTAACACAAGAGACTTAGTGGCAAGCATGTCTAGTAGTTATTTTATTTATTTTTTCTAGTTTTGGTTGGCTTTTTTTTTTTTTTTTTTTTTTGTACATTTTCTTCTTTTAAGAGCAACTTTATTTGCTTTAATATATCAGGTGTGTTTGTTAAAACTAGCAGTGAGCTGTGATAAGTAGTAATAGTTTACCGTTTCTTGAAATTTAGCAAACGACCATTAAAATTCAAATGCTCATTGCTCACCGCTCATTACTTTAAAATGTTCCACACCGCTCTGCACCAAACATATCGTAGGCCGTTAGAAAAAAAGAAGACTAAAATACACCGTTGGTCCCTAAACTTGTACCAAAGCATCATGATGGACAAAACTCGGCCTTTTCATCGCCACAGTCCAAAACATGGCCTTTAAATGCCAATTAGTCCTTTGACAAAGTCAAAATCGATTTTGTTTTGTAGTCGGGGTATTTTAGTCCATACATTTATACTTTTATAACACATTTATATTTTACCCCTTCATCTTTCATCTTTCATCTTCGTCATTATCTCCCCAAATCATTCATCTCCCCAAATCATCATCGCCCAAACATTCATCATTCATCTCTTTCATCCTGGTCTAATGGAGGCAATCAATCACATACTGAACCTTTAGAAATCTCATCCATCTAACATGTTCATGTGATATTCAAAAGTTAATTTATAATGCAACACCATTTGCAACACCCACCACTTTACCCTTTCCATTTTCCCCATCTCACCCAAAAATCCCAAACCCAGAAAAACCAAATCCACATCTTTGGCGCCAAGATATAGCTGTCACTTTCCCCCTCCCCTCTCCCTGTCTCGAAATGGTTCACAATGACATGATAAACTACAATGATAAGCATAAAATGCTTTCAAACACCAAATGCATGCCATAATCAAAAATTTCTCCAACATTGGCTTGTAAATTCAAAAATCTTCCCGGCATCATGCAAATGTATATCTTAAGTTCATAGTTGTTTAACAAAAAGGACAAAATTATAAAAAGTAATAAGCAGAAACAAGGAACAAACAAACATTGATGATTCTCTAACTGAAAAAGTAACTCAAGATTATAGGCTCTCATTTCTTTGACGTCACCAAACATAGCAGCAACCTCTCCTGTAAATATTTAGCACAAGAACTAATATCAGAAAACAAGTACTTCCAATAAACATATTAAGAATACCATAAATCACACCACAAAGAATGAGGCAGGAGCAAATAAAAGGCAATGTGAGTTTAGAGTTTTTTTTTTTTTTTTTTTTTTTTTTTGAACATCAAGATTTTATTAAACTAGCAAGATGCTAGAAAGAAATTGAGTTTAGAGTTAACTAAAACAAGTAAAAAGTATAAGTTGTGTGAAATCTAACAGTAATTTGTATGACAAGTGAAATAGCTACTGCAAATTGTTCAGAACTTGCAAAAAAACACAACTGTAAAAAGAAAATAATTGGTGATCAAGTGAAAGACAAAAAAGACCAATTAAAAGCAAAGCCAGTTTTAAGGATAATGTTGCAATTTCAGTGACTACAAGCAGAGAGAGTTTTAACTTTTCAGATTCTATGAATGAAGATGACCACAAGTAGAGCCAAGTGAAACTTTAGTATCTATGAATAAAGTTTTAGGATTAATTAAGTATATAGAGCAAAGGTTCTTACTTTAAATATAAAAACTGTAAACAACTCTTACCCTTAAAAAGTAGCATACAAGCATGACGTTCATCAATGCCTTTGGGTCTTTCCATTGGAACGTTTGCCAGAGTACAAATGTTTTGGTTTTAGTGTAGGAATAACTCTATCACCCTCACCCTTTCTAGCCTCTTTATTCCTCCTCTTACCAGAATCTCTACCCATTTTAAAGGCCTTGATCTTCATAGCAGAATCCTTGTACCCCTCACCAGGAACCAACTCATTCATTGGTGGCCTTGACCTTGATCAATGTTTGTTTGTAGGTTTGTTTGTATCCTGGAGTGAGAGAGACAGGGAGAGAGGAGGGGGAAAGTGACAGTTATATCTTGGCGCCAAAGATGTGGATTTGGTTTTTCTGGGTTTGGGATTTTTGAGTGAGATGGGGAAAAAGGAAAGGGTAAAGTGGTGGGTGTTGCAAATGGTGTTGCATCATAAATTAACTTTTGAATATCACATGAACATGTTAGATGGATGAGATTTCTAAAGGTTCCGTATGTGATTGATTGCCTCCATTAGACTAGGATGAAAGAAATGAATGATGAATGTTGGAGAGATGGTGATTTGGGGAGATGAATGATTTGGGAGATAATGACGAGGATGAAAGATGAAGGGTAAAATATAAATGTGTTATAAAAGTATAACCTGTATGGACTAAAATACCCCGACTACAAAACAAAATCGATTTTGACTTTGTCAAAGGACTAATTGGCATTTAAAGCCATGTTTGGACCTGTGGAGATGAAAATCCAGCCATTCCATCACGACGCTTTGAAGACAAATTTAGGGACCAACGATGTATTTTAGTCAAAAAAGAAATATTATCCGGTGACCTATTTACCAATCAACATAAATGTCACGATTCCTATTACAACAATCCTAATCTAGTAATCTCACTCCATTTCATAGTTCATTTCTAACACACACAACAAAAATCCAAAAAAGAAAAATATAGGAACCAAATTGTTACTACTGAATTTTTCATGGGACTAAAGATGTAATAACCAAAAAAAGCATGTGGATAGTCATAGTAGGGACCATGACTGATGATGTGTAAAAACTAGAAAAGTACAAAGAAGTAGAATGAAGTCACACTCATCTCTGACCTCCATAAACAACCACCATCACTCCCTCAGCTACACCTTCTTGAACTGCGTGCTTAAACTCACGCACTAACTGTGTATGTGCTCACTTCACTCACTTAAACTCACCATTTCTCATACCCATTAACTTCCTCACAACCTGCTGTCTTAGCTCAACTTGTAAGTTTAAATACTCTCCAGATCATTTTCGGTACTTTTTTCAGCTCGTTTTCATATTTACACCTCACATTTTCTTCATCTCTAAATTAGCTTCTAAAAGGGTGTTTGTTTCGGCTTATATAGCCGGCTTACAGCTTATTTAGTTTTGGGCTTATGGTTTATAAGCTCATTTTTTGTGGCTTATTTTAAGGGGGTGTTTGTTTAAGCTTATATGTGGGCTTACGAGCTTATTTGATTTCGCCTTATATTTCATAAGCCTTAAATTTTCGGTTTATTTTGAGACTTGTGAGCATATATAACTTTATTATGATACGATAAAGTTATACAAGTTTCAGGCTTATATAAAATATAACTAGAAATCAAATAAGCTCATAAACCCACGTATAAGTTTAAACAAACACCCGCTAACATAAGAATCTTCTATAAGCCAATGAGCCGCACAAAGTGAGCTACTTAAGCATAAAATCAAATAAACCATAAGCCGACTATATAAGCCGAAACAAACACTTTTTAAATTTATATATCCGATCATTTATTTACAGGACAGGTGTCAGTGTGACGTGGCGGTGGATCTCTTTGCTGTTTAGGTACAAAACTTCACTTATTTAGTTTAATTTGTTATTATCACAAGATATTATTCTTAAATTTTAGCTTCTTGCTAATAAATATTTTAGTACTCACTTGAAAATGATGTTTCAACGAAATGTACAATAGTTTAAACACAATGTACAAGTCATGGTTCATGATGATGAAAAAGTTTGTTCCTGTCAGCCGACACTAAGGTCTATGGGACCAGATTGTTGAATACGTTTGTAAAAACTAGAGCCTTTGAAGGCAAGGATAATTAGTTATATATCGTATAATCCGTTAAAATGAATTAATACTGGTTCAACGTATACAAATGATGCAATATAGCACTAGTGTGTGATTAAATAAGTTTAATGATTGTGTTTGTGTGGACTGTGGAGTATTAAATTTATATTTGTTTGAAAATGGTTGAGAGGTCCTTTTCGGGGTAGCCCAGAGGCGATTGTCATAGGGCGAAGGTGATGGACTTGTAATCTTTCTATTTTTATAATAAATCTGTAAATTAGGTCACTATTGGATGTCAACTTCATGTTTTTAACCAAATTTGACAATTTTTCGGTATTAATATGTGAATGGATATTGGTTGGATTTAAATATTTAATGGGGTTTGGTTCTGTCTAACCTGCTTTCAACTTCCTTTTTCTGTGTCAAACGTGTTTAATGGTTATGAGTTAGGACCAGTGTGGTTCATCAACCGGTAGGTGTCATTGATATGTTCATTTGTTATTTCATTTGGGAATAGAAGCAAAATAGGAAAGTGATATCGACAACATGTATGCATTGATGATGGGTTGCGTAAATTTTAGTTTTGGCTACGTTTTGTTTTGGTTCTGTATGTTGTTAATGCTAATGATTTACCAATTACCATACCCGATTTAGTTGCATGTTAGGATAAAAAGTTAGGTTTTGAATTAGTAATGAACTACTTATATGAGATATTTAGGATATGAATGTAAGCCTATTTAGATGCAAAAGTCACAAATTACAAACATTCCTTTTTTTTTTTTTTTTTTTTTTTTTTATGCGTTCTTATTTGGATTCATTAATCAGCATCTTTAATAGTACAGACTACAGAGCTTATTTCATTATATGTTACTATTTCACCTAAAATGTTGATGAGAAGATTAAAGAGGTTGTTCGTCTACTTTTTGTTTAGTAATTGCTACGCTTTTACTAATTTTATACAAGTTCACTGTTTTAAATGTATTGATCTCTTTTAATTTGTTACAGATGATGTTATATCAGTGTGTTGTTATATCAATGTCTTTGTTTTTTAATATTATTTTTGGGTTTACTCCTAATGCTCATGACTAGTCGGAGGTCCTCATGTTTAACAAGTTGAAGAATATTTGTTACCCAAATTTCAAGCTAGACAAGCATCTCATTTTATAACATAGCAATTTCCACCCGTTACAATTAATTCAAAACTCAATGTGGCTTTCGTATGGCTTAAAATCTCTCTCCGTCTCTTTCTGTCTCTCGGCCTATCCCATTCCTGAAGTGATCACATAATTCTAAATTCCTCTGTTCATAGGGGCATATAGTCTGTAAATACCATATGAATTATAAGGTGTATTATGGTGATTCTTTCCTTCAAAATTGTTGCACTAATCTATCATGAGGAATGTTGATCTATTTATTTATCTAGTTTTGTATAACTTCTTAATGGTTCTGTTTGTGAAGCGTACATTTTTTAATTGGAAAACAAGGGTCAAAAATATATCTATACTAACGTTCTTAGCATGTGTATCATCGTATGATTATTATGAGCACATATATTTGTTTCTTCGGGAATGTGAAGCAACACTTTGACCATCCTTCATTTTTGTTTCTCATAGTGTTTGGACTGAATAGATGAAGCTCCGATTGGACGTTACTTTAGCTTGCTTTATCAGCTTGATCTCGGTTCAGCACATCATTTGTGGTTAGTATCAGCTCTAGTATACTGTTTTTGCATTAGCCCTATCTGGTCTATCTATTATAGAACTGTCTAGCTCATTTTGATCTAATATCTTATCTTATCCTCTGATAACAACACAATATGGAATCATGCTTCTGTAGATTAAATAACTTGTCTTTTAATTAGCTTGTTGCCTTAAATTGCAGCAGATGAAGCTTCAGGGACTGCAGACATAAACAAGTGGACATGTACATGCCATACAAATAAACTGTACCAGCAAATTGCCATTCCAGCTAACTGTTCTTCGTCCTGTGATTGCAGCTCCGGTATGTATGCTGACTGGTTCATGATTATATTTCTTATATACCATTGTCAAAAACATTTTCAAATCGTTTTTTAGCCTCGTCTGCAAAATTTCTATCTGTATTGACTATGCTTTTTCCAATAAAAAGGCTTTGACCCATTCGAATCCATTATATACAGTTTCTGACAAATTTATCTTTATGTATGATTTTAGTTCATGTTTTTTCCTCTGCTTCTGCAGAAGGTGCAAGTCAAAATATATGGAGATGCATTTGTCCTAGCGATAGACTCCCTGAAGTAGCCGCAGACCATGATACCAAATGTTTCGTTTCCTGCAACTGCAATTCTGGTATATCATCACCCGCAGTAAAATTTACCAATAAACTTTGTTTGTTTTTTGGTCGATGGCATAAGATTTGCTGAAATAAGTCTTCATTATTTTATTATACATTTTAATCTTCCATTATCATTTATAATTATACTAATACATGGTTCTGTTTCAATATATGTTCACAGGATCTTTGAGTAACACAGAGTCTTCAATGACAAAGAAGCAATTTTCAGGCAAAGCAGTATTAATAATCCTTTTGCTATGCATGGTGGTCACGACTCTTGCAATGTTTTCTTCAGTTATGTGCTACATACATCGAAAGCATAACTCTTGTAAACAACTGCCTCTATCCTCGTCTGATAAAGATACGAGTTTCAACAGTATGTCCAACTTAATAAGCTATAGAACAGCTTCATTCCCTGAATCTACAAAACATATTCATTCTCCCACCAATCCTATCACAGGTAGCTTCATATATTAGAACTCTATTTCATATTCGAATCTCGTGGTGTTTGTTATTTTAGTTTAAAATGCAATTCTGTTTGTGACCTTTATGCAGGGTGTATATACAAGGCTTTGTCTTTATTTAGAAAACAAACAAGAACCGTTCAAGGAACAATCACAAGCTTCTCATATGCTGAACTGGAAACTGCAACCAATAAGTTCTCTGACTCTAATTTAATTGGTGTTGGGGTAAGTAGCCAAGTATATTACGGCCAACTGAGAGATGGTAAACTTGTTGCTGTTAAACGCCTTAAATCCCAAGGAGGCCCAGATGCGAAGTCACTTTTCTGACAGAGGTAAGATTTAATAGACCTGTCACTGTTAACGAATCTAGCTTCAAAGTATTTTACAAGCGCTTAAATTTGTTCTCAGATTGAACTTCTATCAAGACTCCATCACTGTCATGTGGTACCTTTGCTTGCTACTGCTTAGAGTATCATGGAAAACACCCTGAAATGCTTCTGGTATTTCAATACATGTCAAATGGTAACGTTAGAGAGTGTCTAGATGGAGTGTCTGAAAAATCTCTTGACTGGGGAGCTCGCATTGCGGTTGCTATTGGAGCTGCCCGGGGCTTAGAATATCTCCATGAGGCAGCTGCACCAAGAATCTTGCATAGAGATGTCAAATCGACTAATATTCTCTTAGATGAAAACTGGCGAGCAAAGGTAGGATTGTGATGTATTACGTTGATTAGTGATTATGTATACAGTTTGGTTTCTGACGGTATTGATTTTTTTGGTTATTAGATTACTGATCTTGGAATGGCTAAAAGTTTGGCAACAGATGGTATCCCAAGCTGTTCTAGCTCCCCTGCTCGAATGCAAGGGACTTTTGGCTATTTTGCACCTGAATATGCAATTGTTGGAAGGGCGTCACTCATGTCAGATGTTTTCAGTTTTGGTGTTGTGCTACTTGAACTCATTAGTGGTCGGCATCCCATATATAAATCACCCGATAAAGGGGAAGAGAGCCTTGTCATATGGGTTAGCCATCATTATTCTTTTGTCTTTTCTTAAAATTTCTAATCAGTTAGTTACTAAAATGTTTCAGAATTATTGCAGGCGACACCACTTTTACAGGATAGCAGGCGAGTGAGTAAGGAGTTACCCGACCCAAGTCTCAAAGGGAACTTTGAAGAAGAAGAACTGCAAGTGATGGCTTATTTGGCTAAGGAGTGTCTATTGTTGGATCCTGATGCTCGTCCAACAATGAGTGAAGTAGTTCAAATACTTTTAACTATCGCACCAGAAAAATCCAAAAGGAGGAATTTTTCCTTTGATCGTTATCAGGTTACAACTTTGACTTTTGCAGTTATCGGTATTTCCATGATTTTCTTATAGCTGCTGAAGTGCTCTCTGTCTTGAACAGGACTACACAATAAGAATGGCTCGTGCCACAGATGAGCTTCAAGAAACATCGACCAGTGGATCACTTTCATCTCAATCTTCATTGCTTGTACATACTCAAGAAGACGATGATAAAGAGCCCACTACAGAATCAGAATCACCTGAGAACCATAAGCAAGTGATCTTTCCAACATCAAATCCTAAAAGTTCACAGGCGGAAGATGATGAAGTAACTGTTGACTTAACTGAACCCCGGTTCGAATCATTCCATGTCTTGAATATTTCATCTGATTCCTAGAATGCATATGTTCCACGGGCATGAAAATATTCGTAATTTATTAGCTTCGTGGTATTCGATCAAATTCCATCAGAGTGGTTAGCCACAAGTTCAAATATCTCGACTCATTTCATTTTTCCAGAGCCACTTGGTACAATGGTACGAATTCTGTAGAGATGCGTGATTAGTGTAAATCTATTTGTGTACATGTAATTTAAAGCTTCGTTTATAGTTATAATAACAATACAACACGATCAGTTTACTCTAACAAACGCTTTCTTTCATATATCGGACTAGTTTCTTATGTTAAACTTTGCATATCTATATTCACTAAGATCAAATCACTGACTATGCTTGTATTTATAAAATATCTCTTATCATCATTTGATGTAATTATTGGTTTCCCAAAATGTCAGATGTATTTAGGACTTTCTATAAAAGGAAGTTTTAAAAAAATAATGTATTTAGGACTTTCTAAAAAAAGAAGTTTTAAAAAAATAAGCCTACACACTTACTATAAAAGGAAGTATCACATTTCAAAATAAGTCAAACTACAAAAAAACTACAAAAACTGTATTAATTTTGCTATTAATTGTATTAATTTTGCTATTAATTCAATACATAGCTTTAAAATTCAGCTATTTTCCTGGAAATTAAATACACAACATTGTAACAACACCAATTCAAAACATTGTAACAGCACACACAAATTCATTCACTTGTACAATTATTTTCAGAAAAAATGTGTAACCGAATAACATTTGCTTGCCGCAAAATATAGTCACATGGTACCCGCCGGCGCATTGCGCGGGTACCGTGCTAGTATTATTTAATGATCAATTTATAGTTTGGTTGATATTTAAGATTAGTTAAAGAAACTGTACTATTTGCAGATGAAGTTGGTAGTTTAGTAGTTACATTATTGCTCTTACATTATAAAGTATTGTATTTTGAATGAGATTGATGCAAATTCAATGTATTGATCATGGTTTTCGATTTTCGACGTTTAAGTTTATATAAGATTACAACATATATTGGAACTTGGAGTTGCCCAAATATTTTGCTATTGGCAGGTATGCAACATGAGCAATGGCTGCAAATATAAAACATATATAAATGATTTTCCATTCTGTTGGCATTTTGTTAAGCCAATCTACAATTCAAAACACAACATCAACACATTTCCATTTAGCATTGAACAAACAGTCTCAAGCTAATACAAACTATTTAGGGAGAATAATAACACTCACCCGTCCACCAAAAAGAGCACCAACAATGACGAATGCTGCATAGACAGAAGTGCGACACATAAAGACTTTGTATACTCCTTTGAAAAATGCACCCGTATATGGTTACTTAAGGCTTTCTTCTCCTCTTTGCCAACAGAAACTAAAAATGCTGTTTGGTCTTAGAGACTGTAGAAGGTGGTTCATAAATGACCATCTTACTGATTTCGATCTAATCAGCCAGCTAATAAAGACCATTTTTGTATGCCTTCCTTAAACTTAATGCACTTCGTTCATTTGTATATGGATCTACTAGACTATGCATATAGTTAAAGTGAAAGGCCCTTGAAAATGTCATGGGTTAATACAAGGGCGGACCGAGGACTCTAAGTCATCATGTGCACAAATTTTTTTTCCCGAGAATAAAGTAAAGAAAAAATGAGTAAAATTTACGATTGCATTAAAACTAGTAAACAAATTAAGAAGAAATATATTTCTTATAATATATTAGTCGACTAACTAAACACGACGTGTATTTGTGTGACACAAAGTTTCGAGACCAGGTTCATTTCGAAGAAATCAGGATTTTTAACGAAAAATTACATTAGGCGGCAAACATCTATCGGATTTCCGTGAACCCACATAAACCCCCCGTCCAGGGTTAATACTTAACACCAACATATTGTGTCTTTTTCATCCATATAGTGGATTAAATCTAATTGTATGCTCAACATTTTAAAAGGTAACTTTAATTATGATGGTATCTATCGAACTGAAAATAGTTTTACTTATACAGAAGAATATATAACGACCATGTAGTGCATTTTCACATTCTAAGGCTTCTTATTTGTAAAAAGGGATTATATAGTCGCTCACCTATTAACTTTTCTACTTTTAGGCCACCCTTCTATTTAAATTGACTTATGGGCTACTTATTTTTTTTTTTTAGAACGGCAACAATTTATAAAACTAAAAACCAAATTACAAACTAAAGGCATCCCACCTCCCTAACAAGGAAGTTAAAAAGGTTGGGACCCAAGAGAACAAAACAAGACATGCACCCGTAGTGCACAAAATACCCGAATAACCAAATACTCAAAGGCTCCAAAACATATGAGCACCATTCCCTACGACTCAAGCAGAAACATAGACACTCCACCTGTCACACAGAGAACAACACCAGAACGGAACTGCAAACTGACTAAAGAAACTCGAACAAAACCCCAACAGCTTGCCTCACGGGTTACTGTTGATCTATCAAAACGTTGACTCGACTCTTATTAGGATCTCTTAGCCATTCTTGCCAGCACCACGAACCTTTTTTAGCACGACGTGAGATCCAATGAAAGATTTTTAATTGAATATCTTGTACAATCTTGTTAACACATGTAACCTTATTGTTGAAAACCCGATTATTACATTCTTTCCAAATGAAGTATCCGGTTACCCATATCACCACTTGCCACCACTTTCTGTTCTCGTTTGATTGTGAACGAAACCCGTTGTGTTTAAAGATATCTCCTACCGTAAATACGTCTACATTCCCACCATTCCACCAATCAAATATTTTGACCCATATAATCCATGCCATGTTGCGTAATAACAAGGAATGGTTAATTGTTTCCACGTTATCATCACAACAAGGGCATAGAAGTTTATGCAAGTCAATGCCTCTTTTATCTAACTCGCTACGAACCGGAAGTCTACCTTTCAACGCACGCCAAACAAATATGTTTACCTTTTTCGGAACAAGTTTATTCCACATTGTTTCTTGACTTGACCCATTCACTTGCAGCCACTTCTCATCCACTAGTCTCGATAGATCTTTAACCGCGGAACTTTCTTCCTTATTGAATGTCCACCTCCAGCGATCTCTACAATCATGAAACAAAGTGATAATATTTAAAATTCCTATCAATTCTTCAAATTCCCTACAACCCCTTCCTCTTGGTTCCCTAACCCAATCCCACTCCCACGACCAAACCCCATCGATCCAAGCGCCCCTCTCCGCCACCTTTGCATCTTTTTTCCTATCTAAGTGATATAGTCTAGAAAATTTATCACATAATCTCCATTCTCCTTATGGGCCACTTATATATGTGTTTATTTTCGTTTATACTAATCTTGTTAAAAATTTTGCCGAAAATTTATACATTTTAAAGCTAATTTTAACACATCAAAACAATAAATTAAAAAATTTAAACGTAAAACATCAGTAAAATTATCATAATCACTTTTGACTATATAAAGTTGCACTTAAATAATGACTAAAACGGATATTTTACATTCCAATAGTTATTTGTATTGTTTTAATATGCTATATTTAGCTTTATTCCAATTGTTTCAAAGATTTTCAAGAAAATTTATCCATAACTGGTATAAACGAAAACAAATAGATAAATGGGTGGCCAATAAGTTAATTTTGATAATGAGTGATCTAAAAGTAAAAAGCTTAATAGTTATGTGACCTCCCAATACATAATCCCTTGTAAAAACGTATATAAATATCAAGAAGTGCTATTTCTCTAGTTTATCAGATGTAGATTAAAAACTAACACAAATGACGGATATCGGTGGACGCAAGAATTTGTTACATGGTATGAAATTTTTAATAAATTTGAAAATAGTTGCACTTAGTATTAAACTCTAAAATATATAAAGAAAATTTTTGTTTTTACACTAGTGATGTCGCTTTTAGGATATGCATGCCTTCTTCTCTAAGTATATCCACCCATGATGACGGACTAGTCTTGAACACTCGAATCAACCTATCCTTTATAACAATACCCAAGGTCGAATATAAACTCTCTGTGTGTTTGGTTAGCTTATTTCAAGCTCATCAAACTTTTTATCTAAGAAAACTTTTAAGCTCAATTTTTAACCAACATTGACCACATGGCAACGGCCAACCCACCAAATTTTTTTTTGCGCGTGAATATTTTGTGGTGTATATTTATGTTTTAAGTAGGATATGCTTGTGTGATGGGTTTTGAAGTAACCACTACAAGGGTTAGTGGTGATAGTGCATATTGATGTGGCACCCAACCACATTACGCGACCACACCAAACCACTCCTAGTTTGCTACCGGTCTAAGATTAATCACCCATATTTTACTACTTTGCATCAATCTTTCAAACACATGTATATATTTAGACATGAAGTTTTCACTAAACAGGGAGAAGAATGTGTAGATGATAAGGTGACAGGTCCTAATATGGCCACAAAATTCACATAATCAAAGTAAGAAGGGTTTTCATCTTTCAAAAGTTTTTCTTTTATGTGAGGTGACAAGCCTTAATTTGGTCACACAAACCTGCCTCCTCACCAACCAATTAGGCAGGACTAAATTTCTACGACCTTACCTAGTTAAAAAAAAGCTCAAATGTGAAAAAATAAAACATAACAACCTTACTTTCATTTCCTCTTTAAAGGTGCTTGTTAGAAATTGTTTGTAAGCTTATTAACTTATTGGGTTAATATACAAACAAGTCACTAAACTTTCAAAAAAATTGTCCTAAGTCACTAATATTTCATTTACATCATCTAAGGTACTCAACTTCACAGGTTTATCACATATGTTACTCAACCTTTTGATAGATAACACCCAAGTCACTCCAAGGAAGGGCAACCGGTTGTTAGAAATTTCCCCTTGTCCACGTAGACCGCCACGTAGACCTTGTCCATGTAGACTTGTCCACGTTGGAAAACCACAAAAAATCCCCTTTTATACCCCACCCCAATACTTCATCATCTTTATAAAAAAAAATTAGGGTTTCAAACCTGTGGAAAACTAGAAGGGGGGTTGAACAGTTTTACCGATTAAAACATTGTTTTAAACTATTTAGATCGACTTATGTCAATCTATTTATTATGTGTGTTGGATAATGATAGATAAGCATATAAGTAAATAATGCAAAGATAAAGAGTAAAGAAACACAAAACCACGACACGAGTATTTATAGTGGTTCGGCTACAAGGACACATTCCTTGCCCTACTCCACTTGAGAGTTCGTAAGCACTACACAACACAAGCTCCTTAATGTGGCGGAGAAGCCTTCACAACGTCGCCTATTCTTTATCCGGTGCAAGGCTAGACACCGAGTTCTTCCACGAGGTAGAACCAAACTTATCACAACGTCGCCTACACTTTATCCGGTACAAGGCTAGATATCGAGTTCCATTACAAAACAGGAACTACTACCCAACACTACATCACAACACGACTACCCCAAAAGAGACACACTCCTTGTTACAACACTAGAAGGATATCAATATCCTTTAACCCAAACTATCTATCTTGTACATCGATGCACCATATCGAATGTACACCCTTGGTACCTTTCACTAATGCCTTCGACATGACCCTTCAACACCTTTCACTAATGCCTTCAACATGACCCTTCGGCACCTTTCACTAATGCCTTCAACACAACACTTCTATGGAGGGAGGAAAGAACTATCAACAAGATACACTTCAGTGGTCTTGATGATGACGAAGCTTAGCAACTCATGACCTTGAGCTTACACGTCTTCAAGAGGTGGTGATCTCGCCTTTAAGAGGAACCTAGAGAATCACACAAACATAAAACTACATAGAATAATCCTTTGGATCCAGAGGTTAGAGATGTTACAATATTGAGAGAGAGAGTATGTGTAAAAGTGGTGGTGAGCAAGAGAGAAATGACTCACTATTTATAGACAAAATTGTCTACTATCCCACGGTTCTCACGGATCCCTCCCCAGAGGGATCCGGCTATTGCAATCCTGGGGATCCGGCTACTGGGTAAGTTTAGTCCGGATTTCGGGTTGCAAACCGGGTTATGGGTTATGGGTAATGGATTATGGATACCCAACAAGATGCAATGTACCTAGAAATTGGGTTATGGATCTTGGGTCATGGATCATGGATAATACCCAACATGACTTCATGCATGATGTCATGCAATGGGTCATGGGTTATGTATCATGCTCTATGGTTATGGGTTATGGACTTTGGTTTTCACCCAACAACATTCATTGTACCTAGTCAATGGATCATGGGTCATGGACTTTGGTTTTTACCCATTACAATATATATAAAGTATATATGTACATTTCTATATTTTGTAAATACTAGTTGTTATACATATGCATTTCTATAAGATGTAAACAATATTACTTCATGTTTTGATATGGTTTTAATATGTTTAGTATAAGTGTGTTAGTAAACTATTGGCTCAAACCTTTTATGTATTTTATTTGTTTCGTTAAAATGATTTTATGTTTGTTGTTGGTGATGAGTGTGTAATACTCATCATTTTATCTCATTTAAAGAAATTCATCCGAAAACACTCGTAAACACATCAAAATGATCAAAATATCACAAATCGATGTTTTATGTGTTTTAAATGCAAAATATCAAAATCGGATGAAAAACATATCAAATTTGCAAAATTGCGTTTAGTCCCCAGTTTCAAAAATTGTCAAAAATAGTCCACGAGCCAAAATTTCAAAGAAAAATCATCAAAGGTCCTTTTAAATCATAACTTGTCAAATTTGGTCCTTTGGTGGAAAATGTAAAAAGTTTGAGAAAATTACAATTTGGTCCTTGAGTTTGCAAATTGGCGAAATGGCCCTGGAAAAATTGAAAATGGCAATTTTGGTCCTTATAATATCAACACTTGTCAAATTCTGTCCCTGAAACACCTTTGCAAAATTACAGGTTTGGTCCCTTGGTTTGTTGGAATTGCAATATTGGTCCTTGTGTTGTTAGCTTAGCCAAACGGACCCTTTTTACACCTTTGGCCCAAACCAATTACCTAGCCCAAACCTTTACCCGTTTTTAACCCGAATCCAACCCAACCCCTATTATTAATATACCGGTCAAATGGTTTGACCCATCCACTTTCCCTCCCTCTTCACGGGTTACACCAAGCTACCATGTCCATCATTCCCTCCCCCTGCAACTCACCTGATACACTCAACCATCATCACTACTTCCCCCCTCCAAACACAAGACTCCAAGGGATCATTAAATGTACCCCATACCTACCCTGCCCACCTCCAGCTGTTAAAAAAGGATTTGGCACCAAAATAGCTTTGAATGGCTAGGATCAACTTGAGTGATCCAAGGGTCATTTTTATTGCTGGGAATTATTCAGAAGGAGGAGAGAGACAGACTTGGGTGTATAAAAGGCCAAGAGAAGCATCAAAGAAGGAGTTAGTTTTAGTTTTTCTAGCAATGAATGTCGTCTCATAATTTCTTAGTCTAAATTAGATTGATAGTTGTATTTCTGGTTTCATTGTACTCAAGTAAACCTTCTTAGTGTATCTCAACTTTATTTAAGCATAAATTGCGTTCATGTTCAATTTCCATATTTCATATCCTTGTTGAAATTTCCACTCTTGAAATCCTATGTCAACAATCTTAGTCACTTGTGTTTAAGCTCGAGCAAGCTCATTCAAACTTGTTTAAGCTTTCCATAAGCTCACATTGAAATTTCACTTACTTTTGCACTTTGGTCAACAAAAGTCAACACGGGTGAAAATTGAAGCGAGAAGGAGATGGGTTGATTCACGGGCATTGAATTGGGTTTAATAATAGTGATTTGGGTTGGTATTGATAGGTTAGGGGTTGTTAGGCTAGTGGTTCCTTGTTTCTTCCATAGTGGCTTTGGACTCTTGTAAGTAGCTTTCACAAGTTTTTGCACTTAATGTATTTGTAGTATAAATCATTAAAACACAATTCAAACATTGAGTATTTAAGTGATAGTAAGTCGGTTTGATTATAATAACAAGTGGAATCATGGTTTAAATCTGTTTTAGTTGCAAATCAAGTTATAAACTAGTGTTTGGTTCAACTGTTTAATCTATGCTAGAGGATAGTAGATCTGTTTAGAGTAGTTGTTACTTGCTTAAATAGGTTATTGGAAGTTAATTGAGGTCTTGTTGATTGCAGTTTAGCTCTAAAAGTCAAAATCATAGTGTAACTGATCTTGTGTCTGCTACTGTTGAAATCAGTTTGTGTCATAGCTTGCATATTGGTTTGAATTTAGTAGATCTAGCTTTTGGATATCATCAGTAGTTTAAATACATCATATTCAGTTCAAAATTGTGGATCAAATCTCAGTTTGGTCAAAGTTTAGCATTAATCTTCAAAAGTCAAAATCAGTCAATCAGTTTTGAACAAACTTTGATAGTCAATGTCTAATTCATTTCGAAGTGTTAGTGTTTGAAACTTTGGAATTTACAAGTTGAACTGGTCTAAATTTGAGAATCACTTTTTGTAAAATCTGGTTTGGTCATTTTAAGCTTCAAATAAGCTCTTCTAGTAGCTGCTATCTGCCCTGTTCACACTTGAGTGTGAATCAGGCAGATTTGCATTTGGTGCATCAAGATCATTTCTAGGAGTTAGGATCTGATACTTTGCAAAATCATAGCTGGCCAGGTGTTTAGTAGGACTGCATTAGTGGATTTTTGATTAGCTTATTAGCTGAGCTTGTGCATAAGCTCAAACAGTGGTCCTAAACCACTGTTTGGTTCATATAAGCAGTTGGCTTAATTGTAGGTTCTGAGCTTTAGACTTGTTAGGAGTAGATAATATTAGTTGCTTTTAGCTTATTTTGGTAGATTATAACTTCTGTTACTGTTTGGTTGGTTGTTTAGCTTACTAGCTTATTTTCCTAGCTTATTTCAATAGCAGTTGCACTACATCTTCCATATTTCACACATAACCTGCTTGTTTTCATTTTCATAGATTTTATTATCATTTTAGATTTTTCCTGAAAATTTCATAATTTTTGGTCTTTATTTACTATTTTCTCATTTAAATAGATTTTAATCAATTTTTAATTAGCTTTTAATATAAAAATTGAGAAAATGTTCAAAAAATAAGTTTTCATTTTTCTTAGGTTTAGATAAATATAAAAAGTAAAAAAGTAATTTTCCAGATTTTTCATAGTTTATTTGGTAATTTTTAGTAATTTAATTAGTTTTAATAGTTTAAAATTCATAAAAATAGAAAAATAATCGAAAAAATACAAAAATAGTTTTGAAAATTCTAGTTTGATATTTTAGACTTTTCCATTTCATAATTTTATTTTCCTAGCTTTATTTCCTAATTTTTGTATTTTAGGTAATTATTAAATAGTTAAAATTAGTTTTAATTAATAGTAATAAATTAAATAGTTGTAAAAATAGTTTTCTTTTTCTAAAAGTTTCTTTTATCATTAGGTTTATAAAATATCATTTTCATATTTTTAGGGTTAATATTGTGTAAGTTTCACTTTTTAATTTGTGCGTCGCGTAGATTTTAATTTCGGTTTATAAAAACATAAAACAAAAACATCATTTTAAAAATAGTGATAGCGTTTATTTAATAGATTTTATCTTTTTATTTTTCTTTAACTTGCATTTAAGCCGTTGTTATTTGTTAGCTTTTTCCGTAGTTATAATCATAACCAAATCCTTTTTCCGCTCAAACTCCTCGATCATTGTAACGTTTGATAAATCATTGCATAGCTCATTGGGACATAACGACCGGGAAACATTGTACTCCTCGGATCTTCATTGCATTCGTGCTTAAGCGTTTTAAAGTTTTACGGTCCGCCATTCACAAGTGGCGGGCTTGTGTGAAAACTTGATTGGTTTGGCACGCATCAAATTTTAAGCGCCATTGCGGGGTCTGCTATTTGTCTTCGTCTAGCATTAGTTGTTTGAATACTCACTCATTTGTTTATATCATCCATATCTATATATATATATATCCATATTTTCTTATAAAAATCCAAAACCCAAAACATCCAAAACGTATAAAACACAAAAATATTTTTCTTTTGTTTCTATATATGTATCAAATAATAAAAATACAAAAGATTCGTCGTTTTCTTAATAATAAACAACTTAAAAGATTACCACCGAAAACCAAGGCGTTGCACTACCTAGCTGGGGTGCGACCATAATAAGTTCCCGAACTAAAGATTTAAAACTTGCCTTTGTGTCCTTGTGATTGGTGTACCTTTTTCAAAGAAGCCATTCATCTTGGATTATTGGTTAAGTTCATTTGTTGTTTTGCCTCGATTTTGTGTTAATTGATTTTGTTGTGATATCGACGTTTGAACCGAAAAAACCCATAAAGATTCTCCTCACCCCATTTTTATAAAACGTCTTCATAATTCTCATTCTCATCGAAAGATTTTCATAATTCCTCTTCTTAACTCGAGATCCTTTAGAGTTATCTCTAGTGCATCTTTTCGTTCTTCTAGATCATTGAGTCCTTTGCGTGATCTAGCGAAATTCAAGAAGACGTTCTCGTGACGTCTTTGCCCAAATAGTCGAACCCGAGATTCGTACTATTTCAAGCAACAACATGGCGACGAGCGTGCTATGGCGGAAATGCTCCGAGCACCCACCGAGGGTTATGGAGATGCCATTGTTTTACCCGTAATCAACTCGATCACTTTGAATTGAAGACACATTTGATCCAACTTGTGTCTACAAATCAATTCCGCGGTCCGATCGAGAAGACCCGTATGCACACATCCGTTGGTTTAACAAGTTGACTTCAACTATCAATTTCAAGGATGTGCCACAAAAGTCATCAAGTTGATGCTTTTCCATTCTCTCTTGAGGGACGGCCGGTTTGGTGGAAAAAGAACCCCTCGATCCATCGAAACTTGGGAGGATCTTGTTCAAAAGTTTGTCAATTATTTCTTTCCTCCATCAAAGGCGACTAATCTAAAAATGAAATTTCGGATTTCGTCAAAATTTCGATGAAAATTTTGGAGAGGCATGGGAGAGATTCAAAGATCTCCTCGAAAATGCCCCATCATGAATTCACGAGCTTCAACAAGTCAATATCTTTTACAATGGGTTGAGCGGTAATGATCAAGATTCCTTGAATGCGGCCAAGCAGCGCAATATCTTGAATCGTAAACCTAAAGATGTGATTGAGATTTGCGAGCAAAATCAAAAGTTCCTATTTCTGCAACAAAGTCAATGTTCGAACACTCCACCTTCTTCATCCGGTAACTCTTCCGAGTTAGCCGCTCCGTTAACCGCTCGAACGGACATCATCCATTGTATGATAAAAGAGGTAAAGGAAATCAAAAGCGAAATTCATAAGCGGAACCAATCAAAGCCGTAAACAAGGTGTGTGAAACTTGTAGTGGTCCACATGCGTATTATGATTGTCAAGCAACCGATGCTTCCTTTTACCAAGCTCCGTAGCTTGGTAAACCACAATCAATACCGACCACAAGTGATCCTCACTACTGCACCTAGCGGTATGACACCACCGGTTTTCCTCCGTGCAAAACCATGGCAATCAAAACCATGGCAATCAAAATCGCTTTGTTCGAATCAAGGACAAAATTTCAATAACTCTCCAAATTTCAATCAAAACGGAACAATTTCAACCAACCATATCAAGCTCCAAATCATCAAAGTTATCAACAACCTCCTCAAGCTCCCATGCCAAATGACTTCATGAAAATGGTGAGTCAAACATGCGTTCTATGCAAACTCGGATCAATAACATGAGAGGTGAGCTAAAAAGGAAATTGATACCACAACTGTCTCGGCGAGACAAATGAGTTAAAGAATATGATGAGCGGTTTCATGAACATGAATATGAACAAAGCTTCATCATCTTACGGAGGACTCCCGAGCAATACTATTCCCAATCCTAATGCCGAGTTGAAAGCCGTCACCACTCGTAGTGGTAAGGCGCACAATGGACCTTCGACTCCTATGCCCCCCTCCTGTGGCATTTAGTCAAGTTACCAAGGAGACAACGGACAAGGTGCATTATTCAAGCCCACGAAGTACCGCACGTCCCACCTTCGGTAGTCAAGCCTTAAGTCCGGAACCCGATGTTCGAAGAAAATCTTGAGCCGAAAACACTTCCATCCGGCTCAAAAGTCTAATCGACTTCCTTACCCATCAAGAATGAATGATGAGAAGCTCAAAGACAAAACAAAGAGCAAATGGAAAAGTTTTCCAAATCTTCAATGAGCTTCACTTTGATATAAGCTTCGTTGATGCTCTCGTTCTAATGCCTAAATTTGCATCCACACTTAAGGCTTACTCACCAACAAAGATAAGCTATCGAGATGGCTAAAACTCCTCTCAATGAGCAATGCTCGTGACCATTCTTAATAAGCTTCCGAAAGCTTGAAGACCACGGCGGTTCTTAATCCGTGTGATTTCTTGGGGATGTTTCAATGCTCCGCCTTGGCGATCTTGGCGCTAGCATTAACCTCATGCCACTCTCGGTATGGAAGAAACTGTCTCTTCACGAACTTTCATCCACTCGTATGACACTCGAGCTAGCGGACCGTCTGTAACTCGTCCACTTGGGATAGCCGAGGATGTCGTGATGAAAGTGGGAAAGTTTCACTTTCATGTTGACTTTGTTGTAGTAGACTTGATGCGGATCCTAGAGTTCCCTCATCTTGGGAGAGCTTTCTTAAGAGCAGTCGTGCTCGATTGATGTGTTTGTTGAAGAGTTGACCATACGGGTTGACAACGAAGAGCTCACATTGAATATCAACGAACTCTAAACCTCTGTACAAGCAGTGTTGCCACAATTGATCAAAAATCGAAGAATCATTGCAACACTCTCAAATTTCACGGTTAAGAGTGTTCACCAAAAGCGTCTTGAGCTCAAAGCTTTGAAAATTACCCCGGTTCAAACAAATGGTTTGAAAGTGTACCGTGGAAGTCAAGAGTGTTCTTGATGATGACGATGATCTAGAATCGGAGACTTCATCGGAAGTGGTGGAAGCGCTAGCTCTAAGAGCACACCACTTGTCCCACCTCCGGCATCGGTTTGTCGCATCGAGATTGTTAAGTCGTGGATGAAACCAAACTCTCTTGATTTCATCGAGTTGGATGATGATGTTTGTGATCCAATGGGAGACATTCTTCCCATTGATGAATTGCTCAAAATGATCCATCATCTTCTAGTCTTATTCCGACTCTTCCATCCCTTCTCTCTCACGATGAGGAAGATGACAACTTTGGAATGAAGTCGATGCATTTCTTAGTGATGAGTAAATTCCAACGGAATTGATAACACTTACCTTGATCCGGAGGAGACATCCTTTTTGGAAAGTCTATTGATTGAAGAACCATTTCCCCCTCCTCCGGACATCTTCTTGACAATCACCATCTAAGCTTCAAGTTTAAGCTTAAAGATGTCAAAGCGGTGATTTGCTTCTCTCTGTGAGGAATGGACATGCATTCTCATGTACGTCTTTATTCCATTCTTCACGGATGGTGTGGTTGCTCTTTCCTTTTCTCTTTCGGGAATGAGGACACCATCTTTGACCCGGTATCATCCCTTATAGTTTCTACTATTAACAATACCGCGGTTATATCTCATCGGTGTGGAACTTTCGATGTTCATATGTTCATTAACATTGTGAGCGAAAGTCCGATTGAGATTGGTTTTCCACGTTACTTTCCCCATGAACAAATGAATTGGGGTCGAGTCAAGCTAGCGACTCGGGAATCAAAAACGATAGCATGCCATATGGGTTCTCACCCATATTTACGTCTTCTTACCTCTTTCTACCACCCTAGTGTGGGGGTTGCCCACATGTTTCAAAAAAAAAAAAAAAAAAAAAAAAAAATCATCTTTCTAAATAATGGCGTAATATTTCCTTTTCGTTCTTTGTTTCGGCATAACCGCGGTACTTTGAATATTGAGGGCAATATTCATTTCTAAGTGTGGGGAATTCTCACAAATTTTATCATATAATTATACCAATTCCCGTTTTTGGCCAAAATTTTTTTGGAGTAAGTGTTCTACACTTACTCATTTGGTTATCGATCCGCCATATACGTAAGACAAAAGGATTAGCTAATCCAGAGCAAGCGGCTCTTGGTAAAGATATCTCAAATCCGTTTATATGGCTTGCAATTTGCCCAAAATTGTATGGTATTCAACTCACCATATCCTAAAAAGTGAAGAGTTGGCTAGCCCATAAGATTATGGCTTGTGGTAAAGGCGATGGAAAAACCATAATTGGTAATCGACTCACCAAAGATAATGTTGATAATTTATCTAAGAGTTGGCTAGTCCGAGCAAGCGGCTTCGGTAAAGACAAAATCAAATCCGTTGGAAGTCGGTGGTTTGCTCAAAATCACATGGTTATCGGTGTACCATGGTTCTTACTTGAACTGAAACATTTGGCTACTCGAAGTAATGGCTTTTGGTAAAGAGATTCAAATCCATTATGTTTTCTCAAATCATTGCTAGGGACTAGCAATATCTCGATGTGGGGATTGATGAGTGTGTAAATACTCATCATTTTGTACCATTTAAAGCGCAAATTCATCGAAAACACTCGAAACACATCAAAATGATCAAAATATCACAAATCGGTGTTTTATGTGTTTTAAATGCAAAATATCAAAATCGGATGAAAAACAAATCAAATTTGCAAAATTGCGTTTTAGTCCCCAGTTTCAAAAATTGTCAAAAATAGTCCACGAGCCAAAATTTCAAAGAAAAATCATCAAAGGTCCTTTTAAATCATAACTTGTCAAATTTGGTCCTTTGGTGGAAAATGTAAAAAGTTTGAGAAAATTACAATTTGGTCCTTGAAGTTTGCAAATTGGCGAAATGGCCCTGGAAAAATTGAAAATGGCAATTTTGGTCCTTGTAATATCAACACTTGTCAAATTCATCCTGAAACACCTTTGCAAAATTACGAGTTTGGTCCCTTGGTTTGTTGGAATTGCAATATTGGTCCTTGTGTTGTTAACTTATCCAAACGGACCCTTTTACACCTTTGGCCCAAACCAATTACCTAGCCCAAACCTTTACCCGTTTTAACCGAATCCAACCCAACCCCTATTATTAATATACCGGTCAAATGGTTTGACCCATCCACTTTCCTCTCTCCTTCACGGTTACACCAAGCTACCATGTCCATCATTCCTCCCCTGCACTCACTCGATACACTCAACCATCATCACTACTTCCCCCTCCAAACACAAGACTCCAAGGGATCATTAAATGTACCCATACCTACCCGCCTCAAGCCTCAAATTTGTTAAAAAGGATTTAGCGCCAAAATAGCTTTAAATGGCTAGGATCAACTTGAGTGATCCAAGGGTCATTTTTATTGCTGGGAATTATTCAGAAGGAGGAGAGAGACAGACTTGGGTGTATAAAAGGCCAAGAGAAGCATCAAAGAAGGAGTTAGTTTTAGTTTTTCTAGCAATGAATGTCGTCTCATAATTTCTTAGTCTAAATTAGATTGATAGTTGTATTTTACAGTTTCATTGTACTCAAGTAAACCTTCTTAGTGTATCTCAACTTTATTTAAGCATAAATTGCAGTTCATGTTCAATTTCCATATTTCATATCCACTGTTGAAATTTCCACTCTTGAAATCCTATGTCAACAATCTTAGTCACTTGTGTTTAAGCTCGAGCAAGCTCATTCAAACTTGTTTAAGCTTTCCATAAGCTCACATTGCAATTTCACTTACTTTTGCACTTTGGTCAACAAAAGTCAACACGGGTGAAAATTGAAGCAGAAAGGAGATGGGTTGATGCAGGCATTGAATTGGGTTTAATAATAGTGATTTAGGTTGGTATTGATAGGTTAGGGGTTGTTAGGCTAGTGGTTCCTTGTTTCTTCACTGTGGCTTTGGACTCTTGTAAGTAGCTTTCACAAGTTTTTGCACTTAATGTATTTGTAGTATAAATCTGTTAAAACCTGGTCAAACAGTAGTATTTAAGTGATAGTAAGTCAGTTTGATTATAATTACAAGTGGAATCATGGTTTAAATCTGTTTTAGTTGCAAATCAAGTTATAAACTAGTGTTTGGTTCAACTGTTTAATCTATGCTAGAGGATAGTAGATCTGTTTAGAGTAGTTGTTACTTGCTTAAATAGGTTATTGGAAGTTAATTGAGGTCTTGTTGATTGCAGTTTAGCTCTAAAAGTCAAAATCATAGTGTAACCGATCTTGTATGCCATCTTGTTGAAATCGGTTTGTGTCATAGCTTGCATATTGGTTTGAATTTAGTAGATCTAGCTTTTGGATATCATCGAGTAGGTTTAAATACATCATATTCGGTTCAAAATTGTGGATCAAATCTCGGTTTGGTCAAAGTTTAGCATTAATCTTCAAAAGTCAAAAATCATCAATCGGTTTTGAACCAAACTTTGATAGTCAATGTCTAATTCATTTCGAAGTGTTAGTGTTTGAAACTTTGGAATTTACAAGTTGAACTGGTCTAAATTTGAGAATCACTTTTGTAAAATCTGGTTTGGTCATTTTAAGCTTCAAATAAGCTCTTCTAGTAGCTCTATCGCCTGTTCACACTGAGTGTGAATCGAGCAATCTTACATTGGTGCATCAAGATCATTTCTAGGAGTTAGGATCGATACTTTGCAAAATCATAGCGGCGGTGTTTAGTAGGACTGCATTAGTGGATTTTGATTAGCTTATTAGTTGAGCTTGTGCATAAGCTCAAACAGTGGTCTAAACCATTGTTTGGTTCATATCATGATTGGCTTAATTGTAGGTTCTGAGCTTTAGACTTGTTAGGAGTAGATAATATTAGTTGCTTTTAGCTTATTTTGGTAGATTATAACTTCATTCTTGTTTGGTTGGTTGTTTAGCTTACTAGCTTATTTTCTAAAACATTTCAATAGCAGTTTGCACTACATCTTCCATATTTCACACATAACCTGCTTGTTTTTCATTTTCATAGATTTTTATTATCATTTTAGATTTTTCCTGAAAATTTCATAATTTTTGGTCTTTATTTACTATTTTCTCATTTAAATAGATTTTAATCAATTTTAATTAGCTTTTAATATAAAAATTGAAAAGGTTCAAAAAAATAAGTTTTCATTTTCTTAGGTTTAGATAAATATAAAAAGTAAAAAAGTAATTTTCCAGATTTTTCATAGTTTATTTGGTAATTTTAGTAATTTAATTAGTTTTAATAGTTTAAAATTCATAAAAATAGAAAATAATCGAAAAAATACAAAAATAGTTTTGAAAATTCTAGTTTGATATTTTAGACTTTTCCATTTCATAATTTTATTTTCCTAGCTTTATTTCCTAATTTTTTGTATTTTAGGTAATTATTAAATAGTTAAAATTAGTTTTAATTAATAGTAATAAATTAAATAGTTGTAAAAATAGTTTTCTTTTTCTAAAAGTTTCTTTTATCATTAGGTTTATAAAATATCATTTTCATATTTTTAGGGTTAATATTGTGTAAGTTTCACTTTTTAATTTGTGCGTCGCGTAGATTTTAATTTCGGTTTATAAAAACATAAAACAAAACATCATTTTAAAAATAGTGATAGCGTTTATTTAATAGATTTTATCTTTTATTTTCTTTAACTTGCATTTAAGCCGTTGTTATTTGTTAGCTTTTTCCGTAGTTATAATCATAACCAAATCCTTTTCCGTTCAAACTCCTCGATCATTTAAGCGTTTGATAAATCATTGCATAGCTCATTTGGGACATAACGACCGGGAAACATTGTACTCCTCGGATCTTCATTGCATTCGTGCTTAAGCGGTTTAAAGTGGTTCTGGTCCGCCATTCACAAGTGGCGGGCTTGTGTGATTAAGCTTGACTGTTTACACGCATCATTGACAAAACATTATAAGATCGTAAAATATAAATAAACGTTTTTATGGTTTATTTGTATTAACAATCTCCCCCTTTTTGTTGATGACAAAACATAAGATTATTTTAAGAAGAAAATAAAACTCATAAAAATTTGAATTGGAGTTTTTACTCTCTTCTCCCTCTTTTTGTCGAAACAAAAAGAGCGTCGAAAAGAAACTAACACATTGTTTGAGAAAAACGTGTGAAAAGTAACAACATGAAAAAAAAATAAGAGGAGAGAAAGATTCTCATCTTAGCTCCCCCTTGACGGATGCTCCCTTTTGTTGAGGGCGTCAAGTACTTAGGAAGTCTAAGCGAGTGTGTTGCAATTATATTTGCAATATAATTTCGTCTTTGACGAAATGCTTCCCCTTGACGAGTGCTCCCTTTTGAGGAGGACGTCAAGTAGTATAGAGAAAACCTAATGTATTGCAAGCGTTATTGCAACGCTTTGCTTTGACGAAAAGCTCCCCCTTATTGAGGGTGTCAAAGTCTTCATGTGTATTTTGAAAATCTACAAAACAAAGGTTAGAAAATAAGTATATGGTGCATAATTTCTTGCAAATGAGATTCATATTAGTGATAAATATGTTTCTGTTGCACGGATCCCACAGATCCTTCCTGTGAGGGATCCATCTAGGAAAAACTAAGGGAACCGTGTACCTGCATTCTTTAGACAGCAATGTAGATGTGAAAAATGACGTAAAACATCCAAATGAGTTATGTATTGAAGCACAAATCATTATCTCATAACAATAAAGCATACAACATGTAATTTCATTCAATAAAACATGAGAAATGATATACATATCTCTAAAACTAAGAGAATGAAATAAGCATGTAGTACATTTTCTAATAATTCTAAGTTGTGCCGAAAACTAGCAAAGAGCACCATTGTGCTTGTATTCCTACGTTCTAAGGACGAGTAGATTTGTTGATTTGGTCAAATCGTTCAAGGAGATTATTAAACATGAAATGTAACTCATTTCGTACTTCTTGAACTAACCTTTGGGTATGTTGACAATTAGAGCCATTATTGTCATGAGTAGGAGATGGAGGCATTGGAGATGGAATGTTTTGAGGTGAAATGTCGGGTGAGCGGGAAGGAGGTAAAGGATGGAAGGATTTGTGGAGGTGAGTTAAGTGACGTAGGATGGGATTCAACTAAGAATGAAGGTGATGATGTATGGGTTGGTGGTGGAGATAGTGAGGTATCCATATGGTTCAGTCTTTGGGATTGGTGATTCCTTGTTCCTAAAGATGGACTATTTGATGGTGAAGGTGAGTAGAATGCGGGTGTTGGTGATGTTTCAACATCAATTTTTTGGTGTGAAGGTGGTTCCCTATTTAATGAGAAGGATGGTGAATGAGAAGTCTTCGGTGGTGAGTCTTCTAAAGAGTAAAGGTTTGGATGTGAAAGAGGTGTGGTGAAGGAGTGTAGTCTAGGTTCTAAAAATGATGGCTTAGGTGTTTTAGTCGAGTTAGGTGTGTTTGGTTTAGAGGGTACGGTAGTGTTTGGTGAAGGTCTTTCTAACCCAAAAGGTCGAATACTAATTCGAGCGGTTCTTCTAGCTTTGGTTGGTTAAGTTTGTTGAGGAGGAATTCTAGTATTTGAGGCTTTGATGGGTGATGACTCGGTTGAAGAAATATCATGTACAACATGAGCATTTTTCTTGGAAGAAATTGTTAATACAAATAAATCGTAAAAACGTTTATTCATATTTAGTGATCTCTTTGTGTTTTGTTGATAACAAATATAAAGTTATCATAAGTAAACTTATAAGGATACATATTATTTTTGTAAAGCATTTACATATAGTCATTTAACATAAATTGTTGTAATAATTCATTTGTTGTAATAGTTTATTAGGATGGGTAAAATCCATAACCCATAACATATACCCATGGAGCAAATCCATACCTATGATCCAATGTCTATACGATTTCACTTGCTTATTGCTTTATACTTTCTATCCATCCATACGATTTCACATAATATCGAATCTAAAGTTTTTGAAACTAACTAAAAAACGGCAAAACTATTCAACCCCCCCTTCTAGTTTTCCACAATTGGCATCAAGAGCAAGGTTTACAAAAGTTTTAAAGTAAATCGTATTTTAAAAAAATTTCCATCACAATGGGTTCTGAAAATTATAAAGAAGGGCAATCTATGCAATGACCTCCACTACTTGAAACTAATGGTTTTATTTATTGGAAAAATAGATTCGAAACTTATGTGAAGTCAAAAGATATTGATCTTTGGTACATCATTGTTGAAGGTGACTTTGAAGCCACTACAAAAGATGATAAAACCGCAACCAAATAAACACACCTCATGATCAACTCTCCGATGATAAAAAAAAAAGCTTTCCAAAAATAGTGAAGCTAAAATGGTTTTATACAATGCTTTACCCAAAAAGGAATTCGAAAGAATTTCTATACTTAAAACCTCTAAAGAACTTTGTAATTCTTTAGTTGTAACTCATCAAGGAAATCAACAAGTTAAAAACAATAAAATAGATTTATTTGTTCAACAATATGAACAATTTTCAATATCGGATGAGGATAGTATAAATAATTTTTTTGCTAACTTTAATACTATAATTAAATCATTACAAGCACTTGATGAGTCTTTCTCTAGTCGTAATCATGTCAGGAGATATCTAAGGGCACTTCCATCCAAGTGGAGATCAAAGGTAACGGCCATCGAAGAATCAAAAGACTTATCAATCCTCACCCTAGACGAACTCATAGGCAATCTAAAGGTCTATGAGCTTGTCCTCGCTAAAGATTCTGAAGCCTCAAAAGAAAAGAAAGAGAAGCACAAATATCTTGCCTTAAACCAAGAAGGTCTCAAGCGATGAAGAAAACTCTTCTTCGGATAGTGATGACGAAGAATATGCCATGGCGGTAAGGGATTTCAAGAAGTTCTTTAGAAGAAAAAGAAGATATGTCAAGCAACCATATGACGACAAGAAGGGGTTCCGGAAAGGCAAAGAAGACAAGAAAGCAAGGGATGAATGTGCATGTTTTAAATGTGGGGACCCTAATCACTTCATTAGTGAGTGTCCCAAACGTGACGAACAAAAGGCATTCGTGAGTGGTTCGTGGGGAATGAGTGAGGAGGAGAACGAAGAAATTTGTCTCATGGCAAATGACTCAAACGATGTATGTCTCGAATCTCTCTATTATAGTAGCTTATCATTAGATGATGAATCATTGCATAGTGAATATGATAAACTTTGCAAAATTAGTCTAAAAGTAATTAACAAAAATAAGATTTTGAAAAACAAAAATGAACGTTTAGAAAAGGAAGTCATTGAGTTAAAGGAAAATTAAAGCGTTTAGAAAAGGGAAGATAGTAGATGGGAATGTGAGCTTTGTGTTCAACTTCAAACATTAGTTGATAATCTTGATTCCAAGATTGCTAGAATGAATACTAATCCTCTAGATATAATACTAGATAGTGTTAAAACAGGAAACAATCAAAATGGTTTAGGTTTTCAGGAACTTAATGCATCAACTAGCGAGAATAAAGAAACACAATTTGTCAAAGCAACTTAAAAACAAGTTACTGTAGTCACGGATCCCACGGATCCCTTGAAAAGGGAACCGTCTAGTGTAAAACCAGGGATCCGTGGGTGCATACTGAAAACGATGAAATAATGTAGCTACTTCATCTAGAACCGACTTTGTTATCATTAACAAGAAGAAACCAACCTACGTTACTATTAGACAACCACCTCCACTAAAACAATATCAAACAAAGGTCCATCCTTTTCAAAACCAAACACATTTATAAGGAAACCTAATAATGTTTATCCGAGAAGTAATCACCATCAAATGGGATGGAATCCTAATGTACAAACCGGATTTCCATTTCAAAACTTTACACCATGGAATGCGTTCTCACCGTTTCCATATATGCCTAACATGGATGAAATGTATAACACTAATGGACCCATGAACAAATGTGGACCAAACATTTGAGTTAATTGTTTTCTTAGGTGTGCTTAAAGGTCGACCTAGATCCGGATGAATGGATCAAGGATATCGGGTGCACGAGGCACATGACCGGTAACAAAGACTTGTTTTCCACATACGAATCCTTCAATGGAGGGAATGTAGTATTTGGTAATAGCAAGAGCAAAATCATCGGTAAAGGTACAATTTCTCACAAATATTTAACCATTAACGATGTGTGTCACATAGAAAACCTAAACATCAACCTTCTAAGTATAGGACAAATATGTGATAAAAAGTGCAACGTACTTTTTAGTGAAACCGATAGTAAAATATTGAAAAACGGTATTACTATAGGAAGAGGCATTAGAAAACATGGAGTCTATGTCATTAAAATCGGTAATGAACCTAAAGACAAACTTTGTCTTACTTATGGATGATACTTCGACCTTATGGCATCGAAGATTGGGTCATGACAATATCGACTTCTTCAATCGCTATCATCTAAAGAACTAGTAAGAGATCTACCAAAATTAAAATCGAACATCATTTTGTGATGCTTGTAATGTAGGAAAGCAAGTCCATGCTAGTCACAAAGCTAAAAATATGGTCTCTACTACTAAGTGTCTAGAACTACTTCACATGGATTTATTTGGTCCATCCGCTATTCAAAGTTATGGAGGTAACTACTATACTTTGGTTATAGTGGATGATTACTCTAGGTATACATGGACTAAATTTTTAAAGAATAAAACCGAAACGTTTGATTACTTTGAAATATTAAGTAAGAAAATCCAAAGACAATTAGGAATTCCTATAGTGTCTATTAGAACGGATCATGGTAGGGAATTTGATAATGAAGCGCAATTTGGAGCTTTTTGTGATGCTAATGGTATTACTCACAATTTCTCGGCTCCTCGCACTCCACAATCAAATGGGGTAGTTAAAAGGAAAAATAGAACCCTGCAAGAAATGAGTCGCACCATGATTAGTGAGCAATCTATTCCTCAAAAATTTTGGTGCAATGCTGTTGACACATCAACCTACATAATTAACCGAGTCTTAATTAGACCATTCTTAGGTAAAACTCCATACGAGTTACTTCGAGGAAAAAAGCCTACGTTAGAACATTTTAGAGTCTTTGGTAGCAAATGTTTCCTTCTTAACACTAAAGATTACCTAACTAAGTTTGATCCTAAATCAACCGAAGGTATCTTCTTAGGTTACTCTCCTAATAGTAAAGCTTATGTTATATTAAATAAAGAAACAATGAAGGTTGAAGAGTCATTAAACGTAAAATTTGATGAAATTCTACCTAAACCTACCCAACCTCTTGTCGATAACGAAATAATCGAAAGTGAAGCCATAGAAATCAAGGAAAATATAAACAAAGAAGATGAACCATTAAACAATGAAATCATCAATATTAAAGAGTCTAAAGATCATCCCGTAGATAAGGTCATAGGAAAGTTAAATGAAAGAACCTTAAGATCTCAAGTCCAACACCAAAGTAGTTTATTTTGTTTTGTCTCAACCATAGAACCTAAAAATACACATGAAGCCATTAAAGATGAAAGTTGGGTAATGGCTATGCAAGAAGAGTTAAATCAATTTGTTTCTAACGATGTTTGGACACTTGTCCCTCCACCTAAAAACCAAACCATAATCGGAAATAAATGGGTATATAAAAACAAGTTAGATGCAAACGGTGTAGTATCTAGAAACAAAGCTAGACTCGTTTCCCAAGGGTATAATCAACAAGAAGGCATAGACTTTGATGAGACCTATGCTCCCATGTCTAGATTAGAGTCTATAAGAATACTTCTTGCTTATGCTTGTGCTAATGATCTTAAGCTTTTTCAAATGGATGTTAAAAGTGCTTTTCTAAATGGCTTTATTAATGAAGAAGTCTATGTTGCTCAACCTCCGGGCTTTATCGATTTCGAAAAACCTAAACACGTGTACAAACTAAAGAAAGCTCTTTACGGTCTTAAACAATCCCCAAAAGCTTGTTATGACAGACTCAAATCATTTTTAATAAAAAACAACTACACCATGGGGTTAGTTGATAATACACTTTTCACTAAGAAAAAGGAATCACATATAATTATTGTTCAAATATACGTGGACGATATTATATTCGGATCGACTTGTCAAGACATGTGTGATGATTTCTCAAAAATCATTCATGATGAGTTTGAAATGAGTATGATGGGAGAATGATGTGCCCGGTTGGTGCAAGTTTTAAATTTATAAAGGTGAATTACCAATATTACCAATAACACATACGAGCAAGTATACTCGTCCGTTATAGCAAGATTATGAAGGTAAGTCGGGATCGTTCGCGAGGATTTGAGTGAATCGAGCACAAGTTTGAATTAACGAGTCTATCAAAACATATAACAAAGCAAATAGGTATAATGAAATTGGATGATTAAAACTACACTTGCTTAAACTAGTTTCATATCATAGATTAATGTGATTGTGTTAACCTCTTAACATGTTTGTTATGATAAATAGTTGGTGTACTAATCTATTGTTCTTACAAGTTAAACTTTGATCAAGAGTTTAGTTTATAAAAACAAGCATTAAGTTTAACCAATCAATTCAAGATCAATTCAAGTTTCATAAGTCTACATACATAAACTTAAACACAAAAACATCCACTTGTTCATCAAATTGCTTAAGAAATGGTCAATACAAAAGGTAACCGATCATAGACAAAAGGCTACAATTGATTCTCAACAACTAATCTTCCGATCATTTAGATGTTTCCAACCAATCCAATTTGATAATCAAAAAGCGTTTCTATTACAACCACACTTTGGTTCCTTTGTATAATCAAGAATAATGGGTAAAAACAATCATCCATAGACAAAATGATTATGACTAGTTGAATAACACGAAGTTCTTTCGACACCAACGATTACTATCAATTAGCCAAACTTGATTAACAAATGTCACTATGAAACTTTAGCACAATTGGATCTTAGAATTAACTTGAAATTGAATTAAAACATGTTAACACAATCACTAACTAATCATATGATAATCAACATCATTTAAGCAAGTGTATAAAGAAACTAGCCACTCATAGCAAACATGAACATAAACTCATAACTTTGATCATTAGAAAACATGATTAAAAGTCTTACAATGCTTGGAATAAGATTACAAATGATGAAGTAATGATTCCCAAAGGATCGTGGTGGACTTCTTGGTGTTTTGGCCTCAAATGTGGAACTTCTGGAACTCCAAACTTCTCTGGATTTCTAAGGACGAATTTTAAGAGTTAAAGGCTTGGTTTGATGAGTAGAGAGATTTGTAATTGAGGTGTGTCTCATATGCTCACAATTAGCCTCTATTTATACTAATTCCAAGGCCTAGGGTGTTAAATGCTTAACTTGGCCTCCAAGGAGTAAGGAAGGGACTAGAATACACCAAGAGAAAGACCTAGAATCGTTTGGATGCAAAGGGGAAGCTTAGTGATGAAGATTTGACAACTGCAGCTTCTCCAACCGGATCGGTCATATGACCAACCGATCCGGTTGGTCTTCAATAATAACAAGCCGACCGATCCGGTTGTGGGTTGCGACCGATCGGTTGGCTATGGCAAAACACTAATTCGACCAATTTCCAACCGATCCGGTGAAGGTGTAACGGATCCGGTTGGATCTTCGAGATACAAAACTTGATCTTATCACTTCCCTATGTCTTGTAGAACTTGGTTCTTCAATCACTAAAGTCTTCAAAGGTCCTTGAGATTTAGCTTTCTGAAGCGGGAATCTTCGATTAGCTACATATTTCCACATTTTCCTCCATTTCCACACTTGGTTATAAACACTAGACAAACATCTCTAGATACGATTAAGTACTAAAATCACGCAAATATAACCAAATAACAGACATAAAAGTCGCATAACGCTACTAAAACATGCACAATCGAGAGTGTTATCAAATTCCCCACACTTAAAATTTGCTTGCCCTCAAGCAAATCTAGGAAAAACATCCACCTGTACAAGAATGTGATTATGAAAATGTGATGCAAATCAACCAAGTATAAATGCGAGAGAGGATTCATCAATTATGCTTTATAAAGGTGAAACATCAAGATGTTTGACAATATCCAATGATTTTCTTGCATGATTAACATTTCGAAACACCTCATGAAAAATAACGGAATATAATTCACTCAATCGCTCATTTTTAGTGGAGTAACAAGATAAATCACACTCATTGCTCAGTCGTGATTAGATTATTACCATAAGCTTGTACAAGAAACAAAACTCCACCGACGTGGCGTGAGCACCAAGTAAAAACATCTAAAGAGTGCTTTTATTCGGGTTATAATGATAGGCTTCGGGTTAAGGGTATGGATAAGGCATGGGAATGTTAATGAAATTGGTGTTAAAATAAAAATGAAATCAAGTCTAAGACCCGTGTTGCTAGCTACCAAACATTTCACGAACCAAATAAATGATGATAGCTTTGCTTTCTTCTTTTCACTTTCCACAGCTTTTCACTTTGCCATGACAATTATTCTTCGATCATAGCACATTGGCTATTATTTCCATACGTTCAACACAATTTTTTTTTTTTTTTTTTGAACATGTCACGCATGGCTCAATCAATCACATAGGATGTGGTACTCTTAATCATTTGAACAATCTTCACTTTCGAGGTAACTAGCAACCAACTGTTTAGACATTGATACGGGATAGGCTAAAGTTTAAAGTGTAAAATCTTTTGTATTTTACGGGTGAAGCAAAAATGAAAGGATGGCTCGGAAGGTGTAACTAGGGGTATCTAGTGCTAAAATGAGCACTACAAATGGGTCCATGTGGGTGGTTAACTAACCAATGAGGCTAGCTAATATATCATTAGATGTAAGATGGAAGGCCATTTGGGTTAAATCCTAAGGTGCCTCTTTATCACACGAATTCACTTATATCGCACGAATGCAATCTCACTGCGGTTTGGTAATGATTTACAAGCACAAGTTCTAGAATAAATAAAATCACCGGCACACTCATAACAAAAGCTCTAAGCATAAAAGATGTATGCTAATAAGAAATAGGCTCAAATCCTTACAATTTAGTGAAAAGGGTATAATATGTGTTAGCAAATGTTTATCGATCCCAGAATGGATTGCAATAGTAATCGGAACACATCTTGAAATTTCAAATATTACCAATTTTACCAGTGGAATGATCCAGTTATTTTAATAGATAATCCTAAAAGTGTGAAAACAACTAGATCACAAGGGCAAACAAAATTTTAAATTTAAGCATGAAAACTCTAATTTTCCTATTCACCCCCCACACTTAAGTTAGACATTGTCCTCAATGAAAAGCGAACTTCAAAGTATAGAAATAGGGAAAATAGAGATGAAACCGGATATGTCAATGAGTTTATCGACTTAAAATTCTTCTTCATTCTGGCGTCCTTTGGAGAAATCATTACACACACAATCTTATAAACAAACAAAAGGTTTTATTAAAAGGTTGGCACCCCCACACTAAGTTCAACCGAAGGTTTAAAACTTTGGGAATGACCATAGAAAATCAAAACACACGGTTGCCTCCGAGAAGCGCTTGTTTATTATCGAGTCATCGGCCGACTCGAGTCTTCCGATTTATTTAGCTGCAAGGCGCTTTGAACATTGTAAAGTTCGGGATATACATGAATTCTTCACCAAGTAGCTTCAATATCATCCCGAGACGAACTCGGAGTTGGTTTCCATGGAGCAGTTTGTGGGATTCTTCCAGAAATGGTGCTACAAAGGTGATAGTTTGAATTCATTCTCATGGTGTCTCCGGGATCTTGTCATGGCTGAAACTTCATTCGTTTGCTCCTTGTCGTAGTATACTTTGATTCGATGTCCATTAACAATGAAACTTCCACCTTGTTTGTCATAGAGTTCGACATACCGGATGGATATCCATGTTTAACGACATATGGTCCAAACCATTTTGGTTGTAACTTAGGAGCTTTGAATTTGAACTTCTTGTTAAAAAGCGAACTTTATCTCGGCTTTGAATTCTTTTGAATTCGTAGCTTTTTATCATGATAAGCTTTTGTTCGGCTTTATATAGTTTGGAGTTTTCATAAGCTTGGAGTCTTAATTCATCGAGTTCGTGCAATTGCAAATCTTTTCTCTCCAACTATTTTGAGATCGGTGTTACAATGTCGGCGCCCAATAAGCACGATGTTCAACTTGAGCGGCAAATGACAAATCTTCCCATACAAGAGTCATAAGGAGTTGTACCAATTGGTGTTTTATAAGCCGTCTGAAATGCCCACGAGCATCGTCAAGTTTTCTTGCCCATAATGACGGATTGTCTTTTCTTTTTTTCCGTATTCTTTTGAGAGCTCTGTTGGTATTTTCGACTTGACCACTAGTTTGTGGATGATAAGCGATGCAAATCGATGATGAACTCCATATCTTTTCATGGTTTTTCCATTTGTTGATTGCGGTGAGTTCTCGATCGCTTATGAGTGCTTTGGGAATTCCATAACGAGCTAAAAGCTTTTGAGAAAATTAACGACGACACGAGCATCGTTTGTCGGTAAAGCTTCACTTCGCCCATTTGGACACGTAATCTATAGCGAGAATGTATTCGATTTGTGGGATTTAGGGAAAGATCCCATGAAATCTATTCCCCAAATATCGAATATTTCACACACTTGAATGCTTGTTAATGGCATTTCATCCCTTCGAGAGATTGGTGGTTGTTTGACAAGCGTCACGATTTTGAACAAGTGTATGTGCTTCTTTGAATATTGTTGGCCAATAGAATCCAGCATCAAAAACTTTCTTAGGCGTGGTGGAAGGACCATAATGTCCCCGTTGGGCCATGGTGACATTCACAAGAATTTTACTGAGTTTGAACCAAAATACATCTTCGGATCATCCCATCGGGACACATTTTGAAAGATATGGCTCTTCCCAAAAGTAGTATTTGATTTCGAAAAGAATTTGCTTCTTTGAGCATGAGTTAATCCTTTTACGAGAATTCCTCCGTGAGGTAGTTTGCAAAGTCGACAAACCAAGGATCGTCATTTCCGTCGATGGCCATGAGAGTTTCATCGGAAAATAATCATCGATTTCTTCTTCTTTCAACTCCTCAAGATTAGGATTTTCGAGGCGGGATAAGTGATCGTGACAAGATTCTCGCTCCTTTCTTATCTTTGATTTCTATGTCAAATTCTTGGAGTAGCAAAATCCATCGAATAAGGCGTGGTTTAGCGTCTTGCTTGGTGAACAGATACTTGAGTCTTGAATGATCGGTAAAAGCGATTGTTTTTAGAGAACAAGATATGATCTGAATTTGTCAAATGCAAAACGATGACCGGTAATTCTTTTTGGTGACGGTATAATTTTCTTGGGCACTATTCGGTGTCTTCTTGGCAAAATATATAGGCGAAAGTGTTTTCCTTCGCGTTGTCCTAAGACGACTCCAACAAAAAAATCGCTTATGTCGCATAAGTTCGAAGGTAGTGACCAATTAGGTGAAACCATGATTGGAGCACTAGTAAGTTGAGATTTTAGTGATTGAAAGCTTTTATGCAATCGACGCCGAAGTCAAAGATAGATTCTTTCTCAAGAAGTTTTGTCATCGGATGAGATATTTTGGAAAAATCTTTGATGAATCGGCGGTAAAAACCGAAGATGTCCTAAAAACTCCTAACGGCTTTGGCGTTGGTTGGTGGTGGAAGTTTTGAGATGACATCGACCTTTGCTTTGTCGACTTCCATTCCGGCACTAGAGATTTTGTGGCCAAGCACAATCCTTCGGTTACCATAAAGTGGCATTTCTCGATTGAGAACAAGATGTACGACCGCATCTTTCGAGCATTTTATCGAGATTAGAAGGCAAGCTTGAACTAATCTCCAAAGATCGAAAAATCATCCATGAAAACTTCCATGGAGGTTTCTAACATGTCTTGGAATATGGCGATCATACACCTCTGAAAAGTCGCGGGTGCATTGCAAAGACCAAAAGGCATACGCCGATATGCGTAGGTTCCAAAAGGACAAGTAAAGGTAGTCTTTTCTTGATCGTTAGGATCAATGGGAATTTGGAAATATCCTGAAAATCCGTCAAGGAAACAAAAGAATTTATTTCCTGCTAGAGATTTTGTGGCCAAGCACAATCCCTTCGGTTACCATAAAGTGGCATTTCTCCCAGTTGAGAACAAGATGTACGACCGCATCTTTCGAGCATTTTATCGAGATTAGAAAGGCAAGCTTGAATGAATCTCCAAAGATCGAAAAATCATCCATGAAAACTTCCATGGAGGTTTCTAACATGTCTTGGAATATGGCGATCATACACCTCACGAAAAGTCGCGGGTGCATTGCAAAGACCAAAAGGCATACGCCGATATCGTGAGTTCCAAAGGACAAGTAAAGGTGGTCTTTTCTTGATCGTTAGGATCAATGGGAATTTGAAATATCACGAAAATCCGTCAAGGAAACAAAAGAATTTATTTCTGCTAGTCTTTCAAGCATTTGATCCATGAGCGGGGCGGAAAGTGATCCTTTCGGTGGCTTTGTTTAACTTACGATAGTCAATACAAACACGCCAACGGTGTGATTCTAGTTGGAACTCGCTCATTTCGCTCATTAGTTACAACCGTCATTCCTCCTTTCTTGGGAACACAAAGAGCAGGGCTTACCAAGGGCTATCCTCAATTGGGTAAATGATTCCGGCATCGAGAAGTTTAATGATTTCCTTTTAACAACTTCTTTCATGTTGGGATTGAGTCTACGTTGACGTTCTACCACATGTTTAATCCCTTCTTCAAAATTGATTTTGTGTTTGCAAAAATTAGGACTAATTCCTGGGATATCAGATGTTTTCCAAGCAAAAGCTTGTTTGTGATTTTTGAGCACGGAAACTAAACTTTCTTTCTCATTATCCTCGAGCAATGAAGATATGACTATTGGAAGAAGTGAATTTCCTTCCAGATAAGCATATTCAAGATGATTTGGGAGAGGTTTGAGTTCCAGATCCGTGGGTGGTTCTTCGATGGAGGATTTTATTCGCATCTTGTCATTGAAAGTGATTTCCTCAAAATCTTCCTCTTCCTCCATTTCTTCTTCTTCGAGTTATCTCCTTCAAATTCTACTTTCATGAAATCATCAAACTCTTTGTCGAATCTGTTTCATTGATTTTTTCGAAGTAGTCATGAATGGATCGATTAGTTCGATAATGCATCTAATTCTTCATCGGTGACTTCATCAATAACATCGACGTTAAAATAAGTGTCATCAACTTTGGAATGTGGGTAGCGCATTGCTTTATCAATAAGAAAAGTGATTCGATCTTCCCAACTCCAAGGTTGAGTTCTTTTCCTTTAACTTTGATGATTGCGTCGGCGGTATTTAGGAAAGGTCTTCCTAAAATGAGTGGGACTTTACTATCTTCTTCCATTTCCAAGATTACAAAGTCCACAGGAAAAATGAATTTACCGACTTGAACAAGCATATTCTCATCGATTCCCACAGGATATTGATAGGAATGATTTGCCAATCGGATGCTCATTTTGTTGGTTTGTTTGTTGTTGCACAACTTGGAATAGAGTGAATAAGGCATCAAATTGATACTTGCGCCAAGATCGGCTAAAGCATCACATTTAACGTTATTCCAAAGTACATGGAATAAGAAAGCTCCGGGATCTCCGAGCTTTGGTGGAATTTTGTTTTGAACTATGGTGAGCATTCTTCGTTAAGAAAAGTTCTTGATATTTGCTCAAGCTTGCTTTTGTTATTAAGTTCTTTCAAAATTTTCCGTAATTGGGCATTCGGCTATAACATCAACGAGAGGAACATTGAGTCTAACCTCTTTGATTATTTCGATAAACTTCTTATAACGCTCTTCCATCTTCTCTTTCTTTAGGCGTTGAGGATAAGGAATTTTTGGTGTATATGCCTTGACGGATGGAATGTCTTTCTTTTGGTGGTTTGAGTTGTGTTTGGTTCTTCGTTTTCATCCTCACTATCAATGGTGGCGGGAGCATTAGGATTAGGTGGTGGATCGTGCGAGACCACTTCTTGTAACGACATTGATATGTTCATTTCTTGTTTGGGGTGGACTGATGCGTCTTATCATTTGATGGTTTTGGATTGGATTGAGTGTTACTTGGCAATGAACGGATGGTCTAGAGGAATGTTGGTGAGAAAGTCGCAAGCTTGTTTTCAAGATCTTGGATAGATGCTTGGTGATTTTACGTCCTTGCTCAACTTTGGCTTTGAGATTGAAAAATTGATTTTGATAAAATCATTTGCGGATTTTGACCGACCACGAATTCTCTCATGGTTTTTCGAATTCGGTTTCTTACATCTTTTGAATTTTGGTGTGGTGGATCGTCGGTTCGTGGTTGAGAATCACGGTTGTCATCCTTAATCGGCGATCTTGCCAATTTCAATTTCGACCGTAATAATTACTACGATATCCTCCTCCACGGTATCCTCCTTGGCGTAATTTGCTTCACCTTCTTTTGGTCCACCCATAGGCTTATCATCGCTTTCGGACGATGGGTGATTTCCTCCACAATTGTTGCATCCGTCTCGCATTTCCTTTATTTCATCTTTGATATCTTTGTCTGCGAGTCGATTTTGAGGTTAACGCTTCCATCTTCTCCATGAGTTTTGAGGTATCGGTGTTTTCGACAAAAGCAGCGGTTTTTCGGAGAGGTTTGGTTTGGAATCTTTGGACCAATCAAGTTTAAGAAGTACTCGATCTTGAGCAATTGATGTGCATCGTTGGGAGTCTTATAGAAAAATTCCTCCGACATCAAGGATGCCTTGAGAGATTTCATCTAGTCCATGGTAAAAGATTTGGATAATGGTTCCTTTTGATAGCCCATGTCCATGACAACTCTGACAAATCTTTCATTGAAGCCAAGCTTCGACAAGTGATCGTTTGGGTTTTGGTTGAAAGCATGAATTTCTCCCATTAATCGATCAAACATGGCGGTGGAAAGAATCGGCTCACAAAAGCTTGCCTCATCTCCTCCCAAGTATTGATGATTCCGGGTTAATTCATTGTACCATACTTTAGCATCTCCGTGATGATGATGGGAAAAGTTTGAGTTTGATGGCATTGACATCGGTGTCGCCATAACGAAACATGCCGCAAATTCGATGAATTCGGCAATGTGCTTATGCGGATCGGCCAGCGCACGACCATCGAATTGTCGGTCTTTGATCATAGAAAGGTGATGTCCCTTCACGGTGAAGTTGTCACCAAGGTTAATAGCAACAATAGCACTTTCGGGGTTGGTGCTACGGTTCGGTTGGTTCCCCACATGGGTTGATCGTCCGCCATGGGAAAAGGTAAATTGGTGAAAGGGTTGAAAACAACTTTGGCTTCTATGAGGTTATCAAATGGTGGGTTTGGTACTCTTGGTACACGATTTTCTAATGGTATGAAACGTGTTCTCCTTCTTCCTCAAATCAAACGTTCGGGGTTGGTAAGAGGTGAAATTGGTTCTATTCCCGCTGCTCGAGTGTTCATACAATGTCCTAGAGAATCCAGGTAATATCTAAACAAACGGACAAACAACGAAAACGGTTTTTATGGGACAGAGTGGGTAACCGGATCGGTTGCGGGATGCGACCGATCGGTTAAACCAGATGGGTTATGGGTAAAAATTGTAACCGATTCGGTTGAGGGGCAACCGAATCCGGTTAAGGTTCTGTAAAAATTTTTTTCGGTGAGGAAATTCAAGAACTTGTTGAAACACAATCAAATCCCGTGGCGCCAAAACTTGATGTGCCGGTTGGTGCAAGTTTTAAATTTATAAAGGTGAATTACCAATATTACCAATAACACATACGAGCAAGTATACTAAATCCGTTATAGCAAGATTATGAAGGTAAGTCGGGATCGTTCGCGAGGATTTGAGTGAATCGAGCACAAGTTTGAATTAACGAGTCTATCAAAACATATAACAAAGCAAATAGGTATAATGAAATTCGGATGATTAAAAACTACACTTGCTTAAACTAGTTTCATATCATAGATTAATGTGATTGTGTTAACCTCTTAACATGTTTGTTATGATAATTAGTTGGTGTACTAATCTATTGTTCTTACAAGTTAAACTTTGATCAAGAGTTTAGTTTATAAAACAAGCATTAAGTTTAACCAATCAATTCAAGATCAATTCAAGTTTCATAAGTCTACATACATAAACTTAAACACAAAAACATCCACTTGTTCATCAAATTGCTTAAGAAATGGTCAATACAAAAGGTAACCGATCATAGACAAAAGGCTACAATTGATTCTCAACAACTAATCTTCCGACCATTTAGATGTTTCCAACCAATCCAATTTGATAATCAAAAAGCGTTTCTATTACAACCACACTTTGGTTCCTTTGTATAATCAAGAATAATGGGTAAAAACAATCATCCATAGACAAAATGATTATGACTAGTTGAATAACACGAAGTTCTTTCGACCCCAACGATTACTATCAATTAGCCAAACTTGATTAACAAATGTCACTATGAAACTTTAGCACAATTGGATCTTAGAATTAACTTGAAATTGAATTAAAACATGTTAACACAATCACTAACTAATCATATGATAATCAACATCATTTAAGCAAGTGTATAAAGAAACTAGCCACTCATAGCAAACATGAACATAAACTCATAACTTTGATCATTAGAAAACATGATTAAAAGTCTTACAATGCTTGGAATAAGATTACAAATGATGAAGTAATGATTCCCAAAGGATCGTGGTGGACTTCTTGGTGTTTTGGCCTCCAAATGTGGAACTTCGGAACTCCAAACTTCTCGGATTTCTAAGGACGAATTTTAAGAGTTAAAGGCTTGGTTTGATGAGTAGAGATTTGTAATTGAGGTGTGTCTCATATGCTCACAATTAGCCTCTATTTATACTAATTCCAAGGCCTAGGGTGTTAAATGCTTAACTTGGCCTCCAAGGAGTAAGGAAGGGACTAGAATACACCAAGAGAAAGACCTAGAATCGTTTGGATGCAAAGGGAAGCTTAGTGATGAAGATTTGACAAGCTGCGACTTCTCCAACCGGATCGGTCATATGACCAACCGATCCGGTTGGTCTTCAATAATAACAAGCCGACCGATCCGGTTGTGGGTTGCGACCGATCGGTTGGCTATGGCAAAACACTAATTCGACCAATTTCCAACCGATCCGGTGAAGGTGTAACCGGATCGGTTGGATCTTCGAATACAAAACTTGATCTTATCACTTCCTATGTCTTGTAGAACTTGGTTCTTCAATCACTAAAGTCTTCAAAGGTCCTTGAGATTTAGCTTTCTTGAAGCAGGAATCTTCGATTAGTGCATATTTCCACATTTTCCTCCATTTCCTGCACTTGGTTATAAACACTAGACAAACATCTCTAGATACGATTAAGTACTAAAATCACGCAAATATAACCAAATAACAGACATAAAAGTACCCATAACGCTACTAAAAACATGCACAATCTGAGTGTTATCAGAGAACTAAGTTTCTTTCTCGGTCTACAAATCAAACAACTAGAAGATGGTATCTTCTTTAATCAATCCAAATACATAAAAGAAAGGTTAAAGAAATTTGGTTTAGAAGAGTCAAAACCCATAAGAACATCAATGTCATCCGATACTATACTTACAAAAGATGAAGACGGTGAATCCGTTGATAACACAAAATACCGTGGCATGATTGGTAGTCTTCTTTATCTTACTGCTAGTCGGCCAGATATCATGTTTAGTGTTTGTCTATGTGCTAGGTTTCAAGAAGACCCTAAAACATCAAATCTAGAAGTGGTCAAAAGAATATTTAGATACATTAAGGGTACGAATCAATTGGGATTATGGTATCCCAAGGAAGCGAGGTAGAAACTATTATATATCAGATTCGACCATGCGGTGATTATGTTGACCGAAAGAGTACAAGTGATGTATGTACCTTTATGGGATGTTGTTTAACATCTTGGTTCTCGAAGAAGCAAGCGACATTGGCCATATCAACAACGAAGCCGAATATGTGTGCAAAAAGCATGCCAACAAGCACTATGGATGAAACAAGCGTTAGTTTACTCGACATTCATCTAAGTGACATAGCCATTTATTCCACAACAAAGGTGCTATTGACTTAAGCAAGAATCCGGTGTTGCACTCACGCGCCAAGCATATAGATATCCATCATAACTTCTTAAGAGACAATGTTCAAAAGGGAAACATTTCTATTGAAGAAGGTAGCATCCGAAGACAACATAGATGACGTCCTCACCAAACCGTTGAAGCGGGAACAATTCAACTTGCTTCGCCTTGGTCTTGGTCTCATGGAACAATTGTCGTAATTTGTTTCTCAATTCTACAAGGTATGTAAACGTTAGCCTTACCATCTTTTCTGAGTCTATAATCTCTATTTCACACACAACTCACAAACAATATGGGGATTTTCAAAACTCAAAATATATTGTCTGGTACCCTTTCAAAACTAACGATAACTTTTTGTTTGCAAGAAACTTTTTGAAATATTTTCTAAAAGGATACTTCTCCCCGTATTATTTTCCTAACGCTATTCTCACGTCTAGGATAAACCTTTTATTATTATTAATACAAAGTAAAAACCCGTTTTATTGCATCTCATGTCTTTTGAATGCTAAAGGGAACATATAACTAATATGTGTTTTCGGGTACATTCATTTAAGCAACAATGAATTAAGGAGCACTCGGGTTATCTCACACAATAATATGATTTTTCACTTCTTAGTTTATTTTCTTTTCTTTTTAGGATTCGAGATAACCGCAACTCCAAATGATTTGCATATAGGCACACACTAGGCATCAATGTTTTCCAAAAGGAAATTTTTGAGTTTCATGAGTCACCAGTACCACGGATCCCAGCATTAACGTTGGACGGTTCCCTAAAGGAACGAATCCATGGGAACCGTGGGACAGAAGCTAAATTTCTCTTCTATTTTTCTCACTTTGACTATAAACCTTCATATTTTCATCATTTTAGCTCTTTCATTAATGAGTATGTTACTTAATGCTTGTGTTCTCATGATCACATGCCTTAAATTCATATCTAATCATTAGATTTTAGTCCACATTTTGGGTCTAGCATTCATTACAATGCACTATTTTCTCTATAAACAAGGTTCCCAAAATGCTTGCATATCCATCACCCTCAACCTCACAAAATAATCATCATCATGTCATTCAAAAGATCTTCCAACATTGATGAACCACTTAGTAACAAAAACCCTCTTCAAGAAATCCAAAACTTTATCCTAGCACCTTCCGTAGTGCCACCACCCAAATCTAGAAAAACCGCACGGATTAGCATCCGGCCTTGTTGTTTAGCCAAATCATTGTCAAAAAGTTCATCACCAACTACTCATTCACCACCAAATGATTCCATAGTAGCATCTCCATCATCTCTAACAAGCATATCACCACCATCACCTATCAAGTCTCCACCCAAGATCACCCTATCAGAACTTCTTAAGACTCCGAAAACAACCCCACTACCTGTGTCTAGTCCACCACCCACATCATTTCAACAAACTTCCAACCCAAAAGAACTAGTCGTTTTAACACCACCAATATCTCCAAACACACTTTACAAAGATCTTGCAACTTCACCACCTTTAGCTCCCATTATCTTACAACAACATTTAGGTTCATATATTCCACCACTTACCAACATAATGGACTTTGATCCATATTTTCCAACTTTTCTACCACATATTCCGCCTTCCACAAATCAAACTTACCCGAAAACCATCCACACACAATACCCACATCATTTACATTGTGAACATTGCCATTCAACTAGGGAACTTGCAATGGAAATAAGGAACGAGATGCGATTCATACTTAACCACATCCTTGATCGCATCAACATCATTACTCACCAAAACTTCCATAATTAACCTTATGCAAACATGGAAGGAATGATATTACTATTTTCTCTATTTTTTCTTTTGAGTGATTTTCAAAGAACAAACCTTGTTCTTAGTTTTTACATTTTTGTATGTGGCCTATATACCACTACACTTTGTCATTTTATTACAAGGCTTTGTTTACATACCTTGGCTCTCTATCTTGTTTCTCTTCTCATACAAGATTTTATTACATGTTTCTACTAACATTCTCTTTGTAGGTATTATATTTTCTCACTTTACGTCCTATCCTAGGGGGAGCTACCGTTAAGGGGGAGTGAGTGTTTCGTGGATTGTACTATTTTTTCCACACTTTATTTCTTCGTTAGGTTCGCTTTTTATTTCGACAAAAAGGGGGAGAAGAAGTAAAAATTATAAATGCTTTCAAAACATACATCTAATCTTAAGTTTTACTCATCATAACATTTTGTTTTGTCATCAACAAAAAGGGGGAGATTGTTAATACAAATAAATAGTAAAAACGTTTATTCATATTTAGCGATCTCTTTGTGTTTTGTTGATAACAAATATAAATTAATCATAAGTAAAATTATAAGGATACATATTATTTTTGTAAAGCATTTACATATAGTCATTTAACATAAATTGTTGTAATAATTCATTTGTTGTAATAGTTTATTAGGATGGGTAAAATCCATAACCCATAACCCATACCTATGGAGCAAATCCATACCCATGATCCAATGTCCCAAAGTCCATGACCCATGACCCATAACCCAAATAGGAGGAGCGTCTGACGGATCCTCGGTTTACACTGGACGGATCCCTCATGTAAGGGATCCGTGGAATCCGGGGAACAGTAGAGACTTTTTGCCTATAAATAGTGAGCCATTTTCTTCATTGTAACTCACCCCTCTTCTTACAAACTCTCTCATATATTAATTCTCTATTCTAATCTCAAATCTCTTGATCTATATAGTAGTTCTTCTTTCTTTTGTTGTGATTCTCATATAGGTCCTTCTCAAACGCGAGATCACGAGATACTACAAGTCATCCAAGCAAGGGGTCCTTGATTAATTTGTTCTTCCACAAGATTTCTGTAGCAAGATCTTGTATCTCATATTTCACATAGTTGTTGTGTTATAGTTGTGTTGGTTTAGTCCTCCGTGTTAAGGACTCAGTATTTAGCTTTGTACCGAAAAAAGTGTAAGCAACGTTGTGAGGCTTCTCCACCAATTTGAAGGAGCTTGTTGACATAGTGCTTGAACTCTCGAGTAGGTGACTCGGGGAGTGGAGTAGGGCAAGGAAGGTATCCTTGTAGCCGAACCACTATAAATCGGTTGTGTCATTTCTATCCTTTACTTTACTTGCTTTCATTACTTACCTTACTTATTGCTTTATACTTTCTATCCATCCATACGATTTCACATAATATCGAATCTAAAGTTTTTGAAACTAACTAAAAAATGGCAAAACTATTCAACCCCCTTCTAGTTTTCCACAGAACATTTGGTTGATGAGGTTGTTCTAGAAGCTTTAGTCATAGTGAAAAGTAAGGGGTGTCTTAGCTACTGATTTTGAATGGTGGTTTGAATGGTGGTTTGAGAGCATAAGCACACTTGGTTTATAAAGGATGAGATTAGGTTAGTGAATTAAATTTAGGCTACTAAGGTTTTTGGAATGCACTAAGGTCAACTACAGTGTTGTTCTATCCTAGGGAGCATTTAAAGCAAAGTAAAGTGTTTAGATTACCAAAGAGAGTTTGAGATTGATGAGTAGAGTGAAATTTTTGCTGTTCTGTAGACCCGGTTCCCACGGATCCCTAACTTTGGGGATCCGTCTAGTTAAAATCTGGGGATCCGTCTTGAGACAGTAATGAAATGGAGTGATGATGTTCTATCAAGTTCTAGTACCTATATATCTTGAGTGTTTAAGTTCCCTAAGGTGTCTTAAATGGTATAGGACTTAAATGTTTAACCATAATGAGTGAGGATATCTAATGATGGTTTTGATTAAAGAATGGAGTTTTCATGTATGCACATAAGTGCTTAAGCATGATACTAAGATTTTGAAGGTGTCAAATGATCCTAGAGATCGAGATGGTGACTCAAAGGAAATTTGAAAAATTCCTAAAATCAAAAGAAATGAAAACTAGTTTTTATCCTATTTTGAGATAAAGATGACTAAAATCAATTTCTAAAATTGGGAGAAATATCAAACTAGGTGTTTTGAGATGAGATAAACTATGTGTAAGCATTGGAGCGGAAAAATGGTAAGTTATGAAGAAATGATAAATCAAAAATAACTTGAATGTGATCTTAAGTCATTCATGAGTGATTGTGGGATCAACTGAGCTTAAGGATAGGTAAAGTGATCCTAATGTATCATGTTTAACTAGTCTAATAAGGTCTGGATGGTTAGATTGATGTGAAGGTGTAGGATTTCCATAACTGTCCACCCGGATCCCACGGATCCTTCATTTGAGGGATCCGGCTAGTTATAGCCCAGGGATCCAGCTTCAGGGACCATTTCCTTCACAGAACACGTGCAAAATTTTGCACCGCGTATCGAATTTAAACCTATTTGTTTCTACATCAAGCATTCATGTATGTAAGCATGGCATGTAAAAGTGACACATAGGCATGCAATTAGGAGGAAGACCGACTTTTTGATATTATATCAAATAGTCGTAAAATTCCTATTCGATTTTCCTACGTTAAGGTGTCTTTGTTTTTCACCATACCAATGACTACTACTAAGTTCTAAAATAAAAGAAATATTGTTTAAGATGTTTACATCACATTGTTCAAATTAAGGTCCTTGACCTTACCTCCCATTTCTCTCAAACTTCTCCTTGAAACCCTCAAACTTCACCTTCAAACCCATCAAGCTTCCATCTCATTTCTTCTTCTTCCCATTAGAAAGTTGGCAAGACATTTAAACATCCCCTTCGTTTGTTGGAACTCTTGATAAGGGCTTGGGATGTCCGCATTGCTCGATGTAAGCCACGAGGTCGAGATGGTAGTTGCCTATAGGGTTGCTTCTTTCTCCCTCCCTTTCTTGGATGAGTCCGTCGGTGGATGAGGTCTTTCGTTCAACCATGAACCTCATTGTCTTCACATCGGATAGAGGTACCATGACTTTGTTGCGAAAGAAGTGGTCATCCGTATAGGAGATGGTTCTAGGGCAAAGACAAAGTTAGCTAGGCGATTAAGGAGCATAGCATAAGGTTGCACCATCTTGTCCGTCCTTGAAACGCTAGCCATCCGTTTGACCATGTAGTAGGCGAGGTTGAAAGGAGTTGAGTTGACAAGGCAATAGATCATGTAAACTAGACATGCGTTAGGATGATCCTTGTTTCCAACCAAGCAAAGGACATTCTCCCTAAGATCTTGTTCACATTTCTTGTAGAGAGGGAACATCTCTGAAAGTTCCATTTGGAAGGGATCCCGATGGATGACCTTTGAGTTCCTAGTTACCCGAGTTGGGGAGGATCTTTGAATAAAAATGGTATCTCTCACCGTGGCCGGTTCCGGGAGGGGTGTGAAATAAACCGCATGCTCATCGACCATGTCATGAAGGTTGGCTAATGACCATTCATTGGAATATATACATACTCCATGGTGAGGAATACGAAGAATCCGAGCAAACTCAACAAAGGTCAAGGTGTATTTATGTTCATTGATGATGAAAGCAATTGAGATGGTTCCGTCCTCATTCCTTATGATCTTAATGCTTTTGTAGAACTCAAGAACAAATACAGGGCATATTTGTTCGTTAATGTTGAGAAGACATTGAAAGTTGATTCTGAAAAGACCTCGGGAATGTCGGTATTGTTGAGAAAGGATTGTTCGACTACACGGCCTTCATGAAACAACCTCTTTTGTAGCATTTTGAAAGTCTTTCTGTCTTTGGGGCTAAGACATTCCTTTCGATGGTGCATTGGTATGTAATGAGCCATATCTTGGTAGTCTTGTTGCCTAGAGCTTGGCATGATTGATCCTAAACACCAAAACCACAATGTGGTGTTAATTAAGTGAATAGTTCCTTTTTGAGGTTCATCATAATTTTTTCTCAACACATCCTTTTTGAATTCATTATGAGTTTTAATTTGTATTAACAATGTTTATCCTTTGATTAGTTATCTTAGAAAATAATGTGATAGCAAATTGTGACAAATACACTTGAATCAAAGTTTTCAAGATGAAAAAATTGTGCTACTAGGAACTAGAGAATGGAAATTACAATGTAGTGAAGATAATACTTACACAAGTGATTGATTTCCTTGAAATGATGAAGAAGGATCTCCTATGAATAGTAATTATAGGTTTATGTTCGTATGTGAAAGAGTAAAGTAGGGAGTAGAAGTGCAGGTGATCATCAAGCACTTATTACGTCTTCGATGTCTTGGTTCCACGGATCCCTTGCAAAGGATCCGGCTGATAAAACAGGGGATCCGAGCGGTTCGTGAAAGCAGATTAAATAAGTTTGATAATTTTGACACGGGAGTTTTGATTTTGATTAATGTCAATGGTCTTGCTCTATAACTTAAGGTTTGTTTAAGGTTCAAGGTTTTGACGAGTTTTTGTGTTTACAAAACACTTTTGATGAGGTTCCCTTTTACGAGTGAGTCATAAGTTGAGAAGTTAAGAATCATGTCAAAGTTCTATTTTATCATGACATGGAAAGTTTCGAATGGAAACTATTGACATAGATTACTAAAGTAATGCCAATATTCCCATGTGAGAAATGATGAACCAAAACTTTTGATTAGTCAAGTTTTCTTTACGAGGTAAAGATGTATAATGACAGGTTTATAGTTTTGTCTATGGAAATTGTGAAGATCGTTTATAAGCTCAGCTAGGGATCAATAACAAAGACTAATAACATGCACAACGGAATAAACTAATCAATTCTTTGTTATTGAACAAGGTTTCATTCACCAACACTAACTAATCTTAGACGTTTATAGGAACACGTCTAGATAACTAAACTACTAACTAAACTAATAACCTAGGCGTTTACAAGACTATACGCCCTAGGTTACACACACCTTTACTAGACGTCTACATATTGGAAGACTTGTATATAAAACCTACACCCCATGTCCTCTTTATATACTAGAGGATTAGGGTTTACAAATGACTACAAAGGACTAATAAATAAATCTTCTTTTGCAAGCAAGTCCCTCCATCTTTTTGTAGGTTTCATCTTTGTCACTTTAAGACCTTTTGTTTCATTCTTCTATTTACTTTGTCTTATCAAATCAAGAATCCCAACAATCTTTCCCTATTTGATGATGACAAAACAAACAAAGTCGTGTACGAACTTCCCTAGACGAAGTAGCAGAAGTTAAGATAATTAAATCTCACCATGAATGAAACAATCTTGTCTTCCTTGTCTTCCACTTAATCCATGCCACGCCACTCTAACATCTCTTCCCCTTTTTGTTATCAACAAATAGGAAATATAAACAGTAGAAACTTCCCATTGAGTGGTGCATGAACATCAAATGATTCTTTAAATCTGTAAGCTCCTTGTAATGATCACTTGTGAAGAACACCAAATATAACAAATTTGATGAAGAAGTAAAATAACCCAAACTTGTATCTTATGTCTTGTTTATCCACGTGACATTGAACTTATACTGCTAACCAAAAATATAAGTAGATCGCAACCTCTTGACAAAATCCTCATCTTCAATGAGACACTAAGCACTACAATGTAACTCCTTTAAGTGATAGTTAACTAGGTCTTCATCCATCCACCCCTTGACCTATGAAAACTAGATTTTGCAAGTCTTCGTCAACATCCTTTAAGCACGAACAAGTTATCTCCAAAGTGTAACACCCACTTTGAGATATGATAAGATCACGAATCTAGGTAACTCAACTACAATATCAAATAGGTTATGATCAATCATCTTCGTAATCACCTATTCAATAAATCTCAAAAACGAGCTTTTTAAAACGTTGAAGAACAAAAATCCAAGCTCCTTGTGTGTGAACCAACTCTTACGTGTGTGTAAACCATCAATCGATCTTTGAACATACTAATCTCCAATAAATCAAACCCGATCTCTTGTGTGTATCTTTCATCTTACCGGCTCCATAATGATGCTTGTACTCATGATCGCCAATTAAATAATCAAATCCCGGCGGTACTTTCAGAATGACGGTACTTTCAAGGAGGCGATACTTTCAAGGATAAACAACGATACTTTGAGCAATTTAGGGTTTCGACATCGATTACTTTGAGTATAAGCAGTACTTTGAGCAAGGAGCGGTACCTTTGTCGTGACCATATTGACGACTGTAACTTTTGCATAAAGCTCGGATCGGCGATCCTCCGATTGAAAGTTGAGCGGATATACTTAGATGCACGGAAAAAATTGTAGCTCGATCCAGCGGTTCAAGAAAAAGTTATCGCTATTTGAATACGACCTTGCGAAAGATACGAAAATTTGTAACAACTTGAATTTTGCATCTTTTCTTGAAAAACCTTGTAGATCCCTATATCAAGAGCTCCTCGCTCGATACCAATTGTGAAGATCGTTTAAAAGCAGTCTTTGCGGTAACTACGAAAAAATTTCAATTTTGAATTTTTCTTCCTTCTTCGCCAAGAAAACCTTGTGAATCCCTAGGTAACGAGCTCCCAAGCTCGATACCAATGTGAAGATCGTTTATAAGCTCATTAGGGATCAATAATAAAGACTAATAACATGCAGGTGGAATAAACTAATCAATTCTTTGTTATTGAACAAGGTTTCATTCACCAACACTAACTAATCTTAGGCGTTTATAGAACACGTCTAGATAACTAAACTACTAACTAAACTAATAACCTAGGCGTTTACAAGACTATCGCCCTAGGTTACACTGCACCTTACTAGACGTCTACATATTGGAAGACTTGTATATAAAACCTACACCCCATGTCCTCTTTATATACTAGAGGATTCGGGTTTACAAATGACTAACTACAAAGGACTAATAAATAAATATTCTTTTGCAAGCAAGTCCCTCCATCTTTTTGTAGGTTTCATCTTTGTCACTTTAAGCCCTTTTGTTTCATTCTTCTATTTACTTTGTCTCATCAAATCAAGAATCCCAACAGAAATCAACCAAGAATACTATTCCTGATGATGTGTTTAATATGAAGAACAAATTTTTGGAGAGATTGTTATATTGAAGTTTAAGCATTAAGTCTACGAGTCTTTCCATAATAAATGTAATAAAGTTATAATAATATCTAGAGTAAATTACATAATTGGTCCTTGTGGTTTGTTGAAAATTGCAGAAAATGTCCCTATGCTTTTTTTTTTTGGCGTTTCGTCCATGGTTTACAAATCTTACGGATTTTGTCCTCGTCCAAAATGTCCGTTAAGTGTTTTGTTTATTAGTCCTTCGTTAGTGCGATCCGTTAAGTGTTTTGCCTTTGTTAGTCCTTCGTTAATAAATTTTGCAGTTAGTCCTTATTTTTAAAATATAGTTTTCCCAATTAGTCCTCCGTTAATAATAGTTTTCACCCGTTTTGTCCGTTTTCGTTCGTTTTTATCCGTTTCCCCGTTTTTCGTTTTAAATCAGTTTTTATGTTTTTATCCATTTTCGTATGTTTTATATGCTTTCAATGCATTTTACGATTTTGTTCGTTTTCTTAATTTTTGTCCGTTTTCTTATGTTTTGTCTGTTTCTTCGTTTTGTCCGTTGTTCTTACGTTGTGTCCAGTTTTAAATGCGTTTTATCGGTTTTCTTACGTTTTTGTCCGTTTAAAAAAATTGAATAAAAATTTCAAAAAATTTAAATAAAAAATATTTTTCAAAATATATATATTTTAAAATATGTCCGTTTTTTCAATATTTTTGGAAATTTTTAAGATTTTAAAAAATATATTTGAAAAAATATTTTTAAATTTTTTCAATGTCCGTTTTTAAAAAAATATTTTTGTTCAAAATTTTTTTGAAATTTTTATTCAACTTTTTTTAAATTTGATATATATTTTTTAAAGCGGACAAAACTTAAAAAAGCGGCGAAACGAATAAAATGTAAAAAGCGGTCGAAACGGAAGAAAAGCGGACAAAAATTAAGAAAAGCGAACAAAATCGTAAAAGCAGGCGAAGCATATAAAAGCAGATTTAAAGGGATAAAAACATAAAAGCGGACGGCGTAAAAAACGGGGAAGCGGATAAAAAGCGAGCAAAACGGACAAAACGGACAAAAGGGTGAAAACTATTATTAACGGAGGGACTAATTGGGAAAACTATATTTTAAAAATAAGGACTAACGGTGCAAAATTTATTAACGAATGACTAACGATGCAAAACACTTAACGGACTGCACTAACGAAGGACTAACAACGCAAAACACTTAACGGACATTTTGGACGAGGGACAAAATCCGTGATTTGTAAACCACATGGACGAAACGCGTCGAAAAAAACACAAGGACATTTTCGCAATTTTCAACAAACCACAAGGACTAATTATGTAATTTACTCTAATATCTAATATAATTAGGAAGCATATATCATTAATTTATCTACAAACAATTAGTATTATAGTTAGAAGAACATACATTTGCTATATATTCTTTTTATAATTTTTGAAAATCATAGACGCGAAATACTTCATGAGCTTTTAAAATACCTAATCATATTTTGTAAAAGCAAATAGTAACTACTATGGATTCTTCTTAGGGTGTTAACTTCCTTTTTCTTTAGATGGAGTAAAGTCATTGAACGAATCCTAGCATGAATAATTCTCAAAAGAAAATGTAAGAATGATCTATCACTATCCAACATTTAAAGTATAAAAGTTTCTAAAACATGACTTTTTGTTTTAAGAAATTTCCTTCTTTGTAGTTTTCAAATATACACGGATCGTATCAAGTTTTAAAGTACAATATACTTTAAGAAACTTGGTAACAAAGCTTCGATACCAATTGTGGAAAACTAGTAGGGGTTGAATAGTTTCCGATTAAAACTTCCTTTTAAACTATTTAGATCGACTTATGTCAATCTATTTATTATTTGTGTTGGATAATGATAGATAAGCATATAAGTAAATAATTCAAAATAAAGATAAAGAAACACAAAACCACGACACGTATTCATAGTGGTTCGACTACAAGGACACCTTCCTTGCCTTACTCCACTCCCAAGTACCCACTCGAGAGTTCGTAAGCACTACACACCTGAGCTCCTTAATGTGGCGGAGAAGCCTTCACAACGTCGCCTATTCTTTATCCGGTACAAGGCTAGACACCGAGTTCTTCCACGAGGTAGAACCAAACCTATCACAATGATTTGTCGTTTTCGTACACAAGATATTTTCCGAAGAAATACAAAGGAATGTATTTCCCGGGTCGTTTTCCCAACGAGGGATGAATGGAGTTTATCAACTCACGTATCGATTCGGGATTCGAATGTGTAAAAGGGGTATTTTTAGGGATTTCTAATCTACGATGAAAGGGACTATAAAGGAAAGCAATTATAACAACTAAATCTATGATGTAAATAAGGGAAAACAACTAATTACGAAAATTTAAACTAAAAACGCATAAAACGTAATTAAAGAAAAGCGAACTATGCTAATTTAAACTCGTAAAAATGAACTTCTATTTTCTACATTAAGAATGATATTTGAAAATTATTTAAAATTTAAAACTAATTTTTTGGTTTTTCTTGATTTATTATGATTTAAAACTAATTTAAGACATTTAAAATAGACTTGAAATACTAAAATTAGGAAAATAAGCTAGAAAATTACAAAACTATTTTTCAAAAATCTTAAATAACTAAAAGAATTTTAAAACGGAATCACATTTTGTTTGACTTTTTCTCAATTTATTATGAATTTAATACTATTTAAAACTAATTAAATTGCTAGAAAATCTATTTTAACTAAGAAAATTCAGGAAAAATACTTTTATGACTTTTGAATATTCTAAAACTAAGAAAATTGAAATTTTATTTTTAGACCTTTTTACGAATTATTTGCAATAAAAGCTAATTAAAAACCTTAAAATTGAAATTAAATGTATAAAATAGCAAATGAAAAGGAAAAATATGAAAACTTCACGAAAACTATAAAATAAAGCTGAGAATCCAGTAAAATAATAGAAACAACTAAATATCACAGGAACTATGATTTGGGCATGAATCTAATTAAAATAAGCACTTGAAATAAGCTAAAAGCCTCTAAAAGCTACAATAAGCTACTACAGCCTAAAACTAACTAAAACTAACTGAAATAAACCTATAGCAACTGATTCGAGTCCAATAAGCACAAGCAGAAAGCAACTAAACACAAATTCAAGTTTTAAGCTACTTTGCCAAACGACCCTTAATCACCTACTTTAAGCACTAATCTAACTAGCTTATAAAAATTCCAAAAATAAACTAAAATCACCTTGTTACCAATCACCAACCCAAGTGCTTGAGTTCAAATTACGACAATTGGACTAAAATTAAGTGAATTAAAAATATAAAAGTGAAAGCGATTTGCAAGTAAAGTCGGATTTTGACTTTTTCGAAATTTGATGTTTTGACTTTTATGAAATTTAGAGCTTATGAATTGGCATAAAGCGATGTATAATGCTATAATGATCCTATAAAAGCTAGCTTAACTACTAATCAACTAATATGCTAATGGTGACAAACTAATGTTAGCGTAATGAATACTTAGGGCGAGATAAAAGCGAATTTTGACTATGAATGCAAGCGGACTCAAAATAAAGGCGATTCGTTTAGTTATCCTAAATGAAACTATATTGACTGAATTTAACTCTTGAAAAGCTATTAAACTCCAAATTCCAACTTATGCCAAACACTGGTTTTGCAGCAGATTTGAAGCTTAACACTCTAAACTAATGACTAACCCATAATCATGCTATATCTTGATTCAGAATTCAGTTATACTACTGAGTAAGATGATCTACACACCTAAAAGTCACTTAATCTTATTTAATATAACTGCTCAATTGAAAACAGTAACAATGCGGTAACAACAAATTCAAACTCACAAATAAACCACTAATATAAACAAGCATGATATACTCTTCTAAACTATTTTAAACAATCACAAGCAACTAAAATTGCTATAAAGTGTAAATTTAAGATTCGGAAATTTAGAAATGGACTTACAATTGTCCTGTCACAATGACATGCTCAATTGAGATTTTTAACCACTATCCTAAACTGAAATTAACCCAAATCAGATACAAACCAAACCATATCCATCTTCATACCAATAACCAGAACAATCAACATAAGAATCTGCTGCATTGACTTTTATTGACCAAAGATGAATTGTGAGAGTAAATTCTGAGTAAACAACTAAAATATATTTGGAATAAGCTCAAGTAATTAGTAGAAATATTAATAAGCTGAGATTAAACAATAAAACAGTGATTTAAATCTGATGAGAATTAAAGCTAAAATAAAGACTTGTATTAATAAAATTTGAGTACAAAAGAGATTACAATAAGCGGATTTAAGCTAATTTATAGAAAACCATTGAAAATACTAGAAACTACTTCCTAATCTATTCTACACTACTTCCCATTACAATGTGAATCGGAAGGGTATTTATACACGAGCTCAAACGAGGAAAGATCGAGAAGGCAAATGTGTGTTACTTTTGAGTCGTTTATCACCGTTGATCAAATCCCATCTCATCTTGACCCTTGGATTAACACTTCCAGCATCAACGACCAATCGGAGAGAGCTTTTGAGGTGTGACACACAGTTCTTGACTTGGGCGAGCACGTGTCGGTGGGTGTCGAAATAAAGTACTAATTTGCCCTTAATGATAGTGGATTGTGCTTAATTGGATTTGGGGTATTTTAGGGTTTATAAGCACGGTAATTTGTGAATTGGGAAGAACATATATAGCGGGTAAATGTTAAAATATATTTTTACTCTCTTTGACGGTGTTTGACTATCAATAAGTGGAAGGGTTCAATTGTATTTTTGACAAGGTGCAAAATCATGTGAAGGTTCAAAGGATTATCTGAGTTGACCGGTTAGAAATAGTTTGACCAGGCTTTGGATGAGTTGGGCTTATGTTGGGCCTTTGGCTGTTTTGGACTTAGGACATATATTGTGATCCAAAATTAACATAAGGACTAAAGTTGTCAAATCTGAATTTCCAAGGACCAATAGTATAATTCTAAAAATGTACTCCAAGGACCATTCTTGACAATCTTCAATAAATCAAGGACCATTTTGCCAACTTTGAAAATTCCAAGGACCAAACATGACAATTACGAATCTTCAGGACTAAAGCGCCATTTTGAGAATTGATTGTCCAAACTATAAATTCCTTTCCACCTCGACTTTTGCATTCTTCTTTCTCTCGTGCTCGGTTTTCTTGGTTTTGGGCTTTCTTTTATGCATTTTGTCATATCCGTACTGCACATGCATAAACTCGAAACCAATAGATATTAGCAATAAACGGCTCTTTCTTGGTTATTTTGGGTGCGATTTGATAAAGAAATGATATGTGTTTTAGCACATATCACACAACGCCTACACTTTATCCGGTACAAGGCTGAATCACGAGTTCCATTACTAAGGAGGAACTACTACCCAACACTACACCACAACACGACTACCCCAAAGGAGACACACTCCTTGTTACAACACTAGAAGGATATCAATATCCTTTAACCCAAACTATCTATCTTGTACATCGATGCACCATATCGAATGTACACCCTTGCACCTTTCACTAATGCCTTCGACACGACCATTAGGCACCTTTCACTAATGCCTTTAACACGACCCTTCGGCACCTTTCACTAATGCCTTCAACACAACACTTCTATGGAGGAGGAAGAACTATCAACAAGATAAACTTCAATGGTCTTGATGATGACGAAGCTTAGCAACTCATGACCTTGAGCTTGCGTCTTCAAGAGGTGGTGATCTCGCCTTTAAGAGGAACCTAGAGAATCATACAAACATAAAACTACATAGAATGATCCTTTGGATCGAGGTTAGAAGATGTTACAATATTGAGAGAGAGTATGTGTAAAAGTGGTGGTGAGAAGAGAAAATGGCTCACTATTTATAGACAAAATTGTCTATTGTCCCACGGTTCCGGATCCTCCCGGAGGATCCGACTCTTCAAGTTTAGTCCGGATTTTGGGTTGCAAACGGGTTATGGGTTATGGGTAATGGATTATGGATACCCAACAAGATGCAATGTACCTAGACACTGGGTTATGGATCTTGGGTCATGGATCATAGACTTTGGGTCATGGATCATGGACTTTGGGTCATGGATCATGGATAATACCTAACATGACTTCATGCATGATGTCATGCAATGGGTCATGGGTTATGGATCATGCTCCATGGGTATGGGTTATGGACTTTGGTTTTTACCCAACAACATTCATTGTACCTAGTCAATGGATCATGGGTCATGGGTCATGGACTTTGGTTTTTACCTATTACAATATATACAAAGTATATATGCACATTTCTATATCATGTAAACACTAGTTGTTATACATATGCATTTCTATAATATGTAAACAATATTACTTCATGTTTTGATATGGTTTTAATATGTTTAGTATAAGTGTGTTAGTAAACTATTGGCTCGAACTTTTACGTATTTTATTTGTTTCGTTAAAATGATTTTACGTTTGTTATAGACAAAACATTAGAAGATCGTAAAATATATATAAACATTTTATGGTTTATTTGTATTAACAAAACCCTTTTCCAAAACCCCATACTTCATCCTCTTCCAAGTTTACAATGGCCAACCTTTGTGGTTGTGGTGAACTAGCAAAATGTCGTACCTCTTGGACACAAACCAACTCGGGAAGAAGATTTCTTGGTTGCCCAAATTTCATGGATCCCACAAGAAACGTAATTTTTCGGATGGGTTGATGTGGCATTACCAAATCGTTGGTATCAAGAAAAGATGTATGAGATCCATGTAAATTTGGTGAATGCCCAAGATCACATTGTTCAACTGAACAATCAAAACTCTCGAACTTCCTTCTACAATAGAGTCTTGATTGTGTTGATTGTTGGGATCTTTCTTATTAGGTTTGTTTAGGATGATTTGGTCATGATGTTTAAGGTGGTATTAAGTTGTATTTTGGTGATGTATGTTAGTTAGAATGGATGAATGAACTCATATGATGTATGTTAGTTAGAATGGTATTTTGTAATGTAATTTCTATGCTTTTAATGAAGTAATGAAATTTCTATGTTTTAATGGTTGTGCATGTGTATTAGATTTACATTATGAATACTAGCTTATAAAAAAGATGTAAAAAACATAAAAGGGAAGTAGTGAAATTGGCAGATATGCAAATGATATCATCCATTAAGTTATACCCCAATTACCATTTCAGTCAGCTATACAACCTATTGTCAATGGCAGATATACAAAAGAAGGGCAGATAGACTGCAAAGGTTAAAGTTGAACCAACCTACTACATGTTAACAAGTTTATAGACCAGTGATAATGGCAGATATACAAAATAGCCTAATAACTGGCTAGCCATTTTAAGTTGAACCAAACATCTATTCAATTGAGATGGAATCATCTTAAGTCAATCCTGGTCCGGTGATGGTGGCCTATAGAACAAGAGATGCTTGATCCTTTCGATTCCCTTCTTATGAACCTTTGGTTCTTTACCTTTGGTTCTTCTTGCCTTTGGTTCTTTACTGACCGATGCCCTTCTCCTCTCGAAAGACCATCTTCCTTTCATATTATGCATTTCTTCAACCGGTGGTTCCAACATTGATTCTTGTAACACAACAAGTTCTTGTCTTCGGCATGGATCCTCGCATCCTCGGTGTTATTCAAGTGGCCAAGATGGTCTTGGTAAGCCCATAACATTTTGTAAAACAAGTTACATTAATAAACTGAATAAAGCTAACAGATAAAAATACAAGACACTTACAATACTTACTCCTGACATAGGCTCTCCATCCACTGGATCCCAAGAAACACCAAATCCTATAGGTTTAATTCCACGAGGATACATACAAGCTTTTGATCCATCCCCTTTTTCCTCTACTTCTAACTATTTTCCCATTGATGGTCCTAAGTCTTCTACTTCCACTTCCAGCTTCACTACTTGGTGATCCTTTGGGTTTTACACTACCACCCCTCTTCCTGACACCATCACCCCTCATCCTGACACCACCACCCCTTTTCCTCACAGCAGAAGGTGTAGCAATCTCATCTGTGCGAGACATCTCAAAACCAATGTGAGGTGTAGATATCTCAACCGGTGCGAGACATCTCAAAACCAGCGGAGGTGTAGATATCTCAAGCGATGCGAGCAACCGGTTGGTATCTCAACCAGTTCGAGAAGGTTGTGGTGTTGACTCAACTAGTTCAAAGGTTGTGGTGTTGACTCAACGGTTTAGAAGGTTATGGTGTTGACTCAAGCTGGTTCAAAAGGTTGTGGAGTTGGTATCTCAACTAGTGCGACATCTCAAGTGTTGATTCAAGCGGTTTACCATCTCTTGCAGACCAGTTGTGGTCTTAGAACCTCTTGCAGACCTCTTACCCCACTCAGCGGACCTCTTCCTACCACCTGTAGACCCTTCTTCCTTACTTGGACAACCCTTTGATTGTGTCGGTTTACCACAAAGCTTACAATGGTTAAGGTGACCCTTTCTACTTATCCTAGACCTGTTGCCATCATTTTCGAAGCATCTCTTCTTCTCTTATGTGGTGATCTTCCGGGCATTCTTCTTTTGATTGGAGGTAATGGCTTACGAAAATCGATGAAGGCCATTGATCCATTCGGTCATCCCTTCAATGTATTGATGATAAGCAAATACAAACCTTTGCATAATCTGAACTTGTGTTTCAAAGTGAATTAATAAAAGTGCGAGACACACTGTGTTTATCCTTCAATACTTCAAACTTCTTCCTAATTTTAGGACATATTACATCATCCCATTTCTCATGCTTTTCCCTCATCCTTTGCATTCTCTCCATCAAACCTTGTCTGATGTCCTCCAACATGTTGATTATAGGTTTTCTTCTAGCCTCAACTATAAGTGAGTTGAAGCACTCACTTATCCCATTTTCAACTGCATCACATGCTCTATCTGTTATGAAGTATGATCTACTCCAACTTTTAGGATGTCTATCCATCAGATGCGTGTGTGCTTCTCTCCTGACTTGCTTGATTTCATTCATCACTTGTTCAAACTTTGCAGGATATGTGGCCTTAGCTGCCTTCCATAAAAGATTCCTAAACTGCACTCAATGAACTTCTTTATGATATTAGCATATATGTGCCTTGCACATTGTCTGTGTTCAGCCAAAGGCATTACATCTTTTGCAGCTTCCACAATTCCCTGAAAAACAGATTGGTTATACAAGAGATTGTGTATAATTATTTAATTACTTGTCAAATTAAAGGATTATACCTTATGTTGATCAAATATGATGGTAAGACCTTCACTAGCTGCAATGCCTAAGTCATCAATAAGACACTGCATGAACCAACTCCAAATGTACCTTGTTCTCAACACTAACCACAACCCATGCAATTGGATAGATTTGATTATTGCCATCTCTACCTACAGCTGATAGCAGTTCTCCCTTGCATATGGTTTAAGAAGGCATCCATCCAAACCAATTACCCTCCCACATCCATCTAACCATCCTTGTTTCAAAGATTTAAATCATACATAAAAGCTACTAAAGTAGTTCTTTCCATCGGGCATTGAGTCAACACCAAGCTTACAACTTGATCATGGATTAGATTTAAGGATCTCAACAACATAAGACCATAACATTCCATAGTGATCCTCTAAGCATGTCTCATACTTGCAAAGCCTTACTCTTTCCCTTCTAGCTTGACTAACAATTACTTTGCAATTGTATTTCTTTAATATTAAAGCAATCGAGCCCTAGCTGTTATGGTAGGATTGACCATGATCTTTTAGCAAAATTCCTAGCAACCCGACTACTTGTTATTAAGGTACCATACTCATATGTCCTAGAACACACATGTTCATCAACTAGGGTTTTGATTTGAAATGATTTATCTTTCCTGCTTGCATCCAAGATGCCCATAATCTAAATGGGCATTTCTTTTCTTTGTTGTCTCTTGAACATTTAGCTAAAAGTCTCTTAGGATTGTTTACTTTATAATATAGCTTATAACCATTGGCGAAGAATAAAATGGCAATGCTCTTTTCGGTTGCTCCGGTTCTCATACCTTTCACCTAATTGTGGCCTCATCAACTTGTTGAAAAAACCGGACCTTGATGATTTTGAGCACTCGTAGATCGTTAGTGTTGCCTATGTAATCATAAGCAAACTAATAGAAAATCTCTACAACTCGTATTCTATAGCGGAATGTAAATACAAGTTGTTATAACTAAGAACACTTAGATCCTCTATGGATCTTTTATTAGCGAAACTCTATGTTTGAATTGAGTCGTTTATTACATACTATCAAGTTCCTTTTATAGACAAGGAACCTAAACTATTACTACTCAATCGACTAAGCATGCAAGCATGCATTTAATGACTAAACACTAAACTATATTGAGCGTACAATAATACCCATGCTAACCTCGGGCGGTTCAAGAATAATGATGGGTTAGCATATAATTAATAAAGCGTGTCACGGATCCTAGTCGACATCCACTCTTGACGGATACAGCACGACTTTTATACATCAATGAGAATCTCTTCTTGATTACGCTTCTATCAATGAGAATCCTTGGCGAGATTGTGATAGAATTCCTACTTAGCATAATTCCCAACAATCCTCCCTAAGCTGGAATTTGACTTGGTTAAGTTCAGGTTTCCTAACCTATGATAGATCTTTGAATCTTTGCAGTACTAGAGGATTATTCTCAAACATCGGTAGCAAAGAACCAATAATAATGTCATCTCTATGATGACCAAACTTTAAACGCCGGTCTTTGCGACAACAAAAGACATAGTGTACATCAATACTCATTAGTTGCATACTATTCTCATCACATCCGGTGTGTTAACTCCTGTGAGAGCGAATCATTGAAAATAATGGATTTGATGTCTCTTTACCAATAGCCATCACTACTAGAGTAGCCAAATGTTTAAGTTCAAAAACTATGGTACATTGATAACCATCGATTTATTAGCAAATCGGCAACTATATAAACGGTTTGATGTGTCTTTACTTGTAGCCGTTTGCTCGGGACTAGTCAATTCTTAGAATTGGTGAATTGATAACCAAATATGGACTCGGTTGCCTTTACCACAAGCCATATACTTGTGGGCTAGCCAATTCTTGGATTCCAAAAGTAATACACCATGGTGAATTGATGACCATACAACTCTCGGCAATTAAGCATGGGTGGTTGCAGAACCTATGATTTTGAGCAAATCATTACATTATCAACAGATTTGATGTGTCTTTACCAAAGTTGTACCCTTTGGACTAGCCAACTCTTTGATATACTCAAGGTATATCGGTGAGTTAAAACCATCAACAAAATACAACAAACCTGCAAGAGAAAGTTAGTTTTTTTTTTTTTTTTTTTTTTTTTTTTTTTTTTTTAAGTAAGAAACAAAAAAAAAAATCCTCCCCTGAGCATATGCCTCCCTTAAACTTTGTAGTTAAGGGTTAAGCATTCAATATTGACCACAAGGTGTTGAAACCTTGGTCCATCAAAAGCTTTTGTTAATGATCTGCCACATTATCATATGTATGAATTTTAGCCACATTTATCAAATGTTTTCATATGCATCTCTTATAAAGTGGTGCACGATTTCAATATGTTTGGTTCTCTTGTGAAAGATTGGATTTTGACAATGCATATGGTACTTTGATTATCAATAAAAGTGTTGTGTTCATGAAGTTATACCCATAATCCGTAAATTGATTTTGAATCAAAGGACATCATCACTGACAATTTGCGCAACAACATACTACCTTGATGGTTGAGGTAGCCTCAATGGTTTGTTTCTTGCCTTGCCAAGAAATCAATCTTGTTCAAGGAATTGTGACCTCCGGTTGTGGATCTCCTATCGGTTGCACCGGCATAATCACTATCACTATATGCTTCCAACTTAAAAGGAGACTCTTTTGGGTACCAAAGGCCTAAATGAGGTTGGCCTTTGAGGTACTTAAAGATCTTCTTGATTGCATTGAGATGGGAAGTAAGTGGAGTGAATTGATGTCGAGCAAACACTTCAAACAAAGGTAATATCGGGCCTTGAAGTCATTAGATACATTAATTAACCAATCATTGATCTGTATAAATGAACATTCACGGTAGATCTGGTTCATTGTTGGTTTTGTTTTGGAGCTTCATAAGGTGTTGTGGCGATCCGACACCTTCCATACCAAATTTCTTCAAAATGTCCTCACATATTTATCTTGGTGATGAATATCCCATCTTGTTCTGCGAACTTGAGACCCAAAAGAAAGTAAGCTCCCCATGGCACTCATCAGAAATTCTCCTTCATCGGTTCCTCAAATTCCACGCACCAAGCTTCTTTAGTGGATCCAAAATGATGTCATCCACATACACTTGCACAAGTATGATGTCATCGAGTTCTTCTTGAGAAAAAGAGTCTTATCAATGGCACCTCTTACGTAGCCATGCTTGGTGAAATGATGAAAGCCTAGCATACCATGCTCTTGGTGCTGATGCAATCCATGAGAGCTTTAACCACCTTGTAAACATGATTAGGATGATCCGGGTCTTCAAATCCTTTGGGTTGAGTGACATAAACCTCTTCTTCTATCTCACCATACTGAGCACCTTTAACATCCATCGATACACCATGAAGCCCATGTAAGAAGCATAGGCCAAGAAAATTCGAATAGCCTCTACTCTAGCAGCAGTGCAAACACTTCATCATAATCAATCCCTTCCTCTTGTCTCGTAACCTTGAGCTACTAATCTTGCTTTGTTTTAATAACCACACCCTTGCATCTCTTTTGTTCTTGAGAATCCATTTAGTTCCAATAGCATATTTGCCATCTGGTAAAGGTACCAAGATCCAAACTTGTTGGTTTTGAAGCTGTGCATTTCTTCTTGCATTGCTTCAATCGACTTGAGTCTTCAAGCTTGAGTGACCTTTGGTTGGTTTTACTTAAGAAAGAAAACACAAAGCAGACAATGCTTGAAGTACGTGTGATTGTCTCTTCTTCGATTTGAGACATAAGAGAAAAGCAACTGTCCAAATTTAGGACTAGAGATAGCCCTTGAGTTCTAACGGTGCTAGAATGTTACCAATAATATTGGATTGAGGGTGAGTGATGTTGATTCTTTTAGTAGCGATGGGGTTGACTTCAATGGAAGGTTCAAGATTAGACACGATTGGTACAAAAGTTGTGTCATAGGAAGGTGAGGTGAAAATGCGGTTGGGTTGATGATTTCCAAGATCGAAGGTCTTGGAAGCGAGTATAGGGTTCACCAAAGTCATGGACACTCTAGAAGGAAAAGGAGGAGAAAGCGATCGAGCTTTCGGTGATTTGATGGCGATGGGAGGCGCATCGGTGTCGTGAAACATGGTTTCCAGCGACCTCATTTGCAAGCTCCCATTCACTTCTCGACTTCAAGCTTAGTCGCAAACTCTTGAGTCTGAAGCCTAGCAAGGTCCTCGACATAGTGTGATTCATCTTCACTCTCGTGAAAATATCTCTAGAAGTGTTACTGCAACATTGTTGGGGAGAAAGAAGGCACAAGTATAGGTTGTTCATCATCTTCAAATTCACTTTCGAGTCGACATCTAAGGTTACATTGTTAGTGGGAGACTCTTGAGAACACCTGCGTTGGTTAGCCATATGTCTAGTATAACCCAAATAATCGGTTAAGTAGTCAAGGTCAAAGACCACATGACCACATCCTTGAACATTGGGCTTATCTTCCATGTATCTCGGTTCAAAGTCTCCTCTATTTTCTTGGCGAGATAAATTGTACACTCATAAGCCTTGCTATGAGTGAATAACCCACAATATAACCTTCATCGACTTTCTCATCAAACTTCCCCAATGGATCATTTGGTGTTTAGAATGGTCACTGACAACCAAAGGTTTGAGGTAATGAATGGTGGAACCTTCCCAAAGAGAAGCTCATATGGTGTTTTGAGGTGAGGTCTAGTAATGGAGACTCTGTTTAGCACATAGCAAGTTGTGCCATGACTTCCGATCCGGAACATAGTGGGCAATTTTGAGTCTCGCAAGCATTGATCTTGCGGCCTCTATCAAGGTCCTATTCTTTCTTTCGGCTACCCCATTTTGTTGCGGGGTTCTTGGATTGCTATAGTCCTCTTTATCCCTTTAGACCTCTGAGTTCTATAATAATAGCATTCTTGAACTCTGTCCCATTATCACACGAATTCCCTTAACCTTCTTGTTCAACTGATTTTCAACGAGGGTGATGAAGTCTTTCGACCTTGGAGATGTTTCATCTTTAGTCCTTAGAAGAACACCCAACAAAATGCGCTATAGCCATCGGTGATAACCAAACAAAATACTTGTGATCAATGCTTGACTTGAGTTGGACCAAATAGATCCATATGTAACGGTGAGCGGCTCAAAAATAATGCTCATAGCGATGATAGCTTTGTAGGAGGCTCATGTTGCTTCCCTTTGTTGCATGCAACACAATTATGATCATTGGAGAAAACTTTGGAGGAAGACCTTCAACAAGACCCATTTTAGAGAGTTTATTTATGGTCTTGAAATTCACATGAGCCATTCTCTGTGCCATTTAGTAGACTCATCCAAGGATGCTTTAGCCACCAAACAAGTGAGGTCACCTTCAGGATGAACTTCATTGAGGTTGAATGTGTATAAATTGTGAGTTCGAGGAACTCTCAGCAGAATTGAAGTATCTTCTGGAAACTTGAACTCTTTAGAAAGCACAAGACATTCATCTTCAGAGAAGAGTACCTTGTTCTTGGTGTCACAAATTTGTGAGACTGAGAGCAAGTTGAAATGCTGAAGTTCCCTAACATAGTACACATTCTCAAAGTTTAGTAGGGGTGTCTTGATGGTGCCTTTCCCAGTAATTTTACCATCACTTCCACCAAACGTCACATTGCCTCCTTCTTCAATAGGAACAAAATTGTGCATCATATCTCTATTTCGGACATACTTTGAACAACCACTATCAACAATACCAACATCTTTATGCTTAAGGGATGATCCTATAGAAACACAAATATATACAAAAGAATGTTAGTATACAAAGGAGGCTCAAGTCATTCTTGACTTGAACACCCTAAATGGATCATAAGATTTTTGTCTAGCGGATGAGAAAGATCCACCATTGTTCTTGGGTTTCCATTGAAATTTAGGTCCCTTATCATTCCAAGAACAACTTCTTGAGGACTTGACAGTACCCCAACATCTTTTCCCATTATTCATAGAGTCAACATATGCGGGCCAATAACCATGTTTAAAGTATGGGCTAGTGGGTTGCACATAAGATCTATCGGTGATCTCCTCCAAGAAGAGTCGGTATAAGTAGCTTGTGGGACATAAGGTGGAATATTCTTAACATTGGTCCACCTTGGTCTAGGTTTTTCTTTGAGTAGCACATACACCCAATCTTTGCTCATAGAAATCACAATCCTTAATTAAATGAATTTTACTTCCACATATAAAACATGTCTTCCTTTTGGAAGATTTATTCAACAAAGAAGATGTTCTATTACATGTAGAAGTACTTAAACCGAAACATTAAAGGAATTGTTTTAACGGACTTATTATGCAAAGATTTAAAGGACAAGTCTTCATGGGAAAGCAGGCTTGGAAGTTGATTCCTCGGTAGCTACCCTAGAAGGCTTGTAGATAGACTTGGGTGCGAGCTTGGGTGTAGGCTCGGTGAGGGCTTGGGAAGGTCGACTTATCACTTGAATCACGGTGGAAGTAGACCCTTGATCCGATGAATTGTCCTTTGTCGAGAGAGAGACAAAGTCATAAGATGAAGCATCGATTATCAGCAAGTCTTTTGACTTTTGCCATACGGATGGTGTGATCCATCAAAGTCAGCGATGATGGGCGGTCGGTGGGCATGAATTCACCTCTAATAGGACCGGGGACGACATGCAAATCACCTTCTTTAACTAAATTTTCTAATCCTGCAGGTGTAGATTTACGCCCATCTTTCCTAGCTTACAATCCTACATACTTTTGAAAGCCTAAACCTATTCGAGAGATCAGCGGTGACTACTATAGATTTCTCTAGCTAGATTGTCACCGATATTAGCCATTGTTTATGTCTAGCTATTTCCTTAGCTAGTTTCTCTTTAAGCTCTAGGTTCTCGGCAATAGCATCGACTTTTTCCTTTTCGATGATTTTAAGTTAATGTTTGCAATATCTAGATCAAATTGTAAACCCTTTATCTTTTCTTCATAAGCTATCGATTCTTTTGAAACCATACCTTTTGTCTTTCTAATGTTTTTAACAAAAGTTTATAAGCTTCATTATCAACATAGCATTCATTGTATTTAGGTTTCATAGTATCATAAGCTTCTTTAAGTTCATTGTATCTTTCACTACAACCAAATATCTGATTGTGTACCGAGAAAGTCCCATCAAGGCAAATTGATCATGCCTATCTTGAAGTACATCTTGCCGACAATCCAAGCTTCTGTATCAGACTTCCTCATTCACGAGTTCATATGCGGCCAGTTGACTGTTCATCCAAGGTGACAAGAGCTGCTGAAGTTCTAGCTTCCTTCGATTCTGCGATAGGAATTGTAGTTAGCTCCTCTCCATTCTTCCTATCTTTGCATTCCTTGAAATGACCCATCGGTGACAAGAGAAACACTTGACCTTTCTCCTATCAAAGCAGTTGGATCCTTTCCCTTGAAGCCAAGCATGAATCGATGGTGGAAGCCCTTCCAATCATATCACCTCCACTCTATGTGGCGGCCTCATTAACAACACCACTAACACTAGCACGAGGTAGCTTAGTGCCCTTCCATCTCCTAGTCCATACTATAGGTGTAACGATGGTTTGGGTATGACTATCGGTGGTTTGAGGTGTACTAGCGATGGATCTGATGACAATAGGTTGAGACACAAGACCTTCATCAAACTCGGGGTCAACAGCAAAGTAAGCATGTGAGGAAATAAAGGAACATCTCTAATGTGTACATGCTGTGGCTGATTCCTCATATGAGCAAAAACCTTAGGAAGCATATGATGTACTTCATACTCCCTAGTATGTTCAACATGTTCCTCTATTTGATGTTCCATAATTAGTTGAACAAACCTAGGATACAAATAGTATTTACCCTTCTTCCTAATGTTTTGTACTAACCCCTCATAAATCATCCTAGACCAATTAAACTTCCTTCCATCAGATAAACAAATAATAGCAGTAGCAATTTTGGAAGGAAAGTCATTAAAACACATGGTCTTGTTACTCGGACACATCAACAAGGTGTGAATCAAAACTTCCAATGTTGTGAAAATAAACTCTTAAAGAATTGTACCTTTTCACCCCTGTGTATATCCTAATCTCTAAACCAAAGAATAATCTCAACATCGAAAGATTATCAACACCATCGGCATCATCAAACTTCAAAACTTCTCGAATGATGTCTCGATGTGAAATAGCATGCTCATCCACAAAGCGAAACACCTCTCGCCATCAACCTCTTCAAGTGTAGCATTCCTCCGGAATTGATGTATGTAGGCTTTAAGAATGGTGGGTTTAAGCTGTTAAAGCATAGTGAATGGGATCATTAACTAGAAATCGATCATTTGATGAAACCCTTCGGATCGAGCATTCTTGGTGAGAATGGCAACTAGGTTATGTGAAGTGGAATACTTTTCGACCATTGTGATTAAGGATCGGTATGAAGTGGGTTTGTGAATTAAGCAAAGAAAGTGATTAGGGTTAAGGTTGGCGCCATTGAAAGTGGTTTGAGAATCAAATAAATGATCCGTCCGTGATTTGGGAGAGTGATATAGGTTTGCCAATGTTACCAAACATTTCCTGTAATATCAAAACTAAGCATCATGCTATCCATGATTCGAAGCGCTATCCACGGTTGAAACATACCATCGGCGAGATACATTGGATCACTTCTTCCAAATGACCAAGAGATATAGCAAGTAAATCGTGTCACAATAAGTAAGATCTCACAAAAATATGAAGGATTACACATTTTTTTAACATTCTAACACAAGCGACTAACACACGACTCCTTATGCACATATCCTTCATACCGCAAGACAAAACACAAAACCAACACAGTAGGTTATTATTGTCGATTGGTTAGAAAAAGCCGAAGTGGTTTCAAAAGACCTATCCATGGTTTGAGCAGGTAAGTCAATATGGTCAACTTCTAGAATCTAATATCACCCCAATACCGAGAAACTTATTAAGCGCCCAACCACATTTAACATGCCCTTATTTACTTCATAACCTAAACTCCACTTATAAAAGAACCCAAATCTTACATAACACACACACCAATCAATATCAAAACCTAATTGCTCCAAAGTCTCCAATCAACCGCAATCACAATGTGGAACTCTAGTTGGAATAAACCGAAGTAGTTAATCTAACATCCTCCTCATCCTCATCATCATCTTCATCATCAAGTGAAGATGGTAACCCATGGCAGTTCTACTTTCCTCCACAAGAACCAAGACCATAAAAATCCCCATTTCTTCCATCATCGGAAGAGGATAGTGTGGTGAATCCAAGTGATGCATCTGAGGACTCTGATGAATCCTCAAAGAAGATAACTTCAAACTCCCAACCCCAACCAAGACCACGAACAAGAAATCCACCACTCCCAAAAGACAGAGAGGTGGTTCTTGGTCTTCCGCACCAAGTTGTGGTGCTTCTTCACACATCGTAGGGGAAGGAAAAGCAAAATGGAATGATGCTTTTGGTGAAACCGATGATGCAAGTATAATATGACTATGTCCTTTGTGCTTCATCTACTATATTCATCTTTATCATCTTCGTTTGCATCAATCCATCCTTCCCATTTTGATCCTTAGCTGCTTCATCGTACTGGTCATGCATATGACAAATGCATATCCATCAATCATGCATATTCAACAGCTGAGGATAGTATTAGGAAATCATGTATAGAAGTAGTCTTTTAATTTGTACTTGAAGTTTCATTGTAAGCTGTAAGCTGTAAACTATTTTGATGAATGAATGAACAATTTAACTTCAGTACTCCTTTAGCTTCTATAATGACTTGTCTTTTATCTGCAAAATGGTTAGTAGAAACACAGAATAACCAGCAGTGGATAGAATAAAACTGTCAGTGGTTAGAAACAAAAATAGCAAAACTAAGATTACATAATAACAGTCCAATACTTATACAAACTAGTACAAAACAATTTGAGAATGTAGAGATTAATCATTCCTATACTAACAACAAGATACTGAAACCTCCCAACATCAAAAGCTTTGGTGAGAAGATCAGCAACATTGAAATCAGTATGGATTTTTACCATTTGTATCAGTTTTTTCTCATTACAATCTCTAATGAAATGATGCCTTATCTCAATATGTTTAGTTCTAGAATGTAAAGCAGGATTTTAATAATGCAAATTGTATTGTTATTATCAATGTAAATCTTAGTATGCATAAATTGTACCCAAAATCCGGCAATTGATTACGAATCCAAAGAACTTGACCACACAACTAGCATGACCACATATTCAACAGGTTGTAGAATTAGCCACAATAGTTTGCTTTTTACACCGCCAAGAAATGTCGCTTCCCAAACCGACATCCTCCGGTAGTAGACTTCCTATCCAAACTAGCTCCGGCATAGTCACTATTGTGTAGGCCACCAAATCAAAGGGAATCCTTAGAGTACCAAAGGCCCAATTTAGGATGACCTTTCAAATATCTAAAGATCCTCTTAACAACATTCATGTGTGAGATATTTGGTGTGACTTGAAATCTTGCACACACACATCACGAGAACATAATATCGGCCTAGATGCGTAAGATACATCAAAGATCCAATCATGGATCTATACAACTTCAAATCAACTTTGGGACTTCCATCATCGGTAGCGAGGTTTACGAGTCTCCATTGGTGTACTTGTACTCTTTACATCTTGAAACCCAAACTTCTTTAACACATACTGCTACATACTTGTCTTGACTAATAAAGATACCATCGGTCCTTTGTTGAACACTGTGAGCCCTAAAAGAAAGTGAGTTCTCCATAGAACTCATCTGAAACTTATCATGCATAAGTTTCTCAAAATCTCTGCATAGCTCCTTATTTGTAGAGCCAAAGATGATGTCATCTACATAAACTGAACCAATAAAATATCATCTTTGTGCTTTTAATGAACAAAGTTTTATCAATCAGTCCTCTTTTAAACCCATTGTCCATCAAATAAGTAGAGCGAGCACTCATACCATGCCTAGGAGCTTGATGCAACCCATACATAGCCTTTTTCACCCTATAAACCTTGTCGGGATGATCGGGATCTTCAAAACCGGAGGTTGACAAACATAAACCTCTTCATCAATTGTGCCATACAAAAAGGCACTTTTAACATCCATCTGATACACAACAAAACTCTTGAATGAAGCATAAGCCAAAAATAATCTGATAGCCTCTATCCTTGCAACTGGTGCAAATACTTCATCATAGTCTAAACCTTCAGTTTGTGTGTATCCTTGAGCAACCAACCTTGACTTGTTCCTCACAACAATACCTCTTTCATCCCTCTTGTTTCTGAACACCCATTTAGTCCCAATTGCCCTTTTACCATTAGGAAGATCAACCAATGTCCAAACCTCTTGAAGCTTGAACTGTAAAAGCTCATCTTGCATTGATTCTACCCATCCTTCTTTAGATAAAGCTTCTTCCACTCTCTTGGGCTCCTTTTGAGACAGAAAACAAGCAAACAAACAATTTTGCGAGATCTTTATGATTGTTTCTTTTGTGAAGTGATTACGCAAAGAACCCGTATTCGGAAAGGGTTCGATGTTCTTAATTACGCTTCTTGTTTGAACTAGAGTATTCAAGTTTCCAAGTATTTGTTCCTTGGGACGAATCTTGTGAATCCTTGTAGTGGTGATTGGACTTTCATGAATGACAGTTTCCAAGTTTGACAAATCAGCATTGAAGAAATCATCCATGTATTCATCATCAGTAGGAGTATCAATTGCAATCAAACCAGGCATATTAGGATCATGTGGATACTCCTCATCACCAAATAGTGGCTTTGGATGTGGTCCAAAGAGAGTAATATCACCGATACTTTTATCCGGGTTTCACTTGAACTATCGGTGGTAGAAGATGGTTTGTCGTGATTCTGATTGGCCTATCGGTGCTCTCGGTAGGCTTAGCGGTGCTTGCGGCGATTTTCTTCTTTTCAATTTCTTCTACCGACATTGAGTTATCTTTCAACAACTCATCCTTATCTTGATGATGATCAACATTGCCTCCGATTTCAAGATATCATCATCGGTGGGACCTTGCTTGTGAATGATGGAAGGAGCAGAACCGACTTTCCACTTTTCAACCAAATAGAACTCCTTTGGAGAATCGGCTTCCTTTGAAGATGTATCGCCTCGAAACCTTTTGTGTACTGCGTTAACATTAGTGGAAGTTCTGCAATGATAGGCTCATAATTCATAGATTTGGTTAGCATATCAATGTTAAACAACCGATCTGGTCCTTTGGTCTCAACACTAGGAGTCTTTTCCTTTGAATTGAACATGTAGGTTCTCTTCAACAAGTCTAGTCCTCCTATTGTATACTCTAAAGGCTTTGCTATTAGTAGAATAGCCTAAAAGTATCCATCATCGATTTTCTTGAAACTTGCCTAGGTAGTCTATGGTATTCAAGATGGTAACAGGACACCCAAAAGGTTTTAGGAATGCAATCATTGGCTTCCTATCATGTAACAAACTCATAGGGGTCTTGTTATGAGGCTTCACTACCTTACTTACTTTTGCACATAACATGCAATTCCTCGACTTGACCAAAAGGTAGTTGGTAACAGACTACGATAACATGGTCCTATGACCTCAATTAATGTTCTATTTTCCTTTCGGCTACACCATTACATTGTGGTGTTCTAGCAACACTAAATTGTCTTTCAATACCTTTAGCTACAGGCGATTCATCACATCATTCTTAAACTCGGTTCCATTATCACATCGATTACTTTTACCTTATGGTTTACTAGATTTTCTATCTTAGTAATAAAACTCTTGAGAATCTCACTAGTCTCACTCTTAGCGACCAAAAGTATACCCAGAAAATCTACTATAATCATCCGTGATAACTAAGGCGATCGCTTATGGTTCAAACTTCTAACAAAGGTAGGTCCAAATAAGTCCATATGAAGCATAAGCAGTGGTTGTGTGATGGTGTTCTGATTTTGGTCTTACAAGAAGCTCTATGTTGTTTACCTTTTGACAAGCCACACAGTTCCTTACACTCAAAACCTTTGAAGGTAACCCTCTCACTAAGTTTCCTTTTACCGTTTATTGATTGTTTTGTAATTGAGATGACCTAGCCTTCTATGCCACAATTTTGACTCATCAAAAGATGCTTTAGCAAATAAACATAATGACCTATTAGGAAGAACAACTTTAAGATCAAAACAATATATATGTTCCTTCCTAGGTACCCTAAGTTGTATAAACTTCTCATCGGGCATCTTAAACTCGGGAGACAACACCACACCTCGTTTCCCAAAAGTACCCAGTTTTCTTATCACGCATTTGAGAAACACTTGAATAGATTATCGTAAGTCCACATGCCAAATAGACTTTTCAAAGTCTAAATTCCTATTACGATTGTGCCTCGCCAAGTATCTTTCCTCCATTTGGATCATTGCCAAATGCCACATATCCTCCATCAAAGCTTCAAAATCTTCGAGTTGCTTCCATCCCAAGTCATGTGCCCAGAGCAACCACTATCAAAAACTCCTTTATCTTTTAGCTCATCTTGTAGATTGCCTGCACATGAAATTAACTAAGTTAGTTCTTTTGTGGACCCAAGCCAATCGACTTGGAGTGCATACAATGCATCAAAATATTCAAATTTCTTTAGGTCCATTGATGCACGATTGACATGTGGTAAAACCTTGGTCTTAGGCTTCCATTGCCAACTTGAGGCCTTAACAACATAAAATGATTTCCAACCACCGTGTCGATTATCACCTTTGGAATTTTAAAACTTCTTTTGAATTAGTGGTGATATTTTGCTAATGATGGTTTGATTACTTAGCCGTGTTTACATTTTGCTTAGCGATGGTTGGAACCCATTTAGGTGCGAGATGACTATAGATTTTGTATTCCCATTCCTCATCAAGACTTGCTCTTGGAATCATGTTTTGTTTGGATGAGGGTTTGTATTCTTTGAAAAGTTTTGATGATTTACCCTCCTCTAATGATTCCATACTTGTGGTATGTTTTTATTACAATTTCTCTGTAAGTGTTCAAAACTACCACATACAAAACAAGCCTTTTTAACACATTGAAACTCATCACCTAATCTGTTAGAAATTAGACCATTTAAGCTTCTTTGATTACCCCTAGGCTTATATTGTTTCATCTGTTCCCTAGGTATTTCTCTGTACTCTACAACTTTCTTGGTAACTTTAGCTCCAAATCTAGGTACAAGGTTGACTTGCTGAGAATCAACTTTCTTAACTTTTTCTATTTCTTCAGACTTATTTGATTCAGTTCTATCTTCCTCAGAGTCTGATTCTTAATCTTCTATTATGGGAGCATCAAATAACTTATCAGAACTTATCTTAGGTGTTTTAGTCTTATTTATCTCTTCTACGGGTTTGTTAAACCGAATTGATACTAAATAGCGAGTTCTTTAGCGGTGGTGCATGTTTCATCGAGAGGGTGGTGGCATATTATTGTATCCAAGACCGGTACCATCTTTAAGCAGTTTTTGACCTATTGGCTTATTAACTAGATCGAAGCATATTGTGTTTTGGCAACCCTAACAACATGTTTTTCTTTTTCATCTAGGGCTTCTTGTTTTGCACTCTCTGCCTCTGCTAGTTTATCTTTAAGCATTTTAATCTCTCTTTCTTTAAGATCAATTTCACCACCAAGTATATTGATCTTTTCTACATACTCAAACTCACATTTAATACAGAATTTTAGCTTCTCTTCCACACCCTCTAGACCAACTCTATAACCTAAGTTATCTAGAGTCAATCTTTCTACTTCTTTTCTCATACTCTCAGTGATAGCTTTTTGAGATTCTAAGTTATCATAACATGATTTAAAAGAACAAGTAGATGTTTTAGAATCATTAGATACCTCGAGAATCGAACCGTAAGATGAAGCATAGGCCATTAGAGCAAAGTTATGCTCTTTAGAAGCTTCACTAGCAAGAAAAGTCGCATTTGGACCTTCTTCAACTGATCACTCAATCATAATCACCAATCCCATCACGAGCAACCAAAGTCAAGAAGCGGCGAGGCTCTTACATTGTCTTCTTAATGCCTTCATTCTTTTAGGAGCTCGACATTTCCTAGCAAAGTGATCTTTCTTCTTGCGCTTAAAGCACTCTATCTTGCTTTTGTCGAATCCAACTCTCCTTTGACCATCATACTTAACCCGCCTTCCGGTCCTCCTCGAAACTTTCTTGCTTGGAGAGTCAACATTGCCATTTGCCATTGAAGATTAATCTCTTCAAGATCATCGGATCAATTTGATCCGGATCTTGATTCAAAGATATGAACGGTAGTTAATCGACCGAAAGCACGTGATTGCACCATCACGACATTATCACTAATAAAGGTATTGTTTGCAATAACCGTAGTTACACCATAGGCGGCAGTGGATACATCTTGTGGGCTTTTGTGATTAGTGGATACAAAAGCAATGTTTTGATTAGCGTAAGATGAATGAGCAAAGTTATTCTCGGACTCATAAACCTTCAGTTGTTGAAGAGATTGTCTAGAGTCATCGTAGGAAAATCCTCCTTATTTCTCCACACAATTGTATGAATAGCCCATTCGGATGATAAACTCTAATGAACTTCAAATTAATATCTTCTTGAAGAAACTTGTAATTCATCGACTTGATTGGTGATAAGTTTTGAAGTCTATTGTATGTGCCATCAATCTTTTCTCCACTAAGAGCGTTGAAGGTTTCAAATTGATGCTTGAGCATATTCATCCTTGACTTCTTAGTAGCTTCATTACCAAGAAACCTTAATTCAAGAGCATCCAATAAATCTTTAGCGACTCATATTGATCAAAGTCCAAGGCAAACTCATTAGGTATTCCGTAGAGAAATCTTGAGCTTTGATCTCCATTTTCCTTTAGCTTTATCGGGTTCACTAACAATAGCTATCTCTAGTCCATCCTCACCCTTCTTAGGAAGAGTGTCTCCTTTTCAATGACATCCCGAGAGCATAATCAATCATCTGAATGTATTGTCTCATTCGCATTCTCCGGTTTGATACTCACCATGCTTGAGCATGGGTACCTTTAAAGCAATCACCATGTGAGTTTTGTTAGACATCTTAAATTACTTGAATAAAGATTAACGGACTTCTTCTTGGTTACGGTTCTAGATCACAAGCTACGATACCACTTGCGATCCCATTTGAGCAAACGATCTAATATAGAAACCGACTTGTAACAAAACTTATTAAGTATTATGCGAATTTAACACTTAATCTTAAGAAGAAGAACAATAAACATTCAACACCTCAATATTATTGATAATACGAATACTCTTACGATGTTAGGGTTTTGCAACCTTGAAGTGTATCGACCTTAGATATAAAACATACGTATATCTAACCTAACCTAGGATCTCCTTTTATAGGCTAAGGAGTCCTATACATTATACAATCGTAACCTACAAGATAAATATCTTTTCCATATTTATCTAATACAATAAACTAAACCGACTATACAAGACTAGCAGTGGTTACATAACATTATCCGTGGTTACACTCTTCTACTAGCCGCGGTTTGTCTTCATCCATGGTTACATTCTTCTGTCCGTGGTTATATCAAACATGTCCGTGGATCCAGCACTTAGAGTAATTCTTGATCCAAGGAACCTAAAACCCAACAGTTAGGTTTGTGTGTGGATATTGGGATCAATAAAGTATCCAAATATTATATTAGAAATAAAATATTTTTTTTCCACGTAAGCATATAACCGGTTACAATATGTTACAAAAGACATGGTATCCAATATAACCGGTCCATTAAGTTGAGTAACTTAGATGACATAAGTGAAACATTAGTGACTTAGGACAAATTTTTATGAAAGTTTAGTAACTTGTTTTTATATTAACTGTTGTTCCCCGTTCACTATCGTTTAAAAGCGACAAGTTTATAAAACAAGTTAATAGTGAACTATGACCTAAATTAACATAAGAAAAGCACACTAAGTAATTTTCAACATCATATTCTTATTAGAAATAAATCCACAAAGAATCGTTACCCAGTACTTGGAATAGTACTTGGGATTGAAATGACAAAGTTGGGTGACTCCTCTCTAAGCTCAGGCTAAGTCAGGAGCACAACTCTTAGAGCTCACCGAGCTATCTCAGAACTAAGTTGTATTTGGAGGGTGAAAAGATGGCTTCATGTATGTGTGTTTTTACAATTCACAAGCTTAACCTTTTCACTCCATCTCTTATGTTATTTATACATGTATGATATTTGACTATTTCCTAAGTGACAAATGACATCATTCGAGAAGACAAAATCGATGTATTTTGTCTCATTTAAAGACTACTCTAGGTAAGAGACAAGACTACTTTCCTAAGTTCATTGATGACACTTGAGTCGATCTTTTGCCATTCGGGAAAGTTGACTTTGGTTGATAAGGACTTCGTCTTATCGATTCAACCTTTTCCCGCCTTGTCCCGATCTTTCTTGATCTCTACATCCTTGAGTCTTCTACTTGGTTTGTCTTGATGTAAGAAGTTGGAGAGGAATCTTAGGGATTCGGTGAGTTATTGTCATCACTCACCGAATCCATCATCTTTTCTTGACTCGGTGTTCACCCTTTAAGTTCCACCTTCTTGGTGGAGACTTCTTCTTTGCCTCATCTTGAGTATCACGAAGATGACTCACCGAGAGACTATGCACCCAATGACTGTTTGTGTTAATGGATTAAACACTTGGGCTATTTTCTATTCAAATCCTAGATTAAGGGGTTTGGGTATTCTTGAACCCGGTCTCTCCCTATTTTGATATACAAATAGCCTAAGTGGTTGATCGATGTAAGTGAGCAAGAGGCTTCTTCACACCTTGAATGTACTAATGAATACAATAAGGAACACCGAGTAAATGAATAAAACATACATCGTTTATTGATCGATTACATAGTTCTATCGCTAGTACAAAAGATAAAACAAAATGATGTCGGTCGGATGGATTCCCATTGCTTCAAGCTTGACCTTTTTGGTGATGAGTGTTTCTCTGTCGGGATGGTCTCTTATCTTGGCATTCGGGTCTTGGCGAACGATGTTCATTTGGAGTTTGGATTTGAGAGGCCATTGGTATGTAGCTCAACATTGCGACCACACAAGCTTCGATCAATGTCACTTCATCTTTGAAAAGGTGGTTTCCATAGACATCAATGTGGAATAGCCCTCTTTCGTGCTTCTCAATCACTAAACAGTTCACAAATTTAACCCTTCAGGCAACTCCTTATTACACTCCGGCCGGGCACTTTAATCTCGAGTTGGAACTCAACTCTCTTCCTTTTGCCGTGGATGATTATGGTTGAGATCCTTGAGGTGCGATTAAAGCGGTGAATTCAGTGAAATGGACAATCTCGATCTTTCATATCTTTTCTGAGCATTTTCATCGGGTCCTTAACCACCGCATTCTTCTTCTTTTCAATGATTGGACCAAGCTCATCAAGTTCGATGATCCCAAAGTCGGTGAATTTGAGGATCATGGACCTCAGTGTCTTTTATCAACCCTCTATAGGCGTTCATGGCGGTGGTTTGGTATTGGGGATGATTTTGACATCCGTGATCTTTTCAGAAGCCTTGACTTGTCATTGTCGATTGTACTCCTCGATTACGCTTTGCACGAGAGCTTGAGCTTTTCTTCTTCTTTTCTTCCATTGCTTTTCATTGCGACCATCCGAGCCTGAGCTTCCTTGAACTTTTGCCTGCCGACCCATTTGAAGTTTGCTTGGATCTAATCCCATGTTCTCGGCTTCTTGGCGACAACCTTTTCGGTGCTTTTGTTCCTTTTCTCTTCCTCGACTTGTTTCAACCTTTTTCTTCTTTAGCAAGGTGTTTACTCATTTGTTGTGTGTGAGCGGTATTGATGTCGCCGATTTTATAGGGAATCTTCTCGGGCTCAAAGTTGCCATCTTGCCTTTTCCTTTGTCCCGGCCTCGAGGAAGATGAAGTTGCTACTGTGGGTGGAGTAGTTGATGTTATTGGAGTGATTCTTGTCGGTGTTGTTGTTGTTGATGTTGTTGGTGGGATTTATGAGATCGGTGTTCTTGAGGCTGGTGGGGATGATGAGATTTGAGCCAATCTCATTGGTGTTGGCTCCCCTCGGTGTGAGAAGGAGTTTCTTGACAATATTCTCCCCTCAACTCAAGGCTGCGGAACTTCGGTGAGGCAAGAGTTGGAGTTAATCTTGAGGGGACTGAGTGCTTGACCATGAAGGCTGATATATTTCGATGATCATAGCCTTTATCTCAAGTATCTGCTGAAGACTAGTGACCTTGGTATCCAAGTTAGCCCGAGAAAGCTCCAAGCAATCATCAGGGACCAAGATTCCGAGCCATGGAAGGCGAGGCTGAGCCATAGCATCTACACAGGTGTTCAATGAGTCCACCGAGGTGCGAAGAGGCGAATCGAAGATTGGAGACCACAACATTTGCAGATTGGAGCATTTCAATCGATTCGGTTAGTCGAGATGAATTTTCACATACACCTCGGTGGCTTCCGGTTTTGGCATTGCTTGCGGTCCTCTTTAACAACATCCCCGATTTCATCAATAATAACTCCACATGGTGAAGATGCTTGAGAAACTTAACGAGTTTTCATCGATCCGATAAGGTGTTGGTACATGAGATCTCGTGCTCATGAACATTTTCATTGAAGGTGAGCACATCGAGCGAAGATCGGCGTGGTGGCTCTTGCTTGATGTGTTGATCCCAAAATTGGTGATAACCCGATTATCTGATCTCCTTGAGGCTTTAGTGATCCACCGAACCACCGTCTTCGATGATGGAAGAATGTTGTCAAAGCGGTTAAATTCCGAAATTTGGATGATGAGGAGTCGATTCATTATCTTACGGATGAAAGGGTGACTCGGTATGCTCCTTTGGATCGGTGAGGCTCTTATTCGATTGAACCTCGGCGTCCATTTCTTCTCGGTGATAAGATTTCATCATCGATCTCAACAAGCTCATCTTGAGAATAATATCCCGTGACATCGACAATGCTAACGAGGGGTTGGTGTTGGGTTCCATATCGTGGTGGTATGTTTCCTACGAGTCTTTGTCCCCGTTGACCCCTCGGACCTTTGGTGGGCATTTCCAGTGTCTTCGCCGAGTCGATTGGTTGTGGGTCCGTGATCGCGGGTTGTTCCTTTCCTCCGAGTCTTTGTCCCCAGTGACCCCCGAGACACCGGTGGGCGTTCCAGATGCCTTTAGCGTAGTCGGTGATAGTTGTATCCCTATCGGTAGGTTGTTTGATTCCTCCGAGTCTTTGGGAGAGATCGGTGTGCCCTCGAGACAAAGGCTTGGTTTGCTAATGTCATCACCGGGCGTTGTGGAAGCGCTCCTACCGGCCACCGGGTATGTTTCCTACGGATCTTGGGGAGTAGTAGGTGTGACCAAGGGCACCGACCGTGATGTATCGGTGTCCTTCGTTGTCACCGGGTGGTTGTTGCACAGACGGTGGGTGTCTTTTTGGTCTCGGGCTTTTTGTGCCTCTTAGGTGTGCTCCTGAAGCCTCGGGGCCCGAGACTTTGGTTTAGTCTTAGTCCCATCCGAGACTTCCCTTTTTCTTTTAGGGCGGGGTTTGGAACACCGATCCACTTTGATTGTTCTGACAATCATGTGGGCGTCAATTCAATGGGAGTGACGAGGATGGGTCCTTTGAAAATTTGAAGGGCTCGGGATGCGGTAAATTTCAAATTTTTCATCCCGAGTATAATTTGAACCCATAACGATTGCGAGCACAAGAGACAAACCTAGGATACAAGCGTGCCGTCCTAGTTTTGCTCTGTAGCTTCATTACGAGATCACCGTAAATGATCTCCCTATGTCGACAGTGACCCCATTCATCAAGCAATATGCCATCATCAATGAATAGAGTTAACTTGTTCGGTGGATGAGTGGTTCCCGCCGAGGACCCGAATCACAAAAGTGAAGAGGATCCTCCAAGCCACGGGAATGAGCTTTTAGTATTGGGGTCTTGTCCAAAAAGTTGGATCTAAAACGATTTGTTTAACCCATCCTTCACTGTGGAGGGTTCGGGATGGGCGACATAAGCACCTTTGTTATAGTCTAACCTCGTTGATGTGCAAAGCGATTTGTAATCCGGTGTGTTGTTTCCCCATTTAGATCGAACACGATGAGATACTCCCGAGAGGTCTAAGGTTATTCTCATCGGTAGAAGGTGTCGGTCAAAGGCTCTAGATGTAGCCCAAAACTCCACGAGGTAGTTTGGGTACACTCTTGAGGACATTTACAAAGGCCGTTTTGAGTGGGCGATTGAATAAAAATTTTATAATGTCTTTATAGGTTGGGACATTTTCGGATATTCAAAATTTCCTATGACATTATTTGTTTTAAATTCAACGTTAGTAAGATCCCTACCCATTGAGAAGCAAACGGAGAGATTGTGTTCTAGCCATTTCCATATGAAATATTTTAGGTTTTGAAAATATTTTGACTAGAATAATCAAAGTTGTTTTTGATCTCTCAAGTTTGTGATGAAAAACTTTGTAAATGTTTACAAGAAGGGTTTTCAAAAGAGGTTTTAAGAGTTTTAGAGCACACACAAATGTTTTGAATTTTATAAATGATTTTGACAGAGTTTTGTTGCGAAAAAGATTTGTGTGTGTTTGTTTGTGTTGGAAGAGGGTATTTATAGAGTGATAAGAGGGTCTTTTGTGCACAAATGGGAATATTAAGAGTCGGTTTTGAAAGGCGTTTGAATTTCCACATTTAATGCTACCACTCCATTACCCGCATAAAATCCGTTTTCAAGGAGCGATTGCGATTACCGCGGTAAAAGTGCACTTTGCGAGATATAAAATATCAATTTGATATTTTTGTGAGAGGCATTAAATGCCAGTGGGATGAAAGTAAGACAAAGAGACATATATTCCTTTATTAAATTGGCAAAGTTACCAACCTAGGACATTTAAGTAACGATATTTATATCATTTAGTTACTCATTCAATGCTCTTTGTCAAGTGTCGGGGACCCCGAATGAGTCTAACTTATTCAAATGAGAGGTTGGTTTTGGATATTCGGGGAGGATGGACCATTTGAGAACTTCTTGAGATTGGTTTCATATGACTTTCAATGTCAAGCATTCCCAATTCGACTTCGGTCTCCCGAAGGTAGGTTCGTCCAGGGTTTGGTGAAGATATCGGCCAGTTGATATTCGATGAGGATTAAATGAAGTTCTATGTCTCCTTTCATTATGTGATCACGATGAAGTGATATCGATATCAATGTGTTTAGTTCTTTGGTGGAGGACGGGGTTGTTGGAGATTGCAATAGCACTAGTGTTATCACGGAAGATGGGCACCATTTTGTAATGGATGTCATAGTCACTGAGTTGACTTTTCATCCATAATACATTGGCACAACATCCTGCTGTAGCTACATATTGACTTCGGTGAGGACATAACCACCGATTGTTGCTGCTGCACTCCAACAAACCAGTTTTCCTCCAAGAAATTGACGGGATCACGAGGTACTTTTTACATCCATGTTGCGACCGACATAATCGAATCGAGTAACCCTCGAGATCAAACCACGAGCATTTTGGATAATAGAGTCCAAGGTTTGGGGTTCCTTTCGGTACACCGAGTATTCTTTTAGCTGCGGTGAGGTGAGATTCTTTGGGATTGGGTGATATCTTGTTATTAAGCAGATGAAAATTGTATGTCCGGTCTAGTAGCGGTTAGATACATCGGTGAGCCAACAATCCCTCACGAAATGAGTTTGATTGACTGATTTGCCGGTGAGATCGGGTCCAAGGTTGTTAGGTGGGACCATTGGTGTCTTCATCGAGGCGCGATCGGATATCTCATATTTCTTCAAGAGATTTACGGTGTATTTCTCTTGGTGATGGATATTCCTTTATCGGTTTGCACGATTTGTAGTCCAAGAAAGTATGTGAGTTCTCTCATCATGCTCATCTCAAACTTCTTTATCATCGCTTTTCAAACTGTTTGCAAAGTTGTAGTTTGTTGAGCCAAAGATGATATCATCAACATACACTGGACTAGAATCACATCATGTTGAGTTCTATAGAAAAGCAGTGTGTTGTCTATCTTTCCTCGACAAACTTGTTTTGTATCGGGAAGGTCGAGAGAGTCTCATACCATGCTCGGGAGCTTGTTTAAGTCCATAAAGGGCTTTGTCAAGCTTGCGGACATAGTGAGGGAATTCACTACTCTCAAAGCCGGGAGGTTCTTGAACATACACATCTTCCTTGAGATCACCATTTAAGAATGCACTTTTAACATCCATTTGGTAGACCACAAGTTCATGTATGTTGCATATGCAAGGAAGATCCCGATGGCTTCCATTCTTGCAAAAGGAGCAAATGTCTCATCATAGTCGATGCCTTCTTGTTGGTCGTAACCTTTGCTCTGAGTCCGGCTTTGTTTTTAATGACAATGCCGTTTTCATCGCTTTTGTTTGAGAAAACCAACTTCATTCCTATGACTACTACATCCGAGGACATTTGATCAAGGTCATGACCTTGTTTTTATCAAACTCTGCGAGTTCTTCTTGCATAACTGAACCCGGCTTGGGTATTTTAGAGCCTCGGTGACACTTTTGGGTTCTATTTCGATGGGTAATCAACATATAGACATTCATTGGTCGAGGTCAGCAGTTAGACTAGCGACCATGCTTAGTGAGCATGCCCTCAGTGGGTTCACCAATGATGTTTACAAGCTCAATATCCTGAGTTCTTGTCCACTTACTTTGTGGTCTGGGATCTGAGCTTGATGATGTCACTGGGTGATCAGATGTGAGTTCAGGTGCAAGAGTCACAGAATCATTTAGAACATCTGTAGAGATGTCTTGTTCATGGTGAGATTCATGAGATACAGGTTCCTGATCATTTGAATCAGTGTTTCCTATCCCAGCAGGGACTGACTGATTATCAATGAGCTCACTGATGGTTGGTTGAGGTAGGTTGTGAGGTAAGACATAATATGAGATGTCAGCATCAGCTTGATATGAGGAATTGAATTCAGTGTTGTACTCATCAGAAGGATATCTTGATGAGTTATCAATTCCTATTTCCTCTGTGAGGTGTTGGTGAACCCGATGCTTTCAATATTTCATCAAAGTGACATGAAAGGTTTCCTCAACTTGTTGTCTCCTTGTATTAAAACCCCGAAGGCTTTGGAGATCGGTGAGTAGCCTAAAGTATCCATCATCGACTTTTGAATCAAACTTGCCTAGATGATCCTTGTGGTTATGAATGAACACGTGACATCCAAATACATGAAAATAGTGATGTTAGGAAGTCTACCTTTGAAGATCTCATATGGGGTTTTATTATGTCTTTTGACAATGATTGACCTGTTTTGAGTGTAACAGTGCTTTGACTGCTTGATCCGAAATGCTTTGAGAGGGTGAGCCATTTAACATGGTTCTAGCGACCTCAATGAGGGTTCTGCTTCCTTCGTGAACCCCATTTTGTTCGGGGGTATATGGAGATGAGAAATTTTGAGAAATTCCTTTTCATCACGAAACTCTCAAGCTCTTGATTTACGAACTCGGTACCATTGTCGATCTGATTTGTTTAACATAATGTCATTACGGTTTTCTATCTTCACGATGAATGACATTATTGTATCACCGACCGACTCTTCTTGGAAAGAAAGTATACCCAAGTGTATCTTGAGAACTCATCAACAATGACCAAGTATACTTCTCATGCCGGATTGATCTGGGATGACAGTCCAAAGAGATCCATGTGCGGAGGTGAAGCGCTTTGATGGAGAAATTTTGTTTGGTTTTGAATGATGCTCGTGGTGTTTACCTTTTCACAGAGCGAGCATGGTTTGTCTTTTGCAAAACCGGTGATGGTAAGCCAAGGACCTTGTTTTGTTTTGCCAAGTTGTTGAGGTTTTGAAGTTTAAGTGTGAGTCTCTTATGCCATAGCCAATTGATAGTTTTAGTGGCTTTAGCAAAGAGACACGTTCCATCTTGGGAGAGTGTTGACATGTCTAGCACATAAACATCATCTCTCTAGAGCTATCAACACAACTTCCTTGTTGGCATTGAAAATGGTACCTTGTTTATCATTGAATTGTACAATGTATTTAGCATCACATAGTTGGTGACATCGATGAGATTGTATTTGAGACCATTGACATAGGCTATTCTAGAAAACTATTCCATTGCGGTTTCTTGAACCATAACCTTGATGGGACATGATGAGTTATCACCAAATACTACCTTGGGCCTGGTTCCTTTACATACTTGTGCGATATTCCTTCACACTACATGCTTCTTGAGCATCCACCGCCTAGATGCCAAATAGGCTCCCGGCATGTCTCTCGCACAAGTAGTAAACTCAATTAGTTTCTTCGTGACCCACTTACTAGTGGGCTTGGATCTCAAGGTCTCTTTGAAATTTGCAATCGACTTATGATCGGTGGTTGTGTGCATGGTGCTACCACGGGTTTTGCATTTAGAGGTCGAGGATGACTCGGTGACTACGGGTTGTTTGGAATTTCTCCTTGCATGAATGACCTTTGTCATGTTGGGATGTCTTATGAGTGGATTACCGCATATATCACGGCATGTATTCATGAGACAATCATCTTGATGATGATCATTAAACCCACAAAGGAGGCACGAGGAAAAGGTTTTGCTCTATTCTTTGGAGCGGTTTTGGAGGATGAAGCATACCGATGACCAACTTTGGTATAGTTTGCTTGGTGACATCTTGTAGATGATCTGCGATCCTGTGATCATCCTTTTGCGATCATGCAAAAAGGATTCTATAGCGCTTGTCGATGGTATGGTTGGTGTAATGACACATTCACACTTTTGTTTGTTTTGGAGGTTGACTTAGACTTTGAGGCCCGGAGGAAGCGACTTTGTCTCCTTGATTGGTTCAGGACCTTTCAATGGATTCCATTTTTCATAAGCTTCCTCACAAGTTCGATCGATTCTTGGATTTGGTCGACCTGCTGGGGACAGAGGATGTTGAAGTCTCGGTGGAGTAGACTCTTGTTGGATTAGTTTTGCTTGTCTTTGTAGGATGGTTCTACCAAGTCGCACCTTTCTTTTGGTGAATGAGGATTGAATTGTAGTGGAGTAGAGCTTGGGCGGCACCACAAGAGGTTTCACCGGTGGAAGTGGTACTTGAGATTACGCCTGCACTCGGAGATATGTTCGATACTACTTGGCACATCGTGAGTCCAAGCATGCTCTTTAGAGCTTGACCTTGAGCTCTAGAATCCTTCCGAATCGAAATTTGGAAGCTTACTCTCGGGATTAACTCGTTCAATCCAATTCTCGAATTGGGATCACCCAACATATTTGTAATCATGCCACCGACACAAATGTCTTAGGAGGCGGTCTTTGTTGAGAGAGTCGGGGAGATGATCTTCACTTTCGACTCTCTTCTTGCTCTCGGGGCTCCACAAAGATCAAAGACCACAGGATTCTTAGCGATCAACTATTAAGAATATCATTTGCCTTTTAAGTTCATCTTGAAGATTACGATTTCTTTTAACTAGTTCGGTGTTTTGAATTTGCAAAGTGTGACCTCAAGCTTAGCTTGTTTTAAAATAAGCAATTCATCCCTACACTTATTCAATTCAAAACTTAACTTGTTGTACTTAGAAAAAGATTCGCTCTTTTCTACAAACTTAAGGTCTACATTTAGATAATTCATATAAGGCATCACAATCGAGTCATCATCCATAGAAAGTAAAGTGTTTACCTTCTTCATTGTGATGTTGACCCATTCCCTTCTAGCATGATTCTTCCCAACGCCTAGCTTGTCTTCTTTTGAGAGAGCCATCGAGCACCGACATGTACCATTTCATCATCCGATGAGATTGGCTCTTCATCCCATCAAAGGTTTCGACAACGAGGCCTTTGTTCTTACCCGCATGATTGAACAATTTTTGTTGTTTACGAGGATCGGCCTCAAGCAATGCAAGCTTATCTTTGCTTTCTTATACTTAGCTTCATAATCAATGGTTTTGTTAAGATCGATTTGTTTTGAACATTTTGATGAGACCGATAGATTTTTGGTTGAAATTTGCTAAAGCTCAAGACCGATTAGATCACGATGGTTTGTAAGAGGGTTGAAGTTGTTTTGAAAACGTCTTTTGCAAAATGGCCTCTTTATGACACTTATAGCATTCGGTGTCTTGATTGCTTTAGCAGTTGAAAAACCTTTGTTTCTTTTTATAAACCTTGAGAGTTAGCAAGGTGTGCCTTTCACGAAATTGAAGATTCGGTCATTTAGGTACTCTCACTTGATCTCTCATCGCTCATCATCCGAGTTTTCTTGAAATCTTGAACTACATTGTTAGAAAAGAAAGTAGTTGATATTGGTGATGAGGTAGTGGTGTGGACTTCTTGACTTCACGAGACTTCTTTAAGTCGGGTATCGTCTGCATTGATGAGGTTTTCCTCGTAGACAAATTTCCATAAATTTCGTGAAGCTCAAGATTTTGGATATGATTAGCATTCCTAAGTCCTTGAGAGAAATTCAACCACTTCTCGGGAGACGTTTACAAAACCAACATTGATTTCATGCTTGGACAACTTAACACCATCATTTGAAAGTTCATTTAAAAGAGTTTTGTATCCGTGTAAGTTTGAGAGAGAGTTTCGAGTCCTTAGCCCGAAGGTGTTATACTCAAGTTTCGGTCCATTATCCTGTTTTCTTTGGTATCGATGGTCCTTCATGACTATGAACTAGGTCATCCTGTGTTTGCTTAGCAAGACTACAACTTATATCAGACTCCATAATATCGTCGGAAGACAAGATATTATGATACTTTTGAGTCTTTGGTCCCAGTTGACCACTCTCCTTTCATCCTGGTCCACCGAGCTTGTGTTTGGGCAACCCTTCGACGATCTTTGGGACAAATGAACCTTCATTTATACACTTGATATAATAAGGTTCCATCCCAATCAAATAGCAAAGCATTCGCTTTTCCATTTGTTGAATTTGCCAACTTCAAGTCTAGAGCACAAATTGAATAAGCTCCACCCTTTTATCGACTAGTTGGGGTACATCAATTTCGACCATTTAGGATCCTAATTTAAAAACTTTTAGAGCGGCCTAAAACGAGTTTTATAATTAGCCTTGCTCGATACCACTTGTTGTTCCCGCTCACTATCGTTTAAAACGACAAGTTTATAAAACAAGTTAATAGTGAACTATGGTAAAATTAACTTAAGAAAAGCACACTAAGTAATTTTCAACATCATATTCTTATTAGAAATAAATCCATAAAGAATCGTTACCCAAGTACTTGCGGAATAGTACTTGGGATTGAAATGACAAAGTTGGGTGACTCATCTCTAAGCTCAGGCTAAGTCCGAGCACAACTCTTAGAGCTCATTTGAGCTATCTCAGAACTAAGTTGTATTTGGAGGAGTGAAAGATGGCTTGCGTGTGTGTGTTTACAATTCAAGCTTAACCTTTCACTCCATCTCTTATGCTATTTATACATGTATGATATTTGACTCTTTCCTGGTGACAAATGACATCATTCGGAAGACAAAATCGATGTATTTTGTCTCATTTAAAGACTACTCTAGGTAAGAGACAAGACTACTTTCCTCGAAGACGATTAAACCTTAACTTATTTGACTCTATTTGTATATCATATTGTATATCATATAAGCTACTTTTCAGATTATCGGTTTATTTATCATACTCAAGTTTTAATAAACCTAAAATTCTAGAAAAAATCACAAAATTAAAACATATCGGGTTTTGCTAACATGCGACATGCGCCCACTATTCTTATGGACAAACATCAAAGTAGGGGTGTTCATCGGTTCGGTTATCGGGTTATTCGGTTCGGTTAGTTCGGTTAATTTTTTTCGGGTATAACCGAAACCGAACCGAACCGAAATATAAATTTGATTCAACCGAAAAAACCGAACCGAATAACCCGAATTACATAATTTTAATTATTTTTATTTAATTATATATATTTTAGCACAAAATATTTTTTTCAAGCTTAAATCATGTTATATTTATACTAAAAAGAGTTTTAGTAATTTTTTTCATATATATACATAGAAAAATATATATTTTATATGAATTCGGTTTTCGGTTTCATTCTTAAAACCATATCCAACCCGATAACTAAATATTTAGTTCGGTTCGGTTCGGTTTTGACCAATTCGGTTCGGTCACAAATTCGGTTCAATCATTTTCGATTCGGTTCGGTTTCGATTTTCGGTTACTGTGGATATTACCCGATCCGTGAACACCCCTACACCAAAGTAATATAAATTGGAAATAGAGAACAAAGCCCAAAGTAAAGTAACGGCCCATAAAAAGTGAACCAACCCACTTCGTGGTTTACACTTACATTCATTCTCTAGTCGGAAACATAAGAAAGAAAAAAAAAATGGCGGCGAAAGGAACTCCGGCGACATACTCACCGTCACCAACCACCTTCAAAAAAACCAAACCTCGTCTTTTGACCGACACTGATTGGGTTCGTCCTGATGGTCGTGATTTCCATCAGTGCAGACCTGCATGTATGTACATAAAATACTTTTCTCAATTCATTTATTTATATCTCTATTTTGATCTTTATTTGTTCCATGTTTGTTATTTTATTTTTATAAATTATTTTTCTTGGTTTTTTTTATTTATGTTTTTTTTAATGAAATATGAAACCATAATTTTATTTGCTACGGGGGTGTTTGTTTCGGCTTATGGCTTATTTGGTTTTGGGCTCATGTTTCATAAGCTCACTTTTTGTGGCTTATTTTATATAAGCTTATTATGACATAATAAATATATATAAGCCTAAAAGTTTCAAAATAAGCCACAAAAAGTGAGCTTACGAAACATAAACCCATAACCAAATAAGCCATAAGCCGAAATAAACACCCCCTATCTCGTGCTTAAAATGGTACAACTGTGAAAAAAGATTGTATCTTTGTTTTTCTTAATAAAAAAGGACATAATTTTAGTGTATGATTAGTTTGTTTGGGTTAAACATTGAAAAATTAGGTGCTTTTGGTTATTTTTTTTTTACGGGCTTGAAGTTTTCTTAGTGTTGGTTTAATTGGCTCATTTTGTTTGTTAATTAGTGACTGGGGAGTTTATATATTGGATTATGTTGTAACCTGTGTGGTACATTGTTTTGTTTTCCAGTTTTACGAACGGGTACTGTAAATGCTGCCTCAGGATCGGCTTATGCAGAGTTTGGGAATACTAAAGTTATTGTGTCTATGTAAGTTCACGTCTCCTATAATTGGTTGAGTATTTTGTTTTTGGAATACCTGTTCTTTGTTGTAAGGTTATGCTACATTGCTACATGCCAACTTGAGGAATGGATATTGTACTGATTTTTAAAATACTTGTATTTTTATTACTAAACGTGCATGTATTCGAGCTGACATCCTTTAGAAATTGAGGATTGTCTTTTCAGTTGCGAGTGCTTTATGACAAATGAATGCTCTTGTTTTAGATTTATAACAACCTTATGCTGTTAGTGCTGCAGCGAGATGCCCTTATTTAGAATTTTTTATAAGGAATAGTGCGGCAAACATAACATTCACATTCTATAAAGACATCGGTATTATGACTTGAACTCAAATTTGTAGGTAGACAGGAAGTGAAAATGATATCTAGACCTTAGAAACATAGGTCTCTAGCAAGGCCATGAGTTGCAATCCAGTTCGCGTGTGCCCAATTGCGGTATGATTGCTTTCTGGATTGTTTGGGATTGCTATTTGGATTTGGGAAATAACGTTTTAGTTTTGGTTTTGTATCCGAATCAGACCTGCTTATTCGTTGTGGTGCTTATTCGTTGTGGTATTTTCTGATGTTTTGATTCACTCTTTAGGTTCAGCGATTTACTTCCATACATGGAGTGATTTTTTTTGGAAATCGATATATTTATTGGAATTACACTTTAAAAACTTGCTTTGATACTCTGATTAATGACTGAATCGTTTAATTTCAGAAAAAATAAATTTAAAAGTGCGTTGATGATACAACTATCAAGTTATGTTATTGATGTTGGGTATGAGTTATGAAAATTTGATAAGTTATAAACTAGTTTTTAGTTTATATTAGAGTGTTTAGATTTTTCTATAACACTTAGGAATTTATTAAGTATTGTTACATACTTACATCGTACTGGAGCAATCCCAAACAAACCTACCCCACACCGAACCGCATTTTGGGTTCCTAGTGATCCACACAATAATGGTTTCTGGTTCACAAAGGACAAAGAACCAAATGCAATGGCTTAGAAGCTAGGGGCTAAGTTTTTTCCATTGGGATTAGGCATTGACAAACGTTCTGAGCCGCGAAGATTCTCGTTCTATGTGATTATGATCTAGACACTTGCTACTTGGGCTTTCGAGTTCCATTGAAAATATATTCTGCTAATCTGCTATATGATACTAAGGACAAACTTTGACCATCTGAGCATAGCCCAAGCGGTAACAACTACCAAGTTCGTTCCATCAACCAAATGTTCTTGGCTCAAGCCTCATCAGGAGAGCTTGTATGTGTGTTATTGGCTATACCAAAAAGGATGAACATTTGAGTTGCTTAATCTTTTGTTTGAAAATGATATCTGGACCGTAGAAACCTAGTTCTCTTGTAAGGCTACGAATTGCAATCCAGTTCGCGTGTTCCCTATTGTGGTACGATTGCATTCTGGATTGTTCGGAATCGTGATTTAGATCTGAGAAATTAACGTTCCAGTTTTGGTTTTGTATCCAAATAAGGACCTTCCTATTTGCGTTCCAGTAACTTTTGATTTGCTGGTTCACTCTTTAGGTTCAGCGATTCTTTTCCATAAATGGAGTCAATTTATTTGGAAAATAATATATTTATTGGTATTATCCTGTAAAAACTTGCTTTGATACTCTGATTAATGACTAAATCGTTTAATTTCAGAAACAATCATCCTAAAAGTGCATTGATGATGCAACTATCAAGTTATTATGAAATGTTTTGATTTTTCTGTTACACCTTAGGAATTTATTAAGTATTGGTACATCGTACTGGAGCGATCCCACATAAACCTACCCCACACTGAACCGCATTTTAGGTACCTAGTGATCCACACAATAATGGTTTCTGGTTCACAAAGGACAAAGAACCACGTCGATGGGTATGGGCAAACCTTCTAAGCGGGATGATCCCGTTCCGATGCGACTATGATTTGGACACTGGATTGCTCTTTGGAATTCCATTGAAAAAATAGGTTCTGCTATATTATTCTAAAACAACAAACATTTACCATCTGGGCATAGCCCAAGCGGTACCAACTACCAATTTTCCTTCCGTCAAGCCAATGTTGTTTGTTCAACCCACATCAAAGGCGCTTAATTCAATCCTCGTTAGAGGTGTGTGCGCGTGTCTGAGCTATCTGCTAGTACAAAAAAAGGGGTGAATGCTTGAGTTTTTTCCCTTTGTGTTTGAAACATCATATTACATTGGTTTTACTACTGATATGTAAATGGACGTCTGCCTGTTTGGGTTGCTTGTGAGACATTCAGGGGCATTAAAATTTCCTGGCATGAGATGCAACTCAGAAGAAGTGTTTACTTAAGTTTATGTGTCTACTATTAATTTAATGTTGTCTGTATGTCTCACTGTTGTGATCGACAATATTTTTATTTGACCACCATTGTTTTTTTTTATCTCAGATTTGGGCCCAGGGAAAGTAAAAAAGCAATGATGTACAGTGATATTGGTCGGCTGAATTGTGATGTTACTTATACAACTTTTGCTACTCCAGTTCGAGGACAGGTATGTCTATGGAATAATGTACCTAAACTAACACTATTATAGTTTCCATTAGTATCCCAATTAATGTTTCTTTTTTCTGAGATCTCTCATATAAATTCATTATTTTGCATGACCTAGGGATCAGAAAAGAAAGAAATCTCGGCTCAGTTGCATAAGTCTTTGGAGGGTGCCATCATGCTTGATACATTTCCGAAAACAACCGTTGATGTATTTGCATTGGTGTTGGAGTCTGGAGGCTGTAAGTTCCTAATCACTTTCGTATTCTTACTGTATTTAGATATTGGATGGTTTTCACAAATTAGTTGTTGAAGACACAACCTTTTTCCTGCATATTAATTATCTTTATTACATTAAATTTTTGTTCCCTATGGCGTGTAGCCGTGTATAATAATCAAATCGGCCTCATCACAGATATATGTTAACCGACACTTTTGACCGTCCTGATTTGAATTTGACCAATGCTTCATACTATCATTGTTTACCCTTGAGATGCTGAGTAGCTGCAAATGTATTTTTGCAGGTGATCTTCCTGTGGTAATCTCATGTGCCAGTCTTGCTTTGGCAGATGCAGGGATTATGATGTATGATTTGGTTACTGCAGTTTCTGTGGTATGCACCTTAACTTACATGCGTACAATTCTTCCCATTAGCTCATATGTGCTCACTCTTCATTTTGACACTTGTTGCATAGTCCTGTCTTGGAAAGAGTCTTGTGATTGACCCTGTTTCAGAAGAAGAGAACTATCAAGATGGCAGCCTTATGATTACATGTTTACCATCTCGAAATGAGGTTACTCAGCTGACAATGACCGGGGAATGGTCTACTCCAAAGATTCATGAGGTATTTTCACATGCACTTCCATCATTTATTTACTAGCTTTGGCAAATTGGGTGGGTAAGGCGACAGTTCAACACGAGTAAATCTTGGTGCAAGCTGGGTCATGTTGACTGGAAACATTTTCATCCCTTTTGACACATATATTAGCTGGTTTTTAGTGTAGTAGTTTTTTATTCTTAACCTGTTTGACCCATTAGAGGTATAATAATCAAAATCAACCGATTCATAAGTAAATGGTCATCTCCTCCAGTATGCAGACATTATATTTTAATAGTTTAACTTAGTAAACCTTGTTACATACAATGATTAACAGGCAATGGAGCTATGCCTTGATGCGTGCTCGAAGCTAGGAAAAATCATGAGATCGTGTTTGAAAGAATCCGCCTCCACCTCACAGGAATAGCACAAGATGTGTATGGTCGACTCCCATTTTCTCATTACAAGATACATAAATAGGAAGTTAGATTTTGAAAATCTTATTTATCTCTGTCCAAATTATGAACCCGTGAAAAATCTTATCATTTGGTGATGGCCCAAATTTTGCTTCCTTCTATTCTTGTTTCTTTTGGCCTAAAACATTTGTGTTCTTCTATCAAGAAGCATTATAATATATTATTGTTAGGAAATTTTCTTTTTGAACCATTTGACTTGTAGGTAAGTGGTGCTGGTATATGTCTTGATACACCATTCATGAGACAGTAAAGTCTTGTACATGCATCCGGGGATATTTGATCATCCCACTTTGACTGGAGTTTGAAGACTTGAATGAGTCACTCTTGTTAAACAGTAAATCATTTTAATGGGATTTTGACTCCCACAAATGTTCACTTACAAACTTTCTTCTGAGTTGACACCTTGAACTGATCAACATGTGTGCTCTGTGGAGTTGCTGTATCTAGAGAATCATTAGTTGCACCATTAATAATTCAACTTTTCTTCTATGCCTGGAAGGTTTATAAACCACCAATTTTTTATGTATGCCATTTTTTATTAGGCCAATGCTAATGGCAATCATAAATTCTGTGGTCACCCCCTGTCACATCAGCTTTCTCTCTTCAAGACTACACCCAACCGTTTCTTAATAAGGCGACCGCAATCACAACCAAAAACATACCCCACAAAAATTAATAAAAAACACACTCACACACACAAAAGAGAATGAAAGTTGTGGTTGGCTGACAAACCAAAACATTTGAAAGGTTCATTTGAAAGGTTGGGGGGACCGGTCGTCAATTCGGTTAAGCTAGTGGGGATAATGTGGTCACTAATTTGGTTGGGGGTCAACCAACCGAACCATTAGCATTAGCCTTATGAAAGGCATTGCCAAGTTTGTGAACCACGGTGGCCCCAGTGGTCAGGGTGAGTGACCTAGTGGTCCACTAGACACCTTGATGTCTTTACAAGATTATATATGTTATATCTTATTAGATACACATTTAGAGAGTGATCAGGGAAAGGGCCAGAAACGGTCACATGGATAACCCTGGTCATACATTTGAGTCAGATGCGCTTTTTTTTTATAACATCAACTCATCCATTTTTACATGATAAGTATATGTAATACATGTCTTTTTTAAAAGCACTAGCTTTAAATTTGATGACAAGTATTAAAGTTTGTAAAGAACTTTATTGGTTATTTCTGTTTGGTGTTTGAGTTTCAGTCGTTAAATGTTGCTCGAATATTAATGTTTTTGTTATTGATCTCAATGAGATTATGGTGAGAAAAAACTGTAATGGCGAACACTCTTTTGACTTGATAATTGGATTAAAGGTTGCGCCCTTTAAAAGATCGATGTCCTCGCTGCTCACTTTAGAAGCAAAGACAAGATTTGTTGAATGGTCGAGCGATGTGCTTTCTTTAACGAGGATTAGGATGCTAATTGGGCATGGCTTAGGCAGCCACGGGGTGATCACTGAGCGGTATCACCTCCGTTTTTAACCTTATCAATGGTCTCGTTATTGATGCTTTTAAAGAGGATGAATGGGTATGGAACATCAAAAATTCAAGTAATTTTTCTGTTAGATCTTTATGTTCCCTTATTATCATATATACTATTAGGCAAGACAAAGGTTCTTCACATGCCATGTGTCAAAACATTAATTGCTAACTTTCGTAAGTTGGCAAAAATAGCCCCGAGGTTTAAGTTGTCGTCAAAAAGTAAGTCCTTTTGCATTAATTGCTATCTATAGCAATTTGGCAAAAATAGTCCCTAAGGTTTAAGTGTCGTTGCAAAGTAAGTCCTCTAGAATTAATAACTATCTATAGCAATTTGGCAAAAGTCGTCCCTAAGGTTTAAGTGTCGTTACAAAGTAAGTCCTTTGTAGCCACGAAAATAGACAAACAAATTTTCCGGTCATTCATCAGTTCCAAATTCACGTCTACAAAAGCAATCCCACTGCATCGCGCGGGTTTCTACACTCGTTCAAAAAAAATGTTAGACATCTTTGTTGACCCTCCTAATTTTGTTTGATACTTATGGGTTCCTCGCAAAGTTAATGTATGTGCTTGGAGATTCGCGTTGGATCGTCTTCCAACTAGAGAAAATTTGTCGTGTCGTAGTCTTCTCCACTTAGACTTGTCTAAAAAAACATTGTTTTCTTTCTTGTCCTAAAATAAAACTTATTTGGTTGAAAATCTAGAGTTGGTAAAAAGTTCCTCCATTATTCAATCATTCTTTAGATGACATCTTAAATGAGATTCCTAACCTTTATTCAGATAAATGGAAAGTTAGTTATTTCTCACTATTTGTTTGGGATTTATATGGAGTGTTTGGGCTTGGAGAAATCGTATTTTGCATGATTCCTCGGATGAGCAGAAGTCGTGTGCTTTGCATGAAGATATTTTTCCCGCTTTTATGGAATTCAAATAGGGCTCCAAAGAATCGTTTTTCATGGGCTAATTGGATTCTTTGCCTTAATGAACTTCTTGATACTTAAATTTCTTTTGTTTCAGTGTTTTCATAGTTTTAGTGTCTTGTTCTATCATCTTTTTCTTTGATTGGTTGAACAAAATCATAATCATATTTGGCGGCATAGTTGTTTATTGCTTGCGCTTCCTCCTTTGCGCGACGTTTTTTTTTTTTTTTTTTTCATGGCTTGCTTGCCTTTAGGTAGGAGCGGCAAATTTATGACCAACTATGTGCGGCGACAATGATCTTCAACAACGAAAACAATTTGATGAAGAAGAAAAATATGGTTGGTTGAAGGCAAACGTCATATTTTGTTTGTTTTAACAACAGGGTTTAGGGTTTATCGCTGAATATGAAAAACAAAATCCTAATAAAAGATTAAAATAAAGCGAAAATAACTAGATTCTCCGAATCACCCATGAAGTAGCCGATGACCAAAGGATAGCAAATTTTGTAGGTGGATCTTACCTAAAGCCCGGATACCATGTAAGATAACCAAATAGTTTTATTGATTGAATGTATTAAATTTGAGACATCATATGTATTGCAAATTTTGTAGGTGGATCTTACCTAAAGTCCGGATACCATGTAAGATAACCAAATAGTTTTATTAATTGAATGAATTACATTTGAGACATCATATGTATTTATATTAAATACATAACTTTGATAATAAGCAACTAAACCATAAATCTGATGGACCCAAACCATTATTGAGTTTGGGCCAACTGACCTATCTAACATTTCCATCTCCATTACCAAAGTTTGTCAAGAACTTTATAATGCTAAAGTTAGGGGTGTTGATCGGTTCGGTTATCGGTTTGTTCGGTTCGGTTAATTCGGTTAAAAAAATTTTTTAGGCCAACCCGAGAACTGAACCGAACCAAATTCAAATTCGGTTTTTGGTTTGGTTCGGTTCGGTTGAATTCTAATTCGGTTCGGTTCTTGGGTTGACCGAATAACCCAAATTTCACTATTTTTTAAGAAAAAATTAATAATTACATAAATATTTAGCAAAAAAATATATTTCAATCATAAAAAATGTGTTATTATATTATGATAACCTTTTAATAGTATTTATTTATATATAAATTCACATAAAATATATAAATATATATACAAATATATAAAAAATATATATTTATATGAATTGGTTTTGGTTCAAATCGCTAAACCCATAATTAACCCGAAACCGAATTAGTAGTTCGGTTCGGTTTAGCAAATTGGTTCGGTTATTTTCGGTTCGGTTTCGGTTTTCGGTTTATTCGGTTTTTGTTTTTTTCGCTCACCCCAGCTAAAGTTATGTTAACACTTACTATTCGGTTATTTCCGAAGAAAAAAAATAAACGTTCACGGTCTTAATAGCTACCAGAAGTTTACTGTTATTTTATGCAAAAAGAAATACAATAATTAAGTTGGTTAGTTATTTTCAACAAAATATATATAAAAAAACGACCATAACTTATTGTTCGAGGCAGCGCGCATTAGTAGCATCTGGACATCCTTCGTTGCCTTTAATTAGCGACTATTACACTTTGGGCCCCAAGTTTACAACTTAAGTAGGGTTGCAATTATTAATCAGATTTTGGTCACTTTAGAGAAATACAAAACACGTTATTATAATATGTAAAATCATGTCGATCATAATAGAGGAATAATCTAGAAATAATTTGTTAACTTAATGTTCATTCTAACCACACTTTGCTATTATTTTATTACTCGTATATGGTATAATATTTTAAAAACCAACTAAATAAATGAAGAAAAAAAAGTACATTAATTCTCCCTTTGCCGGCCGATATATAGGTATTTACGAAAATTATTCTTATACGCATAATATATATTCCATACTTTATATATATATAAAAATATTTAGGGTCGATATATTCCAAAACACGCTTAAAACGATCAGACATATCACGCAATAAAAAGTCAGACATGTGAATATGCAGTTTTTTGGGCATTAAACTTTATATTCTGATTCGCGTTTTCGATATATATAAACAAAATTATAATATATATTCCATACTTTATCAAATATATAATAAATATTTATTAGATGTCGATTCAAAGGAGTGAAAGTCAACTTAATCATAACTTGCATTTCATGGGATAAAGTAAGAGAAGGCACGCAAAGACCATGACGGATGTTTCTACATCTAATTATGACGTGATTAATAATATAAGCCACAAATTGATATACTTCATCCGTCTCAAAATAATAGTTTACATTTTCATTTTAAGATGTCTCAAATTAATAGTCTATTTTCTATATTAAGTAATAGAAAAAGAAATTTAGTGAGAGAATATCCTATTTGAATGGTTAAAAATAGCAGTGGTTTCACTTTTATTAAACTGTGTGATTTTTGTTTTCTGACAATAATTTTGAGAAAAAGGGAGTAACTATTTAAAAAATGTATTGAAGCATTGTATCTCAAAACAAAATCATAGAAGTACAACTGTGATCGATCTCACAAACATCAACATCAATTATCAGTTATGAATAGGATATTTGACCGTAGAAAATAATAAAAAAATGCGCTACATAGTTCTAATAGTTATATGTAAGATAGGGCACAATAAGGGTGTCACGACCCAGACGAAGCTTGAACATATTAACTGAAAGGGCTGAAATTTGTCAAAGAAAATTTAGGAGGGCTATAGTGTAAATTAACATATATACTTCATAACTTTTAAATTAGACTAAAATACACCGTTGGTCCCTAAACTTGAAAACGCTAATGATGGAAAAAATTCGCTTTATCATCGCCAGAGGCCCAAACTTTGGCTTTTTAAATCCAAAATCGTCCTCGACCAATAACGCCTATGTCAACGTCTTTTTTCGTTAGTTAGTGGAGGTATTATAATCATACACATTTATAACTCACCTTTCAAGTTAATTAGAAACGCCATCAGATAACATCTTGATCGCTTCCTCCTTCCTCACACAACCCTCACACACACTTTAACAATGGCAGACAATGAAACTTACTTTTACGGATGTAAGTGATGAGATGGTAAAATATATGAATGCAAAATATGGGATAGTTGGTTAAAAGAAGATGAAATGTCGATGAAATGTTTGATGATTTATGCAGATTGTGAAATAAGCTCAAGTGATGAAAGGTTAGTCGGGTTTTTTGTATTTGTGTGATTGCCATTTTAAGGGATGAGCATAAATAACTTAATTTATTTGATGAAACCGAGCAATGTCGAATCATCAAAAGAGGATTATAGCAAGCTAAAGGTATCGACGATATGGTTGAGTATGCCATGGCTACTTATGGGAATAAGTGGGATATAGGAGACGACATTCTTGATGTGATCCTTGAAGACTTGTGGGAAAAATATGGGAATAAGGAGTCCGAGAAAGGTTAGACTTAATGTTTGCAAGCTAAGAAAGTTGTAAATGGGTGAACTCTGATTTCTTTCTGTTTTGTCTATCTTTCCAGATACTAACGTGAAAGGAAATGAAGTTGATGTCATCATTATTTCAGACACATCTGATGATGAGTGTGGGAACATGTGTTCTAAGACCACTACTTTGAAAGGTTCCACTTCCCAAGCGTCCAAGGCTTCCGCTCCCAAGGTTGTACTTGGTCTTGTAGCGGCTGTGGGATGCTCCAACACAAATAGGAATGAGTGGTATGTGCCTCCCCCTAAGGACCTCAAGTCTCCCCCCATGAATATCAAGCCTCCCATCAAGAAGTTCACCTGTTATTTTTAGTTGTTGATGTAATGAAGATGTATAATTTTGGCTGATGATGGTTACTGAAAACGATACTTCTTAACATGTATATTTTCTTGATATGGTGTAATTAGGTGGTGGTGTAGGTATATTTTGGATTTCTTGTTTTCATTTTGTAGTTTGCACTTGCATATCCAGTTTAGGTGGGTGCTTGGGAAAACCCATTTTGACTTATAATGTCAACATAAACCAAATTATTAGAGGAACCACACCAAATTGTTAGTATTTAAAATCTCTTTGTTTGACTTATAAAGTCAATGATTCAAATTGTAACCAAAATTCAATTATTATAAATATAGAAGCACACATATCGTTGAAGCTACATTTAGACCGAAAGACAACATAGGATTTCTTGCTAGGAATTCACCGCTTTAATTGACTAGTAGGTGATCCATTTGGTCCGTCACCAGTAGGTGGTTCAAGTGGTGTTTGTCTTGGCGTTCTCCATTTGGTCTTTCGATTGCAGTGCTTCAGTGGTGTTTGGCTAGGCGCTCTCCACTTGCTATTTCGTATGTGGGTGGTTCACTTTCTTCTTCATCATCGCCCAAGGATGCACCAACACTAGTAGGTGCAGAATATGTAGACCCATCACATATGCACCACTATCTCCTGTGTTTGTGTTTTCCTTGTAACACCATTTCTACCAAGATAAGATGTGTTTCCCACTTATCTCAAGGCACACCGGACAAAACATACCACATGAAATCTCTATAAGGTGGGCCTTGAAAAAAGGTCAATCCAAATTGCTTTTCACTTTCAACCCAACAATAATGCATACCATTTGACAACCATTTCCTACATCCATGGTGATAATATGTTGATATGATAAACAATTGTCGACTTAAGATGTATTATATAAGTAAATGGGAGTTATGGTTGTTGAACAAATAGATAAGGAGTAAAGACAACATAAATTCTTACAAACTAGTCAACTTATAAAGTCAAAAAAAAAAAAAAAAAAATGTTCAAACATGATATTGTCGATATTACAAATGGCTACAAGAGTAGAAGCCTCACAACCTTCGAAAACTATCGAATTTGTGTCATTCGGAGCGTGAATTTTATCCAAGACATATGGATGTCTTGGATATAACTCTTCCACAGACACTCCATAGTAAGTCGCCTCAAACTCGCATCTTCAAGCCAATTTTTCCTCTCCCATTCCTCTTCAATTCTTTTGTAAATTCTCTCTTCTTCCAAAAACTGCTGGAATGCTTCTTCATCCAACCTGGACTGCTCTTCATCTTCCTCCAAATGTGTGTGTTCTTCTTCTTGCTCATAAAGAGCTTCAAGAAACTCTTGTCCCATAGTATTCCTTATATCGACTTCATCCATCCACTACACAAGTAATACATTTGCACATCAACTAGAATGTAAACACACAAGAACAATCGTTATGCAAATGACAATTAAATGAATACCTGTTGCCTTCTGCCATCACAATGCCTTTTTCTACCTCGAACCTTACTTTCATTTGTTGGTTTTGGTACCTGATCCTTGTGACAACTAGACTTATTATGTCAAACAGTTTGACAATTGTAGCATTTAATCTGTTTACGAGCTCTAGATTTACCCATTTTCACGCAATTTCACTGAAAGTGTTGGCTTTATGTTTATGAATTCAAATTTGTGGTAAAATGTGGGAATAAAGTGCTTGCTATAAGTTAATGCAAATGTGAGGACAGGATAGGGGACTAAAACCTTAGTCCCCTATACTCTTAAACTGTTTTAGCAAGGACCATACTTCTACCAAACACCCAATACAATCAAAACCGATATAACAACTCTCGAATACAACAATTAACAACATAATTAACAAATTAAAACACTATAACATAACATATAGATTCATTAATTTAATATTAAACATTAAATATTCAATACATATTTTTCCAAAAAAAAAGGAAAACATAACCACTTCTTTTCCTTCTCAACACTTCCTAAGATCATCAAGGAAGTTGTTCTGTCACACACCGCGAGTGTGTCTCGATAGATTATCCTCCTTAGCTCCAACGCCTTCAAGACATTAGCCTTTGCTTTTTGCAAAGATCCTCGAGAACCTTGTAGTTCATCACCGTAGTTTGAAAGCCTTCGATCTCGAGATGTATTCTTGGGTTTCCTTCATACCAAGTATCAAGTCACCAAAGTTTTTGGAGTCCCTTAGAAATTTTGATGTCCTTATCGCTTTCTCTCGATAAAGAGAGAAATCGAGTCAAACATGTAGTCAGAGTTCGAAGCTTTGGCGAGTTCTTCAAGTAGTGGGAAGTCAGCCATTGGGAGGTTGTTGAGATTTTGTTAGGATATGTTTCTTTTGATTGTTGGTATGCAATTGGTATATGTTATTAACCCATAAATACCAAAACCAACTGGACATTCCAAATTCAGGGACTAATTGTGAAGTTAGTAAAAAGAGAAATAGTCAAGTTTGTGTGAGAAAAAATACGCGAGAATTTTAAGTGCAAAAAATGGCTAACTGGCCAAATTCAGGGACCAAGTGTGACATTTTAAACCTGTTACCTTACAACTTCACCTTTTGCCTTCCTTGATACGCTTATACACAATTAATGTGTTGGGAATCACCAAAACAACCCAGCTAACAATATTCGAAACAATTAACACTATCATAATAACCCGACCAAATTAACAAAACCCAATCAAAACCAAACCTAAAATACATCCACACTCACGTACTGAAACACACATCTAGTCAAACCCATTCGTAAAAAAACCAAAAAATAACAATGAAGGATGAAGCATATTCGTCTCAACTTTTAAGGATGTGAAGGAAGAAGAAGAATGTGAGGTCCTGCTCGTAATCCACTATAATGGGGTTTTGATTATAGCCCACTCATGTATGAAGAAGGTTCATTAATTAATCTATGTGCCTTTACCGGTGATAGGATATATTTAGTTCAAGCCTTGATAATGTGTTATCGAGATTAATGAACAAAATGGGCGTTGTTTTTCTAGTGATCCTCTGAATCCCTAGAAAATGGTTTGCATTTGATTCATACTTGATGTTGATGTTCATACTTTGTTTGGAATGGTGAAACAAATGAGTCATTTGATATCTTCGTAGCCCACAAGCCCCAAAGTTAGCACAATTTTACTTAAAAAACATCAGTTTTGAAGTTGTGGGTTGGATAGAGCAGGATGCTAACTTTAGGATGCTTAGTCAAACAAATTTTAGGACTAGACGTCAATGGCAGGGGATAGATAAGAAAAAAATGCATGAGAGTGGAACCAGGACACCAAGAGTGAAAGGTGGTGTTGTAATCAAAGATGAAGAAGGGGTTGTAACTAAAAAAATAGAGAAAATTAAAGGAAAAGAAAAAAGAAAGATGGTTGATGAAGAGGATGTTTTGCCCAGAAAAAAAGTGAGAGAAGTTGTTCAAGAATTTAAGCGAGATTAAATGGGAAGGGGAAGGCCAAAATGGTTGAGTTTGCGTGTTTTGATGTTGAGAACTTCCCTTCAATGGTTTTGATGTGGAGGATAAAAGCGTTGGAAGAAATCAAAGGGTTGGTAACAAAAAGCTTACGCTAATTTGAAAAAGATTGCAATGAGGATTCTTTCGTTAACTAGTAGTTCATCGAGGTGTGAAAGGAATTGGAGCACGTTTGAAGGGTTCGTAGACTTCTACTTAAATTTTAATTATATATCATTATATTGTATATTTTATAACACTTTGTTGCTTTTAACTTTGTAGATACATACAAAGAAAAGAAATAGATTGGATGCAAGTAAATTGAACAATCTTGTTTATGTTCAATTCAACACGGATCTGGATGAAAAAGCCAAAAGGAGAAAAGAAAGGAATGTTGAAATGCTATTATCAAACGATAGTAACATGGCTCAAGAATGGGTTGTTGATTGTGATGGAGATGGAGATGGAAGTGGAGATAAAGAAGCTGAGGTTCAACCCGATTCAGAAGCACATTGGGAAGCGGTCGGTGAAGCTATGGAAGCCGATGAATTTCTACAACCCCGACAAAGTTCTAGAACCATAACTAAAACAACCGCAACTAAAACAACTCCAAGAGAGTCCGATTCTCGTCACGATGTTTCAAGCGGTGTTAAGACACCCTTTAGAGCAAAGAAAATATTACATAATTTAGCGTTTCCTAGCACGATCATCGCCGCCGAGACCGATATATCGCTTGAAAGGCGACCCTAGGTGATGTTTCAAGCGGTGTTAAGATGAATACCATGTCATGTGTTTAATTCTATTAAATACCATGTCATGTGTTTAATTCCATTAGACATAAAGACCTAACTTATATGTTTGTTGTTTGTATACTTGTTTTTGCGACACAAGGTAGCAACAACATCATCAATTTAGGGTTCATGTTTTGTTGGTTCAACAGCCTCGGATATAGATCGAGTCATGTAGATCATTTGACGATTCAAGAAGCTGAACGCTTTGAAGTTGGGCCCAAATTCATCTTTTATATTTTGTAAAATATCGAGATATTACCATGTATCGTACAATGACTCCGTAGTATCGCTTATGTTCCGGTTTCATCAAACACTGTATATAGTTGATTGTTATAAGTCAACTAGCTAAGTAGTTGATAATGTATAAATTTGTTTGTTTATCCTGGGTAAAATTCTGTGAGCTCATACTTTCTTTACCAGTTGACTTTTATGAAGTCATACTTAAGTGGTCAGGTACACTGATATAATTTGTTCAAACAATAACCCCATTATGTGTTGGTGGAATAGTTCTTGAGTTAGAATTAACTTAGGTGAGTTATAAATGTGTATGGACTATAATACCCTCCACTAACTAACAGAAAAAAGACGTTGACATAGGCGTTATTGTTCAAGGGACGATTTTGGCATTTAAAGGCCAAGGTTTGGACCTCTGGCGATGTTAAAGCCGAGTTTTGTCCCATCGCGAAGCGTTTTGCCAAGTTTAGGGACCAACGCTGTATTTTAGTCTTTAAATTATGGTACAAAATTTACAATAAAGACACAAATTTTTGGAAGGGCCACAATCCTTCCATGCCTTACATATCCTCCGTCTTTAGCCACGACCGAGTCTTGGACCACCTAAGACGCATTGGTCTTATTATGGTTCGTCTTGAGCACGCGTCTTTAACCAACAAAATTGAAGACTCGATCGATGTCAAAATCGAGTCATGTAGTATGTTTTTGCATGCGTGTGTGTTTTAATGGATTATATTTGTATTTAAGTGAGGTATGTTTTAATAATGAATTTGGTTGTAAAGAAAAAAAGTTATTATGACGATGATATGACGGTGATGAATGTGATATTTGAGTCTCCTTATTACATCCAACCTAACATGTTAAGACTTAGGACATGCATATATCATTTGTATATTTAGAACATATAAGTCAGGTGCGTTTGGTATATGGGTTTGGAGGGTTTATAATAAAACATATTATAAGTATATTGTTTGGTATATTTAGTTTAGTCTCACGCGCATAATGCCATAATTCCAACCTTAGTAAACTAGGAAGGGTTTCCTTTTCATATTTGGATTTCTCATCGCCCACTTTCTCGCCTAATGTTTTAAAACTGGGTTGACCCGGCGGTTCAACTGGAACCGGCTCGGGGACTAGGCCGGATGTGACCGGGTTTTGGCTTGTTTGAGAACCGGATTGAACCGCTGGTTTTTCGTTGACCAGCGTTGACCCGGTTTAATAAACCTGACCGGGTCATGATTTTTTATCAAAAAATCTAACAAAACCATTTTTTCCAATCAACATTTCTAAATTTAATTGACAAGTTGAAGTCGTGAAAACTAATGTTAATTAAAATTTTGTAAAACAGTAAATTAGAGTTATAAACTACTACAAACACCAACTAATGTAGTTTTAATATAGACTGTTATAACTTAGAATCATAAGTTGATTGTCGTTGCAAATTTTTGTTATAATGTTATAGACTAGACGAGTACCCATGCATATTAATGAGATTTTATAGCGGCATGTAGTGATAAAAAATGTTTATAGGTTATAAACGAGAAATAATAATAGTTTAAGAATTTGCGGATTAAACACGATTTAAACTGAATGAAAATAATATGGGTTATTAAACGAAAATAATGATAAAAGTTTATGGTTTCCATATATAATTTTCTTAATTTATCACTTTCAAGAATATGGGTTTTTCCTCTATATATAACTAGCAGGGTTCCCGCACGATGCGGCTGAGGATACCCTGCAATTTAAAATTTTCAGTTAATAATTTATTTCATTTGTACGTTTTTTTAGCAATAGCCTTACTTATTAGTTTGTTCGCTTAGGATCCATAAGTAATGGCAAAAGTTTGGTGTTAGTTTGTATTATTTTGTTTGTTTATTTTTTGTATTTAGTAGCTTGCTTGTTTGCACAATGTGTTTTTTAATTGTATTTTTTATTGAATGAACTTTTTATTGAAAGAGCTTTTATTTATCATTTAATGAGTGTTTTAAGAATGTATATTAATTATGCATCAATGATAGTAATATACATTTAATGGAGGAAAGATGTTTGCATGACTTGTATATGGTGCATTGCTGAATTTTAAGAAAATTAATGAAGGAAGAGGTCTTTCTCCATTATCTATACTACATTATAAAGCATTTGGGACATTCCTAAAATGGATGGCTTAAAAAATTAAGATTCAACACTTGTTTATAATGGCAAATTTTAATAAGTACATTTATAATAGCATTGGTTGCAACACTTTAAAGCACTTTTTGTAGGCATGTTTTTAAAAACATAACTAATAAATAGAAAGTAATTTAATATAAGAAAAAAAACGTATATAACATAAATTACCTAATAAATGTTAATTTTAAAACACCCCTAATATTAAAAATACTTGTTATTATACATATTGTACAAACAAATAAAACACACAAAACTTCATATAATTTATATCTATATTACATAACAATGTATTTAGGACTTCCTATAAAAGGAAGTCTTAAAAATATAAGCCTACACATGTTACTATAATTAGTAATTCATATAATTAAGTAAAGAAGCATAATGTACAACACTTTAATGCACATAATTTTCGGGACGTACAAGACAAGAAGCATAGCGTACACCACTTTAATGCACATATTAAAAAAATAAAACACCACATTAATGCTATTTAATATAGTCAATTAATTAATCGATCAATAAATACAATTAATACAGCTTATTAAAACACCCCTAACATAATAAATACAAATTATCAAGCATATTGTACAACCAAATTAAACACAATTCCTACATTAAATGTCACTAATACAAATAATATTATACAAATAATATTCAAACCCGAACGGCAACATGCTTGAAATCCATAAATTTATTGTCAAAAGAACATAATAAACTAAAATACATGATTCCAAATTTTATTTCAGGCTTGAGCCACTAATACAAATAATAAAGCACATTATACAAATATTAAAGCCCGAACAGCAGTACAATGTTCAAAAACATTATTAAATCGCAAGAGTTCCTAGAGAACCAACATATACACCTTTTAGAATTTTTGATAAAACTTACCTTAAAAACTAAAAACTTTTGTTTTATAAAAATCTAAAACTTTGTTTTAAAAAAATCGGACGATTTTTTCAAAGCAAAGGATTCAAAGGTGCAAAGTGCTAATTATATATTTTATATTTATTATATATATTTGTATAATAATAATTATACTCTTTAAAGTAAGACACATGACTTCTTGAATATTTAGTTTTTCTTATCTTTATAAGTACTCTTTTACTTGTATCATCTATCTATGTGGGACAAATATAACAAACATTGTTTTAGAGAGCTAAATTTTCTTAGTATAATGTCGTGATTTTAAAATTATTTATGGTATTATTTAATGATAACTTAGAATCACGGTCATTGTCAACTACGTTTTTATGAGAAATATTGTTCTTGCATAAAATTATTCAAAACTAATATTTTAAATATCCAGATATCTATCAGATCCCAAAATATAGAACTAAAAAATTCTTTAAATATTTTAATTGTACGTGGTCAAAAGCAACGCATTGCACTTCGCTAGAAGATAAGAAGGTATAGATATAGAATTTAAGAATAAAGTTTATATGTAGGGTCTCAATTTTTCTCATCGATTCAATTGAATGTAGGAATAAAGTTGAATAAATCGTGGGATAATGCAACACTACATATTAAATATAGAAAATAAATATACATATATATAGAGTCAGTTCGACTTACAGTTCAACCGGTGATGTGAACCGCAACTAAATTGGGTCGATAAAAAATTGGGTTTTAAAGTATTCTCTCTGCCATACAAATAAAATAACTTTTGTGTTATTTTGATTTTTTATTTAAAATAATATATTTTATTTTAATTAATTTGTAAAACATTTATTATTTAATTCAATCTAAATCCAAATACAAATCTTAATCCAAATCTAAATCATAAACTCGTCTACAAACCAAACCCTAAGGACTACATATATGTTAGTACAAAATGTGACGGTTGTAATGGGTGTTAGTATCGCTTGTTGACCGGGCTAACAAAGCAGAAGGTGGGGTGATCTTGTACTAATCCAAGTAGATTGATTAGATCCCTGACAAGAAAAAGTAAACCGTTAGCCTTACTGGGACGGACCCCACGATTAGACTCCGCGTGAGAGTAAGCACATTCTTGTCGAGAAATAAGAGTATGTGTGTTATTATGAGAGATAAAGTTGTACCTGCATGGGATTAGAGCCCCTTTATAGGCGAGGTTTACCGCTAGGGTTTCTTGGTTACTCGCATATAGTAGTTAGTTGTCGAGCTGACCCAGAGGACAAGGTTCCGTGTTGTCATGCGGATGCGGACACAGATACCTTCGCAGCCTGAGGGTTCGGTCCGCTAAGTATCTGCGTCGCGTTTTACTCTGGACTAAGCCAATTTCGTTATTGGGCTTACTGTTGGTCTAGTGTTCGTAGTAGTTCTCGTTATTGGGCCCGGGCCCAGAGTGTGTATAGGATTAGGCCCAGTAGGCCTGTTATACATGCAATACGTCATCAAGTCCCCCCAGTCTAGAGTATTTACTAAATGCAGATATTTGTCGCCTGCGGTGAATGTTACTAGACTTGAGTTGACTAAGCGATTTTCCTTTCCGCACTTTTTAAAGTGTCCTCTGACGCTCCCTTTTCTTAGGAAGTGTCCTTCTGATTTTCCTTTCCGCACTTTTTAAAGTGTCCTCCGATTCTCCCTTTTCTTAGGAAGTGTCCTTCTGATTTTCCTTTCCGCACTTTTTAAAGTGTCTTCTGATGCTCCCTTTTCTTAGGAAGTGTCCTTCTGATTTTCCTTTTCGCACTTTTTAAAGTGTCCTTCTGACGCTCCCTTTTCTTAGGAAGTGCTTCGTCATCAAGTCCCCCCAGTCTAGTGTATTCGTTGCATGCAGACATTTGTCGCGTGCGGTGAATGTTACTAGACTTAAGTTTGACGAAACCATTTCTTTTCCGCACCTTTGGAGCGTCGTTATGACTCTTTCCTTCTTGTTTTGCGTACTATGTAGCGTGGGTAATTCTGGGCCTTGCATGTTCTGACTGATTGGACCCGATGGGCCATCCGCCCTTCCACTAGCCTTGCTTTTGTCCTTTTGATTACTAACTGTTGGATCGGGTTATTTTTTGACGCGTGTCCTTCCTTAGGGTTTTCTTTAGACGCTAGCCTTCCCTTTGTATAAATACCCTTTATTTTTATTCTGCCCCATTTTTCCTTTTGTTGTTCTTCATTTGCAAGCGTTACATCCTTCTTATTTCGATCTATCTTCCTTGGATTGCTTCTGTCTTCCAGGTTCCTTTTCCAGGTTAGGGTCTAATTCATTTTTTCTTTCGGTATGGGTACTTTTGCATGCGCTAAGTCTAAGCTTTCACAAGGGGCACTTGATCGCTTTTGTGTTAAATATTCGATTCCGCAATTTGTTCACCCGAGTCGCTGGCTCGACTGCACCATTCAAGAGTCGCCAGATTGAAAAATTGGTGTATATACCCGCTTTTTTGAGTATGCTAATTTCTGTCTTCCCTTGTCTGTATTCCTTGTGTCTATCCTTAATTACTATCGCATCCACATATCGCAACTTTCTGTTATTGGTGCTGCTAAATTTTCTCAGTTTGAGATTCTTTGTTTTTCCCTTGGTGTTGAACCCTCAGTTGGGTTATTTAGGTGTTTTTATGTTCAGTCTAAAAACAATGGCTGGATGTCCTTTAGTAAACGAGTTGATAGTCTTGGCGTTTGCTATACTAAACCCATTGATTCTCTTAAAAGTTGGAATGATCATTTCTTTTGGGTCGATTCCTTTGCTTGTCCTGTTATTTTTCCCTGGCATGATGGAAAGAGCGTTCCTAAGGACGCTACTCCTAGGGATAATGAGTTTGACGCTGGGCACTTTGCTTCATTTGTTGCCCATGCTTCTCCATTTCACAAATTTCCAGAACCCTTTCTTTGCTTGGTTGGGTTAAGCCGCAATTATACTTTGAATGCGGATTCCTATCCTGAGTTTTATGATGAAAATGATCGGGGTGGGTACGCCATGTTTGTGTCTCTTCATTTGTTATTGTTCTTCCCCATTCACTATCGTTTAAAACAGTTTAAGTATATAAAACAAGTTAATAGTGAACTATGACTGAAATTAACATAAGTAAAACACACAAAGTAATTTTCAACATCATATTCTTATTAGAAATAAATCAACAAAGAATATGTTACCCAAGTACTTGAATAGTACTTGGGATTGAAATGAAAAGTTTGGTGACTTCTCTAAGCTCGGGCTAAGTCCGAGCATAACTCTTAGAGCTCACGAGCTATCTCAGAACTAAGTTGTATTTGGAGGAGTGAAAAGATGGCTTGCGTGCATGTGTGTTTTACAATTCACAAGCTTAATCTTTTCACTCCATCTCTTATGCTATTTATACATGTATGATATTTGACTCTTTCCTAAGTGACAACCCGACATCATCTGTAAGACAAAATACCGATGTATTTTGTCTCATTCTAAAGACTATTCTAGGTAAGAGACAAGACTACTTTCCTAAGTTCGGTGATGACACCGAGCCCGATCTTTGCCATTCGGGAAAGTTGACTTTGGTTGATAAGGACTTCGCCTTATCTCGATTCAAACTTATCTCGCCTTGTCCCACTCTTTCTTGATCTTTACATCCTTGGTCTTCTACTTGATTTGTCTTGATGTAAGTAGTTGGAGAGAGTCTTAGGGATTCAAATGAGTTATTGTCATCACTCACCGAATCCACCATCTTCTTCTTAACCCGCCTTCACCCTTTAAGTTCCGCCATCGGGTGGAGACTTCTATCACTGCCTCGTCTTGGTATCCTCGAAGATGAATCAGCGAGACTATGCACTCGGTGACTGTTAGTGTTTAACGGACTAAACACTTGGGCTATTTTCTATTCAAATCCTAGATTAAAGGGTTTGGGTATTTATCGAACCAGCAGTCTCCCTATTTGGATATACAAATAGCCCAGTGGTTGATCGGTGTAAGTGAGCAAATGGCTTCTTCTTTACATCGAATGTACTAATGAATACAATAAGGAACACCGAGTATTTTAACAAAACATACATCATTTATTGATCAAATTACGTGGTTCCTATCACTAGTACAAGAGATAAATCAAAATGATGTCGACCCGTATGGATTCCTAATGCTTCAAGCTTGACTTTCTTGGTGATGAGTGTTTCTCTCCGGGATGGTCTCTTATCTTGGCATTCGGTCTTGGCGAACCCGATGTTTGCTGGGGTTTGGATCGAGAGGCCATCGGTATGTAGCTCAAGATTGCGCCTACACCGGCTGATCAATATCACTCCATCTCTCGAAATCTTGGGTTTCCATAGACATCAATGTGGAATAGCCCTCTTCGTGCTTTTCAATCACTAGACAGTTCACAAACTTAACACCTTCCGTAGTTCTCTGCTGCATTCGAGACCGAGCACTTTTATCTCAGTGGAACTCAACCCTCTTTCTTTTGCCCTGTGACCGAGGTTGAGATCCTTGTAGTGCTGATCAAGGCGAAAGTTGAATGCCCGGTTGTCTTGGTGTATCTCTGATCTTTCATACCTCTTTCGAGCATCTTAATCGGCTCCTTGACCACCGCATTTTGCTTCTTTTCTATTATTGGATCGAGTTCATCGAGTTCGATCCCAAAGTCGGTGAATTTTGGGGATCATGAACATCGAAATGCCTTTATCAACCCCCAGACGTTCATTGCCGATGGTTTAGACACAGGGATGATTTTGACATCGATAATCTTCTCGGCGATCTTACCTTGTCATTGTCAATTATAATGGTCAATCCTAGCTTTCCGATGGTCATAGCTTCTTTTGTTCTTTTCTTCCAATGTTTTTCATTTCACCCAATTTCTTTGCTCGAGCTTCCTTGAACTTCGTCTGCGACCTTTTCAAGCTTCTTTGGATTAATTCCCACATTTTCAAATTTTGACAATCACTTGAACCAAGCTTCCTTACTCTTCTTATCTTCCTCGGCTTGTTTCAATCTCCTTTCTTCTTTAGCGAGATATTTACTTAGTTGTTGAGGTGTGAAAAGGTATTGGTGTCACCGATTTTGTAGGGAATCTTCTCGTGCTCGAGAATTGTCATTTTGCCTTTTCCTTTGTCCCGTCACGAGGAAGATGATGCAACCGGGGTGGTGTTGTTTTGTTATTGGTGTAATCAACGTTAGTGCTATTGTTGTTGATGGTGGTGATAGGATTGATGAGATGGGTGTTCTTTGATCGGTGCGAGATGATGATGTTGGGCTGCAGATCTCGATGATGTTGGCTCCCCTCGGTGTGAGGAGTTTCTTCAAGAAGATTCTCCCCTCAACCGCTGCCGTAAGCGCCGGTGAGGCAAGAGTTGGTGTTCTTCTTGAGGGGAAGGAGTCTTGACCATGAAGGCTGATAAATTTCGATGATCATTGCCTTCATATCGAAGTATCTGTTTGAATGCCAAGTGACCTTTGCTTCCAAATTAACTGCGATAATTCCAAGGTAGTCATCCGAGGCCCAAGATTCCGGGCCATAGAAGGCGAGGCTTGAGCCAAAGTAGCTACCGAGTATTCAAAGAGCCCACCGAGGTCTCAAGAGACGGGTGAGGATTGAAGACCACGGACATTTGCGATTGGAGCATATCTATCGCTTCGATGAGTCAAGATGAATTTTTCACATACCTCGGTGGCCTCCAAGACTTTGGCATTGAGCACCGGGTCTTCTTTGACAAAGATCCCCGATTTCATCAATGGTAACCCCACAAGTTTGAAGATGCTTTAGAAACTTAACCGAGTTTTCATCCGACCTTAGAAGATGTTGGTACATAAGATCTACGTGCTCATGAACATTTTCATTGAAGGTGAGCACATCGGATCGAAGATCGATATAATTGGCGCCGCTTCAGTGTGTTGATCCCATAATTTATCTCAGACCCCGAATCTGACTTCCTTGAAGCTCTAGTGATCCACCCAACCAAATTGCCTTCGGTGAGTCGAAGAATATTATCAAACTAAGTTAAATTCACCGAGTTGGATGAGGAGGCTAAGTCATTGTCTTGGTATAAAGGGTGACTCAAGATGCTCCCATGGATCGGTGAGGCTCTTGTTCGATTGAACCTCGCCGTCGCCTTCCCCTACGATAAAATAACTTCATCACTTTCAAGCAGTTCATCATCGAACGTAGTAACTCGGCAACCTCAACAACGATTAACAAGGGGTGGTGATGGGTTCCATATCGCGGTGGTATTAATCCCTCCGAGTCTTTGTCCTCGTGGACCCCTCGGACACCGTGGGAGTTTTCCAGGCCTTCTCGGATTCGAGATTGGTTTTGGGTTCCAGATCGGCGGTTGTTTCTTTCCTCCGAGTCTTTGTCCCCGCTGACTCGAGACACCGGTGGGTGTTCAGTGCCTTTGGCGTAGTCGGTGATAGTTTATCCCTATCGGTAGGTTGTTTGATTCCTCTCGAGTCTTTGGGATCGATCGGTGTGCCCTCGGACAAAGGCTTGGATTTCTAATGTCATCACCGGGCGTTGTGGAAGGCGCCCCTACGCTGGTTGTTTGTTTCCTACGGATCTTGGGGAGTAGTGGTTGTGACCAAGCGAACACCGACCGTGATGTATCGTTGTCCTTCGTTGTCACGGGGTTGATGTTGCTCGTCACCAATGGGTGTCTGCTCAGATCTGGGCTTTTTGTGCCTCTTAGGTCAGGTTCCGAAGCCTCGGGGCCACGAGACTTGGGTTTAGTCTTAGTCCCATCGAGACTTCCCTTTCTCTTTTAGAGCGGGGTTTGAGACATCGATCCCTTCTCGTTGTTCTACAAAGAACATATGGGCCGTTAATTCAATAAGAGTGACAAGGATGGGTCTTTTGAAAATTTGATTGGCTCGGGATGTCCGTAAAGCACCAAAATTTTCTTCCCGAGGATAATTTGTACCCGAGAACACTTGCAAAGCACAAGAGACAAACCTAGGATATGAAATGTATTTCGTCCTAGTTTTGCTCGTAGCTTGGTTACGAGATCACCGTAAATGATATCCCTATGTCGACAAGGACCCCATTCATCAGGCAAGATGCCATCATCAATGAATAGAGTTAACTTGTTCGGTTGATGAGTGATTCTCAGAGGACCCGAATCACAAATGTGAATAGGATCATCCAAGCCACGAAATGAACTCTTGGTGACCGGGTTCTGTCTAAAACGTTGGATCTAAAGCGATTTGTTTTAACCCATCCTTCACCGTGGAGGGTTCGGGATGGGCGACATAAACGCTTTATAATCCAGGTGAATTGTTGTTGCCCGTGAAGACCGAATCTTATGAGATATTCCATGAGAGGTCCGAGGTTGTTCTCATCGCAGAGGTGTCGGGTCAAAGGCCTTGGTGTTGCCCAAAACTCCCGAGGAGATTTTGGTAAACAATGGAGGGACACCGAACAAAGGCCGTTTCGTTGGGCAATTAAACAAAATTTCATAATGTCTTTGTAGGTCAGACGGTTTGTGGTATTCAAAGTTGCCTATGACATTATTAGTTTTAAATTCAACATTTGTAAGATCCCTACCCAATCGAGAAGCAAGTCGAGAGATTGTGTTCTAGCCATTTCCATTAATGATTTTAGGGTTTTGAAAATACTTTCTTTTGACTAGAACAATCAAGGTTTTAGATCTCTCAAGTTTTGTGATGAAAAACTTTTGTAAATGTTTACAAGAAGGGTTTTCAAAAGAGGTTTGAAGAGTTTTGAGAACACACAAATATTTTTGGGTTTTAGAAATGATTTTGACAGAGTTTTGTTGCGTAAAAATAATTTGTGTGTGTTTGTTTGTTTTGGAAGAGGTATTTATAGAGTGGTGAGAAGGGTGGTTTATGCACAAATGGGAATATTAAGAGTCGGTTTTGAAAACGTTTGAATTTCCACATTTAATGCTACCACTTCATTACCCGATAAAATCTCATTTTCAAGGAGCAGCTTGTAGTGCTGCGTAAAAGTGCACTTTTGCGAGAGATAAAGTATCAATTTGATATTTTTGTGAGAGGAGGCATTAAATGCCAAGTGGGATGACAAAGAAGACAAAGAGACATATATTCCTATATTAAATTAGCATAGTTACCAACCTAGGACATTTAAGTAACGATACTTGGATCATTTAGTTACTCATTCAATGCTCTTTGTCAAATGTCGGGGACCCCGAATGAGTCTTACTCATTCGGTGAGAGGTTTATTTTGGGTTTCGGGGAGGATGAACCATTTCGAGAACTTACCGAGATTGGTTTTCGATGCGACTTTCAATGTCAAGCATTCCCAATTCAAATTCGGTCTCACGAAGGTAGGTTCATCCAGGTTTGGTGAAGATATCGGCCATTGATATTCGATAGGGATGAAATGAAGTTCAATGTCTCCTTTCATTATGTGATCCCCGATGAAGTGATATCGATATCAATGTGTTTGGTTCTTTGGTGGAGGACGGGGTTGTTGGAGATTGCAATAGCACCGGTGTTATCACGTAAGATGGGCACCATTTTGTAATGGATGTTGATTGTACAATAGATTGTACTACCGGGCTTCGATGATGATCAAAGGTATGAGTGGTGTATGTTCTAGCCAAGACTTGCCTTTCACCCGAGAATAAGAAATTCAAACACTACGTTAAGTGATTACGCAGGGTAGGACCTCGCGAACCACCTCCGTGTGAGAGTAAGTATGAGTTATGGTTGTATAAGTGTGTAAGTAAAGAGATGAGTGTGAAATGAGCATACCATAATCCATTACCCGTCCAACCTATTTATAGTGAATGAAATTGGGTTGAGAAACACGTCTACATGAATGTCGAGATCATGGGGCGTCCCATGATTGTGGATAACCGCTAGGGCTTAGTGACCACGTTCTCGGACTTGACGGGGAAGCCAAGAGAGAGAGAGAGGGAGATAGTGGGTTTGACCAAGTCAAGAGGTTCCCTTATCCATTGTCCTTCATCAGCCATACCCCGAAGGGTTTAGGGCGTCGGATGGCGAATTCCCCTTAGGTAACCTTCGTGCTAACGAATGGTTAGACGCCTGTGGATATTTTGGAATCCTAACTTGGGCCTTCGTAGGGAAGGGCTTCGACACGTCTCGGAGGAGTGTCCTTCGAGCTACTCGAAGGGTACATCATCAAGCACCCCAGTTGAAAGTAATGTATACGAGCAAGGAGACATTGCTTTCAACTTCATGCTTTGAAAAAAATACCGTCCTACTGCGAATTGCGTTAGTTAGAGGATAATAATGTACCTAACTTAGGGCATTTAATGATAATCACTTATTATCACTGCCCGCTACAGGAATCACATTTCCCCAACTTACCCGGAGACCAAAAGTCGTCTTTATTCAAAATTTAAAAAATTTAACCCGGATAAGACTTATCTCTGAGACACGTGTACGGTGTTTAAAGAGAAAGAGAGTATAAAAGGGGGTAGATGCAACCCTAGCTTATTTTACTCTCTTCGTCTCATCTCCATCTGTGATGAAACTTCATCGCCACCACTTCAAAGTAAAAGGTAAATCCTTCCTTCTCCTTGGTAGTCGGTTTTTTTTTAAATGGATTCCAAGTTTATTATAAAGCAACAAAAGTGTACATTGTGCGCAAAGATCTACATGATCACTTCGCCGATTATCCTATCCCACTAGAACACAAAGTGATGTTACCTAAATCTAATCGTGGCATCTTTGATGCTCCTCAAGGTTTCGTGGGTCATCACACATGCATTTAGCCACTTGAACCTTAGGATTCCGTTGCACCCGATATTAGAGTTTATGCAATATTACAAGGTTCACATCTCTAGGTTTAACCCTTTGGTTTTGCCAAGTGACCACATTCATAGTGATGTGAAAAGCATCGGCTATGAACCAACATTAACGGTTTTATAAGGATTTCGAACTTGTATCCTGGGGCAATTGGCTAACTTTAGCAAAAGGCACGAGTCGATGTTCCAAACCCGTTTGGGAGGGTATATACAAACATAACAGTTGGAAAGGTAGCTTTTTCTACGCAAGACACCATTGTTCCCCTAAATATTCGTGGCTCACGAATAAGGAAAATAGGTTTGATGCAAAACGGTATAATGCCCCCGCCATACGAGGTGCGAAGGATCCTCATTATCGGCGTTTGACCAAATATCCCGTAGATGTGCAAGTGTTCCCGAAGCCATCTTATACATGGTCGGATTGCCCAGTGGGAGGGTCTCCCAAGAATCTGTGATCATATACCAAGGACAAAGTATGTTTATCTACTTCTATTTAAGTAGGACCAATGTAGCATCGCTATTTATTTCTTCTTGTTTCTATTTTGCAGAGATGTCGTTCGAAACTTCATGTACCAAGATTTGGATGAAGATTTAAGCTTTATGCTGCCGAGAAAGTCGAGGAGTCTTATGGTGTTGGCTCCCTTCAACATCTCGTGAACAACAATGAGGTAGACGCCCGAATCGGATCTGTTGCATCGGCACCCCCATAACTTGCATTGGAGGGTCCATCCTAACTTGTTGAGAATGTTGTTGACTCGGACGATCCTGCGGATGAGGATGTCCCACTGTAGGTTCAACAGGATAGTGATGTGTTGAAAAATAGAAAGGGAACAAAGACCAAGGTCATAAGTCTACCAACAGAGAAGAATCCCTATCGCCTCCGGCGAGTTGTGAAGCAGAAGAGTCTCAAGGCGAAAGTTTGTGAAGTCGACCTTCGAATTGCTAGATGAATCGGTGGAGGTGCATGGTAGCGCCTCCTTATAAAATATGTGAAGTCATAATTGTTACAACTAACTTAGCCTTTATACATTGTATTAGTCGCAGCCTTCCAGAGCGAAGGAGCTTCCCAATGCTTTGTCTCGTCACCGATTGTCGATCATGTCACCCTCCTCAATGGAAAGGTAAACCGGAAAATATGTCCATTGAAAGGTTTTGTGACATGCATGACAATGGGGTTCTGCGAAGCAAGATGGATAACCACTTAAATGCCAAAACCATAGAATTGCTTAGAACTGTGGTCAAGCCGAGGCTAAGTGTGACGAGATTGAGGGAACGTTGAGAAGAACCCCGTCGTCCAAGACCTTCGTGGAAAGGTAGCCCACTTGACGCTTGAACTCGGCAATCTTAAGTTGGAAGAAGCTAAGGTCATCACTCTAACAAGTCGAAATACTCTAGAGGCGAAATGTGTTTGGATTGGAAAGTGAGAAAGCCAGGCTCGGAGAGTAGAAGTGAAGTTAAGGAGGAAATCGATGGCTTACGATGAGGTATAAGATGTTTGCAAAGGATCGCATGCGAGGTCTTTTTCAAGGTGGTGCCTTACATAGCCATGGAGCTCTACCACAATGATGAATTAGGAGCTCGGATGTGGAAGGTCATCAAATCGACCATATTTCATGGACGGTGCTTAGCGTTGGAGGAGGTCGCCAAACAGCAAGCCCGTGGATCTTTCCAAGATTGAATGCTACCGTCCTACTTGAAGGCCGAGTATGATGAGGCGGAAATGCGTTACAACCGCAGAGTACTCCTTCCTTGCTGAGGCTACCAAAGATCCTATGGCACCCCTCGAAGACCTACTTTCTAAGAAACCTCGGAAGCTAAAGCCTACCACTCCCACTAAGAAGACCATGTCTACCAAGACTGTCTCAGTGCAACCATCCTCCACTCCATCTCTAAAAAAGTAGGAATGAAGGCTGCCATGTGGCAGTAATTTGGTTCCAAAGGGTGGCATGTACCCTTAAGATAATTTATCTTATGTGACAATGTTTGTCTTGTTCTCCAAACAATTTAAATGCTTTTGATGTATAGCCATGGGCCAAAAATAATTTAACTGGGGCTTAGGCTTCTCGTGCGGGTACAAGGGCGTTAGCCCTCATTTTGAATGGTATGGTTTAGGGGAAATACCGCTACATACTTAGTTATTATGCATGTTTGTCTTGTTAAGTTCTCGTACGCCATTTTTCCGACGCTTAAGTTTTACAACCTAAGGTTAACCAACCTCATTGTGTGTAAATTACAACACCAAGAATATAATGACCAAATTTGATCATTAACAGAGGGTCGCGACCCACTCTATCTCAAATCCTTTAAGTAGATGACTTTGTACATATTTTTACAAGCGCCATAAACTACAAGGAGAGTTAATGTGAATGTTAAAGTTGGCTTAAATGATAAGGCATGTATTACACCTTGAGCCATTTTATTCGACATTGAAATTCATTAACGACTTGGCTGAACAAATCTTTGTGTTTAAGAAACGAAGTAAGAGATTTGTGGAAATGTCTTATTTATCATTGAATTGGTAGGAGGATTACATCATTCTTGAAATGAAAACTAAGACATCTACCAATAATGTTTGCTTTCCTTGAGAAGCTTCTAATTAAAAAATAAAAAGTAAAAGTACTTTAAACATAGAACTTTCAAGGTTCTGCACCATTCCATGTTCTATCGATGGGTTCTCCGAGAAGATTGGCGGTTGTAGGCTCTATTGTCAGAGGCCTCGCTACCATGTAGGGTCCTTCCCAAGTTGGTCCCAGCCCCCAGTATTCTCGCTTGCTTGCACCGTTGAGGCGTAGCACATATTCTCCGTGCTTGAAAGTGGAAGGTCGACCTTTTGTTATAATAGCCTTCGATCTTATGTTTGTGCATTGCTTCTTGGATGGAGGCTATTTCGTCTTTCTTCTAGCGGTCAAGGTTTTCCCGATCCTTTCGTCATTTGGGAGGCGCCACACGCTTCCACACGCTCCGTGTGTACAATTAATTCCAAGGAATGACCGCTTCGCTCCGTATGTAAGGTCAAGGGAGTTTCACCATTGCTTGACTTAGGTCAAGTCCCGTGAGCCCATAATACTTGGGAGTTCATCTACCCATCCATGGTGTGTTCGTCCCACCTTTTCTCGATCCCTTTGACGATATCTCTATTTGAAACCTCCACCATTCCGTTACCTTGTGGATGGTAGACGGATGTCCAGGATCTGTTTTATGTTTAACCCTCGCGTAAGTCATAGAAGACTCCTTGATGAACACGCTTTCCATTGTCGGATATGATGATGTGGGGCACTCCGAATCAGCACACGATGTGTTCCCACACCAACTTCTCGATCTGTCTCTCAGAACGGAGGCCAAAGGTTTAGCCTCTACCCACTTAGTAAAGTAATCAATGGCCACCAGCAAGAATTTGACTCCTCCAGGAGCCATGGGCATAGGTCCTACGATATCAATTCCCCATTGAGAGAAGGGCCATGCGGATGTTACACTCGTCATGTCCTGCTTTGGCATCTTTGAAACATTTGAGTGTATCTGACAAGCTTCACATTTGAGAATGATGTTTGCCGCATCCTTGTGCATCGAAGGCCAATAATAGCCCAACTTCATTATCTTCGAGACGACTGAGCGTGGTCCTGCGTGGAGACCGCAGGATCCCTCATGAACTTCAGCGATGATGTTTTTAGCCCAGTGGGTCCCACACATCTTAACCAAGGTGATAAAATGACCTTCTATATAGGTTTTCTCCTATTAGCCGATCTCAAAGCGACTTAACCCAAATCTTCCTTGCTAGTTTGGGATCTTCGTGAGAAGACCGCTTATCAAATACTCCCTGATGGGAGTCATCCATGTCTCTCCTTCCTCGTGAATAACATCCGCAACTTCCTTGTGAATGATGGATCTTTCGGTGGGACTTCGACAAGTACTTTTTGGTGAGATGAGCGAAGGCCATAGAAGCTAGCTTGCTTAGTGCATCGACCTTCTTGTTCGATTCCTACGAACATGTTGGATGGTGTAGAGTTAAGCTCTCCAAAGATCTCCTTTCCTTTTTCCAAGTACCGTTTGATGACGGTCGCCTTGCTTCATAGGAACTGGTCACTTGGTTAGCTACCAATCGGGAGTCTACGAAACAATGTAGAGTTTTGACATCCACATCGTTAGCTAATCGGAGGCCTCGCTAGTAATGCTTCGTGACTGCTCGTTGTTGGTGGCTTCAAACTCAAACTAAGAGCATATGTATGCTCCTTTCCTCGTGACTAACGAGCATTAGACCTGCCTTAGTACCATCGGAGTGGATGCTCAAATGCAGATATAGTTTCCAATCGTTACGTGCGGGGTGAGTATATCTTGGGCTTCTCCTTCTGTGTCGGGGCTCGGAAGGTGTTTCGCCAAGAAATGCAAGAATTTGGCCTTTAATAGAGTTTCGTCCCATGAACTCTATTTCATGCTCTCCAAACTCGATAGCCCATTTAGCTACTCTCCCGGACTTTTCGGTTTTGACAAGATCTGCTTGAGTGGCTTGTCGGTTAAGACCGTGATTGGATGGGCACGGAAATAGCGTCGAGCCTCCTTGTCATGTAGATTAGGGCTAGTATCAACTTTTCCAATGTTGGATAATTGATCTCTGCTTGTGGGACCCTAACGACAAAGTAAATGGGGATCTGCTGCTTGTCTCGCTCTGCCATAAGGATCTGCGCTAATACTCTCCATTGAGGATGCTAAGTACATGAATAACACCGCCTTTGATTGGGGTCGTAAGTGTTGGAAGGATTTGATGAACTCCTTCATTTTACGGCGGCTTGAAAGATCCCGACTCTATTGAAAAGTTTTCTTATCCACGCATCGCTGAGTGTTTTAAAGAATGGTAGGGACACATCATCTTCGATAAAAACCGCTTAAGGTGCCACTTTCCATTTAGGCTCAGACGCCTTTTAGACACTTAGGGCTTGGAGATCCAAAATCGCCTTGACCTTGGAGGATTAGCCTTTATCCCCGCTTAGTGATCAAATGCCCTAGGAATTGTCCTCTTCGACACCGAAGGAGCATTTATTAGGGTTCAACTTCATGTTAATCGCCCAAGTTGGTCGAAGGTTTCGCATACATCGAGGAGTAGGTCCTCTTCCGTCTTGCTTTTGATAACCATGTCGTCAACGATGCTTCGAGATTTCGCCTATTTGTTTGTTGAAGGCTTTATCTACAGTCGTTGGTAAGTGGCCCCGCATTCTTTAATCCAAGGGCATCTTTCAGTAATAAGAGACACCTTTACTCGTAGAAGGTCGCATTTTTCTTCGTCCTCCTTGCCATCCGGATCGATGATACCCTTTGTAGGCGTCTAAGAAGCATTTTAACCGAAGCCCGCCAAGGATTCTACCTTCCAACAATTTACGGTAGGGGTAGCAATCCTTCGGGCATGCTTTGTTGATGTCCGTGAAGTCAATGCATATGCGCCACCCTCCATCGCTATTTTGACCATCACCGGGTTGGCTACCCGTGTTTGGTACTTAACTTCCTTAGGATGCTGCTTGTGTGAGTTTGTCCACTTTTGCAAAGCTACGACGCTTCTTTCGGGGCTAGGCTCCTCCTTTCTGCTTTATCACCAATGTGTTTGTACTCATTGAGTTTATGTCTCCGTTCAAAGGATCGTCCGTCGATCAAGAAAGTTCTCGGTATCCCCTGTCATGTCGAATATTTCCAAGCAAAAACATCAAGGTTAGTCCATACGGTTCCACGAGCTTCGCCTTGAAATTCGCGGAGTTGTTTTCCTACTACCACCATTTGTTCGGTAGCTAGGGTTAACTATAACTCGCTCCTCCGCGTCAGTCTGACTTAGAATGGCTATCGAAGGATCCTCCGATTCTTCTTTGATCTTTTGACACCATATACACCCTTATCCGCCCATAATTAGAATGAGCAGGTCCATACTCAAGAAGAGTTTGGAACTTAATAGCAAAGATGTATGGTGGAAACAACAATACCCATCTTTTGCGTGAATGTTCTCCTATTAACAAATTATAAGGAGAGTCCGACTTGACTATAACGGGTGAGTGTTTACGTGCGGGATAAGGGGCCTTCGCCATGGTGATTTCCAATCTGTACTTCTCCCAAAGGCCATGAGTGCTCACGGGAGAACCCTACTAGTGGTGTTTTCGAGTCCACCCTTCGCGAGTGTATGGATGACTTGAGCTTTAGGAAACAATGCTCATAAATGATCTCGCAGAGCTTCCACAATCCATATATGCTCGATTCACCTCCTGCTTGAGATTCGTACCACATGACCACGGGTCGGTTGAAGGTGTACGCCCAAGATGTGAGGAAGGTTATTTCCCTACGTTTCCCGCTCCGCGTCGCTTCCTTCCTTTTCAAGGTCGGATCGCGCTCATGCACCATTAGTATCGGAGCTTCGTGGCGTGACTCCTTCTTGTTCCCTTCCATTCACCTAGTTGGGTGTCGGAGAACTTGTCCTTTCCTTTTTGATGCCTTTAACGGATCGCTAATCGTCCGGATCATACTGCCTCTTCAATCGCTTCTTTAGTTCTCTGCAGTTGTTAGTGTCGTGTCCATGGTCTTCATGGAAATGGCAATACTTGGACATGTCTCTGGCTTTGCTTCGTCTTTGTCATCCGAGGTATGATCGAAGACTTAGCGGCTTTCTCGGTGTAATCTCCTAGGAGATTTGACTAAGTTCGCCAAGAATCCGTGGTTTAAACCTTTGTTGTATGGAGTGAAGCGATCCTGTTCTTCTTCTTGTTCTTGGATCCTTCCCATGAGGACCCACGAGAATTTGTCGAAGCTTCCTTTTGCTCTATCAGACCCGTTCTTGTCTACTTCTTTGGATTCAATCAAGTGTAAGTTTTCTCCATCAACGCTTTATAAGTGGTGGGAAGATTGGTGGGCGAATTCCACCAAGCTTCGCGTCCAAGGCCATGTACAAAACCGAAATCCTCGATCTTCGTGCACCCCTGAATTTGCAAAGTTTCATCGGTGTACCTCGTAACGGCGGACCTTGTACTTTCGTTGTCCCTTTGCTTGATGGTGTGCGGTTAGATGGGTCTTGGTGTACTTCTTCTATTGGCTAAAGTGTGATCGAACTTAGCCTTGAGGTCGTCTAGACTTACAATGCTTCCCAACTTCCGTCCGTTCCACCATATTTCAGCGGAATCTCGGGCGTATAAGTGAACATGTGGCACCCTACGGGCATGACCCACTTTTGCATCTTGATAGCGCCCTCGAATAAATGGAGGAAGTTATTAGGATTGCCTTTCCCATCGTAGGTGCCTATATGAGTAGGCATCTTTACACCATCGTGGGGTAGTCTTGATCCACTTCATGAAAGGTGTGCAAGCTCCAGAGGCTTCGGCATAGTAAGGGTTGTATGGAGGTGGATAAGCAGTGTAGGATTATCTGGTTAGGAAATGGTTGTGCATAGGTAGGGTAAATAGTAGAAGGTTGGTACGAAGGATTTACACCCTTCGATTGCGTAGGAACATGTCCATAGGGCATTTCTTTGTAATTACGGTTTGGGAGTGAACCATTCGGAGGGTAAGTTTTGTAGGTTTGAGCAGGTTGGTAGGGGTTCATTACCGGAGGGGGTAACTGACTCATGCCTGAGTATGGAGGAGGGCCTCCGATATTCGAAGCATATGAAGGGGGTATTGGAGCCCCCATCCCTTCTCTTCCTAAATGAGTAGCTAGGAGAGGGGGTAGGTTTACTCCTCCGTTCCCTACCGGGTTACTTCCTCCGTTGGTATTCTCGCTCCTTCTTTCACCATGCATTTTTCCCTTATTCTCGGATCTCCTTCGGTCCTTCTTTAAAGCCTCTGATCCTTCCGTTTGGCCTTCCGATGGAAGGAGAACCATTTCAGCAGGTGGAGCCCCTCGCTAACGTGTTGAGGCCTCCTATATTTCAATCTCTTCATCATACTCCTCCTGAGTATTCCATTCTCTTCGCATTTCGGATTGCGAACACGCCTTTGTGAGCCCTAAGTAAAGAATTCAAGGCTTCAAAGTTTGCCTCAACGGCGGGGCTAATATCGTGGATAGGGTTAGCGGATGTTGAGGCATGATGTCACGGAGTATTTTCTAAACGAGATCGTATGGTAAAGGTTGAGGCCGTTATGGGGCGAGATTATCGGTGTTAGTTGTGTTGAGAGGGACTAGGGTAGAAACACGGTGAGTGTATCTTCTCTTCTGGTTCCATGCCGGAAATGTAGTGTGGTTGGTTAGGGTTTTAGGACCGGGTGATTACGGGACTAATAGTAGTGGTCCCATGGATGGCGCCACTGATTGTACAATAGATTGCACTACAAGGCTTCGATGATGATCAAAGGTATGAGGGGTGTATATTCCAGCCAAGACTTGCCTTTCACCTGAGAATAAGAAATTTGAAACACTACGTTAAGTGATTACGCAGGGGTAGGACCCTGCGAACCACCTCCAGCATGAGAGTAAGTATGAGTTATGGTTGTATAAGTGTGTGAGTAAATAGATGAGTGTGAAATGAGCATACCATAATCCATTACCCGTCCAACCTATTTATAGTGAATGAAATAGGGTTGAGAGCACGCTGCATGAATGTCGGAGATCATGGGGCGTCCCATGATTGTGGATAACCGCTAGGGCTTAGTGACCCACGCTCGGACTTGGCGGGAAGCCAAGAGAGAGGGAGATCGTGGGTTTGACCAAGTCGGGAGGTTCCTTATCCATTGTCCTTCGTCGACCATACCCGAAGGGTTTAGGGCTTCGGATGGCGAATTCCCCTTAGGTAACCTTCGTGCTAATGAATGGTTTGGCGCATGTGGATATTTTGGAATCCTAACTTGGGCCTTCATAGGGAAGGGCTTCGATCGTCTCGGAGGTGTCCTTCGAGCTACTCTGAGGTACATCATCGAGATGTCATAGTCACCGAGTTGACTTTTCATCCATAATACATTGGCACAACATCCTGCTGCGGCTACATATTCGACACCGAGGACATAGCCACCGATTGTTGCTTTTAGCACTCCAACAAACCGCTTTTCCTCCAAGAAATTGACAGGACCCTAAGGTACTTTTACATCCATGTTGCAGCCATCATAATCGAATCGAGTAACCCTTGAGATCAAACCACGAGCATTTTGGATAATAGAGTCCAAGGTTTGGGGTTCCCTTCAGTACACCGAGTATTCTTTTGGTCAGTGAGATGGGATTCTTTAGGATTGACCGATATCTTGCTATTAGACGATCGAGAATGGATGTCCGTCTAGAAGCGATTAGATACATCGGTGAGCCTACAATCCCTACGAAATGAGTTTGATTCTTGATTTTCCGGTGAGATCGGGTCCAAGGTTGTTAGGTGGGACCATTGGAGTCTTCATCGAGGCACAACTAAATATCTCATATTTCTTCAAGAGATTTCGGTGTATTTCTCTTGATTGATGGATATTCCTTTATCGGTTTCGATTTGTAGTCCAAGAAAGTATGTAGTTCCCCATCATGTTCATTTCAAACTTCTTTGTCATCGCTTTTTCAAACTGTTTGCAAAGTTGTAGTTTGTTGAGCCAAAGATGATGTCATCAACATACACTTGGACTAATATCACATCCTCGCTGAGTTCTATAGACAAACGATTGTGTTGTCTATCTTTCCTCGACAAACTTGTTTTGTATCGGGAAGGTGAGAGTTTCATACCATTCCACAGGAGCTTGTTTAAGTCCATAAAGGGATTTGTCAAGCTTGAGACTTAGTCGAAATTCACTACTCTCAAAGCTCGGAGGTTCTTGAACATACACATCTTCCTTGAGATCACCATTTAAGAATGCACTTTTAACATCCATATGGTAGACCACGAAGTTCATGTATGTTGCATATGCAAGGAAGATCCCGATGGCTTCCATTCTTGCAACAGAGCAAATGTCTCATCATAGTCAATGCCTTCTTGTTGATTGTAACCTTTGGCTACAAGTCGGCTTTGTTTTTAATGACAATGCCGTTTTCATCGGTTTGTTTACGAAACCCACTTCATTCCTATGACTACTACATCCCGAGGACATTTGATCAAGGTCATGACATTGTTTTATCAAGCTGTTGTAGTTCTTCTTGCATAACTGAACCTAGCTTGGGTGTTTAGAGCCTCGGTGACACTTTTGGGTTCTATGTCGATAGGTAATCGGCATATAGACATTCATTGGTGAAGTCTGAAGTTAAATTAGCGACCATGCTTCTAGTGAGCATGCCTCGCTGGGTTCACCAATGATGTTTACAAGCTCAATGTCCGAGATCTTGTCCACTTACTTTGTGGTGGGATGCGAGCTTGAAGATGTCACCGGGAGTTCGGATGGGAGTTCAAGTGCAAGAGCCACAAGATTATTTAGATCATCTGTAGAGATGTCTTGTTCGAGTTGAGGTTCATGAGTTACGTGTTCCTCGATCATTTGGATCGGTGTTTCCTATCAGCGAGGGTCGATCGATTATCAATGAACTCACCGATGGTTGGTTGGGGTAGGTTGTGAGGTAAGACATAATATGAGATGTCGACATCGACTTGATATGAGGAATTGATTTGATGTTGAACTCATCAGAGGATATCTTGATGAGTCATCAATTCCTATTTCCTCCAGAGGTATTTGTGAACTGATGCTTCGAACTTTCATCAAAGGTGACATGAAAGGTTTCCTCAACTTGTTGTCTTCGGTGTTAAACACCTCGAAGGCTTTGGAGATAAGTGAGTAGCCTAAGAAATATCCATCATCAACTTTTGCATCAAATTTGCCTAGGTGATCCTTGTGGTTATGAATAAACACAGGACACCCAAACACATGAAAGTAGCTGATGTCTGGAAGTCTACCTTTGAAAGTCTCATAAGGGGTTTGTGGAAAACTAGAATGGGGGGTTGAATAGTTTTACCAATTAAAACTCCCTTTTAAACTATTTAGATCGACTTATGTCAATCTATTTGGTCGTGTGTGTTGGATGTTGATAAACAAGCATATAAAGAAATGTAATGAAAAGATAAGAGTAAGAAGCACAAAACCACAACGCGAGTATTTATAGTGGTTCGGCTACAAGGACACCTTCCTTGCCCTACTCCACTCCCCGAGTCACCTACTCGAGAGTTTGTAATCACTACACCAATCTCCTTATGGCGGAGAAGCCTTCACAACGTCGCTTAACCTTTTTCCGGTACAAAGCTAAATACCGAGTTCTTTCACACCAAGGCGAACCGCACCTAACACAACGTCGCCTACCCTTTATACGGTGCTAGGCTAACCACCGAGTTCTTTCACACCTTAGGTGAACTACACCTTCCCAACGTCGCCTACCCTTTATTAGGTACTAGGCTAAGCACCTAGTTCCATTGCAATGGAGGAACTACTACCACACTACACCAACGACTAATCTCAAAGGAGATCTACTCCTTTACAACATCATCAAGGACATCAATATCCTTGGATCTAATGCTAGTCTATCTAGTACATCGAAACACACCATATCGAATGTACATCTAAGGCACTTTTCACTAATGCCTTTGATTAGATCTATAAGACACCTTTCACTAATGTCTTTGATTAGATCTACAAGACACCTTTCACTCATGTCTTGTGTCTTCACTTCTAAGCACCTTTCACTAATGCTTCTTGTCTTGACTTCTAAGAACCTACCACAAGTGCTTATCTTATAGACGATAGATACCCTTCACTAATATCTTCGTCTTGACACTTGAGACATCTTTCACTAATGTCTTTAACACTACGCTTCTTTGAAGAAAGAAAGGGATCATCAACAAGAGGACTTCAATAGCCTTGATGATGAGGAAGCTTGGCAACTCATGGTGTAACACCCCAACCCGACAAGGGTAAAGATATCACAAATATAGTTTCATATCAGAACTTTAAGTACTATACAAAAATGAAAGTCTTTACGAAATATTCAAAAAGAAAACATAAATAACTAAACTTCAAAATAAATCTAAAATCTCTAAAAGTCAAGTCTTGCTCTCAGTTCTACTCTCAACCCAGATCAGCTATCCCATAAGCTCATCTTGAATGCTTAATACCGCGGCAGAAAAGAAAAGTCTTGGTGAGCTTACAAAGCCCAAAGTGAGCAGATATAACAAAACAAAAACTAAACAAGAACACAAATACGAATTTAACAAAGAAACGAATAATAAAATCGTGGCGGAACGAAAATAATGAATCATTGAGGATTACGAAACACAATTGTCTGAATCCGGAACAACAATTAGCAATCAAGGACAAACACATAGCATATTGATGACTCCAACGCAAACACATCAAAATAACCGGACACTTAACATATCAAGAAGAAATAGATTACATATAAACCAAACGAAAAGTCTAAGGCTAACGAAACACATTCTATAAAATAAACATGGCATTCAACAAATTAATTAACCTTCACTTAACACACTTAATTCAATATTGCGGCGGAAATAGCGGTCCAAATCATGGCGGTCTCACAAGCAAATAGAAACATAGTAGACAAACTATAATTAAATAGACCAAACAAAACATAGCATAACCATTAGCAATTATCAAAGCAGATATAATAAGCTAAACCGGTTCTCGGATCAAATCCTATCATCAACGAGTTAAAGCATGGCGGTCGCATAGGCGGATAAAACACTAACGTATAAGCAAAGTTCACAAAATTAATCGAACAAATTATACATACCAAACTTATAGAATACTCAATTGTACACTAGCACATTCATCTTGCGGATCAACGAATTCACATAACGATAAACTAACATAACATCGATGATAATGACATGCAAATCATATTCAAACATATTAATCATAACCTAGCATAGTAGAGCGGTAGTCACATAAACATGCAAAAGCATAACCACATATAATAACATATAATAAGCGAGCACATAATTATTAACACTTGAACATACCGAATCATAATCGAATACTTAACATAGAAATAATGATAAAGATTTAGTTAACTACCACGAGCCCGGACACATCATATCGAAACATCATACATATCTGAAATAATCTTAGAAAGTAATTTGGAGTAGCTAGCTCCCGAAGTTGTGAAGGCAGCGTGTGCGTACACGACATCATTCACCGGACAAATCATATCGGATAACGGATCGGATCTAGGATGCATCCATACACCCCTACGACGGATATTGGTCATATAATATAACTTGAGCTCATAACGAGATAACATATAAGGGACGTGGTAACTTCACTCTCGCCTAGAGTCATGTCGAGGTGCATCAACGACACGGACATGGAACCCCATGACTAGTTATTATTTGGCTCGGTGTCAAACTAACTTAGGTCAAACTAGAATGTCAAAGCCGACATAGATCATATTTTATCAAGCGTTAAATCATGTTTTCAAAATCAAAGTCTTCATATCATATAGTTCAAAATCAATGTTTTATGATTCAAAAATCAAAGTTCGAGATAAGCAACAACTCAAAAGACACATTAGTGTTCATAGCAAATAACATATCGATAACTCATATCATAAGGTTCATATTCAAATATAACAAGGTTCAACAAATATGCACATCAAAGTCTTCCTAACATAAAGTTCAAATCGGATATCGCATGGTTCAATAAAACATAAGTTCGGATAAACAACAGTCAAACAATCGGAAAGGATTCATAGCAATGGCATAGGGAATCCTAATAAGTAAAATAGGAAAGCGAACGAAAAGAACATCATAAGGAACCTTTACTAAAAAGGTCGAAATATCATGCGATAACATAAGTGTCTTAGGTAAGGCAGAATATCCGTACCTTAAAGCAATTGAGAGGAAAAACAAGCGAGCAGTGAATCACGAAGATGTAACGTCGCGTCTTCTTCAACGAATCTACACGGATTATGATTTATTTAATACTTATTAGCATCATTAAAGTTATAACGGATTCCTCGCATTAACATTCTTAGAGTTATAAGTATATTCTCATTTATAAGCTTCTTATGCATTTGTAAGTGTGTTACCTATTGATATCATATTTTATCTTTCGTTTCTTAAACTCATATTCGGACCAGACTTTAGCGATTTTATAAAATACTTACTTAGCTCAAATGAAATCAAGCAAAATCCCAGGGTTCCCATATGAGTTAAAAGAGTCTCCAAAAATTGGTGGGTTCTATCTCTATGCCAAATGGCCTATGGAAAATCACAAGTCCGACACTGCCCGTAAAGTAATCGAAAATACACCTTAAAAGTTTACACTTATTGGACCTGTTTAGACACCTTGGAAAATCCCAGAACTCCCAATTCATTTATGTCATAAATATCACTCCAGTAAAGGAGAGCTCCCAATTCCTTATGGTTTGAAAATGAAAAATCAAACAATACAACTAAATTTGAGACCCGTTTTCAGCTTTGACACTTGATTTTGTAAAATTCAAAAATACGACTTAGACAACTCAAATCCGACCAAACCACTTGGAAAACTTAACTAAGACATAAAATAAACTTTTCCCACAAAACCCAGATTATTGCACTTATAAATTGGATCTATAACACACAAATTCGACATATGATGCTGTCGGTTTAGGGTTTATTAAAACCATCATAATTACATGCTTAGACCATTAATTACACTTAGGGTTTCATTCCAATTAGGGTTTCAATTTATTAGGCATGATAACATCTATATATGTGGTTCGGTTTCATAGTGGCTCGACATAATTAATACAAATTCATATAATACATATTACATACATGTTCTCTTAACAAGGTTCAATTCATTATGGTTTGTTCTTGGTTTCGCATGCGGTTCGCCACAAAAGAAGAAACACAAGCTCGACTAAAACAACATGATACAATTAAATATTAACATAGGCGTATCAAAACAAGACGATAAGATCATTGTTATACCTTAGCTTTGTTGAACACAAGGTCTCGACACCAAGGGTTGAGGTTCACGGCCGAATGGAAGAAAAAGAAAAGAAGAGGCAAACAAAACTAGGGTTCCAAATTAGAGTTAATGTTTTGTATATATAGTTAATAGAATTTTCGTTTTAGGGCTTTAAGGAGGGGGTTGGGTTTCGGCTTGGCCCAACCGAACACACAAACAACGCACGCCCATGTTGGGCTCTCGGCTTGCAACACATACGGCCCAACATGGTTCACCAACTAAACGAAAACAAGGCCCAACTAACGGTTTACGAGAGCGTTTAATCTTTAAATCGTACAAAATCGATCCGTACATATTTTCATTAAGTTTTAATTATTCGTAAGTTAGATTTTAATTTCGTTAAATGATTATAAACGTATTGTACGTATTTTATAATTTTCGACTTCAAGGGTATTTTAGTCTTATTATGCGTTTATATTTTTAGGGTTTTACACATGGACTTGAGCTTGCTCGACTTCAAAGGTGGTGATCTTCCCTTTAAGAGGAACCTACAAGATCACACAAAAACAAAACTACAAACATAGATCTCTTGGATCTATGGTTAGTGAGATTTAACTCAGGGGAGAAAGTATGTTGGAGAGCGGTAAGATCTAATGAAGAAATGGCTCACTATTTATAGAGGAAAAACCTACTGTTTCCCCGGATCCCACGGATCCCTTCCACTTGGGATCCGGCTAGCACAAAGCTAGGGATCCGTGGTCCGCTCCTCTTTGCCCATGGGTATTTTGGGTTATGGGTCATGGGTCATGGGTTATGGGTTGATCCATGGTTTTCAATCTAGATACAATGTACCTTAAGGATACATTGAACTTGTGTAAGTGGTATATATAAAACCATGGGTTATGGGTCAAAAACCATTTGCTAGTTTTATCTTTTTAGTATATACTTACTTTTACCCATTTAGTATATACTTGTTTTACCCATTTTAGTGTACTTAATATAAGTATGTATTAACCCAATATGTAAACACTAGTTGTTGTACATATGTATCTAACTCATAGAGTTACTTAAACTTGTTAAGCCAATATGTAAACACTAGTTGTTGTACATGTGTATCTAAAATATATAATCACTTAATCTTGTTATAGTGTTTTATGTGAAAATGTAAGTGTGTTATAAAACTATTAGTTCAAACCATTTACGTATTTTATTTGTTTCGTTAATATGATTTTACTTTTGTTATCGACAAAACAATAGAAGATCGTAAAATATAAATAAACGTTTTACGGCTTATTTGTATTAACAATCTCCCTTTTGTTGATGACAAAACATAAAATTATTTTAAGGAAAAGCTAAAATTGTAAACATTTGAATTGTAGTTTTACTTTCTTCTCCCCTTTTGTCGAAACAAAGAGTGTTTGAAGAAAAGCAACACATTGTTTTAAAGAAAACATGTGAAAGAGAAAATAAAGAGTAAGTAACGGAATAGATCTCGTCTTACTCCCCTTGATGAGTCCATCCCTAAGTAAGGCGTCAAGAAAGTAATTCTAATCTAGATCATTTGCAACTAGGTTTGCTCCCCTAGATGATTGCAATTTTGCAATGGGAAGTTATGAAAAGTAAATCTAGTATTGCAAGTAATTTGCAAAGTATTGCTTTGACATAAAGCTCCCCTAGCTTTAGGATGTCAAAGTCTTCATGATTGAATTGAAATACTACAAAACAAAGGTTAGAAAGCAAGTATAATTCACAATTCTGCAAATGTGATAAAGAAAAACATTACGACTTCACGGATCCCACGGTTCCCTTCTAGTAGGGATCCGTCTGGCAATATCTTGAGGATCCGTCGGCTAATGACTAAAATCGCAAAGGTGATATAACAAGTAATGTTATCACACAAATGAGATATGAATACAAAGTAATCATATGCTCAGCGAAATAACAAGTAGCATGTAATTCCATTTAATAAAACAAGAGTTATGATATACATGACTCAAAAATAAGAAAATAGACAATACATAACTAGGAATTTCTTAGACCAACTAACGCTGAAGCTTAGACACCACTATAATCCTCTAGCTCAAGTTATGTTTAGGTTTAATCTCGTCGAAGCGTTCGAGGAGATGATAGAACATGAAACGTTGGTCTTCGTACTTCATGTATCAAACTTTCAACATGTTGACAATGATAGCAATCTTTGTCATGGCTAGTAGTGGTGGTGGATGAAATGAAGTGGCTATATTCAAAGGATCAATTGAAGTGGGTTGAGGGGCCTCGAATGATGGAGGATTGGTGGAGGTCCATTTAGGAATGGTTCGATCAAGAATGATGATGGTGGTAAAGATGTGTCAACTTCCATAAGGTCGGGTGGTTGACTTTGGTGATTTCTTATAATCCAAATAGGATTATATGATTGAAACAGCGAAAAGGAAGCCGGAGCAAGTGTTGACTCAACACCTTGATTTTGAATAATTGTTCCTCCTAATGAGGAGAATGTTGTCGTGAGCGGATGAGGCAGCCTAGGTGGTAAGTCCTCTAAATTGTAGAGGTGAGGTGATGTTTGTGGGGATGTAAAGAGATAGCTCTAGGAACCAATGGAGATGGTTTAGTGGAGATGATATTGTTTGGCCTAGGAGGTATGGTGGTGTTTGGCATAGGTAATTTTGTGGGTACTAACCTTCTAGGAATTGGTTTGATTGGATGATGAAGGTTTGTTGATTTGACCGAGATGATTCGGTTGAAGAGATTTAGTGTACAACACGAGCCCTTTTGATGGGTGGTTCTTTGGTGGAAAGGTTGTTACTTGGGGTTTTCTCATGATGAGATGATTTGAAGAGATTGCAAAGGCTGAAAGTTAAGATGAGAGTGATGACTATGGAGATCCTAACAAGGTGGTTTATAAACCAAGAGATTTGGAAAGTGCATTTAAGCCTTAAGCCACTAAGGTTCATTGGAATGTGATGATTAGCATGCACAAGAGTCAACTCGAGAGGTTGTCTTTGTTCTAGGAACTCATTTAAGATGAGATGGAGTGTTTGAGTTAGGAAGGCGAGTTGAAATGATTGTTTTACAAGATTTGTCATAGGCATCATCCGGATCCCACGTTCCCTTCTCGAGGGATCCGTCTGAGCTAGTTCTAGGGATCCGCGTTCGGTGATTTATGAAAGAGTGGAAATGATGTTTCTAAGATCCTAGACCTACATCACCTTGAGTGTTTTAGTTCTCCCAAGTGTTTTAAATGAAGGGTGCTTAAGTGTTTGAAGGCAAAGATTGGTGTAGCTAATGATTGTTATTTATGGAAGGATTTGGAACTAGAAAAAATACCAATTGATGGCCAAGGATGACATTAAAGATGTCAATTGAAGTTGAATGAAACTAAATGATCCTAGAGATCAGGTTGTGTCTTAGGATTGTGTTTTGGAAAATATCCTAATGGTTTTGAGATGGGAAAAACTAGGATTTGATCAACTTTGATCAATTTTGAGGTGAGGTTGATTAATGATCAATTTTGTCATAATCAAAGGATTTCTAACTTAGTTGTGAGGAATCAAGTAAAAAGTGAAGTGTGAGTTTGAGGCGGAAGAGTGATGGGTTTGAAATGATAGATCTAACAAAGCCTTAGAATGTGATCTATGTGAGTTGGAAAGGGTAGGAAAGGTCAACCTATCTTGATAAAGTCTTGATCAATCTTAAGACACTATGTTTAGCTTAGTGTGAGGTGTTCTAAGGGATGTGTTTGACATATAATGCTTGTAATTGCATTTTACATTTTGGGATCACGGTTCCCTAGATGTGAGGATCCGTTTAGTACAACATTTGGGATCCGTCTATCGCTGAGACAGAACCTTTACTAAAGGTATGCAATGATCATGACGATGCATTATATTCCAAGTTTTGTTTAAAGGGTTCTAAAACTAGGATATCAAATGTAAGATGTTTTATTTCATGAAGAGATACGATTACATTGATAACAAAGTAGAGTAGAATAGATCCTATTTGACTATTCTAGGTTCCTTGAGTGTCTTCACTAGGAGGATCATTATGTGATTGATGGGTATTGGTGGAATCATGAATGAAGAACGTCTTCATGAGAGATATGTTTAGCGGTTCCATCATCTTGTTCACAAATCATTAGCGGACTTTGAAATTGAGGATGGAAGTGCATAACATTGTGATAGGCGTGTCAAGAACATTCCATAAGGAATGAGTTTATTCTTGGAGCCTTGAAGATTTGCAATTCGCCTTGAAGAAGTAGGCGAGATTGTATGGTTGTTGTGTTAGCAAGCATTACAACATGTGAGCACAACAAGCGGGAAGAATATCTCGATTTCCTAAGACTCCAAACATTTTCACGTAGAATAAGAGCGGCGGGCTTATACTCTTCTCGGATATCCGTGTATGGATAATGTTTGTATTGGAGTAATATGGTCGAGGTTTGCATATCATGCGTGTTAATTCTTCCGGAGGGTATGTGTGAACAATATGGGCTATTCTCTTCACGAAAATTGAAGAGAGTCAAGAGACCAATCTTGGTGAAGGCACATTGTCCATGGTTTGGAATTCGGAGGATGTGAGCAAAATGCCCAAGGCTTAAAGTGAATTTTGGTTTTGATATAAAACCATAGAGATAAAGCGATCCTCGTTACGAGCGAGTTCCATTTGTGGAAGAATTCCATTATGAACCTTGGACATATCTTCTCGTTAATTTCAAGAAGACATTCTAGTCCTATGGCTCGGAAGGAGGTATTGATACCTTCTTGAATTGTAGAGGTGTCTGTCGTCCTTCATGGAAGTGACGGTTTTCGAGATTATTGAACCTACGGACATGATTGCGGTGTGTTGGGCTCGAGGAAATGTTCGAGGTGTAGCGCTAGTGGTGAAAAATCAAACTCGTATTCATGCGTCATAGTTGAACCTATAAAGTGATGGGTTAATAAGGAAGGCGTTTATGGTCAACCTATAATAATCTAACGTTTTACTAGATATTTTATTAACAATTAGTATTTAGCTAACTCATGGTTTTGAAGCTCTAGTGGATTATTACTTTTAGAAAGATAGTGGTTTTAATCTTGCATGAAAACTGTTTTCGATGAGGACGGATCCCGGTTCCTTTTCAAAGGGATCCGGATAGTGTAACTTCCGGGATCCGTGGATCTGTAATGTGAGAACCGTTTTAATAAAAACATAGGTTTCTGTTGTTGTACCATGAAGTATGTTTTATCTTACATTTCTTTTAGCATGCATACATGACTTCTAATGTATCAAAGCATATAACACATATGTATCAAAAGAAAAGAAACACACATAATAACACAAACATCCTAGATAAAATAGATAATTAATAATATTGCATTTCAATGCTAAGGATGATACAAAGGATTGGGTAAATGACCCCAATATAAATTAACACCACAAAGTAAATGTCTCGTATGTGAACTTCATCATAGGGAACACAAGTGCGATGAGTGTTAGGGCGATGAGCACAGTGCGATGTAAACCATGTTGATGGCGGATCTTCTTGGTTAAGGAAGAGATGGAATGAAGAATAAGATGAAGTTTTTGAATGAGAGGAATTTTTTTTTTTTTTTTTTTTTTTTTTGAAATGGAAAATTTGAAAAGTTGAGGGTTGAAAAAGTGTCGTCGGTGGGTTAATAAATAGGGAAGAAGGAATTTTTGAAATACATGTTTTTTGTTTTATTAGAAGAAATAAATCATAAGCTCTACATACTATGACTATAGAGCGAGAAAAATAACACGTATGTGAAAAACAAGCTTCTAACGAGCTACACGTAAAACATGTGTAAACACAAAATCTACTCAAATAAGAGCCTAACAAATAACACTTATATATTAAACAAGTATCATTTATATATAAGTGAAAGACATACTCGAATGCACTTAGGAATGTCTTTTTACAAATGACAAAAGTCACTTAGGCGATTCACTGCTCTTTTACGTCTAAGATACCTTCTTAAGGAAGGTATTCTTGTTACCACAACTCCTAAAGCTTGGTGAGTATGAGCTTGACTAATCAATATCACAAGGAAGATTAGTGCAAAAAAAATATATATATATAAAAAAAATGTTGTTATCAACTCAACATCCAAACATATAGTTTTGAAAAACATGGTGTTTGTTTTATGAAAAGCCTTCTTTGTAGTTTTCAATTAACTATGGATCGTATCAAGTTTTAAAGTACAATATACTTCAAGAAACTTGGTAGAAGCTCGATGCCAATTGTGGAAAACTAGAAGGGGTTGAATAGTTTACCAATTAAAACTCCCTTTTAAACTATTTAGATCGACTTATGTCAATCTATTTGGTCGTGTGTGTTGGATGTTGATAAACAAGCATATAAAGAAATGTAATGAAAAGATAAGAGTAAAAGCACAAAACCACAGCAGTATTTATAGTGGTTCGACTACAAGGACACCTTCCTTGCCTACTCCACTCCCAGTCACCTACTCGAGTTTGTAATCACTACACCAATCTCCTTATGGCGGAGAAGCCTTCACAGCGTAAGCAACCTTTTTCGGTACAAAGCTAAATACCGAGGGTTCTTTCACACCAAGGCGAACCACACCTAACACAACGTCGCCTACCCTTTATCTGGTGCTAGGCTAACCACCGAGTTCTTTCACACCTTAGGTGAACTACACCTTCTGGCGTCGCCTACCCTTTATTGGGTACTAGGCTAAGCACCTAGTTCCATTGCAATGGAGGAACTACTACCACACTACACCAACGACTAATCCCAAAGGAGATCTACTCCTTTACAACATCATCAAGAAATCAATATCCTTGGATCTAATGCTAGTCTATCTAGTACATCGAAACACCCATATCGAATGTACATCTAAGGCACTTTTCACTAATGCCTTTGATTAGATCTATAAGACACCTTTCACTAATGTCTTTGATTAGATCTACAAGACACCTTTCACTCATGTCTTGTGTCTTGACTTCTAAGCACCTTTCACTAATGCTTCTTGTCTTGACTTCTAAGCACCTACCACAGTGCTTATCTTATAGCGATAGATACCCTTCACTAATATCTTCGTCTTGACACTTGAGACATCTTTCACTAATGTCTTTAACACTCGCTTCTTTGAAGAAAGAAAGGGATCATCAACAAGAGGACTTCAATAGCCTTGATGATGAGGAAGCTTAGCAACTCATGGACTTGAGCTTGCTCGACTTCAAAGGTGGTGATCTTCCCTTTAAGAGGAACCTACAAGATCACACAAAACAAAACTACAAACATAGATCTCTTGGATCTATGGTTGAGTGAATTTAACTCGGGGAGAAAGTATGTTGGAGGCGGTAAGATCTAATGAAGAAATGGCTCACTATTTATAGAGGAAAAACCTCTTTTTCCCGGATCCCACGGATCCCTTCCACTTGGGATCGGCTAGCACAAAGCTAGGGATCCGTGGTCCGCTCCTCTTTGCCCATGGGTATTTTGGGTTATGGGTCATGGGTCATGGGTTATGGGTTGATCCATGGTTTTCAATCTAGATACAATGTACCTTAAGGATACATTGAACTTGTGTAAGTGGTATATATAAAACCATGGGTTATGGGTCAAAAACCATTTGCTAGTTTTTATCTTTTAGTATATACTTACTTTTACCCATTTAGTATATACTTGTTTTTACCCATTTAGTGTACTTAATATAAGTATGTATTAACCCAATATGTAAACACTAGTTGTTGTACATATGTATCTAACTCATAGAGTTACTTAAACTTGTTAAGCCAATATGTAAACACTAGTTGTTGTACATGTGTATCTAAAATATAAAATCACTTAATCTTGTTATAGTGTTTTATGTGAAAATGTAAGTGTGTTATAAAACTATTAGTTCAAACCATTTACGTATTTTATTTGTTTCGTTAATATGATTTTACTTTTGTTATCGACAAAACAATAGAAGATCGTAAAATATAAATAAACGTTTTACGGCTTATTTGTATTATGAGGTTTTATTATGTCTTTTGACAATGATTGATCTGTTTTGAGTGTAGCGAGCGGTTTTTTGCTTGATCAATGCTTTGAGAGGTGAGCCATTTAACATGGTTCTTCTTTGCCTCAATGAGAGTTACATTTTTCCTTCGGTAACCCCATTTTGTTCGGGGTATAAGGAGATGAGAAATTTTAAGAAATTCCTTTTCATCACGAAGCTTTCAAGCTCTTGATTTACGAACTCGATACCATTGTCGGTTCGATTTGTTTATGATAATGTCATTACGGTTTCAATTTTTCGATGAATGACATTATTGTATCATTACTGACTCTTTTTGAAAGAAAGTATACCCAAGTGTATCTTGAAAACTCATCAACAATGACAAGTGTATACTTCTCATCTTTGGATTGATCTCGGATGACGGTCCAAAGAGATCCATCTTGTGAGGAGAAGGCGACTTTGATGGAGAAATTTTGTTTGGTTTTGAAGGATGATGCATGGTGTTTACCTTTCTCACAGGCGAGCATGGTTTGTCTTTTGCAAAAACCAGTGATGGTAAGCCAAGGACCTTGTTTTGTTTTGCCAAGTTGTTGATATTTTTGAAGTGTAAGTGAGAGAGTCTCTTGTGCCACAGCCAGTTGATAGATTCAGTGGCTTTGGAAAAGAGACATGTTCCATCTTGAGAAAGAGTAGACATGTCTAAGACATAAACATCATCTCTTCTAGGAGCTATCAAAATAACTTCTTTATTGGCATTGAAAATGGTGCCTTGTTTGTCATTGAATTGCAAAGAGGAAAAGGTTTGCTTTATTTTTTAGAGGTGTTTTGGAGAATGAAGCATACTGATGACCAACTTTGGTATAGTTGCTTTCTTGTGAGCTTACATCGTAAAGTGATGCGATTACGTGATCATCCTTATTGCGAGATCATACAATAAAGGATTCTATAGCGGTTGTCGGTGGTATGACTAGTGTAATGACCACGACTCACTTACACTTGGTTTTGTTGGTGGATTTTGATTTTGATGAGCTAGATGATGCTTGACTTAGTTTCCTTGATTGAATCGGGGCTTTTCGATGGAATCTATCTTTTCATCGACTTCCTCACAAGCTCGATGAGTTCTTGAATTTAGTCGACTTGATTGGGAGACGAGAGGATGTTGAAGTCTCAATAGGAGTAGACTCTTGTTGGATTTGTTTTGTTTGTTTTGCGGATGGTTCTACCAAGTCGGACCTTTCTTTTGGTGAGTGAGGATTGAATTTTAGAGGAGTAAGCTCGAGCTTGGATCGGCACCACGAAGAGGTTTCGAGGGGTGGGCGGTGCTTGATTACGCTTGAGACTGGAGATGTGTTCGGTACCTTTGGCACATTAGGAGTCTAGCATGCTCTTAAGAGCTTGGTTCTCGAGCTCAAAATCCTTCCGAATCGAAATTTGGAAGCTTACTCTCGGGATTAACCCTTTCAATCCACTCACTTTGGAATTTGGGTTGTCGGCATATTGGTAATCATACCACGGACACAAATGGTTTTGAACTTTGGTCTTTGTTGCGAGTCGGGAGATGATCTTCACTATGACTCTCTTTTTTGCTCTTGGGGCACCCACATCATCAAGACCCTAGGTTTTTAGCGATCCAACTATCAAGAATATCTTGTACCTTTTAAGTTCATCTTGAAGGCACGATTTCTCTTAACTAGTTCGGTGTTTTGAATTTGCAAAGTGGCGACCTCGAGCTTGGCTTGTTTAAAATGATCAGTTCATCTCTACACTTGTTTAATTCAAAACTTAGCTTGTTGTATTTTGAAAAAGATTTAATCTTTGCTCTTCTATGAACTTAAGGTCAACATTAAGATAATTCATATAAGGCGCCAATCGAGTCATCATCCATAGAAAGTAAGATGTTTACCTTCTTCATAGTGATGTTGACCCATTCCCGTTTACGGCATGATTCTTTCCAACGACTAGCTTGTCCTCTTACGAGAGGGCCATTAGTGCTGTGACATGCACCATTTCATCATTTGATGACCTTGGTTCTTCATCGATCGAAGGTCTCGACAACAAGGCCTTTGTTTTACCTGCATGATTGAACAATTTTGTTGTTTACGAGGGGTGGCCTCGAGCAATGCAAGCTTAGCTTTGACTTTCTTATAATTAGCTTCAAAATCAACGTTTTGTTTTGATCAGTTGTTTTGAAAGTTTTGATAAGGTGATAGATTTTAGGTTGAAATTTGCTAAAGCACGAGGGGGATTTGACCACGATGGTTTATAAGAGGTTGAAATTGTTTTGAAAAGCAGTCTTTTGCAAAATGACCTCTTTTGTGACATAAAGCATTCGGTGTCCTCATTTGCTTTGGCATTTGAAAACCTTTGTTTCTTTTATAAACCTTGAGAGTTAGCAAGGAGTTCCCTTTCACGAAATTGGTGTTCGGTCATTTAGGTACTCCTTACTTGATCTCTCATCGGGCTCATCATCGAATTTTCATGAAAATCTTGAACAACATTGTTAGAATAAGCGATTGATATTGGTGATGAGGTGGTGGTCGGGGACTTCTTGACTTCACGAGACTTCTTTAATTCGAGGGTATAAATGCGTTGATGAGGTTTTCCTCATGACAAATTCCATAAATTTCATGAAGCTCAAGATTTTGGATATGATTAGCATTCCTAAGTCCACGAGAGAAATTCAACCACTTCTCGGGGAGGCTGATGACAAAACCAACATTGATTTCATGTTTGGACAACTTAACACCATAATTTGTGAGTTCATTCAAAGAGTTTTGTACACGGTGTAAGTTTGAGAGAGTTTACGAGTCCTTAGCCACGAAGGTGTTATACTCAGTTTCGGGTCCATTATCTGTTTTCCTTGGTATCGGATGGTCCTTCATGACTATGAACTAGGTCATCGGGTTTGCTTAGGCGTACTACGACTTATAGAACTCCATAATACCGTCGGAAGACAAGATATTATGATACTTTTGAGTCTTTGGTCTGGTTGACCACTCTCCTTTCATCACAGGTTCCATGAGCTTGAGTTTGGGCAACCCTTGATCTTTGGGACAAATAGACCTTCATTTATACACTTGATATAATAAGGTTCCATCCCATCAAATAACAAAGCATTCGCTTTTCCATTTGTTGAATTTGCCAACTTCAAGTCTAGGGGCAGCAATGAATAAGCTCCACCCTTTTTATCGACTAGTTGGGATACATCAATTTCGACCATATAGGATCCTAATTTAAAAAATTTTAGGCGGCCTAAAAATGAGTTTTATAATTAGTCTTGCTCGATACCACTTGTTGTTCCCCGTTCACTATCGTTTAAAACAATTTAAGTATATAAAACAAGTTAATAGTGAACTATGGTGAAATTAACATAAGTAAAACACACAAAGTAATTTTCAACATCATATTCTTATTAGAATTAAATCAACAAAGAATCGTTACCCAAGTACTTGCGGAATAGTACTTGGGATTGAAATAACAAAGTTTGGTGACTTCTCTCTAGCTCGAGCTAAGTCGAGCACAACTCTTAAACTCATTGAGCTATCTCGGGACTAAGTTGTATTTGGAGGTGAAAAGATGGCTTGCGTGTATGTGTGTTTACAATTCACAAGCTTAATCTTTTCACTCCATCTCTTATACTATTTATACATGTATGATATTTGACTCTTTCCTAAGTGACAAGCCGACATCATCTGAAGACAAAATCTTGATGTATTTTGTCTGCATTCTAAAGACTATTCTAGGTAAGAGACAAGACTACTTTCCTAAGTTCGGTGATGACAGGCACGATCTTTTGCCATTCGGGGAAAGTTGACTTTGGTTGATAAGGACTTCGTCTTATCGATTCAAACTTATCCCGCCTTGTCTGCTCTTTCTTGATCTTTACAACCTTGATCTTCTACTTGATTTGTCTTGATGTAAGTAGTTGGAGAGGAGTCTTAGGGATTCGGTGAGTTATTGTCATCACTCACTTGAATCCACCATCTTCTTCTTAACTCGGTCTTCACCCTTTAAGTTCCGCCTTCTTGGTGGAGAGACTTCTACTTACTCGTCTTGGTATCACGAAGATGACTCGCGAGAGACTATGCACTCGATTACTGTTAGTGTTTATGAGACTAAACACTTGGGCTATTTTCTATTCAAATCCTAGATTAAGGGGTTTAGGTATTCTTGAACCCAACAGTTATTCTGTTTTGTGTAGTCTAAACCGTGGTTCTTTTCTTCTACTTTTGCGTTGATGGTTGCTATCATTAGTTCAAGTGAAGGACCTCATGAAGTTAAAGATTGGTCTTTGAATTGCGAGAAGAAAATGAGCCTCAATTCTTTGGAACTTACCAAGGACGGATGTTTCTCTTGCCCCTTCATCTTCTGGTGATGAATTGGGGGTTGATGAAAATGTGGGTGCTGGTTCCGGAGCCAGGGCATCTCATTTAGGTGATGATTCTGTGGATGTGAATGTTGCGGAGCCTGTTCATTCTGCTACCGAAGCTGGTCTTTTGATGTCTGAGGCTGCTTTTGGGACTTTCTCAGCGTCTACTTGTGATGTGGTTTCAAGTTCTCGATAAAAGATAAGGAAGGTTTGCACCGACCTTGTTTATCCTCTAAAGTTAAGGGTGACCATGAATTCGGTGGAGCTTCTGCGGTGGTAAGTCTTGGTATCTATTCAGAAGTTGTTTGCTCAAAGTCACGACTTGTCTTGAATTTTGTTTGAATGTTTTACCCACTCATTCTTCTTCTTCTCCTTCATTATCAATTACTCCTATTCATGAAGCTGGAACGCCTACTGAATCTGATTCTTGTTTGCTTCGTCTTAATGGTTCTCCTCTCAGGGTTTGTTATTTGATTTTTGTCTTTATGTGATGCCTTTGTTCTTCTCGCTTTTGCTAACTTTCTATTTGTTGTTTGTTTTTAGCGGGTCTCTGTGCAGGTCATGGCCCGATGCTATCGTTACTCTTGTCGCTACATTGTTGAAAGGAGAAGGACAAAATGGATGTCCTTCCTCCCTTCACAGCGGTTCTCATTTCTTTGGCGGCTTCGCCCATCCTTGACAACTTTTCGATTGCGATATCTCGATTGGGGATATTCGTGCTTTGTTGATGATCTGATTCAAGTTCTTTGTCTGGTGTTTATGTTCTGAAGTGGAGTGTTACCAAGAATTCGCTCCTTTATGATTCTGATGAATTTCAAGGTATGGTGGATGAGTTTGCTCCTCCTTGTTACTTTTCTTCTATACGTGAGATGGGGTATGACCGCCTTCTTGCTGAGTTCAATGTTGCTACTGCGCGACAAGTATGTTTTAGCTTTGAAGTCCGCATGCGCTTGGAGTATACTATGATGGAGAGGAGGCGCTTATCATCTTTGTTAGAGGAGAGGGATAAGGAGATTTCGACCCTTAAGGCTAAAGCTGCTAAGGTTGTATCTTCTGAGGAGTTGGCTCCTACTGTTGGGGTTTTGAGCTCTGCTGCGAAGGTTATTTCGTTGAAGAATCGAAATTCTGCCCTTGAGCAGGAACGGGATTCTCTCCGGGCTGAGCTAGCGGATCTTGATGCGTCTTCGATGAGAAAGATCATGAGGCATCCACCACGAGGTGAAGTTCTTTGTGCTTAAATCTCAGAATGCTAATCTTTTAGGCCAGGTATGTATCAATATTTTTTGACAGTTTTTCTGCTTGCTTATCTTTCCGTTGTCTTTTTGATTTTCTGTTGATTCTTCTTTTCATGTTTGCAGATACATGCTTTAGAGGCTTCATGCTCTGAGCTTTGTAGCCAAATTCCTTCTTTTGATGTCTTGAAGGAAAAGTTTTGTAAAATTCAAGATGTGAAATCGGCTGCGATTATGAAGAAGGTTGATTCAGTAGTTGCTGACTTATCTGCGTTAGCTCTTCATCTTGATGAGGATGTTAATACAAATAAGCCGTAAAAACGTTTATTTATATTTTACGATCTTCTAAATGTTTTGTCGATAACAAATGTAAAATCATTTTAACGAAACTAATAGAGTACGTAAATAGTTTGAGTTAATAGTTTTCTAACACACTTAAGTTGTCACATAAAACACTAAAACAAGTATAAGTGATTTTATGATTTAGATACATATGTACAACAACTAGTGTTTACATATTGGGTTAAACATATACTTAAACTAAGTATACTAAAATGGGTAAAAACTAAGTGTATGCTAAAATGGGTAAATACAAGTATATACTAAATGGGTAAATACTTGCAAATGGTTTGACCCCAACCTATGGTTTTATATATACCACTTAACCAAGTTCATTGTATCTAGAAAGAAAACCATGGATCAACCCATAACCCATGACCCATGACCCATAACCAAAAATACCCATGGGCAAAGAGGCGGACCACGGATCCCTAGCGTTGTGCTAGCGGATCCCTTGTGGTAGGATCCGTGGGATCCGGGAAGCAGAAGAATTTCCTCTATAAATAGAGAGCCATTTCTTCCTCTCTAGGGTGCTTTTACACATACTTCCCAAAGTATTCTAACCTCTAACCTCGGATCTAAGTGATCTATGTAGTTTGTCTTTTGTTTTTGTGTGATCTACTAGGTTCCTCTTAAAGGAGAGATCACCACCTCTTGAAGACGTGCAAGCTCAAAGTCCATGAGTTGCAGCCGTCATCATCAAGACTACTAAGGCTCTCTTGTTGATAGTTCTTCCTTTCTCCATAGATGTTGGGTTGAAGGCATTAGTGAAGAATGCCGAAAGTGTCAAGATAAAGCATTAGTGAAGGTGCTCATCATCCGTGTCAAAGCATTAGTGAAGGATGCTAAAGGTGTCAAGACGAAGGCATTAGTGAAGGGTGCCAAGCGTTGTGTCAAAGGCATTAGTGAAGGATGCCAAAGAGTCAATCAAGTAGCATTTGGGAAGAATGCCTAGGTCGTATAATCGATGAGGTGCATCGTTATATATATATGTATTAGTTTATCTTCAAGGATGGTGATATCCTTGATGGTGTTGTAACAAGGAGAAGATCTCCTTGAGATTAGGTGTTGTGTCGTGAAGGGTAGTAGTTCCTCCATAGTAATGGAACTAGGTGCTTAGCCTAGTACCTAATAAAGGGTAGGCGACGTTGTGAAGGATTAGTTCTCCTAAGGTGTGAAAGAACTCGGTGGTTAGCCTAGCACCGTATAAAGGGTAGGCGACGTTGTGTTAGGTGTAGTTTGCCTTGGTGTGAAAGAACTCGGTATTTAGCTTTGTACCGAAAAAAGGTTAAGCGACGTTGTGAAGGCTTCTCCGCCACAAGGAGTTGGTGTAGTGCTTATGAACTCTCGAGTAGGTGACTCGGGGAGTGGAGTAGGGCATGGAAGGTGTCCTTGTAGCCGAACCACTATAAATAACTTGTGTTGTGGTGATGTGCTTCTTACTCTTTATATTTCATTACACGTTTATATATCCATCTATCGACGTCCAACATAAACAATCAAATAGATTGACATAAGTCGATCTAAATATTTAAAAAGAAGTTTTAAATTGGTAAAACTATTCAACTCCCCCTTCTAGTTTTCCACAGAGGAGTTTTATCCTCGCTTTCTTACTTTGTTATCCAGCCGGCGCTGGTTGTTGACTAATGTCATGAGCCTTGATGTGTTCAAGTGTTTGAATTCTCTGGAGTATTCTACAGCACTGGCCGAAGTTATCAGCCGTGCCATTGATAAAGGCATGAAAGTTGGTCTGGCGGCATGTATTATTCATGGTAGGGAGAAAAAAGAGCTTCTGGATCTTGATGCGTATGATCCTTGTGCGGAAGCTTATTATCTTTCCGCCGTGCAGGCCCTTGTCGATGTAGAGTTTTCCTTGCTTTCCACCCTTAAGTCTAATAAGGATGCTGGACTTGCGAATATTATGGATTTTCTTCGGGTTGAGGGCCGCATGCGAATGCTCCTATGATTGCCGAGTTACAGCCTGACCTTGAACAACTTGTGGTTCATGTTTATGATAGGGAGACTAGCGCCATTATTGGCACTGGTTCATTGTCTCGTTCTCTGGGAGTAGTTCAGAGAAGGGTTGACCAAGTTAGGAAGCGTCTCGCCGCTCATCAGCCTACTCTTGCCGATGTTTACAATTCTTTAGTTGATCCTTTGTCTGTCCGTAATGTTATATGTGCGGAAGGACCTTCAACTAGTGAGTCAGTTTTGGTTTCTACTATTTCTTTGCCGATGGTGCTTGTTCCTTCTAGTGTCTCCGCTGTTCCTGCTAGGCCCCTTTCCACCGATGATTATGATATTGGAGGAACTAGCGTTCTGATTAATGTTGCAGATGATCCGCACCATGAAGTGGGTGAGGTCCCTTCCGCTCTGTCTGGACCTGAAGCAAGCGCAACTGTGTTGGAGCGAAATTAGTTTACTTTGTTTTTTTTTGGATGTTTGTAATTCCTTGAACAATATTTAGTCTTCTATGTCTTGTAATGTTTATGATGGTTGCGTGCAACCTTTCTTTTTATCTTTGCTTCTGCACGTTATTTTTGACTTATGCCGTGCTACTATCTTTTCGTCATACGGATATGCACGTTTGTAATAGTCTTTGTGCACATTATTTTTAATTTGTGCGGCGCTATTATTCTAACGTTATACGGATATGCACGTTTGTAATAGTCTTTGTGCACATTATTTTTAATTTGTGCGGCGCTATTATTCTAACGTTATACGGATATGCACGTTTGTAATAGTATTTGTGCACATTATTTTTAATTTGTGCGGCACTATTATTCTAACGTTATACGGATATGCACGTTTGTAATAGTATTTGTTGAATAATTTTGGATTAATCTCCCAGTACTGGGCTTGTGATAACGCTCAAATTGTGCATGTTTTTAGTAGCGTTATCGTGCTTTTATGTGTGTTATTTGGTTATAATCATATGCTTTTGATGTTAATCATTACAAAGTCGTTTGCTAGTTCATTTGTAGCCAAAATGCAGGAAAGTGGAGAAAAGAAGGAAAAGAAGTAAAACACGAAGATTTCTCCAAATACGAAGAATTCCGACAAAAGCAAGACTTGTGGAGTATATTCGAGAAGATAAAGTCATCAAGTTAGTGGTCCAAAGACTAAAGAATAAAGGTCAAGAAGGAAAACGAGAAAGAAATGAAGAAAAGAAGCTTAAGCGAAGAAATATTGGAAGCCTCGTTGTTCCCGACACACCTTCACCATTTGGCCATAACTTTTGCATACGGACTCCGTTTGACCTCCGTTCGCGACCACGGAAAGCTAAGAGAAAGATCTACAACTGCAGTTTATGACTTTTTGTGATTTTGCTCCAACCGATCGGTCGAGCCCGTAACCGATTCGGTTGGAGAGTATCAAGACCAACCGATTCGGTTGGAGCCCAACGGATCGGTTGGAGGTCTGTTCGACCATTTACGCACTACTAAGATCCCAAACGTGTTCCAAATGATTCTAGTCCCTTCCTACATGGTTTCTAGTCCCTTCCAAGCTCCTTGGCCTCCAAGAAATGCATTGAATACCTAAGCCTTGGTAGTAGTATAAATAGAACTCATTTGGCACCTCATTTCATCATCCCTTCTCCATCTTTCTCATCCCTTTCATCCACCACTCCATCTCTAGGTGTGAAATTCAAGCCTCCACCCTTAAGGACGAATTTCCACCTAGAGAGAACTAACCGATCTCAATATCTTCACCCCAAAGGTGTGAAACTCAAGCCTCCACCCTTAGGACGAGTTTCCACCAACTATCCTATCCAACTTGTGTGAAATTCAAGCCTCCACCCTTAAGGACGAATTTCCACCAATTACACCAACTTATCTTCCCAAAGACCACAAACCTCTGCCAAATTAGTGTAGTGTGCTCAAGGTTGTTGAAGGCGTTTGGACATCATTTTCGGCTTGGTAGAACTATTGTAGTCGATTGGAGGCTTGAAGGAGTGCTATAATCCTTCATCTTTGCCTATTGTAATTCATACTTTGGGTAAACCTTGTTACTTTTCTATTTAAAGATGTTTGTTATTGATATGATTATTGAGATTTTGTGTTTGATTGGAATTATGATGAATGTCTTGATACTTGCTTGATCTTATATTGCTTTTCTTGTTGGTTTGATCCGTGACAATCATAACCATCAACTTGTTACTTGTTCTTATAATGCTTTCTTGTTGGTTTGATCCGTGACAATCATAACCATCAACTTGTTACTTTACTTGCTTAAACAAACAAACGACACTTGTAGTGCAACCAAGTCTCTTGGGACGACCTTGATTTACCATATACTATACTACAACTTGACTAGGGTATACTTGCCGAATGTGTTCCTAGTTAACCGGTAATTCTTGTTACAAATTTAAAACCACGATGAAGCACATCAAGTTTTGGCGCTTGCTGCGGATTTGTTTTGCACTTGTTTGTTCGTTTGATTGTTCTCTTGATTGATTGATTGCTTGTTTGTTAGTTTGTTCGAATGCTAAATTGCTCTTGCTCATGAATATGATTGTTTCTTTGCTCTTGTTTGATTGCTCTTGATGTTTGCTCATGAAGATTGCTTGAATGCTTGTCTTTTTCCAAAATCTCTCATTTTTCAAAATTGCTCAAATGATCTTTGCATCAAAATCAAGTTTTTGATGTTGGGATTTCGTTTCATGTGTTCTAAAATGCTCATTTCAATGATTGCTTTCTAAGTGTGCTCGAAAATGTTTGCGAAAAAACCACCAAACCACCGGATCACTCTAACCGAATCGGTTGGCACTCCAACCGGATCGGTTGAAACCTCGTGTAATAAAACCACTACAACCGATCGGTCACTACCCGTAACGGATCGGTTGTGTGTTCTAAAAAAAAAAAAAAAAAAAAAAATCCATGTTTTTTACTTGTTTCTTGTGTTCTATGTTTTATATGTTATATGATCTCTTGCATGTCTCTATGTTATTTGTTTTGTTATTTTTATTAGTTTCATTATTAATTTTGAATAAGGCTATCTTATTTAGATTCTCTTGTTTGATTTGTGTTACGTAACTAATTGTGTGTGCTTGCGTCTATGTGATTGTCGTTTTTCATTTCGTGCTTATTTCTGTTTTAAGTGTCGTTTTATGTTCTTGATGTTTTTGTAGTTAATATGTGTGTTTATGTGTTTTGTTTACTTGTGTTTAGTTTTATGTTCGTAACTTTCTGTGTTCTTATTTTATTTTGTCAATAAAAGTTTTGAAATAAAACTTGTTTCTATAAAATCCAAAAAAAAGGATCAAAAATAAAAAATAAAAAATTAGAAAAACTCCTCCGACCGATCGGTCATAACCCGTAACCGTTCGGTTGGAAGGATTAGTCCTGATTTGGTTCATTCCAACCGATCGGTCACTCCCGTAACGGATCGGTTGGACTAATCTGCTAAAAAAATAATAATAAAATAAAATAAAATCGGTTTTCAATTTTTTGTTTTTGTGTGTTTGTGTTTAGATTAAATAAGTTTAAATGTCTTTTCGTTTTTGCAAGAGTATCATTTCTTTTATTTGGTTTTTCCATTTTAAGTTTTGTTAATTTGGTACATTGTGAATAAATAAGTACATGTTTTTTATAAATAAAATTGTTTTGAACTTTGTGGGTATGTTCACTGGAAACCCTCACGAGACTATAACTCGTCCACTCGGGCCACCGAGGGGTTTAAAGGCTTGTTGCATACGCTAAATGCAACCGTGATGCCTACGAAAGTGAGTTTTAAAATTTTACGCGTTTTTGTAGTTTAGTTTATTTTTGTAGATTGAATAAACTCTTGGAGGAAGGATTGGTTGGATCATGAACCGTATACTCTTGATTGGACATGTTGGATGAGAAATCGATTGATCTCACACGCTTATGCTAGCATTTGCTTAGTATCTTATCATATGGAGTTCGATCGTGATTTCTTCGGCCCGTGAGGTTCCGTTTCACTTAGACTTATTATTTAAAATTTTCCCTATTTTACATGCTTTAGTTTTAGCAATTGCTTTATTTTGTTTCTTTGTTATTTTTTCTTTGTTTGTTTTTGTTTGGTAAATTATTTTAATAAATTGACTTCTTTTAATACCTCGAAAGTAAGGCTCACCCATTGTAAACAAATTGTGTGAGAGGTATAAGGCGGGTCTCCTGATTCCCTAAAGAAGTTTGGTTTTAATATGCTTGTGACACCTTCTCACGCTTCTTTGTGCGTTTCAATGGAGCTACCGAGAACTCGTGGGACAAGAATAAGTCATGTTTGGTTTTAAAAAAAAAAAAAAAAAAAAAAAAAATTAAAAATAAAAAAAATTAGAAAAAAAAAAAAGAAAAAAAAAGTCGTAACTAGTTTATTTTAAAAATTTTCTCGTAGTAATAGTAGTAATAATAATAGCATTTTTTTTAGTTATTTTTCTTTTGTGTGCTTAACTTAAGTGTGGGGAAATATTATTTTGAAAGCGAAGCTAGTTTTTAATTCAAATTTTTGGGCCAAATTTTAAAATTTTGTGCACTTGTTTGCCCTCATGATCTAGTTGTTTTTTGCGTATAGGATAATATATTAGAATAAGCGGATCAACCCACTAGTGAAATCGATAATTTTAAAAACTTGAGATGTGTCCGATTAATATTGCAATCCATTACGGGATCGATGACATTTGCTAGCAGGTTTATAGCCCTTTCCACTAAATTGTGAGGATTTGAGCCTATTTCTTTTTAGCATACATCTTTTATGCTTAAATCTTTTGCTATGAGTGGTAGGTGATTTTATTTATTCTAGAACTTGTACTTGCAAATCACTACGAGACATGATAAGATCACATTCGTGTGATATAAGTGTTTATGCGTGATAAAGAGGCACCATAGGAATAAAACCCAAATGGCCTTCCGTTTACATCTAATGATATATTAGCTAACCACATCGGTTAGTTAACCACCCTTATATGGACCCATTTGTTAGCGCTCATCTTTAGCGCTAGATACCCTAATCGCCCTCCGAGCCATCCCATTCTTTTGTTACATCCAGAAAAATACAAAATATTTTACACTTTAAACCTTAGCCTACCCTTGTCAATGTCTAAATGGTTGGTTGCTAGTTGCTTGGTATGATTGGATTATTTTGATGATTATTAGTTAGCCACACTTTGCCATTCGTGTGTGCCATTCCGACAAAGGCGAAGAGTGCACCTTCTTATTTGTATTTTTGTGGTGTATGCTTATACGAAGTGTGGGGGAGATGTGATGTATGAAGAAGTGTTGAAAAAAAAAATGATGAAAAAAAAAATAAAAAAAAGGAAAAAAAAAAATAAGTCATCGAAAAAAAGAAAAAATATATATATATGTGATGACAAGGATGAAGTATGTTTGAGATATAAATTAGCCAATGTGCTAAGACGAGATATATATGTATTTGGTGATCGATATGTGAAAAAGAGAAGTTAGTAACTATAATCATTTTCAGGTTTGCGGATTGTTTGGTGACTAGCAACATGGGTATTAGACTTGACTATATTTTTCTTTTAACACCAATTTCATAATATATTCTCATGCCTTATCCATACCCTTTATTCACCCTAAGCCTGTCATTATATCCCGAATAAAAGCCCTCTTTAGATGTTTATACTTGGTGCTTCGCCACGTCGGTGGAGTTTTGTTTCTTGTACAAGCTTATGGTAATATTTAGATCATGGTGAGCAATATGAGTGTACTATTCCTTAATACTATCCATCACTAAATAAATTGAGTGTTGAGTGAATTATACTTCATTCCATTTTAGTGAGGTGCTTAGCCATGTTATCAAGCAAGAGAATCCATGAGGTATTGTCAAACATCTCGATTTTCACCTCTAAAAGCTTAAAGCGATGAATCTTATCTTGTACTTGTACTTGGTAGATTTGCATCATATTTTTCTAATCATTTCATGCACCATGTGGGATTTATTTTCTTAATTTCTAGATTTGCTTGAGGCAAGCAAAACCTTAAGTGTGGGGAGTTTGCGCTCATTTTCGCTTATTTTGCTTATTTTATATTAAAAAAACAAAAAAAGTGAAAAACAAAAAAACCAAAATATTTTTAATTTTTCTTTCCGTTTTGTCATTTCGGTTTGTAGTTTATTTTTCTTTTCTTAGATTTGCTTGAGGGCAAGCAAAGTTTAAGTGTGGGGGAATTTGATAACGCCAATTGTGCATGTTTTTAGTAGCGTTATCGTGCTTTTATGTGTGTTATTTGGTTATAATCATATGCTTTTGATGCTTAATCGTACAAAAGTGCGTTTGCTAGTTCATTTGTAGCCAAGTACAGGAAAGTGGAGAAAAAGAAGGAAAAAGAAGTAAAACACGAAGATTTCTCCAAATACGAAGAATTCCCGACAAAAGCAAGACTTGTGGAGTATATTCGAGAAGATAAAGTCATCAAGTTAGTGGTCCAAAGACTCAAGAATAAAGGTCAAGAAGGAAAACGAGAAAGAAATGAAGAAAAGAAGCTTAAGCGAAGAAATATTGGAAGCCTCGTTGTTCCCGACACACCTTCACCATTTTGGCCATAACTTTTGCATACGGACTCCGTTTGACCTCCGTTCGTGACCACGAAAAGCTAAGAGAAAGATCTACAACTTTGCGGTTTATGACTTTTTGTGATTTTGCTTCAACCGATCGGTCGAGCCCGTAACCGATTCGGTTGGAGAGTATCAGAAGACCAACCGATTCGGTTGGAGCCCAACGGATCCGGTTGGAGGTCTGTTCAGCCATTTCGCACTACTAAGATCCCAAGCGTGTTCCAAATGATTCTAGTCCTTCCTACATGGTTTCTAGTCCTTCCAAGCTCCTTGGCCTCCAAGAAATGCATTGAATACCCTAAGCCTTGGTAGTAGTATAAATAGAACCCATTTGGCACCTCATTTCATCATCCTTCTCCATCTTTCTCATCCCTTTCATCCACCACTCCATCTCTAGGTGTGAAATTCAAGCCTCCACCCTTAAGGACGAATTTCCACCTAGAGAGACACTAACCTCTCAATATCTTCACCCCAAAGGTGTGAAACTCAAGCCTCCACCCTTAGGACGAGTTTCCACCAACTATCCTATCCCAACTTGTGTGAAATTCAAGCCTCCGCCCTTAAGGACAATTTCCACCAATTACACCAACTTATCTTCCCAAAGACCACAAACCTCTGCCAAATTAGTGTAGTGTGCTCAAAGGTTGTTGAAGGCGGTTGGACATCATTTTCGGCTTGGTAGAACTATTGTAGTCGATTGGAGGCTTGAAGGAGTGCTATAATCCTTCATCTTTGCCTATTGTAATTCATACTTTGGGTAAACCTTGTTACTTTTCTATTTAAAGATGTTTGTTATTGATATGATTATTGAGATTTTGTGTTTGATTGGAATTATGATGAATGTCTTGATACTTGCTTGATCTTATATTGCTTTTCTTGTTGGTTTGATCCGTGACAATCATAACCATCAACTTGTTACTTGTTCTTATAATGCTTTTCTTGTTGGTTTGATCGTGACAATCATAACCATCAACTTGTTACTTGTTACTTGCTTAAACAAACAAACGACACTTGTAGTGCAACCAAGTCTCTTGGGACGACCTTGATTTACCATATACTATACTACAACTTGACTAGGGTATACTTGCCCGAATGTGTTCCTAGTTAACCGGTAATTCTTGTTACAAATTTAAAACCACGATGAAGCACATCACCTTTTATGTACTTTAGTGATTTATGTTGTTCACCTCTTTGTTATTCGTGATAACTTGCTTTTGTTATTCGGAAATAACATTCTTTGGGTCGTGCCCAGTCATGTGCTTGCGCGTCTTATGCACTTAGTCAAATTAAATTTTATTGAAAAAATAAAACAATGAAGGTAGCTAATCTTCACTTTTTTTTATTGATTTGACATATTTCAAAATACATTACAAAAATTGATAAATTCAAATACATTATACATTTTTTCTATCATCGATTGCTCTTACCCTTTTTATCCGAGTCTTATGGCCGCTAGAGCCGCGTCTCTTCCGGAACTTTTTTGATGACGGACATCATTTTTCTTTGAAGTTATGCTTTAAAAATTTCCTGCAGCTATCTTTGTTCTTGCGGAAGTCTGCTTTAGTAGTCACCCGTGATGGGTTGTCTTATTTATAATAGCTGTAATTTTCTTTCATGAAGGATTATCCTGGCTGAATGTGCTTTTCCTGACGTTGTTATTTTCCGCTGGCTTTCCCGATGCGGGTATTGTGCTTACGGATATTGCTTCTCCCCTGATGGGCTAAAATCCTCTTCTTGTCTACTATCCTTTTCTTGGAGAATTTCCCGGTGGGTTACTTCCTTGCGGAGCTGTCGTGTTCTCCTGACGGGATTCCCTGAGGAATTACCGGGCTTGTTATTTTTCATTGAAGGGCTAGAATGCTCGCCTCGCACGCTATTCTTTTCAGCGGCGAGCTTACCGTGTTGTAGGGCATACAACAGGCATGCTAGGCCTTTCAAGGAGCTTTTCGGATAAATCCACCCCTTTGTGTGACGTCATGGCTTGGTGGGGTAGCTTTTCCATCCGCCTAGTTTTTTATTTTATCCCGGCATCCGCAAGTTGGTCATCTTTACCTTAAACCCAGTCTATCTAACCCGATTTGATTGGATTGGTAGACGTACACTTGCTTGGGGGCCGGGCTGCAACAACAGAAGAATGAAGGCGTAATTTTCATCCTTTGTTGGTTGTCGTTGTAAGGGAACCTTCTTGTTGGTTATGGATCATCTAATGCAATTCATTATCCCTAAATTTATTTTCTATTCTTACCTGAGGACCCATCCTTTTCCACGCTCTATCACTCCCTTCGCTACCATCCCACTTCCATCGTGTCTCCTTGCCCTGGTAGCCACCGAAGTTGACCAGAGAGTACATGCGCCATCATATTTCCCAACGGCTATTGGGAGTCTAACCGACAATATGACTCCTGTCGTGGAGTTCACCATGTTGCTCGGCAAGGTACTAGGAGATGTCATAGAAGGGGGTTTGATTGAAGGGGTGTTATGAGATATTGTGGTAGTGGGTTATTAGTTGTCATTTTTGAACGACTAATTGTTATTACTAGTCATTTAAGAACAGGTTTTGGTTACCGCAACGTCTGCTTGGCTTTTGTGTTTTTGCTTCGTTTTTTCGTTTGGGGGGTAAAGGTTTAGGCTATGTATGAGTTTTTTTGGAAACAACCATATGTAAGTAAGGTGTTGCTATTGAAGGCTGGTTGTGTTCCTTCTACACTATGTGCCATCGCATTCTTCTTCTAAATAACATCTTCAGCTTTCTTCAAGGTGACTTTTAGGAGTTTTTTTGGGATTTTTGTTGTTAAGATGTTTGGTGCTAGAGGATGAAGCTTTCTCTTTTGCTTTTCCTGCCTTTCCCCCTTTTTTACTTCACGTATTTATAGCAAAAATTTTACTGTTCTTGCACGCGCTAGCATTTACTTTTTCCTACTATTTGATAGGTTGGCACGTGCCTAGACTCGTAGCCTGGGCGTCTGTTTTTCCTGCTAGATTTGACATAAGATTTCTTTGGAAGGAACGTAAATCTGTACTTGCAGATTTTCTTTCATGTTTGAACATTTGGATAAGGTTTATCCTTTTGTATCCGCCCTTGCCTGGTTGTTATCGGGAGCTTTCTTTTCCCAAAGCTGCGTCCTTCCCTTGACTTTTGTTATTTTCCACGTTGTGGTATTTATGTTTTGTTTCTGCCGCGACTCTTTGCTTGCTTCTTTCAGAGCGTTGTGCTTCCCGGAACTGGTTTTTGTTGAGCCGCAGGATTTTGTATCCTTGATTCTCTTGGAATAATCTCCGCAGGGTCTTTCATGGATGCTGTTAGTCCTATGTACAACCGAGGTGTTTTCCAATGTTCTTCTTTGTCTTTCATGTTGGCTACTTTTCACATGACTTTCCGTGATCTAATTATTCTAAAGTGGTAGGGCGCTTCTCCAACGCTTGTACTAGTTTCCTAAATCTTCTTGATGACTGATTCCTCTTACTATATTTAATTGTTTGCCTCCTTACTTTGTGCTTTGACTTGGGCTTTTTGATTTTTTACTTTGTTGAAGTTTTATAGATCAAGACTTTTATTCCTTCCTGTGGGGATGTCCACATCCTTATTGATTTTATAGGCGTCCGTACTACGTTTCTCTATTTGGAGTTACATTTTCATCATTGTTCGATTGTGTATGTGATTCCGCTACCCATTGCGTTGAGTGTTTTCATCTTCTATTTTATTACGAGTAATTTTGAGTTTTTTTTTTTTTTTTTTTTTTTGGTTTAACATTTGGCTTTTCCCCGCTGTTCTTCTTCCTCTACCATTGCTCCTTTCTTACTTTCTTCTCTTTGATTTTTTAAATGGAGACATTCTTCCGTGGTATGTCTTGCTTTTCCATGAAATTAACAAATTTACCGTCATTCTTTTTTTCGATTGTGGTGGCTGGGGATGAATTTGGATATCTTGCTTTCATTTGTGTCGGCATTTCTCTGAAAGGTTTTAGAGGAATGTGGAGGCTATGTTTCTTTTCTCTTATTCTTGGTTTGTTTCTAAATTCTCTTTTGAAGCTTTGCCGGTACTTGATTGCAGCTTGCTTCCTCGGCATTTGTACCCATGGCTTTCTTCTTTCTCGACTTCCTGCGGCTGTTTCCCCCCTAGGAAGGAGGTGGTTATATTCATTACTTCATTCATTAACTTTGGGATTCTGTCATGTAGCCGCTTAATCAGTCCGGATTAGTAATTACGTGCATGAATCATGAGATTGTCATAATTTCCGTAGCTCTTTTTATGTCCCTGGTTTCTTCTTTAAATCTTCTTACAAAGTCTCCCGTTAGTTCTCCTTCCCTTTGCTTGATGTGGTGAAGTTCCACGGGATCCTTGATACACTTCTTTTGTTGGAGAAAATTGGCCGGGAAAGCCTCTTTCAGTTTATCATAATCGTCTATTGATTCTGGCGGGAGGTCGTCAAACCAGACCCTAGCGGATCCGGTTAATATGGAGTTAAACATGTGGCACCAGGTTGGCATGGCCCATCATTCTACCTTTTCGGCTGCCTGCAAGATTTTGAGATGATCTTCTAGGTCTTCACTCCCGTCATACGTTTTCACGTTAGTTGGCATACGTGTTTTTGTTGGCATCTTGAAGTAGCAGGTACGTGGAGTGAACGGATCAGTCTCCTTCCAGACCCAAGGTCTAGCCAAGTCGTCATTGTCGCTATTACTTGGTTTCCGCTTTTTGACTTCGGACCTTCGATATCTACTTCCATTTGACCCATCTCCTGAGCATTCGCCTACTTTCCGCGACCGCGCCTTTTCGGCTCCATGCCCTCTGAAGTTTGGCCTTACTAGTTGTGAGTAAGAGTCTCGGTAGCTACTCTATTCTTTTCTCTTAGCGACATGGCGAACTGGTCTTCTAGGATCTTTGGAATACATGGAGACGCTTCCTTCCTCGTCTCCCAGCCTGTGGAACACACTTTTGCGCAACCTTTTGAACACCGTCTCCCGTTCACCTTCTTTCCTTTTTAGTGACCTAGACCGAGTATATCTCCGGTCGCTGCTGTCCTGCGTGTTCCGACGCTTCGTGGACTCGAGTTGCTTCCTCAAGTCTCTTCTTCCTTTTGGCATTTCTGACTCGTGATGATGCGAGGCATTATGGAGATCCACCCGAGTTGTCAATGCTTTCACCGTATTGGCTCTTTCTTCCCGTTTCCGAACTTTCTCTTTCACAATAGGTACTGGGTCCCACGGATGGCGCCAACTTGTTAGTACAAAATGTGTGATGGGTTGTAATAGGTGTTAGTGTCGCTTGTTGGACTGGGCTAACAAGCTATAGGTGGGCTGATCTTGTACTAATCCAAGCAGATTGATTAGATCCCTACACAAGAAAGAGTAAACCGTTAGCCTTACCGTGGGGACGGACCCCACGATTAGACTCCGCCGTGAGAGTAAGTACACATTCTTGTCAGAGAAATAAGAGTATGTGTGTGTTATTATGAGAGAGAAAGTTGTACCTTGTATGAGGATTAGAGCCCCTTTTATCAGTGTTGTAAATATCGGTCTTGGCGGCCGATATATCACTGATATATCGCTTATCGGTGGTCAACCGATACGATTTTTCACTAATCGGCCAAAAAAATCGGTTTGTTCAATATCGATCAAGATCGGTCAAAATCGGTCATAATCGGTCCAAATCAGGTCCAAATCGGTCAAAATCGGCTGTTAAATCGATCTATAAAATGAAAAACAAGTACGGTTTCATACCTTCTTTCACTCGGATAAAAGAAAACCAACAATCACAAATGAATTAACCTACCTTGGAAGAACAATCACAAATAGATAGTTGTTTGATTTCGTAGCAAAAAGAATCCAAGAAATAGAGTGTGTTGTGATTCGTGTTGGTGTAGTTACTAAGAGGGTGTTTGATAATCGTATAGATATAAGAAAACAAAGGGACGATTTGAGCTTTTGATTTGGTAATGGATGCAAGAAAACATTTGTCTGCGTTTATGTTTGTGTGTGATGAGGTGATTAGGGTTACATAGGCAAAGTAGTGGTCTTATATAGTCCTAGGCTTATTAGGTTTAGTGTTGGGCCTTGGTTAGTTTTTCATATTGGACTTGTACTCACAAGAATTGGACTGGGCTTGATGTTTAACTGGTTGGCTTAAATCTAAAAGGAAGAATTGGACTGCAGATTTGTTGGATCAGTCCCAGATAGATCTTAAGAGCCTTAATGAACGTATAGTAAACCTGTGTAATCACAAGCGAACTATGGAGAACCTCTATTAAACTTATGCTTACGCGGAATATAAACACAAGTGTTAAGAAGACAATAAACACAAATTACTTGATCCTCTATGGATCTATATTGATTCACTAATAATGTTATTCAAAAGTGTACATAAACCCTAGCCTCAAGTTTCTTTTATACTAGAAGAAACCCTAATTCTGCAGCTTACAAAATACGTAAAAGATATGCATTATCTCTTCCTAAAATAACTCATGCATATCCTAACTAATTACTAATAATCGGATACTACTATCCATGAAACAAAACTAACTATCGGTGATAGCGTACTAACAATGCAGATATCGCATAATCAGCAGGAACATAAAGACTATCAGCAGGAACCTTTATCAGCAGGAACCCACTGTTACAATAATTCCTAACAAGATTTAATAAAAAATATAAAATACATATAATTTCTTTATAATTTATGCTCTTCGATATATCAATGATATATCACCGCCAAGACCGATATGACGCTTGGCGGTGGTCGACCGCCGAGGTACCGCCGAGCGATATTTACAACCATGCTTTTTATAGGCGAGGTTTACCGCTAGAGTTTCCTGGTTACTCGCATATAGTAGTTAGTTGCCGGAGCTGAACCCTTGTAGGACAAGGTTCAGTGTTAATCGCGGATGCGGACACATGATATCTTTCGCAGCCAGAGGTTCGGTCCGCTAAGTATTTTGCGTGCGTCTTTTAATCTGGACTATAGCCAATTTCGTTACTGAGCTTACTGTTGATCCAGTGTTCGTAGTAGTTCTCGTTATTGGGCTTGGGCCCATTATGTGTATAGCAAGGATTATGCCCAGTAAACCTGTTATACATGCTATACGTCATCAACATAAGAATATCCCTACTACCAACCAACTCATGTCTCATTGCGGTGTTAATATTGTTTTAAATATATCGACATATGATTCCTTTAGTAACAAAAGTTGCACTTAAATCTAATCATGTAAACCAAGTACTAGCGTCATCTTAGTGTTCTTTTCTAATAAAATATATCTGTTAAGAAACTTTATTCATCAATATTGTAGCATACTAGAAAAAGGATGTCGATATTTTGGCAGGTTTCCCTGATTGATTTCAAAGAGATATGAGAACAAGATTTGAACTCAGACATTTCACTACAAGAATATTGTGTCAATAAAAGTATAAAAAAGTGTCATTAAATTTTTTATGTGCTTTTCTTACACTTTAAAAGTAAAGTGTAGGTAAAAGTCCAGTAGATAAAAATCTATTTTGTGTCATTAAATATCAAAATTTTAAGCTTTTACCTACATTTATTAAAAAAATCATTAAAAGTTAGATTTATATTGTGACACTTTTTTGTGTCACTATAAGTCTATTATCTTATAGTGTTTATATTAAATTTGGTACGATCGTGACGGAACCTGACTTTCATCACATCGCCTTTCTTTCTCTAACGACTCGAAGCGACCAAGTTGTCACGATCGTGACCAAGGTGTTTTTTTTTTTTTTTTTTTTTTTAACAAATTTAAACTTTATTAAAATAAAACATTACGATTAATTAAAACTTAAACTAATAAAACGTAAACATTACAATATTAATTAAAAACTTAAACTAATAAAACGTAAACATTACAATATTAATTAAAAACTTAAACTAATAAAACGTAAACATTACAATACTTATCAAAAACTTAAAACTAATAATCTAAATTGTAGCGTGCCTTGAATGCCTTAATTTTCAAAAGTTCTTGTAGTTGTCGTGGGGGCAAATTTTGGTTGATTTCTGAATTGTAGAAAATCAAGTCTTGCTCCCGTTTTGATTGGGCCATTAATTCCATTTGCTGTTGTTGGAGCTCAATTTTCTCTCTTTTCATCTCCAGCTCTTTTTCCTTTAACTTCAAGTATGACTCTTCCATGTCCATATTCTTCCCAGGTTTTGACGGCTTGAACTTGAAAAAGCTCTTGGCTAACGAACTAATAAATGATGATGGTGGATCACGAGACGAGGAGGGTGATTTCTTCCTGGCTGCGTCACGACCTTGTGTTCGTGATTCTCTAGTCTCTTCCTGATAAGTGTGTAAATACTCATCATTTTGGTAAAATCGAGCGCAAAGCGGTTAAAACGCTCGAAATGCATCAAAATCTTGAAAATATTCCAAAATTGCATTTATATGTTTCGGATGCAAAATGTTTAAAATCGGATGAAAAATGAGCTAAGTTTGCATAATTGGCGGTTTAGTCCCCAAGTTTCAAAAATTGTCGAAAATAGTCCCCGAGCACATAATTTCAAAGAAAAATCACCAAGGTCCTTTTAAAATCATAACTTGTTAAAATTAGTCCTTTGGTGAAAAATATCAAAAGTTTTGAGAAATTACAAGTTTGGTCCTCGAGTTTCAAAATTGGCAAAATGGCCTTTGGAAAATTGAAAATGTCAAGTTTGGTCCTTGTACTATTGAAACTTGTCACTTTTTGTCCCTTGGAACAACTTTGTGAAAATGGCAGCCTAGGTCCTTGTATTTTCAGAATTTGCAACAAAGGTCCTTGTTATTATTAAGCCTAAACCCATTGGACCCTTGTCATAAACCCTTGACCCCGCCATTTAGCCCATTTGGACCCCTGTCATGTCTTGTGACCTTACCTGTTTTTGACCCGTCCTTTTAATATAATAAAATCGAACTATGCAAACGCCCATTTCTTCTTCCTTTTTCCCTCCCTTTTCTGCAAAACCAACACAACACCACCTCTAGTTCCACACCTTGTCCCCCTACTCCACACTTTGTCTCCCCCTCCTCACCTAACAGCCAAATGCATTAAATGCACCCTTTTCCCTGTCTAAGTTATCAAAACCAATTTTGGCGCCAATTTTCAATCCAATGGCCAAGATCAATTCTACCAATCCAAGGGCCAAGATTACTGCTGGGATATGTTCAGAGAAGAGAGAGAGGATGTTTGGAGTATAAAAAGAAGCAAAGAGAAGGAAGAAAAAAGAGTACTTAGTTTAAATTCAAAAATGTATGTCGTATTTTTAATCCTTAGTCTTAACTAGATTTTCAGTTGTATTTTCAAGCTTCTTTGTATCAAACTCAAGTATTTCGATGTATTGCAACTTATTTCAAGAATCAATTCAAGTTTATTTTAGGAATTCATGTTTCATGGTTACTATGGCAAAAGTCAGTTTTGGATTCTTATATCCAAGTTTCTAGAAGCTCAATATTAAGCTCAAACAAGCTTATCTAAGCTTGTTATAGCTTTTTATAAGCTCATGATTAAGTTTCAAACAAGTTTGGTTCTTGGTCAAAGAAAGTCAACTGAGGAAGCAAATGGGTTTGAAATTGGATATGGGTTGATGCAGCATGGAAATGGGTTGATTTAGAATTCATTGGGTTGATAGAAATAGGATAGAGGTTACGGTTCTCATGTTCTTTGGCATGCCATAGTGGCTAAGGACCATTAGTAAGTTAATATTTCAAGTTTTAATGCATAACTTGTTTTGTAGTTATAAATAATTAAAACACATTTAAGTAGTTATATTTAGGATAAGTAAACTCATTTGGATCAGAATCATTAGCTATTTTAGCAGTTGTCTTTATTTTAATTGCAAATCTGTGTTTACAAGGGTGTTTGGATTTATTGCTTTATCTGTGTTCAAGGCTTGTGCAGTGGTTAAAACTTGTAGTCCTAGGCTTGCTCATCTTTATTTGACTCATTGTAGTCATAATTTTGAGCATGCACAAACTCTAAGTCAAATCCACCATTTATCTGTTTTATTACTCAGCTGTTGTGATTTTTAGAAATCAAAATACTTGTTTTGTGTTTATAGTTCATAGAGAAAGTTTGCAGTAGTATCATTTTATCATTATAAATCAACATCTGTCCTCAAATTGGATTCAAAGTTCATAAAAGTCAAACACATCAAAACTGTTCAAAAGTCAAAAGTGAAAAAGTCAATTTGAGCCAATATGGGATGATTTTTCTTTGTTTCATTTCTGGACCAAATTCAGTGAAACTTGTTGTTTTAAAAACTTCAGCTGGTCTCATTTCTTATCACCATTTTTGTGAAATTTTACAAATTTTTAAAAGCTCAAATGGGCTTGTCTTTTGGGTCTTAGTTGCCTGTACAAGCCCGAGTCGATTCTGTGACTACTGCAGTTTTGTCTTGAGGTTGTAACAAGCTCATCGAGCTTCCCAAGGTCTAATATTTAGTTTGTAAGGTCCCAGCCAGGTCTAGTTTAGGTCTCCACATTTGGTATTTGATTACTAGCTTATTTGAGTGCTTATTCTTAGGCTACAAGTAGTACTTGGAAACTGTTTTTATCACTTGAAATCAAAATCATCAAATCTGTGCTAGTTACAATTCTGAGGTTAAAGCTAGTTGAAAATTGTAGCATTTGGTTACTTTTAGCAGTTTATAGCTTCTGTATCCGTTTAGTGCTTAATTGTGGCTTGTGGCTTATTTCAAGTGCTTATTCTAAAGCACTTTGCATAGCAGTTTCAAATTCTTGCACACAAGTACATGTTTTTCCATTTTTCCTAGATTCTCAATAATATTTTAGACTTTTCCTGAAATTTTCATATTTTTCCAAGCTTTGTTTGCTATTTTTCGCATTTAAATCAATTTTAGCACTTTTAAATAGCTTTTAATCCAATTAATTGAAAAGTTTCAAAAAATAATTTTTCATTTTATTAAGTTAAGATAAATATAAAAGCCAAAAATATTTTTCCAAATTTTCTTAGTTAAATTTGTATTTTAAGCAATTTAATTAGTTTTAATAGTTTTTAATTCATAGAAAATACAAAAATAATCGAAAAATACAAAAATAGTTTTGAAAATTCTCTTTTGATATTTTAGATTTTTCTAAGTCATAATTTCATTTTTCTAGCTTTATTTCATATTTTCTTGTGTTTTAGGTAATTATTTAATAGTTAAAAGTAGTTTTTAATTAATAATAATTAGATAAATAGTTATAAAAATAGTTTTCTTTTTCTATAAATTTTCTTTTATCATTAGGTTTGTAAAAATATCATTTTCATATTTTTAGGATTAATCTTGCTTGATTTCACGTTTCTTTTATGCGTAACGTAGTTTTAAATTAAGTTTTATAAAACATTAAAATCAAAAACATCATTTTGCAAATAGTGATAGCGTTTATTTAATATTTTTATCTTTTAATTTCCTTTAATTTGCATTTAAGCCTTTGTAATTATAGGCTATTTACGTAGTTATAATAATCACAATCTCTTTTCCGTTCAAATTCCTCGATCACTATCGTTTGGTGATTCTTTGCATAGCTCATTTGGGACATAACGACCGAAACACTATACTCCCGGATCTTCATTGCATTGGTGCTTGAGCTGTTTTAAGTTTCTTCTGATTGGCCATTCACAAGTGGTCACTTGCGTGAGAAAACTTGACGGTTTGCACCGATCAAATTTTGGCGCCATTGGGGTCTGTCTTGATTAGCTTCCGTTTAGCAGTTAGTAGTTTGAATACTCACTCTTTGTTCATACCATCCATCTATCATCTATATATATATCCATATTTTCTTATAAAAATACAAAACCCAAAACACTAAAAGCGTATAAAACACAAAAATATTTTCCTTTTGTTTCTATATATGTATCAAATATAAAAATACAAAAGATTTGTCGTTTTCTTTAATAAATAACAACATAAAAGATTACCACATAAACCAAGGCGGTTGCACTACCTAGCTGGGGTGCGACCATAATAAGTTCCAGAACCAAAGATTTAAAACTTACCTTTGTGTCCTTGTGGTGGTGTACCTTTTCAAAGAAGTCATTCATCTTGTGATTATTGGTTCAAGTTCACTGTTGTTTTGCCTCGATTTTGTTTTAATTGATTTTGTTGTTATATCTACTTATCATAACCAGAAAACCCATAAAGATTCTTCTCACCCCAATTTTTATAAATACCTTCATAATTCCCATTTCTCTCCTTAACTCTGAGTTTCCTTAGAGTTAACTCTAGTGTATCTTTTCGCTCTTCTAGATCTGTGAGCCCATTTCGTGAGCTTGTCAAGATTCCAAGAAGGCGTGTCCGTGACTTTCTGCTCCTTGATCGGATCGAGATCCGGATGCTCACACTACTTCCGTTATCATGGCGGAAGAGCGCCTATGTGTGAGCTTCTCCGGCACCCATCGGCGGGTATGGAGATGCTATCGTTGTACCGACCATTGTGGTGAAAATTTTGAACTCAAGACCGGTTCTTGAATCTTGTAACCTCAAATCAATTCTACGGTTTTGAGCGAGATGATCCTCATGCTCATATTCGATGGTTTAACAAGATTGCATCTACCATCAAATACAAGAATGTCCCTACCGATCTTTGTTAAGCTTCTTCATTCCCATTTTCTCTTGAGGGCAAGCCGGTTGGCTTGAAAAACAACCCCTCGGTCAATTGAGACATGGGAAGATCGGTGAAGAAATTTGTGAATGAATTCTATCCACCTTCCAAAACCACGAGTCTTAAAATGAAATCATCAAGTTCACTCAAAAGTTTGATGAACCTTTCGGTGAATCGTGGGATCGTTTCAAGGAATTGCTTCGCAAATGTCCTCACCACGGTTTCTCGAGTTGATGCAACTCGATACTTTCTATAATGGAGTGAGTCAATATGATCAAGATTCTCTCAATTCCTCCGCGGAGGAAATTTCTTGAGCAAAAGCATCAAAGAGGCTTTAGCGATCATTGGAAACAAGTCTAAAGTTCGCCTTTGCACGAAGCAAGCGGTTGTTTCCCAAGTCGGTGTTGGTCCTTCTTCTTCATCGCTCGTGAGTCAATCTAGCACCGATGCTAAGATTGACAAACTCACGAAGCTATTCAAGCTTTGGTTCTCTCCACCAAAGAAAGTCTCTTTTCACAAACTTCACCTCCTGCTGAAGTTAAGAAAGTGGAAGTCGTGTTACTTGTGGTGGCCCCATGCTTATTACAAGCTGTATGGCCACCGATGGTAACCTTTTGAAGCTAATCTTGTGGCGGGATTTCTAATCAAGGAGGCAACCAATATCGTGCTCCTATAGACCCGAACCACCGTCCTAACCACTACCACTGGACCTCCGGTTTCAACCAAACCGTAATCAAAATCGAATAGACCAAACCAAGGTTTTCAAAACCAAGGTTTTCAAAACCAAGGTAATTTTAGTCAAAACAACGGTTTTCAAAATCGAATCAAAATTTCCAACACCAAGGAAATTTCAATAGAAACCAGTCGGGAAATTTCAACCAAGGGTATTTTCATGGCAATAATCAAGGAAATTTTCGAGAATCAAGGCCTAATCCAAACAATAGAGGCGGAATTTTCTGTGCAAACTCGAGCCATTGTTCCAATGGACCATCATCGATGAGTTGTTGAAACAATTCATGAAATCCCAAGAAGAAATGAATCGGTTGTTGGTTAGCGGATTGCGACATTAAGAAGTCTTTAAATGATCGACCCTCGGGCTCGGTGCTTTACCTAGCAACACGATCGCTAATCAGGGGCGATCAAAGCGATCACAACCGAAGTGGTGCTTCTATGATGGACCGCTATTCCTACTACCTCTTCTTCTTCTCTCCCGAAGGTAGTGGAAAGCGAACACGAGGCGACAAAGGACAAGGAACTTCCTACTAATAACGGAGGTACCAAGACTGTCCGTCCTCGGGTTGTCCCAAAACCCAATACCAAACACGGATTTGTTTTGAACCTCCGGTTGGTAACCCCAAATCCAAAACTTCTATTCCTTACCCTCACGTTTACATGAGCAAAAGCTCCATGAAAAAGCCAGTCATCAAATGGAAAAATTCTTTCAAATTTTCCAAGAACTTCATTTTGACATAAGCTTTGCGGATGCTATTGATCTGCGCTAAACAGTCAAGTCTAAACGACTAAAAACTGCTCAGACACAAATACAATGAAGTCCAGAGAATACAGTGAATTCCCGGGTCGTTAAGTCCCACGGAGGATGAATTGGTGTTTAAACAACTTCAGATGATAGAATGATCACTAAGGATAGTGATCAGTAAGGTTATCGATGGATAATTACCTAAAGAAAAGATTTACAAATTAAAGCGACTTAAATGCAAATTAAAAAGATTAAAAAGTTAAAATCTATTAAATAAACGCTATCACTATTTTTACAGATCGATGAGCGTTTATTTTATAAAACCTAAAACGTGCGTTTAAATAAAAATTACGTAGCGTCTGAGAATAAAGCGTGAGTTCTAAGAAATAAAGATCCTAAAAATATGAAAATACATTTTACAATCCTAATGATAAAAGAAAATTATTAGAAAAATAAAATTATTTTTACAACTATTTATTTAATTATTATTATTTAAAAACTATTTTAAACTATTTAATAATACTCAAAAATGAAAGAAAATATGAAATAAGACTAGAAAAATAAAGTTAAGACTTAGAAAAATCTAAAATATGATAAAACTAATTTTAAAACAGAAAATATATTTTTTAGACTTTTTATGTATTTATTATTAATTTAAAACTATTTAAAACTAATTAAATTATTTAAAAATACAAATTTAACTAAGAAAATATGGAAAATTACTATTTTACTTTTTATATTTATCTAAGCCTAAGAAAATTGAAAATTATTTTTTGAAGCTTTTTCTAATTTTTGTATTAAAAGCTATTTAAAAATGATTAAAACTATTTAAAATCAAGAAAAATACCAAACAAGCTAGGAAAAATCTGAAAATTCAGGAAATGCTTAAAATAAAGTTAAGAAGCTAGGAAAAATAGAAAAACATAGGGTTACTTGGAGGAATATGCAATCTGAAGTGCAAAGTGCTTATGGAATAAGCACTTGGATAAGCTAAAGGACACCAAAAGCTACCCAACTGATAGGGAAGTTCTAATAAGCTAAAATAACCCTAAAGCATCTAAAACAACACCCCATACCCTCTGGATTGCCGACACATGATTTGATGTTTTGAGTTTTGGCTAAAATCGGTGAAGGGTGCCAAGTTTAAGCCAAGAAATAAGCAACCAAATAAGCTAGCAACCTAAAACTAGAACTTGCAACTTATAGTAGACCTGGTTGAGAGCAAGTATACCAAAAACCAGACCATGGGGAGCTCTTTTGAACCCTGTGCAACTTGCACAAATTCTGAGAAAAAAACTCAGTGCAACTGCTTATCAAATAAGCTAGAAAAATAAGCAAACCAGCTATAGAACCTACCAATCAGTGACATAAGCTATAACCTACTAAAATAAGCTAGTTGAAACTGATGAAACCTAATCCTAACAAGCTACAAGCTCAGAACCTAGATCTATACTAACTGCTACTACTTATCAGAACAGTGAACACCCCCTTGATTTGAGCTTATGTACCAGCTTATCAGACAAGCTAGTACCAAAAACAGATAAGTGGCCTTAAAGACCACCTAGCTAGCTACAAATGTGCCAATTTCCAGACTCTAACTCTTTAAAATGACTCCTGAACAACTGCTGCAAGATCTGATGAAATCTGATGCAGTCATGACTTTTGACTTTTGAAATCAGTAGCTATTTTTGACTTTATTGAGATTTGATCCAAAATAATTCACTGAATTTGATGTTTAAGGACTAATAGTGATGACAAAGTGCTAGTTCTACTTGTTTTAAAGCCAATAAGCTACTTTTGTACCTACTGTTTTTAACAGAAATTACAATCAAGAGCATTATGAATTGATTTTGACTATTTGAGTAAAGCTGTTAAAACCAAAACACGAAATGACTCACAATATCTTAAAGAAGCATGAAACAACTACTATCACATGATAAGCTAATCCATAACACAGATTTAGTACTACTTCCAAACACTCCTTAAACTACTGCTAAGGAACTAAAAACAGATTATAGGCTAGATCCAGCTAAACAATCATTAACCATATATCAACCAGTACCAAATATCACTAATGAACATATCAAACAACATATTCAATAATCAAAACAAAATTTAGAACTTACAAAATGCCTAGCCACTATGGCTTGCCAAACTGATAAAACAAAGATCTCTATCCTAACAACCCTTAATCCTACTCCAATACCAGCTCAGAATCAACCCAATCTTAGCCCAATTCCACAGTTAACACCAGCAAACCATCCATTTCTTTTCAAATTAGCACAGTTGACTTGTGTTGACTAGGATAATTTTGAGAATAAGATTTGAGTAAATGAGTTTCTGAATAAGTAATAAACTAAGCTGAGCTTATTAAAGCTTATATAGGAGCTTATAATTGCATAACATTAACTATAAATAACATTCATATGAACTAGATATTTTGAAGCGCAAAATTACATAAGATAACTTCTTACTTGAAATTAAATCTTGAAAAGGTTTATGATACACTGAAATTACATAAGAAAGTACTTGGACACTTAAACATAAACTGGAATTTGAAAATTAAACTAATCTACATTTTCTAAACTAAAGCTACACTACTTGTTTTTTCCTCTGCTTCTTTTTCTGCTTTTATTGACTTCAAACATCCTTTGTCGACCTCTGATGATTTCCCACTTGATTCCAGCTCTCAATTCATCTGAATCGTCCATGTGGATTTTGGCGGGAAAAAGTCTTATGAGCAGGTTTAAGCATTTAATGCTTCTTGGACTTTGTTGGAGGTGGAGGGGGGTTAGTATACAAGTGGTGGTGAGGTGGAAAGGTGGAGGTGAGGTGGTGATAGCAGGTGGAGGTGAATGAGAGGTAACAGGTGTGAGGTGGGAGATGGTGCTACAGTGAGGGGCGCCTGTTTTTATTTTAAAACATGGGTCGGGTCTGGTTTTGGGCTTGGGGTTGGGCCAGTAGTTGGTTTAGGCCTTGGGTTTAAATAATAACAAAGGGGTCCGTTTAATAAGGACAAGGACCATATATGTAATTTTGGATTTTTTAGGGACTGAAATTGTAACTTATCTAAACTTATCATAAGGACAAAATTTGCCAAGTTTCATTTACCAAGGACCATTAATATATTTATTTTCCAATTAAAACGTCCAAGGGCCAAATATGCCAATTTTGAAACTTTAAGGGCCTAACTTGTAATTTTCCAAAATTTACCATAAGGACCATTTTTGTCATTTATTAATAGTACAAGGTTTATTTTTGATCAATTTCATTTTTTAAAACCTTAAGGACTATTTTTGACAATTTTGCAAACTTGAGGGACCAAAGTTGTAATTTTGTGATTTTAAAACTTCAAAGGATTATTTTGAACAACTTGTGAATCCCAAGGACCTAAAATGATATTTTACAAGTTTTGGAATGACCAGGGACTGTTTTTGACAACTTTTCAAACTTGGGGGACTAAAACTGCCAATTATGCAAACTTGATACGTTTTTCACCAGATTTTGATGTTTTTGCATTTAAAACATATAAAACACTTGTTTGTGATATTTTCATCATTTTGAAGCATTCTTGAGTGTTTTCGGATGTTTTGGCATTTTAACGATATAAAATGATGAGTAATTAGACACTCATCAATCCCATTTCTAAGATATTGCTAGTCCCTAGCAATGATTTGAGAAAATTTAATGGATTTTATCTCTTTACCAAAAGCCATTACTTGGAGTAGCCAAATGTTTTAGTTCAAGTAAGAACTTTGGTACAACGATAACGAATGATTTTGAGCAAATCATAAGTCATCAACGGTTTGATTTGTCTTTACGAGCCGTACCCATACGGACTAGCCAACTCTTAGATAAATTATCAAAATTATCTTTGGTGAGTCGATTACCAATTATGGATTTTCCACGCCTTTACCACAAGCCATAAACTTGCGGGCTAGCCAACTTTTCACTAGTTTAAAGATATGGTGAGTTGAACACCATACAATTTTGGGCAAATTGCAAGCCATATAAGCGGTTTGATATATCTTTACCAAGAGCCGTTTGCTCTGGATTAGCCAATCCTTATGTGGGTTAGACATGGCGGATGATTACCATTTGTTGTGTTTAGTACATAGTACTTCCACTAGATAAAAATTTTAAAATTTGGCCATTTTGGGGAAAAAGGGACTAAAAGGGTATAATTATGATCAAATTAGCGAATTTCCCCCACTTAGAAATGAATATTGTCCTCAATATTCAAAGTACCTATTGTTATGCGAAACTTAGAACGTAAAAGATAACATTACTAGCTAAGTGGGGTAACACAACAATTATTCTCTTTTTTATATTTACAATTTTCAAAGTTTTTTAGATCTCTATACAACATGTGGGGCATCTCCCCCACACTTAGGTGGTAGAAAGGGGTAAGAAGTCAGAAATATGGGTGAAAACCCATATGGTGTGTGCTACTGTTTTTAATTACCGAGTCGCTAGCTTGACTCGACCCCGAATTCATTGGCTCATGGGGAAGTAAGTGGAAGAGACAATCTCCATCGGACTTTCATTCAAGATGTTTGTATAAACATTGAAATACGTGAAAGTTCCACACCGATGAGATATATAGAGAACCGGCTAAAAAATGATTAATGAAAATGCCGGGATCAAAGATAATGTCTTCACTCCCGAATGAGTGAAGAACAGGAGAAGCCAGGGATAAGTGAAAAGAGAAGAAAGTCATGATAAAAATCATGATTAACTCATCATCACTCACGGAGAATTCATGGTTTCATGAATTTCATCTTTTAAACTCAATTGGTCTAGACATATCCGGGTGTGTCTAGATCAAAATAGAAATTATCATACTCCGGTGGAGATATGATATGAGTGAGTTCACGGAGAACTCCTCAAAGGCGAATGATTCATATTCGGGATTGATTTGAGTGAGTTCACCTGGGAACTCATCAAAAGTGAATGATTCATAATCGGGAGAGAATTATGAGAATGAGAAGTGGTAATACCACTAATCTTCTCTCCCATATGATCAAAATGGAGCGTTTGCAATTCGGAATAGAATCATCGAAGAAAAGTTTACTATCCTCAAAGGGATAGAATATGAAGTAGGCTTTTCAAAAAAAGCCTCGATTCTAGAAATGAGAAGATTAACATTCAATCTTGTAAGGCGAAGAGCTTTGTCTTGGATTATTTCTTCTTCATTCTCTTCTCTAAGCTAACAAGCTCGGAAGGTAATTCCTCCATATAAGCGATGTCTCCACAAGATAGCGAATCGTCATCATTAGAATCGGAGCACATCTCAACATGATTACTTTGGAAGACAAGAGGAGGAGGATATCACACACATGGTCAAAGTCCCTGTGACTCTCTTTGGATTGGGACAAGGTCCTCAACACTAGACTTTATGAATTCGTCCGATTCCTTTTCGAGAGCAGTGTGTCAAGCTCATCCCCATGTTCGGAGAGTGAGTGTGAACCTCGGGTGTGATAGCGAGTTGTTTGAGAATGAATCTCAAGCTGCTGGAATATCCATCGACGAATTTGATGAATCTTCAGTGTATCATCATCATCACTATCATCGAGAATAAAGCGAATCTAGAGCTAGATCATTTGCTTTTTCTTGTGCAATTGATTCCTTAATAGCTTTTTCAAAGGCAATTTGGGAATTAATTTTAGCGACTGCTCTTGACTAACAAAACTTCCATGGATTTCTCATGAGAGTTTTGAAATGACATAACCGACTCCTCCTTAAGTTCTTTTAATAACTCGGACCCTTGATAAAAAGTCATTGTAGTTTCATGAGGAGTTGCTTGAATCGTTTGGTCTTGTGGAGGTTGGTCTTGAAATGATGTGTCAAAATTGTCACAAGGAAATGGATTCCTGTTTGACAATCGGTGAAATGGGACCTCCATAGTTCTCACAACATAAAGCTGCTGATCCCGGATTGGTGAATTATATGGATATTGGTCATAGTCAAAGTTCGAGCATCACCGGAAAACTGTTCATAGACAATCGTGTTTCGGATTGACACTCAAATCCTTGGTGAGGACCTCCACAAAATTCACGCAGATTGTTGATTATATGAAGATATGTCGGTGTGGTGGGTAGTTAGAAAAATTTGAGGGTCGTTAAATGAGTTCGGATTAGGATCATAATCAAATGAATTCCTCGAACCACAAAACAAACAACTCCGTTACAATATCATTACCACCTTTGTACACACGTACACCGGCGACATGGTGAACCATAAAGAGGTCACCACAACCAACACAAGGAATAAGCGATTCTATTTGAGAATGAGAAGGAATCGGTTCATTCAAAGAATCAACAAAACCAACATGGTGATCTGAATGACTAATAAGACTCAAAGAACATTTTGAAAAATCCGGAGGTGGGACAAGTGGTGTGCTCGAGAGCTAGCAATTTCCATCACTTCCGTTATAGACTCGGTTTTGGTTCTTGAGAAGCGTGAAGATTAGGTAAGTCATTCTTGCTAGTCACCGGATGAATTACGCATGTTTGCTTTTAACGTAAATCGTGAAAGTTTATTATCAATTCTAGGCGGCTTAGGAGCAATCGAGGATTAGATCTTTGAATAACCGTAGGTTGGACGTATTAGTACCTCCATTATCGGATGAAAGTACCGGTCCTTTGTCACCTTGGTTTTCTTTCCATTTCCACTGGCGAAATTAATGGATCTTCTGAACAACACGAATTCTAGACATTTGTGATAAAGTCGAAGCTTTTAAACCGTCCCGAGTCGTTCTCGAGAGATTCCATGAGAATAGAAGTTTAGAATCAAATGTATAGAGGGTTAAGGGATAAAGAATCAAAAAGGGTAGGAGGTTAAAGATGAATATTTTTGGATTTTTGAAAAACATGCCATAAAAACAAAGAATGAAAATATTTTTGGTTTTTGTGTTTGTTGAAAACTTTACAGAAAACTGTTTACAAACGATGGTATATGTGCAAATGCAGGTGGAAATGCTTAAAACACGCTTCTGACCTCCCGGCGTGGCGCTAAAATTTGATCTGCGCTAAGCGGTCAAGTCTAAGCGACTAAAACCGCTCGAGACACAAATACAATGAAGTCCGAGAGAATACGGTGAATTCCCGGTCGTTAAGTCCCACGGAGGATGAATTGGTGTTTAAACAACTTGGATGATAGAATGATCACTAAGGATAGTGATCGATAAGGTTATCGATGGATAATTACCTAAAGAAAAGATTTACAAATTAAAGCGACTTAAATGCAAATTAAAAAGATTAAAAGTTAAAATCTATTAAATAAACGCTATCACTATTTTTACGGATCGATGAGCGTTTATTTTATAAAACCTAAAGCGTCGTTTAAATAAAAATTACGTAAGCGTCTGAGAATAAAACGTGAGTTCTAAGAAATAAAGATCCTAAAAATATGAAAAATACATTTTTACAATCCTAATGATAAAAGAAAATTATTAGAAAAATAAAATTATTTTTACAACTATTTATTTAATTATTATTATTTAAAAACTATTTTAAACTATTTAATAATACTCAAAAATGAAAGAAAATATGAAATAAGACTAGAAAAATAAAGTTAAGACTTAGAAAAATCTAAAATATGATAAAACTAATTTTAAAACAGAAAATATATTTTTTAGACTTTTTATGTATTTATTATTAATTTAAAACTATTTAAAACTAATTAAATTATTTAAAAATACAAATTTAACTAAGAAAAATATGGAAAATTACTATTTTTACTTTTTATATTTATCTAAGCCTAAGAAAATTGAAAAATTATTTTTTTGAAGCTTTTTCTAATTTTTTGTATTAAAAGCTATTTAAAAATGATTAAAAACTATTTAAAATCAAGAAAAATACCAAACAAGCTAGGAAAAATCTGAAAAATTCAGGAAATGCTTAAAATAAAGTTAAGAAGCTAGGAAAAATAGAAAAACATAGGGTTACTTGGAGGAATATGCAACTGAAGTGCAAAGTGCTTATGGAATAAGCACTTGGATAAGCTAAAGGACACCAAAAGCTACCCAACTGATAGGGAAGTTCTAATAAGCTAAAATAACCCTAAAGCATCTAAAAACAACACCCCATACCCTCTGGATTGCCAGTACAACAGATTTGATGTTTTGAGTTTTTGGCTAAAATCAGTGAAGGGGTGCCAAGTTTAAGCCAAGAAATAAGCAACCAAATAAGCTAGCAACCTAAAACTAGAACTTGCAACTTATAGTAGACCTGGTTGAGAGCAAGTATACCAAAAACCAGACCATGGGGAGCTCTTTTGAACCCTGTGCAACTTGCACAAATTCTGAGAAAAAAACTCAGTGCAACTGCTTATCAAATAAGCTAGAAAAATAAGCAAACCAGCTATAGAACCTACCAATCAGTGACATAAGCTATAACCTACTAAAATAAGCTAGTTGAAACTGATGAAACCTAATCCTAACAAGCTACAAGCTCGGAACCTAGATCTATACTAGCTGCTACTACTTATCGAGCGGTGAACACCCGCGATTTGAGCTTATGTACCGACTTATCGGACAAGCTAGTACCAAAAAGCGGATAAGTGGCCTTAAAGACCACCTAGCTAGCTACAAATGTGCCAATTTCAGACTCTAACTCTTTAAAATGACTCTGAACAAGCTGCGCAAGATCGATGAAATCGATGCGGTCATGACTTTGACTTTTGAAATCGGTAGCTATTTTTGACTTTATTGAGATTTGATCCAAAATAATTCACTGAATTTGATGTTTAAGGACTAATAGTGATGACAAAGTGCTAGTTCTACTTGTTTTAAAGCCAATAAGCTACTTTTGTACCCTCTTTTTTTAATGAAATTACAATCGAAGCGATTATGAATTGATTTTGACTATTTGAGTAAAGCTGTTAAAACCAAAACACGAAATACCGACAATATCTTAAAGAAGCATGAAACAACTACTATCACATGATAAGCTAATCCATAACACGATTTAGTACTACTTCCAAACACTCCTTAAACTACGCTAAGGAACTAAAAGCAGTTATAGGCTAGATCCAAATAAACAATCATTAACCATATATCAACGATGCCTAAATATCACTAATGAACATATCAAACAACATATTCAATAATCAAAACAAAATTTAGAACTTACAAAATGCCTAGCCACTATGGCTTGCAAAGTGATAAAACAAAGATCTCTATCCTAACAACCTTAATCCTACTCGATACCATTCGAATCAACCCAATCTTAGCCCGATTCCACGATTAACACCAATGAAACCATCCATTTCTTTTCAAATTAGCACAGTTGACTTGTGTTGACTAGGATAATTTTGAGAATAAGATTTGAGTAAATGAGTTTCTGAATAAGTAATAAACTAAGCTGAGCTTATTAAAGCTTATATAGGAGCTTATAATTGCATAACATTAACTATAAATAACATTCATATGAACTAGATATTTTGAAACTGCAAAATTACATAAGATAACTTCTTACTTGAAATTAAATACTGAAAAAGGTTTATGATACACTGAAATTACATAAGAAAGTACTTGGACACTTAAACATAAACTGGAATTTGAAAATTAAACTAATCTACATTTTCTAAACTAAAGCTACACTACTTGTTTTTCCTCCTTCTTTTACGCTTTTATTGACTTGAACATCCTTTGTCGACCTCGATGATTTCCCACTTGATTCCGACTCTCAATTCATCAGATCGTCCATGTGGATTTTAGGCGGAAAAAGTCTTATGAGCGAGTTTAAGCATTTAATGCTTCTTGGACTTTGTTGGAGGTGGAGGGGTTAGTATACAAGTGGTGGTGAGGTGGAAAGGTGGAGGTGAGGTGGTGATAGCGGTGGAGGTGAATGAGAGGTAACAGGTGTGAGGTGGGAGATGGTGCTACGATGAGGCGCTGTTTTATTTTAAAACATGGGTCGGTCTGGTTTTGGGCTTGGGGTTGGGCGATGGTTGGTTTAGGCCTTGGGTTTAAATAATAACAAAGGGTCCGTTTAATAAGACAAGGACCATATATGTAATTTTGGATTTTTAGGGACTGAAATTGTAACTTATCTAAACTTATCATAAGGACAAAATTTGCCAAGTTTCATTTACCAAGGACCATTAATATATTTATTTTCCAATTAAAAGCGTCGAGGGCCAAATATGCCAATTTTGAAACTTTAAGGGCCTAACTTAATTTTCAAAATTTACCATAAGGACCATTTTGTCATTTATTAATAGTACAAGGTTTATTTTTGATCAATTTCATTTTAAAACCTTAAGGACTATTTTGACAATTTTGCAAACTTGAGGACCAAAGTTGTAATTTTGTGATTTTAAAACTTCAAAGGATTATTTTGAACAACTTGTGAATCCCAAGGACCTAAAATGATATTTTACAAGTTTTGGAATGACCGAGGACTGTTTTGACAACTTTTCAAACTTGGGGACTAAAGCGCCAATTATGCAAACTTGATACGTTTTCACCGATTTTGATGTTTTGCATTTAAAACATATAAAACACTTGTTTGTGATATTTTCATCATTTTGAAGCATTCTTGAGTGTTTTCAGATGTTTTTGGCATTTTAACAGTATAAAAATGATGAGTAATTAGACACTCATCAGCTATCATGTTGATGCCCAAGTTTGCATCGACTCTCAAACACATGTTGAGCAATAAGGAAAAGTTGTTTGAAATGGCCAAAACTCCTTTGAGCGATAACGCCGGTGATCTTGTTGAAAAAGCTTCAGAAATTTGGGAGATCCGGAAAATTTCTTCTTCCTTGTGTTTTTCTGGGATGATTGAATGCTTTGCCTCGCCGATCTTGGTGCAAGCATCAATCGATGCCTTATTCGATGTGGAAGAAACTTTCTCTTAGGAACTTATTCCTACCGCATGACTCTTGAGCTTGCGGATCGTTCTATATCGCGTCCTCTTGGCATCGCCGAGGATGTATTTGAAAGTAGGAAAGTTCCATTTTCCGGTGACTTTGTGGTTGTTGATTTCGATCTGATCCTCGGGTTCCCTCATTGTTGGAAGAGGATTCACGAGCGGGCCGTGCTCTTATTGATGTATTTGAGCAAGAAATCACTTTACGTGTGGGTAATGAAGTCATACCTTTAACCTTGATCAAACTTGAGGTAATCCTCAAATTATGATCTTTGAATCGGTCAATCGAATCGATTTAATTGATATTGCTTCGGAGGAGTACTCTCAGAGTTTCTTGGTTATCTTCATAATTACGTGAGTGGGGATTCCACCACATCTTCTCAACCTATCATTGCCGACTCTTCCCCTCTCTCTCTCCCGTTTGAGGAGGTGACTTCCTACGGAAGAGATCGATGAATTTCTTGCTCTTGATGAATCAATTCCGCTGGAATTGATGGTGTTTATGATTTGGAGGAGATATTCTCTATCTTGAGCAATTGCTAAATGAAGATCCATTACCTTCACTCCTCGAAGAAATCACAATTGAGGAAATCAAATCGAGACAAACTTCTCTTGAAGAATTTCCGAGGTTGAACTTAAGGACCTACCTCCTCATCTCGAGTATGCATTTTGGAGGTGATGATAAATTACCGTCATAATTGCTAAAGACTTAACCGAGGAGGAAAAATCTCTCATAAAGGTCTTGAAGTCACACAAGCAAGCAATTGCTTGAAACTCTCCGACATTAAGGTATCAACCACGAGTTTTGTACTCACAAAATCTTAATGGAGGATGACTTCAAACCAGCAATCCAACATCGAGAGAAGGTGAATCCTAAGATTCATGAGGTTATCAAACAAGAGGTTCTCAAACTTCTTGATGCGGTTTGATTTACCCGATCTCGATAGTCCTTAGGTTAGCCAATTCATTGCGTTCAAAAAGGGTGGCATAACTGTTGTCACGAATGAAGAAAGCGAGTTAATTCCAACTCGATTGGTTACGGGATGGCGTGTGTGTTGACTATCGCAAGTTAAGCGAAGCCACCGTAAAGACCATTTTCCTCACCCTTCATGGACCGGATGCTTGAGAGATTAGCGAGGAACAATACTATTGTTTCCTTGATGGTTTCTCGGGTTACTTTAGATCCCCATTGATCCATTGGATCAAGAAAAGACCACATTCACCGCCCATACGGAACTTTTGCCTACTGGGCGTATGCCTTTTGGCTTATGTAACGCTCACAGCACGTTCCAACGATGTATGATGGCAATTTTCCACGACATGATCGGGAAACAATGGAGGTGTTTATGGATGACTTCTCGGTCATTGGGGACTCGTTTCATACATGTCTCTCCCACTTAGACAAAATGCTTAAAGGTGTGAAGACACCAATCTGTCTAAATTGGGAGAAGAGCCACTTTATGGTCAAAGAGGGCATAGTCCTTGGCCATAAGATTTCCAAAAGCGGGATTGAGGTAGATAGAGAAAAGTTGATGTTATTGCCAACCGCCTCATCCTACTACCGTCAAAGGTATTAGGAGTTTTCTAGGTCATGCGGGTTTTATCGTAGATTCATTCAAGATTTTTCTAAAATCGCTCGGCCTATGACCCATCTTCTCGAAAAAGATGCTCCTTTTATCTTTTCTCACGAGTGCATCGAAGCTTTTGAAACACTAAAGAAAAACTACGGAAGCACCCATTCTAGTGCCCCGATTGGGATCTCCCTTTGAGCTCATGTGCGATGCAAGTGATTTTGCTATCGGTGCGGTCCTGGGCAACGAAAACCAAGCACTTTCAACCTATCCACTACGCAAGTAAAACTATGATGAAGCTCAAACCCATTACACCACTACGGAAAAAGAATTATTAGTTGTGGTGTATGCGTTTGAAGTTTCGACCATACCTTATCTTGACCAAATCGTGGTGTATCACGGATCACTCGGCTCTCAAATATCTCTTTGCAAAACAAGATGCAAAGCCGAGATTGCTCAGTTGGGTTCTCTCCTGCAAGAATTTGATATCATTATACGTGATAAAAAGGAGCGAGAACACAGTTGTCGATCATTTGTCCGTCTAGAAAACCCTCACCAAGATGTGTTCGAGAAAAAGGAAATAAGCGAAACATTTCCTCTCGAAACAATCAATGTGGTTTCTTTTAGTGGAGACTCTTCTACCCCATGGTTTCTTGACTTTGCAAATTACCATGCGGGTAACTTTGTGGTGAAAGGGATGTCGTCCCAGCGGAAAAATAAATTCTTTAAAGATGTGAAACATTACTCGGGACGACCCTACTTGTTTAAAATTTGTGCGGATCAAGTCATCCGGCGATGTGTATATGTTCGGGAAGCTATTAACATTCTCAAAGCTTGCCATTACGGACCTCTTGGGGACATCATAGCCCCAACTACACCGCCAAGAAGGTGTTTGATTCCGGATTCTATTGGCCCACGATTTATAAGGATGCCCATGAGTTTGTCAAAACACGTGACGCTTGTCAACGTCAGGGAATATCTCAAAGAAATGAAATGCCGCAAAGCGCCATTCAGTGTGTGAGATTTTGACATCTGGGGCATTGACTTTATGGGGCCATTTCCTTCTTCTTGCGGTAACAAATACATACTCGTGGCGTTGACTATTTGTCAAAATGGGTTGAAGCAAAAGCTTTACCCACCAACGATGCCCGAGTTGTTGTGAAATTCTTGAAATCTCTTTTGCTAGGTTTGGAACTCCACGAGCCATAATCGGTGATTGTGGTGCGCATTTTGCAATGACCGGTTTGATAGAGTCATGCTAAAGTATTGTGTAACTCACCGTCTCTCTCTGCGTACCACCCCAAACTAGTGGGCAAGTGGAAGTTTCAACCGAGGATAAAGAATCTTGGAGAGGACGGTTGGTGAAAACCGTGCCTCTTGGTCGGATAAGCTAGATGGCGCTCTCTGGGCCTTCCGTGCGACTTATAAAACACCCATCGGTGTACTCCATCTAAGCTAGTGTACGGAAGGCATGTCATCTGCCGGTTGAGCTTGAGCACAAGGCATCTTGGCCTTGAAACATGCCAACTTTGATATTCAGAGACGGTGATCACCGGAAAGTTCAAATGAATGAATTAAATGAACTCCGTGATCAAGCATACGAGAACTCTTTGATCTATAAAGAAAAGACAAAGAAGATTCATGACTCAAAATCAAAACCGCGTTTTCAGCGTCGGAGATCGAGTCCTTCTTTTCAATTCAAGATTGAAGATTTTCTCGGGAAAATTAAAATCCACCGGTGCGGACCATTTACCATCACTAAAGTCTTTCCATATGGAACCATTGAGTTATCTCAACCCGATGGTCCAAACTTTAAAGTGAATGGTCATCGGTTGAAGCACTATTTTGGAGAGGACATTCCTCACGTGATTGTCACGGATCTCCAAACTTTCCCCATGAACCAATGAATGCGGGGATCGAGTCAAGCTAGCGACTCGGGAATCAAAAACGATAGCATGCCATATGGGTTTTCACCCGTATTTCGACTTCTTTCTACTTTCTACCACCTAGTGTGGGAGATGCCCCACACTTGTATATAAGTTTCAAAAAAAAAAAAAAAAAAAAAAAAAAAAAAACATTCAAAATAATGGCGTAGTATTTCCCTTTTCCGTTCTTTGTTTGGCATAACACGGTACTTTGAATATTGAGGCAATATTCATTTCTAGTGTGGGGAATTCTCACGAATTTTATCATGTAATTATACCTTTAATTCCCGTTTTGGCCAAAATTTTTTTGGAGTAAGTGTTTTGCACTTACTCAATTGGTTATCGATCCGCCTTGTCTAATAAACAAAAGGATTGGCTAATCCAGAGCAAACGGCTCTTGGTAAAGATATCTCAAATCCGTTGACGACTTGCAATTTGCCCAAAATTGTATGGTGTTCAACTCGCCATATCTTTAATTAGTGAAGAGTTGGCTAGCCCGCAAGTTTATGGCTTGTGGTAAAGGCGATGGAAAAACCATAATTGGTAATCGGCTCACCAAAGATAATATTGATAATTTATCTAAGAGTTGGCTAGTCGAGAAGCAAACGGCTTCGGTAAAGACAAATCAAATCCGTTGGAAGGCGGTGGTTTGCTCAAAATCACATGGTTATCGGTGTACCATGGTTCTTACTTGAGCCGAAACATTTGGCTACTCCGAGTAATGGCTTTTGGTAAAGAGATGAAATACATTAAGTTTTCTCAAAATATTGCTGGGGACTAGCAATAGTTTAGTGTGGGGATTGATGAGTGTGTAAATACTCATCATTTTAATAAAATCTGAGCTAAAAGCAGTTAAAAGCGCTCGAAATGCATCAAAATCGAAAATATTCCAAAATTGCATTTTATATGTTTCGGATGCAAAATGTTTAAAATCGGATGAAAAATGAGCTAAGTTTGTATAATTGGCGGTTTGAGTCCCCAAGTTTCAAAAATTCGAGAAATAGTCCCCGAGCACATAATTTCAAAGAAAAATCACCAAAGGTCCTTTTAAAATCATAACTTGTTAAAATTAGTCCTTTGGTGAAAAATATCAAAAGTTTTGAGAAATTACAAGTTTGGTCCTCTAAGTTTCAAAATTGGCAAAAATGGCCCTTGGAAAATTGAAAATGTCAAGTTTGGTCCTTGTACTATTGAAACTTGTCACTTTTTGTCCCTTGGAACAACTTTGTGAAAATGGCGACCTAGGTCCTTGTATTTTGAATTTGCAACAAAGGTCCTTGTTATTATTAAGCCTAAACCCATTGGACCCTTGTCATAAACCCTTGACCCACCCATTTAGCCCATTTGGACCCCTGTCATGTCTTGTGACCTTCCCTGTTTTTGACCCGTCCTTTTAATATAATAAAATCGAACACTGCAAACGCCTTTCTTCTTCCTTTTTCCCTCCCTTTTCGCAAAACCAACACAACACCACCTCTAGTTCCACACCTTGTCCCCCTACTCCACACTTTGTCTCCCCCTCCTCACCTAACAGCCAAATGCATTAAATGCACCCTTTTCCCTGTCTAAGTTATCAAAACCAATTTTGGCGCCAATTTTCAATCAAATGGCCAAGATCAATTCTACCATCAAGGGCCAAGATTACTGGCGGGATATGTTCGGAGAAGAGAGAGGATGTTTGGAGTATAAAAAGAAGCAAAGAGAAGGAAGAAAAGAGAGTACTTAGTTTAAATTCAAAAATGTATGTCGTATTTTTAATCCTTAGTCTTAACTAGATTTTCAGTTGTATTTTCAAGCTTCTTTGTATCAAACTCAAGTATTTCAGTGTATTGCAACTTATTTCAAGAATCAATTCAAGTTTATTTTAGGAATTCATGTTTCATGGTTACTATGGCAAAAGTCAGTTTTGGATTCTTATATCCAAGTTTCTAGAAGCTCAATATTAAGCTCAAACAAGCTTATCTAAGCTTGTTATAGCTTTTTATAAGCTCACAGTTAAGTTTCAAACAAGTTTGGTTCTTGGTCAAAGAAAGTCAACTGAGGAAGCAAATGGGTTTGAAATTGGATATGGGTTGATGCAGCATGGAAATGGGTTGATTTAGAATTCATTGGGTTGATAGAAATAGGATAGAGGTTCTGGTTCTCATGTTCTTTGGCATGCCATAGTGGCTAAGGACCATTAGTAAGTTAATATTTCAAGTTTTAATGCATAACTTGTTTTTGTAGTTATAAATAATTAAAACCTGTTTAAGTAGTTATATTTAGGATAAGTAAACTCATTTGGATCAGAATCATTAGCTATTTTAGCAGTTGTCTTTATTTTAATTGCAAATCTGTGTTTACAAGGGTGTTTGGATTTATTGCTTTATCTGTGTTCAAGGCTTGTGCAGTGGTTAAAACTTGTAGTCCTAGGCTTGCTCATCTTTATTTGACTCATTGTAGTCATAATTTTGAGCCTGCACAAACTCTAAGTCAAATCCACCATTTATCTGTTTTATTACTTAGCTGTTGTGATTTTTGGAAATCAAAAGACTTGTTTTGTGTTTATAGTTCATAGAGAAAGTTTGCAGTAGTCTCATTTTATCATTATATATCAACATCTGTCCTCAAATTGGATTCAAAGTTCATAAAAGTCAAACACATCAAAACTGTTCAAAAGTCAAAAGTGAAAAAGTCAATTTGAGCCAATATGGGATGATTTTCTTTGTTTCATTTCTGGACCAAATTCAGTGAAACTTGTTGTTTTAAAACTTCATTTGGTCTCATTTCTTATCACCATTTTGTGAAATTTTACAAATTTTTAAAAGCTCAAATGGGCTTGTCTTTGGGTCTTAGTTGCCACATGCAATCGAGTCGATTCTTGACTCTGCAAGTTTTGTCTGAGGTTGTAACAAGCTCATCGAGCTTCCCAAGGTCGATATTTAGTTTGTAAGGTCCCAGCCAGGTCTAATTTAGGTCTCCACATTTGGTATTTGATTACTAGCTTATTTGAGTGCTTATTCTTAGGCTCTAGTAGTACTTGGAAGCTGTTTTATCACTTGAAATCAAAATCATCAAATCGTGCTAGTTACAATTCGAGGTTAAAGCTAGTTGAAAATTGTTTCATTTGGTTACTTTTAGCAGTTTATAGCTTACATGTCGGTTTAGTGCTTAATTGTGGCTTGTGGCTTATTTCAAGTGCTTATTCTAAAGCACTTTGCATAGCAGTTTCAAATTCTTGCACACAAGTACATGTTTTTCCATTTTTCCTAGATTCTCAATAATATTTTAGACTTTTCCTGAAATTTTCATATTTTTCCAAGCCTGTTTGCTATTTTTATGCATTTAAATCAATTTTTAGCACTTTTTAAATAGCTTTTAATCAAATTAATTTAGAAAAGTTTCAAAAAAATAATTTTTCATTTTTCTTAAGTTAAGATAAATATAAAAAGCCAAAAAATATTTTCCAAATTTTTCTTAGTTAAATTTGTATTTTTAAGCAATTTAATTAGTTTTAATAGTTTTTAATTCATAGAAAATACAAAATAATCGAAAAAATACAAAATAGTTTTGAAAATTCTCTTTTGATATTTTAGATTTTTCTAAGTCATAATTTCATTTTCTAGCTTTATTTCATATTTTCTTGTGTTTTAGGTAATTATTTAATAGTTAAAAGTAGTTTTTAATTAATAATAATTAGATAAATAGTTATAAAAATAATTTTCTTTTCTATAAATTTTCTTTTATCATTAGGTTTTTAAAATATCATTTTCATATTTTTAGGATTAATCTTGCTTGAGTTTCACATTTTCTTTTGTGCGTAACGTAGTTTTAAATTAAGTTTTATAAAATATTAAAATCAAAACATCATTTTGCAAATAGTGATAGCGTTTATTTAATATTTTTATCTTTTAATTTCCTTTAATTTGCATTTAAGCCTTTGTAATTATAGGCTATTTACGTAGTTATAATAATCACAATCTCTTTTCGTTCAAATTCCTCGATCACTATCGTTTGGTGATTCTTTGCATAGCTTCATTTGGGACATAACGACCGGAAACACTATACTCCCAGGATCTTCATTGCATTGGTGCTTGAAATGTTTTAAGTTTCTTCTGGTTGGCCATTCGCAGTGGTCACCATGTGAGAAAACTTGACGGTTTTGCACCGATCACTTCCTCATCATCAGGATCATCCACGTTTTGGAAATTCAAAGGACCTTTTGTTGACCCCGAGGTAGTTTTCGAACCCTTTGATTTCTTTCGACTCTTCGTTCTGAAAGCAAGCATCTCAGAATTCTTCCAAGGATTATGATTCTTCAAAATTTACCAACACTCCTTCAATGTAAAATCATGACCGTAAATTATACGGTATTCTCTAAGAGCTTTTGAGAGGTCGTCTACATCACTCTCACCACTTCCGTGATTATCTTTGATATTATCCATAATACCACAAAATTGCCCAACCCTACTACGAATCATATTCTTCCATTTGGTCGTGATCGAGTCATCGTTCTTTGTGAACCGTTTCCTTTTCAAATCGCTATCACCTCCTCCCAAAACCCATTCCTGTTGATAGAGTTTCCTATCTCGAATTTTCCGACACATGAACCCAACCTCTACAAAGCGCGATCTCTTAAGCCTTTGTCCATGGTTCGTTCTTTTTGGTTGGTTACGCTTTTTCCATAGTCCTTCGCCTTTGTATGCGTCTCGAAGGCTTCTTTGGTTTGACGGGTGGCGTCTCTTCGACATCGTCATCGTCTTCAACAGGCATGGAGCCGTGGTACGAACCGTGACTCGAACCTTGCCTCATCGAAGCATCTTGACTCGGATAGTTTTGAGTCGAGTATTTGTTGAGTCGGATAGTCTGCCGTATAATCCTCCAAATCCATATCAAGATTAACACTATGAATCGAGGAATACGTTTGATACGACTCAGAAGACTGCGAGAAATCCATGTTAGGAGGATACGACGACCCACTTGGTGATTGGTTAAAATCCATATTAGGACGATACGTATTTACATATGAATGATTAACGTAAAACGGGTTTTGTTGTTGATTCGGTTGTGGTTGTTATGTTGGATATTCAAAAGCGGGTGTATGAAACCGAATTCCTTGATTTGGTGGTGGTGTTATCGGTTAATTGAAGCGGTGGATTAAATAGAAATTCAAATCAAGGGCATTTTGGGGTAGTCGGGATCGTCGGTTTTGATGTGGGAGTATTTTTTGACATGATAAATATGAATGAAGTTGTTTGAATTGTGTGTTTAAAAGTGTGTTTGGCGTTGGTATTTATAAGGTATAAAGCGGTAGAGTTTTTTTATTTTTTATTTTTTTTACTTTTATTATTATTATTATTATTATTATTTTAATTTTAAATAGCAAAAGTTAACATTTTTTTGTCATTTTGTGTTTGTGAAAATCGGTTGAAATATTGACCCTTCTCTCCATTTACTCGACAACGACCGACCTCGACCTTTTGGCCACAGTCGCCTCGACCGAGCAAAATATCGGTCGACTGATCCCAAAGACCGATCGATTGTGCCCAGCCTTATGTTGCATGTTCTCCATAAGTGAATTGTCATCGCGAGTACATCAAACAAAAGATTGTAAGAAAAACCTACCTAGGTATCGACCGATCCAAGTGAACAAATTGGACGTGAGTAACTCTACAAACATGGATTGGACCAAAGAAATATTAGTTAAATAGCATGATTTCTAAAATGTGTACATGTTGGCATTTCCAAAAGCATGCAAATGTTTTCTTGCTTAATAAAGCAATAGAAACGGAAATAATACGTGCAAAAACAAAAGTAAAAGCATTTAGGCCGGACTAATTCAGAAGATATGACGTTTGATCTCACATGCATATTGAAATTCTTTTTACCTAATAATCTAGCACCTAAAACTTTTAGGCTTAAACGCTAAAATGCTACTGTATTAAAGAGAAAAATAAATAAATAAATAAATAATTAAATAGATGAACAAAAAGCATGATAATTGTAGCAGAGGGATTACAAAGTCAAATGCATTTAAAGACACCTTGATATATACTAGCAGAGCTTTTTTTCTATTCGAGTCATTTGAGGAGCGAGTTTTTTTTTAAGGATGCACACGGCATAACTAAAGTATTTTTGTGACCTTTTGGTAACTTTTTTCTAGTCACTCTCAAATATGTAACTAATGAGATTTGAACCTTATACTTATTTGTGAGAAGCTTATGTACCTAACACTAGACTACTCGACCGCGATTACAGCTTTTAGGTTACTAGAGGTGTATAATGATTTGAAATACTAACGAATAAACATAACGTACCCACCCGGAGTTGGCAATTAAGATTCATGTCCTGCCAGCTGTACCTCTATGTAGCTAACTTTGATAAGGGTGAGATCAATAAAGATCACATAAGAATTAAAGATCAAATGGATCAATATCAACCATTCATTTATTATCAAATTAATTAAATTCACTTTTACCTTTATATTTAAAAATTAAATATTTCATGAACCGTTAATAGTTAAATAAACTAATTATCACAATTCATGACAAAAATAAAATTATCTTTATATAGATCCAATATTGTATCTTTCGTGACTTATTTTTATCGTTTTTGCGGGTTTCGATATATTCTGTTATAAATGAAAATTTTAAAATCTTTCTTGTGTTACACAACTCTAAACCCTAAAAACCCAACTCTAAAACCAAAAACCCTAACCCCTAAACCCAAAAACCCTAACTCATAAACCCAAAACCCTAAACCCTAAAACCCTAAACCCCAAAACCCTAACATTAAAAAAAACCTAAACCCTATCCGCTAAACCGTAAGAAACCTAAACCATTAACACCTAAAAAGCTTAACCCAAAAAAGTCAAACCCCTACACCCTAAATACCTAAACCCTAACCCCACAAAAAAGTCGGAAAAAAAAAATTCGCCGAAAGTATATGATGTGGGATATCAAATTAAAGGTAATTTTATGCTTGTCGTGATGGTATGATTAGTTTCGTCTAACGATCAATGGTTTGTGAGATATTAAGGGTGCGTTTGGTATCTTATCGTGAATAATGATTGGTATGAGTTTGATAGTAGTGGTGGTACTCCTCCTATGAAAGATTAATTCACAGCTCACATGGTGTATATAGGTATGAATTATATTTATCGTTCATTCTGTAGTGGTGGTAAAACTTCTTAAACAAACACCTTTAATCACTTTCATAGTAATAGTCTCATTCTCATAGTGGGATACCAAACGCACCCTTAGTTTTTAAAAAATGAAAGTGAAAGTTTATTTTATTGTTTTGATGAAAAAAATGATTGGTTGAGAATGATTTATTTAATCTTTAATTTTTATTTGATATTTATTGAACCAAACTCTATAAAACTTATCATTTTTAATCAAGTGATGTAACAACATTCTCAATATTTCTTTAATGTAACCCAAACTAACCATTATACCGGTTATACTATATGTTCACAACTCCACATAATTAACAAACACATACTACTTCTAGATTCTCAAAGGATTTGACCCATTCGTAGGCCAAAAACACTAATACATGAGCCAAAATTCACTCACTTACAATGAATAATACAACTTAACTTGTATGTCACGCCTACCTTAGATATATCAAAACATCTTATCTATGTGTTCATTTCATTATCAGTATTATAATAAAAACATTCTAAGGTTCCCAAAATATAAAACAAAACCATATCAAAGTACACCACATTGTTTGATATTTTAGCTTTAGGTGTTTTGTTTTTTATGTACAAATTATATTGATCATAAATGAATGACTTCACACCAACGACACTGAATTATTTTGGACCATGGGTTTGCATCAAATGTGTCCCGTGTATAAAAAATATAATCTTACTTCATTAAAATCACGGATACTACAACACACACATAACATGTGTTGTTAGCTTTCAGTTTTTCTTTATTAAAGCTTCTCTAGTTTAATACTTTTATATGCGGGTACATCATTTTTTAAAAGACAAATTAACAATCTCACAATATATGCATTACAACTTTACAACTATTTTATACAATTGTTTGACGAGATTTGAATTCTGTTATTTGATTAAACAACATTTCTCGATAGTCTTGGACTACAAGTCTTTTGGTTTGTGTGTATGTCATTTTATATAGGGTTTAGGTGAAATACAATCTGCGTCTTTTCAAATATCGCTTTTTGATGCGTGTCTTAAAATTTGTCCCACTTTTAGATCGTCTTTCGTGTTTTGTCTTAATTTCTGCGCGTGTTTCACTGCAATAGGTTGGGAATGTATAAAGCCGCAAAATGCCTATGTGGCATATTTTTGAGTAAATTACATAGATAGTCCTTCTTGTTTGTCCCAAATTGCATCTCTCCCAGTGGTTTTAAATCTTTTTTTACGTTTTCGTCCATTTTTTTACGTTTTGTCCGTTTCGTTACGTTTTCATCATTTTTTTTCCTTCGTTTCTTTTTTACAATTTCGTCCGTTTTTTTATTTTGTATGTTTTTCGTTTCTTCCGTTTTTGTTTCGCTTTGTTTTTAAGTTTTATCGGTTTCTTTCGTTTCTTACATTTTCGTTTTAAATCATTATTTTAGGTTTTCGTCCGTATCTTTACGTTTTTCCCTTTTGTTCGGTTTCGTATGTTTTTCTGAGACGAATCGTCAAAAAACATAAAAATGAGCGAAAACATAAAACATAAACACACAAGAACAAAAAAACACGAATCGTCAAAATGGACGAATCGTCAAAAATAGCGAAAACATAAAAACGTAAAAGCAGGCAACGAAAAAAACAGACAAAAAGTAAAAAGCGGATGACGTATAAAAGCGGTAATAACATAAGAATACGTATAAAATGGGGTAAAACATTTGAAATCATAAGAAAATTGTATAAAGAGATGAAAGCGTATAAAAGCGGGTAAAAGCGTAAGAAAAGCGGAAGAAAGCGGATGACGTATAAAAGCGGACAAAACTTATACATGTACCAAAGCAGTACATTTGAAAAATGCGTGGTATTTAGCGGCAAAACCATATTATTTAACTTATTTTGTTAGTGGAAATCGGCGTGGAACTTGCGCGTGAATAATGATTATGGTTTCGGTAAAAGCAAGTTTAACCAGTGCGAAATAGTAAAACGTGAAAGTCTGATCTAAAAGTGGGACGTATTTTAGTACACGTACCAAAACGGTATATTTGAAAAAGTACGCGTGTATTGTACAGCCTAAACCCTTTTATATATGGCACACTTTTCACTTAAGTTTAAGTACTAATCTGGGCGTTTTGACTGGGCAATATGAATCTTTGTAACTGTAGTTCCAAGTTCACATATTGACAAAATAAATAATTTCAAAAAAATGTTAGCTTTTATTTTCAAAGAATTGGTCACATGTTTGACCTGGACTTCTTAGTTTAAAAGAGAGGGAACCACTTTAAATATTTTCTTATTTAATAAAGTTGATAAATTTAAATTATAGTTACTTCTTCACATGATTCTTGGTAGCTTTTGAAGCAAACACCATTTATGGATATTCTTCATTAGCGGCCTGCAACTCTTCACCGGTCTATTTTCCGGTGATTCATGCGCGCTTTTTTGAAGATTTTCTTGTGCCTAGCTATAGACCATCATCTTCTTGTTTGTTCTTATAATATAAAGGTTGATCAAGCTCTTTAAGTAGAACACAGTAAAGACTGTTTCACCATGTTATATGCTAATTCAAGATCAGTAAGGTATTTAATTTACTACTTATAAGCTTGTTAAAGTTTCAGTTTTATGTTGTTTAATTAGTGACTGTTGTTTCATGTTTTGTGATTAATTGCGGGTCAAGTTCTTTAATTAGCTTAGTGTATAATTCATAATTCTTTTGACTTGGTCAAATTCTTGAACTAGCTAGCTTAGGTGATGTTTGGAATTGCATATAGAACTGCTTATTGTGTTTCAATACTAGGTGTAATATAAAGTGCTTATTTTATTATTTTTGAGTGTAAAATCTGCTTATCTTATCTCAAGTAAGATACTATATTCAAAGAAGTTTTAATAAGCAATCCCAAACAGCCCCTTAGTGTATTATTGGCATTTAACTGTTTTGGTTTATATATAGCACGGCGTTTATTATATTTATGTTATGTGATCAAACATACAACTTGTGTTTATTAGAAATTTGATCTGATGAAATTTCTTAGATTTCAAGATGATTCTGGGCTATCAAAATTACCTTCTACGAACAAAGACAGCTTGTTCAAGGTGAAATACAATCTCGATGGCACACAAGTGACTGAACAAAGAGCCGAAAAAAACACACTTTCATTGAAATCAAAAGTTCTTTCAAGAGTTTTCTCTGAAGACTACGAGAGAGTGAAAAGGAAAATATTGGATCCTCGAGGACTAACTATTCGAAAATGGAACAATATTTTCTTGATTGCGTGTTTAATTTCGTTGTTTGTAGACCCTTTGTTCTTTTATTTGCCATCTGTTCAACCCAAAAAAGTTTGCATTAATATAGGACTCAATCTCGAGATCGGTCTCACTATTGTGAGATCAATAGCCGATGTCTTTTACATGATTCATATTTACATTAGGTTTCGTACTGCCTATGTTGCTCCATCTTCCCGTGTTTTTGGAAGGGGTGAGCTCGTTATAGATTCTTCCAGGGTTGCTAAAAAGTACATCCGAAGTGGTCTTTGGATTGATATCCTTGCTGCCCTGCCTCTTCCTCAGGTATACTTGATTTCAAACTTGTGCTTTTATCCCTTTTAATAAAATAAAAATGCCTTTTAATCGCCTTTTTTTTTATGTGGTTAATGCAGGTACTAATCTGGTTGATCATACCAAGCCTGAGTGGCTCAACAATGGCTAACACAAAAAACGTTCTCCGGTTCATTATAATCTTCCAATACCTCCCGAGACTCTATCTGATATTCCCTCTAACAGCACAAATCGTCGAGGCAACAGGCGTTGTCACAGAAACAGCATGGGCTGGAGCTGCTTATAATCTAATGCTATTCATGTTAGCAAGCCACGTAATCATCAAAACAACTTTAAAAGTTAACAAAACACGGTTCAAAACAAAAACTCTGTTCTAACATTGTTGTTGATGCAGGTTATGGGAGCTTGTTGGTATGTTTTATCAATAGAGAGACAAGAAGCCTGCTGGAGAACCTTATGTCTTATGGAGGATAACCATTGTGACGATAAATTCTTTGACTGTGAAAGTTTTAACGAAACAAACAGACAAAGTTGGTTCCAAACAAGCAATGTCTCGACACGATGTGTCCCGACAAGCGGGTTCTACCAATTTGGTATTTATGGTGAAGCTGTGACATCACAAGTTACTTCGGCTTTGTTCTTCAACAAGTACTTTTATTGTCTTTGGTTTGGCTTGAAGAACCTAAGGTAAAATATTCATTCATTTACTACATATATATTGTTTATCAAATTATCTAAAACTTAAATTTAGCTAATGTATACGTCCCTTAAACCATTGCAGTTCTCTGGGACAGAATTTCTCCACGAGTACTTATGTTGGTGAAATTATTTTCGCAATAATAATAGCTACCGTGGGGCTTGTTCTCTTCGCGTTGTTGATTGGAAATATGCAGGTAACTGTGGTGTGATTTAGGCTTGTTATATACAATAACATATGAATAAACTTATGGTGTAATTTTTTTTTGTTTAGACGTATCTACAATCAACAACCGTCCGATTAGAAGAATGGAGAATCAGGAGAACGGATACAGAACAATGGATGCGTCACAGGCAGCTGCCACAGGATCTCAAACAATCTGTTAGGAGATATGATCAGTACAAATGGGTAGCTACTCGAGGGGTTGATGAAGAATCTCTTCTCAAAGATCTTCCATTAGACCTTCGGCGGGATATTAAAAGACACCTTTGCTATGATCTTGTTCGGCGAGTAAGTTTTTTGAACAGTCAGTAGATTTGTGAAATATTAACAAATTTTGCTATGCGTTTAATTAGTTTTATTTATTATATATATATATTTTTTTTCTTGACGATTTAGGTTCCATTGTTTGATCAAATGGATGAAAGGATGCTCGACGCAATCTGTGAGCGGCTAAAACCATCGTTGTGTACACAAGGAACATGTTTGGTTCGGGAGGGTGATCCAGTGAACGAAATGTTATTTATAATTCGAGGAAACCTTGATTCGTACACTACAAATGGTGGCCGGACAGGATTTTTCAATTCATGTAGGATAGGTCCTGGTGATTTTTGTGGTGAGGAGCTTCTGACTTGGGCTCTAGACCCACGTCCAAGTGTCGTCATCCCAATCTCCACTCGAACGGTGAAGGCAATTTCTGAAGTAGAAGCATTTGCGCTCATAGCCGAGGATTTGAAGTTTGTTGCATCACAATATCGAAGATTGCATAGCAAACAACTAAGACATAAGTTCCGGTTTTACAGTCACCAATGGCGCACTTGGGCTGCTTGTTTCGTGCAAGCAGCATGGAGAAGGTATAAACGGAGACAAAGTGCAAGTACACTTAGAGCTCGAGAGAGTTTTGCAAGTGTTGATTATGAGCCTGAAGCTAGCCCGCCAATGCGTGTTGGTCTTGTTGCTGGACCTGAGCAGCCAGGGTTCGGTGTGCATAGTGCGAGTAAAAGGAGGGCAGGGAACTTGCATTCGGGGTCGAAATCAAGTAGTGTTAGCTCATTACAGAAACCAACTGAACCTGATTTTTCTGTAGAGGAAGAATGATTTGTCACATAAATTCTTTATTGAGAATTAAGTTTAGATTTTACAAAATGTCTTAGACAATAAGGGATAAGAATTTTCAGGTTTTAGAGAAAAACAAATTATAAGTTTTAGAAAAGCTGTGTATAATTTAGTAGGAAATGAAAGAGTTTAGGTTTGTCAATTAACATTATGTATTCATGTTTGTTTAAAGTAGATGTTATTCATACTGAATAACTTGTGTTTGAAGTGTATAGATATAAAGTGGTAACATTTTTCTCATTATATATGACTTTTACCTTTTAACTTTCAATGCCAGGGGCACGATAGAATGCACATTGGTCTAATTTTAAAACCCAAAAGAGTCTAAAGTAGTTAAAAAAAATGAAAAACGAGTCAATTATTGGGCTACACAACATAAGCTAATTAACAGAAATTTGGGCTATAAATCTTATGAACCAAATCTGGCAGATCGTTGGGGACTAAATTACCATGGGATCGTACATACTTCGAGCCTTAGGTGGGTTATCTGATAACTAACCCAACTTTTTTTTTTTTTTTTAGAGGCGTGTATGTCATACTCGTTGAGAAAAATGCAATATGCAAAGTCACTTAATGATGAATCTGGTCAACAACAAACAAGTCTTAACATTTTTGTCACTTATGGGATACCTTGATCACTATCGGACATTAATAGACTCGTTTTCACGACAATTTCTCAAGCCCGTAACTCTTTATTGTTTCAATTTTGGCTAAACGTTTTTCGTTATTATCAAAACTACTAAACAATGATATGAATAGTCATTATAAATCTGTAACTTTATTTCTAAGGATGTATTATAAATCTATAACTTCAACGAGTCAAAAGAGTTGACCAAGCTACGATATTAATATATACTTGTGATATACTCGTCAAACTTTGCCAGCCTTTAGAATTTGGCCATCTGGCACTCAAGTCAAACCCAACGAGTGCTCTCTCAACAAATTTTGACTACTCAACAAGTCAATAGTCTATTCCTCGTAAACCTAAAATTTTAAATGATTTTTTGATCGATTATTCTATGAAGTTTGAACCCATCACAGCACAAACTCAAATACGATAAAACTCTATTTTTTAAAAAGTTACCGTAACTATTTCAGCAACTAGCAAAATTGAAACTTAAGAAGTCTTACATAATCACAAGCCAAAATATATTTTTTAACCTTTTGAGCATGACCATAAACTTTTAAGTGAGATCCTCTTGTCATGTTGACCAATAATAAAAGAAAACAAAATTAGAAAATGCTTGTGACATAAATATATGGCTCTCTTATTTGTTCACTCTCACCAAATAATCCAACATGACATGACATGTTAGCTTCAACATAATCCAACTTTAATTATTATTCATTTTGGATAAACATATTTAGTATAGTTTTGTATCAAAAGGTTTAATACATCATACATACACATACTTATTTATTTATTTTTACTCATTTGACTCATTTTTTATAGCTAAAACAATTTAGAGTAAATTGCAAAAATCGTCCACACATGTAGTATGTTCAAATTGCAAACTCAGTAATTACATTTTCAAAAATGCAGATAATGTCTTGTGAAAAATATTTGGTGCGGATATCGTCACTTGCTTAGAATGTGAAATGACTAAAATGCCTCAAAATAAAACAACGAAAGCAAAGGCATTTCAATCATTTCACGTTGGGCGGGGACGATATAAGCATAAAAGATTTCTTACATGGACGATACTACACTTTCGAAATGGTAAGAACTGCGCGCGCAATTTGGATATACCACGAGAGAGGGTTTTGCAATTTACTCTGTTTATATTTAATCATTTAAATGATGGGTCAAAGTGTAAATCCAAATCGTCTTTATACCTTTAAATATAACTAATTCATTTCACATTCGTTTACAAGGAGACTCTTACAAGTTTCAGCAATGTAGAGTAGTTTTGCAAATTTGTCAAAATAAACTACAATAGCTTTTGGAAAGAGATTTAGTGAGAAGAGAAAATAAAAAAAGAAGAGTGAGAAATATTACGTACGTTTTAAATGAAAAAAGAATTTTAAGAAGAGATCTATCTTTTGTAGGTGAATATGTGCGATGTGATTTTTACCATTTCATATTTCTTTGATCCTCACTCTAAATATTCAATACTATAAAACGTTGAATCAAATTCAATGGGCTGGTCATACAACGTTTTTAAGGTGGAAACTAAATTATAGAAAAAAAAAGTACATTTTAGTTTCAACTTTTCTTGGTATGCAATTTAGGGTCTTTATACCTTGATAAGCAAACATGAGACAAACTCCAAAAATCATGTACATAATCTTTCAAGGCCCATCCTTCTTGAAACCAAGTAAATGAAATGTGAAGCTATACCCTACTTTAAAAACCTCAATAACAAAACTGATACTAAATTATAAATGTCATTCTAGAAAATTTAGACAAACAATTTGTGAGAAAAAAACGAGTAATGATATATTACAAAACTCGATAGATTTTAACAATAAGATAACAATATTTAATATAACCAAGTGAAAAGAGCCAAAAATTATTCCATTTATTTGCTATTGGTGTTAGAAAGATACTAGTAAGATTTTATTAGGTTGATGTAAAAGTTGGGTTTAGTTTCTATATGTTCCTTCGGATTTGACTAATGACATTCTTTGGGCACCTAACATAGATGAAAAAAACGTGTTAGCCTTGTTTTTGGTTTGATTTCAAGACGAAACTTCAACGTGAGAGTAAGTATCGTGTTAGCCGGAAGGTTGGATAATAAAGGGCAAAGTAAATACGTAATGAATGAGTTGGTTACACGTTGAATGAGGTACCTCAATTACTGTACCTGACAACATAGGGAAGTGGTGAGCCAAGCTATGCCTAGCCTAGGTGCTAGGCAGCATGTCCACGTGGATGACAATATCCCATAATATCCAGGTGTGACGGCTCACGCATAGTTTTTAGCAAGGACCGATGGATAAAAGAAACCCTATTGGGTAAAAGAGTGCTTACCTTTGACCCATGGAAATGGCCATTTCATCTAGCCGTTTGAAGTCGTTCCTCCCAACTGTCTTTTGGACATGTGTCTTCCGGACACATACATCATCAGTTGACATACAAGTTGTGATTCGTAAATTTGAAAATTTATGGATTAAGTTACGTTACTGAATGGGACGAAACTTGAACAACATCATTGAAGTAATAGAATCTATTAGCGATATCATGTAGTCACACAAAACTTCCCTTTCAAAAAGATCTCTTAAAACAAGTTTGTATCTATTGGCATAGTATGTAAAATGTGAAAATCGTCCCATGGGTATGTCAAAATTGCTGGCGCGATCCTTACCTTTTCAGAAGTGCAGACGTCATCTTTGTAGGAAATTATTTGTACGGATACCGTCTCTATCTCAAAGTGATATGACTAAAAATGCCTCAAAGTGAACTTAGAAAGTCTCATTTGAAGGCAAGAACATTTTAGTCATTTCACTTTGAGGTAGGGATGATATCCACACCAAAGGTTTTCTACAAGGACAACACTTGCACTTTTGAAAAGGTAAGGATTGCGCCTCTAATTTAGACATAGCACAAGGACAGGTTTTGCAATTTAATCTAAAGTAAATATCATTTACATACAGGCATACAGCCACATGCATACTATACGTCTCTAATATGATTAAGAAATATTACAAATGTGACTAAATTTATTAACTGAATGGGCGTGCCTTGAAGACACTGTTACAAATGATACAAAAAATTGCACAAATTAACTTGTGCATATTTTATGCAGATTAGTTTAAGACAATACCTTATTTAAATTGGGCTTAGTCACCTAATCATATATTTATAAATTCATTTTAGCAATTCTAGTTCTATTGATTGGGCTTAGTTACCTAATAATGCATATATTTATAATCTGTTTTAACAACTCTAGTGTCACTTCCTCTGTAAAAACCAAGAACACTTCCAATTTTCCTACCTTTTTTTGGTACATTTCTTTAATGAATACAGCCTAATTTTTAAGGTTGAATCCTATTTTATTTTTTTCATGTTCCTTGAATTACAGAAGTATGTCGAATATCGACAACGTTATTTCCTACTTCTTTCCTAGATGGGATGCAAAAGTTTGGCTAGAAGCCATAGTGATCAAGTTGCTTCATGTTCATATAACCAAAAAAGTCAACCATTGCCATCTTTGATTTTTCTAAATTAATCAATGTTGATGGTGTGTAAGCTAGCTTGTGGTTTGATTCTTGGAGCTTGTTTTGCTGAAGAAGAAAAGGGTTTTTGCTTTCTGGATTATTACTTCATGAAAAAGGCGGTAAGTGGACTTCTTCCTAAAATTTTTAATATATTTATATGATTTTTAATTTTTGTTAATTTATTTTATATTTTGTATTTATAATTATGAGAATCTGTAGTTCTTGAAATTTGCGTTTGACAATTTGGTCATGTAGTGCAACTTAATCTTTATGCTTTGTGCTTACGGAAAGCATCATCAATGTTATGGTTTCTGAAATTTGAAGTTTAAAAATCAATTTTATACCTAGCTCCTAGAGTTTTCTAATATCAACATTGTTTCTCTTTTACATAATAAAACAAAATTATATTGTTTTGTGAGAAAAATGTGAGCCTAAAAAGGCCATTGGTCAGGTTTCAAACTTCAAAAAATAATGAATGCAATTATTGAAGAATAACCGAATTTAGTAGAAAAATGTGAGCCTAAAGACCGTAATACATTTTTTCCGTGCATTATTCACTTTGAAGTCAACATCTATGTTTTCTTCTCCCTCTTTTCAATTCTTTGAAGGTAAAAAGTAAACAAGTAAATTTAGCACACATTATTATATTACTAACATTATTGTAAGGTAAGTTAAAGCTACTAAAATACAAATGGCGTGTCAACTTTATTTTATATTACGGACCTATAAGTACCTAAGTGCATAACTTGCATTAAGAAATTAAACCCTCTTATCCGAATCGAATAGCATGTGTTAAATCGACCTTAGATAATGAACTTATGTTTTATGGCATGAGATGTACATAAAAAATAATTACATTACATAGAGACTTGACCAAAAAAATGTTTCAAGTCCTCAGTAAATTATCTTGACTTTGAATTAACATTAGTAAAAAGAACATGCACAAAAACTAATTAATCATCCAAGATTTGGTGTGGTCCCAAAGATGAAATTCAAGCAAAGATCGAATTACAAAATTCTCAATGATCACTCTATAAAACTTAAACTTCAACAATCTTTATAAAAAAGATAAAAATAATTACTTACTTTTTAAGACATAATTCTCATTTTAATAATAAAAGTAGGGGTAACTAGCAATGAAAAAAGGCAGTTTATACGGCAACGAAAGTGGCTTTTTAATATTGGTTTCTTGTAGTAGGATTAATCTTTATGATACGTCGATAACCCATGTGACACTTCTCATGCTAATTGCATCCCCCCAACTCTTTCTATATATAAAGTACGTAAAATATATCTTTTAGCATAAGTTTTCATCACCTTCAAATCCTACCAGTTTCACATTCTAAACCTCACACAGATCGACTATTCAATAAGGTCGAATAACTCAAGATAAAACATTTTCGATTTGTGTAGGTGTGACGAGCAATTGAAATGGGCTTAGCCCGAAATCCAATCACAAGAAGCTCAGATTACTTAGACGGAATGTTAGGTGACAACGGTACTAAAACGACCAAGTTTAGGTCACCAAAGAGCGCATCAGCTCGAATCGTGACTCTCCTCACTTGCCTTCAGTTTGCTTTTGCGGTTTATGCAACTTTCTTGCTTTACTACATGAGCCCTTCAATCGATTTACGTACACCAAAACCTGATTTCGCTTGGGCTTCAAGAATAGCGCAACAATGGAAACATTACATTATTCCACCACACGTTGTAACTCATTTGCAAGAAGCCACATCCAATGCCATTTTTGAGCCACAACTTCTTCCTGTCCTCTCGACACCAACCGAAGTTTGTGAGCATGAAAAGATCGAATTTGAGCAGAAAAAGTCGAATGATGCACTTATGATCAAGATCAAACGAGAACTCTACGACGAAGTGCTTAAATTCCAAAGCCAAAACACGGGTACTGAGTCATTAACAGAGTTAATGGCAATGAAGTCGAAATGGGACATGAGTACTCCCCTAAAAACCCCGAAAGTTACGGTCATTTTAAATCATTTCAAGCGAAAAACACTTTGTTCTCAGCTGGATACTTTACTACACCAAACTTTACCTTTTCACCATGTTTGGGTGGTTTCATTCGGAAGCCCAAATGAGCTCGGTTTAAAAAGAATAGTCGAGAGTTACAATGACACAAGAATAAGCTTCATTAGCTCGAGTTATGATTTTAAGTATTATGGGCGGTTTCAGATGGCGTTACAAACAGAAGCCGATCTTGTGTACATTTTGGACGATGATATGATCCCTGGGACTAAAATGCTGCAAATTTTGTCGCATGTTGCTGGGACCGAAAAGTACAAGAACTCGGTTTTGGGGAGTATCGGGAGGATTTTACCGTTTAGGCAAAAGGATTTTACCTTTCCTAGTTACCGAAAGTTTAGATCGAAAGAAGCAGGGCTTTACTTGCCTGATCCTGCTTATGATATCACGGTTGATAAAATTGTTCAGGTTTGTTTAATTACTTTATCCTATCATATCTTTTGCAATGTTACTTAATTTTCAGTTTTCATTTTATGTATTTTGAGTTACTCTATTTTTATCAAGGTATGTATATCATGAAAAAGCTATAGCTTGCTTACTTACTTTATAGTTACTTTTTATTAATTCTTATATCTACAAATATATATATCAATCCAAGAGGATATTATTAAAGTAGCAAATAGTGCTATGCAAAATTTAGTGGGCAACTAACTTGAATAGTTATTATTAGAATGAAGAAATTGACATCCATAAAACATGCATCTTGAATAAAAAGAATACGTACATGTATTGTTATATGATGTTAATTTTGAATTATGTGATTGCTAATAGGTTTTCTCGGCTATAGAATTAAGATTGCTAAGTATGTAATGAGTCAAATAAGACCAAGTTAGTCAAAGTATATCTTTATATATACAAATACAACATCTTAATTCGTTATATTAGAGGGAATTGAATTGACTAAAATCATAACTTATAGCGTTTGTCACATGTATCTTAAACGCTATTTTTGTGTGTGTGTTATTATACGTGAGCTTTAACTCTTCGAAGACTTTTCACCTCATCAACTGTTAGTTTGGTTTTAATTTTTTTCCTTATATGTTTAGGTCGATTTTCTTTCGAGTTCTTGGTTTCTGTCAGCAGAACTTATCAAAACTCTATTTATCGAGACTCCTATGACGTTCATGACAGGAGAAGATTTGCATCTAAGGTATGTTGATTAGGGTATAAATGTAAACTTAAACTTTAACTTGAGCCTTCAAAGTTGTTATTAGTACTCGTATAGCATTTTTAAATTAAAATTTAGCACTGTCATTAATTTATGAAAATTCAAAATTAGCCAGATAACGTTACTAATTTTTTAAGTACGTATGCTCTCGTGAATAAGTAAACATCACACATTTGACTTTGCTACACCAATGGATTGGGTACAAATGCAATAACATACATTTATACGTTATTTAACTAACTCGGTCCACATGCACGTCATCGTACACGATTGTTATTTAATTAAATTTAAGTGCCCGGTCTGATTTATATTTAACGAAACAAACCTTTTTATTAAAGCTTGTTGTACATGTTGTAAAATATAGTTCTAAATTGTAGTTCTTCACGTTTCTTTTAGCAAAGCAACTTAAGTTTCACTTACGATCGATGTAAAACTCTATTAACTTAAAAGTTCTAAAATATCATCGATATCATATTTGAAGTGTAGTAATATAGGACAATTTGGTTCTACATTATACGAGTGCAAAATTATCTTATCTTCTTAAAATGGTATTGGAAGCATGCATTACACAATCTTTCCATATACAATCAGCCTCTTTGAGACGCTATTTTAGATAAAATAACCATCTATTTGTATGATTGCAGTTACCAACTTCAAAAGTACAGAAATGCGGGTTCTTTTGTGCTACCTGTCGACCAAAAGATAAAGAAACTTGGGCGACGGTGAGCACTGAACTTGCTTACGTCTCTCGAAACAACTGTCATTTTCAAAGACGTAGTTCAAGTCCGTGATGACCAATGGTGGCGTGCCCTCTCTAATGGCTACATCACTCAGTGGGCTGCCATGAACCCTCAAAAATTGACGCCCTTTTCTCGCTCACTCAGTAGATGAAGTCAAAGCCTTAGCCCGCTCCTCGAGAAATTTCGATCAACTGTTGGAAAAAGGCTTACATTGTTGTCCCAGGAGCAGGCTTTTGTTCATGTGAAGAAGCCACTGCAGCCTTACATTGGCCACAGACAGTGTGTCGTGAAAGAAGGTTTAAGATTTTTGACTTGGGTGTAGGTGCAGTGTCAGGAATTTCCAACTCTGAGGTGCCAGTTGTACAAGGGGTTTTTGCAAGTATGAAAGGGTTGATCAAAGTTCATAATCCAAGTGTCGTGATCACCGTTGATGATATTGACTTGAATGTGCGAAAAGCCTTGAAAATGGCTACCGAAAGTAATTCAAATGGTTCGGCTTTGGTTCATTTGCCAAGACTGTCTATTACAAAGGTTCTTTGGATGGCTGATATACGCTCTACAGCATTACCAAGTAAGTGTTACAAGCATTTTTACTAATACAAGATATTATCTTTTGCATGTTTACAAGTATGCTAATTGTTCTATGTTAAACATCACTTACAGATTGGAACAAGATGAGGATATCTGTAAACATTATAACTCAAACCCGAGTCAACTCGCTAATGAGGCTACTCAAGTCACTTAAGGACGCATACTACCTAGGGATGATGTTCCAATAAGCTTCAATATGGATAGTCGAGTTGACAATGCAACCCTCAAGCTTGTAAAGAACTTGATTGGCCTCATGGTACAAAAACCCTGAGGAGACGAATCATCAAGGAGGTCTTATACGAGCTGTTAGTGAGAGTTGGTACCCCTCTTCAGATGATGACTTTGGTCTACTTTTAGAAGATGATATTGAGGTCTCTCCATATTACTATTTATGGGTCAAATACGCTCTTTTGACGTATCATTATGATCCTCAAGTTTCACTTCCTGAACTCTCGTCTATCTCATTGTACACACCGAGGTTGGTTGAGGTTGTTAAAGAAAGGCCTAAATGGAATGCGACTGAGTACTTCAAGCACATCCATCCAAACACGCCTTACCTTCATCAACTACCATGTAGTTGGGGTGCCGTTTCTTCCCAAAACAATGGCGAGAGTTTTACGTGTACATGAATATGAGATTCACCGAGGATGCAAAACAAAACCCGTACAAATCCTAAATCGAGAACAAACGGATGGCAAGCTTCATGGAAGAAATTTCTAATCGACATGATGTATCTTCGAGGGTACGTTAGTTTATATCCAAACTTCCCTAACCAAATGAGCTTCTCGACAAACCACATGGAGCCCGGTGCTCATATTAGTGCTAAAGACAATGTTGTTCGCCATAACAAGACTGATTTCGAGGTCCCGTTATTGAAGGATGATTTCAGAAACTATTTGCCAAATGGGAAAATGCCACCAGCTTCAAAGTTACCATCTTTGAATCTGTTTAATCAAGCAGTTTCGCTGAAGGGGTTAAAATCAGCAGGGTCAAAACTGAGACAAGATGTGCTTAATTGCACTGTTACTGAAGTTGTGATGGTTGATCATGAAACTGGTCTTCCTACACATTGTGCAACTTTCTGATAACTTGTTACTATAAGTTACTGATTCATTTTTTATAAGTTCTTTTATTATCTTTAAATATACTTTGATGGTGTAACATTTTAATGTTGGAATGATTGATTCCCTTTTGTAATGAACTGGGAATTGGAGGGGTGAAAAGGGTTAAGGTTTGTTCAAGAAGGACTAAACTTGTAATTTAGTTGTATACTGTACTTTTTTTTTTGAACAAAATACTGTACTTACATAGCAACGAAAGCCAAAAAATGGCAATCCTATTGAATTCTCATATAGTCCTACAACTTTGTTTTATTGAAGTAGTTGCCTTTGATGAAGTACTCCAAACAATGGTAATCCTAGGTTTCTACAGTTTGTGCTTATTTTACTAGACCCTTAACTCGGACTACTATTGGATTGTTATTCTAAGCATTGTATATATCATAATAATAGTTTGGAAATTGCGTAAAGTGTCTTTTTTATAATGGAATTTCGATTTAATGTCTTCTTTTTTTTCTTGATTTAATGTCTCAACTTATTTACGGTTGCGATGTAAGGCGTATATACAGTTCTCGGTTATCTTATGTTGAAAAATTACATGTTTAGTCCCTATAGTTATCTTATGCGGAAAAATGTTTTAGTCTTTTTATCGTTTTCATACGTTTTGTCAATTTTATCGTTAACTTTTAAAAGAAATTAAAATTTTAAAAAATTACAATTTAAAAAATTAAAAATAATTTTTAAAAACAACAACATTTTAAATTTATTTAAAAAATATTTTTAAAAAACTTTAAGTTTTAAAAAATTAAAATTTTAAAAAAGTTTTATCCGTTTTTAAAAATAAAATTTTAAAATTTTAATCTTTTAAAAAATTAATTTTTTTAAAATTATTTTTTAAATTTTAAAACTTTTATATATTTTTAAAAATTTTAATTTTTAAAATTTTATTTTTAAATTTAACTTTGTTATTTTTTTAAAACATTAATTTTTTTAAAATTTCTTTTTAAAAATTAAAAATTTTATTGTTTTATAAAAGTTTATTTTTTCAAAAAATTATTTTTTAAAACATTAATTAAAAAAATGTATTTTTTTTTAAATTTTAACGTATAAAATTGACAAAACGATGTAAACGTATAAAATGGACAAAACATTTTTCTGCGTAATTAAATGAAATAGGGACTACGAATGTTATTGGGATAAACCATAGGGACGAAACATGTAATTTTTTCAAGATAAGATAACCGAGAACTCGTATATGTCTTACATCGTAACTAAAAATAAGTTGAGACGATAAATCAAGAAAAAGTAGTAGACATTAAATTGAAATCTATAAGTTGAAAGACACTTTACGCATTCATAATAGTTTATATACTTTTTCCCTTAAGAGCCTTTGCACAGCAAGCTAAACTCGCGGCTGCTCGTGCGCAAACCGCCACGCGTCGCCAGCTTTTGAGTTTGGCACCGAAAGTGTTTGCACACCATTTCTGGATATCCGTTGGCACTGAAATTTCGTGCCAAACTCAATTTATTTATTTTTATTTTTATAAAATTCAAAACAATATATCCTAAAATTACTTTATTCATAAAAAAAACATTACAAGAAATAAAAAACAATAAACTTAAAAAACATAACATAATTATTCTTGTGAATATTTTGCCCGGATCCGTGCTTGTTGGGCCATCGGGATTGCGCGTTCATCGGATCGGCGTGCTTGTGTCCATAGATAGCACCGCGTATCTTGGCTATCCTTTGAGTTTCGATTAAATCGACCGCCGAGACTCCCGCCAAGAACATCTTGCTTCATTTTTCGCTCCAACTCGTATTGTTTTCCATCATTTGTGAAAACATTTCGGGTTTGAACCGAACTTGCGGTCGAGTTAGACGAACGTTGGCTCTTTGCGATCCGGTACACCCCGTCCGCCTTGGCAATCGTCGGGTCCAAAATGCTCGGATCCTCTTCCGTAACCGAAGACGATTCGTCTTGCATTTGTTAGTCCGGATTTTTCCACTTATGCTTGTCCTTCAAAACTTCCAAGCCGACGAATGTTTAAAATCGCCATGATATCGTTTGTACAAAGTGTGGCAACGTTCCATGAAATCCATATCGTTCTCCCACTCATAATGACCGTTTCATTCACAATCGAATTAAACTTCCGACACAACGATTCATCGAGTCCACTTTCCGATAAGCATGTTCTTGATACGAGTTACAAACTTTTGTTTTTGCTTCCTTGTTGTAAGCTTCCAAAACTTTATACCAAAACGTTTCATTACCTTGATCCGCACCGACTTTTGGATCCTCGGATACTTCAATGTAAGTTTGCGCCAAAAGTAGTTCTTCTTGGTCGGTCCATGCGTTCGATCGTTCGGGTCTCGGCTTCCTCTTCGGTTGTTGGTTGCTTTTTTCGTTTTATTTGCCTTGTGGGTTCTTTCATTTTGTTTTTGGACGTGGGGTGGGATGACCGCTTCTCTTCGATTCGGATTCGTCAACAAGGTGGAGCGATTGGTGGGACGATCTTGGTTGTGATTCGTTTTGTTGTTGTTGTTGTTGCATTTTCCATTGAGAAAACAAAGCGTATTCTTCGGGATTAACGCATGAGTTTTGTTGAGAAAGCGAAGGAAAGTATTGTTGTTGGGTGTTCGGATTCGGATTCGGATTCAAGACGAACCGATCATTTGGTTCGATGGATCGTTAAGCATTCGATTGATCCAAGGGTGTTGTTGGGATTCATTTTCTTGAAAAATATTGAAGTTGAGATGTATTTGAAGTGTGTGTGAAGTGGTATTAGTGATAAGGTTTATATAGGATTTGAAAGTGGGTAAAAGTGGTAAAAAAGAGGCCAAAATATCAAAAAATCACAAAACTAGCCGTTTGCAACGGCTATATTTTTGAATGCAACGCTACTTTTCAAAAAAAAAAAAAAAAAAAAAAAAAAAAAAAAACGTTGGCTGTTAAGTTTGGCGCGAGAGAGTTTGGCGCGAGCGTGGTAACGGTGCGCCAAGCTTGGCGTCGCGCCAAACTCGTTGGCACCAAGCTTGGCACCACCGTACCTCCTGCTCTAAGAGCATGCTAGTTAAGGTCCAAATGTCTAATGGTATTCAACTGTCTATCATTTTTTCCTTCTTAATAGGCTGATTAAGCAAAAAATGTAGTTACTTTAAAGTTGTAGTGTTGTCGTTGAAGTGGTTTGATGTAGCATAGCGTAACAAAAAGATCATGCATTCTGTGTGAAGATGCTAATCTCGACATTGCTTAAAACGACGAGGACCAAACATGCTCGATATAAAGTTTATAACCGCCAAGCGGTTGATAGCAGTTAGAAGTAGTTATATAACCGTTTTATGGATATAGTTAGTTAAGTTGTTATAAACGGTTAATACCGAACCGTTGCAACGCTTGGGAACACACCCATTCGTTTAGTATAAGTACTCGAATTCTGTAACATTGAAATGTTAGACGATTTAGTTATTCAAAGTTTATTATTGTTTGCATTTCATATCGACTCACTCAATTTGGGACCAACATTTGGCATCAAGAGCCTTTGTTTACACGTTCGTTACACCATCAAACATCACCATACCTTGTTAACGAGACGTATCAAATCAGAAGAGAACCAAAAGCGAAAAAGAAAGCATTGTTTTTTGGTTCAGGAAGAAGAAGACGCAACATATTACACATACGTTGCCTGGATAACTAAGAGACGCAAGATAAGTAGTATACAACTTACCTTGTTGTCGAAACTGCAAACGAGAGGACACCAAATTCCTGTGGTGTCGGATTCCTGTTGTGACTTTTGTACGCAGCAACAGAAGAAAAAGAAAAAGGAGTACCTTGTTGGTGCCTTGCACACGACAACAAGAAGAAAAGGTTTACCTTGTTACAATTCATAACGTGACAAGAAGAAGAGAAGAAGACGTCGAGAGGATACCTTGTATATACACACGAGATATACAAGAAGAAAAAGAAGAAGAGGCTTTGCTTGGAGAAAGAAGAAAATATACCGGTTAGAAAAAACAATCTAGGATTGTTTTTGGAAGAAGACGCTAACAATACAAAGATAACAACGAAATATACAACCTGATCAATTGTATTTTTTGGAAATACCGAAAGGTATTTTTCTGTTGTGGCACATTCGGTGTGGAACAAAAAGAGAAGAGGTATTGTGGAACGCGGACAAGCAACGAAGAAAACAAGGATTTAAGCATAACGCTCTCCTTGTTTAAGGATACTACCATCATAGTGGTAAAGAAGAAAACAAGCAAATCGACTTGTTTTTTTAAATAAACACCGAGAGGTATTTGTGGATACTTGTGTTCGATTGAAGTCAAAAAACAACAAACAACAACCTTGTTGTTTTACCGAGAAGAAAGCCGAGACCAAAAAGTTCTAGGGCACGTTTATTTTCAAGTCGACACAAAAGAAAAAGAGAAGAGACAACGTGGTGGAAGAAAAGTATATTGAAGGCAATTCGACAACATCAAAGAAGGTGTACGCGAATTGGTTTAGTATACGTGGGAAAGAAAGAAAGTGGTTGGTATCAAACTCAAGTACCAACACAAGTGGGAATCTGATGCGTTTAAAACACAACAACGAGGTCACAAATTCAAACTTTGGATTTCTATTTTATACTTTAGATAGTGTAGATCGTTATTTTACATTATTAGGAAATCCGAGAACTATATATTGATCCCATACTATTAGATTCCGGATAACTATTTACATTCACGTAGTATTAAGAATACCATACTTAGTTAGAATTCCCATACAAATTAGAAAGTGAAGATCATAAGCACTATCAAAATGCCCGGTGACGATGCGAGTAGCGGAACACTACACCAAAACCCGTAACCCCAATGGCACAAGATCAATGCCCTAAACTCAAAACCACAAACTACAGTTTGGACTATACAAATTAAGGTGATACTAGAAGCACAAGGTTTATGGGAAGCAATAGAACCTAAGGAAAACACGCAAGTAGATGATAAGAAGGATAAGGCAACAACGGCCTTCCTATATCAAACATTGACCGAATATGTGATCTTACAAGTAGCAAGTTGTAAAGCGGCAAAAGAATTATGGGATTCATTGAGAAAGAGACACGTTGGAGAAGAGAAAGTGCAACAAGCACGGTTACAATCATTGATGATTGGTTTCGGACCCTTCAAATGAAGGAAGATGAAACGGTGGATGCATTCTGACCAAACCGAATCGGCTACGCCACGAAGGCTAAAGAATTAGGAAAAGCATTGGATGAATCACTTTTAGTACGAAAACTATTAGATTCCACACCAGATAGGTTCATTCAAATAGTAGCATCCATAGAACAGACGAATAATCTCGATGACATAACGTTAGATGAGATCGCTGGAAAACTTAAGGCATTCGAGGAGAGAATAAAACTCCGAAAGGGAGGACAAGTAGAAAGCCAATATAACCTATTATTCGCACAAGGCGAACACTCTAGAAATAAGAAACGATTTACCAAATATAGAGGTAGATCAAACAATTCACGAGGAAATTGGCAAAATAAGGGAAATAGAGATAACTCGAATGGAGGAAATTCAACTCACAATAAGAATAAAGGTGAGTGGGATAAATAGAACTTGAAATGTTTCAATTATGGAAACCCGGACATTTCAAGAGAAATTGTAGAAGTCCACCAACAACTTAGGAACAATCAAACCTTATCTTAGAAGGCGATGAACCATCATTATTAATGGCTACACACGAAACTGGAGAAATCTTGTTAAATGAAGAACAAGTACAACCCTGAAAATATGCTACAACAGATGCTAGCATATGGTATTTAGATAATGGTGCAAGCAACCATATGTCGGGTACCAAAGGCCATTTTAAGGATATTGACAAAACATCATTTGACGCGTTCGTTTTGGAGATGGATCGTATGTAGAGATAAAGGGTAGAGGTTCAATATTGTTAGGATGTAGAAACCTCTGAGCAGAAGATGATTTGGACGTTTACTACATTCCAAACCTCAAGAGCAACATACTTAGTCTATGACAACTTATAGAAATAGGTTGCAAGATCATCATGGATGGAAACTTCTTGACTTTGTATGATAAGAATAAGAAGTTGTTGATGAAATTAGAACGATCTAAGAATCGACTTTACAGTATTAGATTACATATAGTAGCACCTATATGTCTCTTAGCAAATGTAGATGACCAAGCATGGTTATGGCATGCTAGATTAGGTCACCTAAACTTTGACGCAATAGACAAGATGATAAGAAAAGGTCTAGTGGATGGAATACCAAGAATAAATCATGCAGGACAAATCAGTGATTTATGTTTATTAGGAAAACACATCGAACACCATTTCCAAACCAAGCTAAATTCGGATCTAAGAACCCGTTGGACTTAGTATATGGAGATCTTTGTGGTCCCATAAGTCCAAAGAACACACTCTGGAAAGAAGCTCATCTTCTTATTAGTAGATGATCGCACACGTTTCATGTGGGCTTACTTTCTAAGCTCGAAAGATCAAGCATTCAAACATTCAAGGAATTTAGATAGCGATTGAATCAAAGTTGAAGTTGAAAATAAAGATGCTTGAGAATTGATAGAGGAGGTGAATTTACATCACATGAATTCACCAAATCTTGTAAGGAGAATGGAATTGAAAGACAATTGACAACACCATACTCACCGCAGCAGAATGGTGTAGTAGAGAGGAGAAATAGGACAGTGTTATCGACTACTAGGAGTATGATGAAAGCGATGAAGTTACCCTTAACGTTTTGGGCGGAAGCAGTAAGGCACGCCATCTACATACTTAACAGGGTACCTACGAAAGCCCTGGAAGATAAAACACCATATGAAGCCCTCTACAACAGAAAACCAAATCTAGAATACCTAAGAATATTCGGATGCACAACTTATGCCAAGATAACGATACCTCACTTGAAGAAGCTGGATGATAGAAGCATTCCAATGATTTACTTAGGAGTTGAAGAAGGATCAAAAGCATGTAGGCTATATGATCCAGTAGGAAAGAAGAAACATGTTAGTAGGGATGTAAAGTTTATGGAAACAAAACCGTGGGATTGGAATAACAATGAAGAGGATACAAGTACAGATGATACGTTTTGGACTAGCTTTGTAATAGATGGAGTTGACTATGATAATCCTACACCAGTCAACACAGAAAACAATGATAACACGTATCATGAACAAGAACCTATACCAGATCCACCCTCACCAATCACACCACCATCATACACTTACAACCCTAACTCAGAAGATGAAGAAGGAGCTACTATAAGCTCATTAGAAAGCTCAGATCCTAGATTTGATCATAGACCAATACAAGGTTTAAAGAATATTGCGGAAATCTACGAAACTGCACGTGAAGTAGAAGCACCAAGCTTATTTTTCACAGAAGAAGAACCCCATAATTACAAGGAAGCATCAAAAGATGAGAAGTGGATTGAGGCCATGGAAATTGAATTAGATTCAATCAACAAAACAACACATGGACCTTACCACATTGCTCGCAAATCGAAGGCAATAGGACTCAAATGGGTTTATAAAACCAAGAGATGCACAAAGAAGGATCATAAAGTATAAAGCAAGATTAGTAGCAAAGGTTATGTACAAGAACAAGGAATAGACTTGATGAGGTGTTTGCACGGTTGCTAGGATAGAGGCAGTTCGATTGATATTAGCACTAGCGACATATCATGGATGGCAAGTACACCACTTAGATGTAAAATCAGTATTTTTACATGGAGAATTGAAGGAAGAAGTCTACGTTACACAACCTGAAGGTTTCATTCAATAAGGAAACCTAGGAAAAGTCTACAAGCTAACTAAAGCGTTGTATAGCTTAAGACAAGCACCTAGAGCTTGGAACGTGAAGCTTGACCAAACCTTGAAGTCCTTAGACTTTAAGAAATGTAATCTCGAACAAGCAGTATATACAAAGAGAAGCAAGACTTCTACACTTATCGTTGGAGTATATGTAGATGATTTTATAATCACGGGCACTCCAAAGAAGGAAATAGACTTGTTCAAATCCCAGATGGAAGAAAAATTCGAAATGAGCGACTTAGGTTTGCTAGCATATTACCTTGGGATAGAAGTTACACAGACAGGAGGAGAGATTACAATCAAGCAAACTGGATACATTAACAATATCTTAAAAGAAACAAGCATGACGGACAGTAATGACACGAAGACACCAATGGATCCCGGCACTAAGTTGGTCAAGGCGGAAGATGGAAACCCAGTTGACGCAACTTATTAGCAAAGCCTAATTGGAAGTCTCGGATACTTACTACATACAAGACCGGATCTTAGTTACTCGGTTGGACTACTCGGTAGATTTATGCAAGACCAAGGATCATCACCAAGGCGTGAAACAAGTAATCCGATACATCAAAGGAACAAAGGAACATAGAATAATTTACAAGAAAGAAGGCGGTGCAAGATTACAGGGATACAACGACGGTAGTTATGGAATCAATACGGATCAAGGAAAAGGAACTCTTGGAATAGTATTTTACTTTGGAGAGTCACCTATCACTTGGTGTACTCGAAGCAACCGACAGAGCACTTTCATCATGTGAATCGAAATTCATGGCGGCTAATGCGCGACATGTCAAGCCTTATGGTTAAAACGTTTACTTAGTGAATTAACCGGATTGGAAGAAACAAAGATAACGCTTAGAGTTGACAACATATCGCCTATAGCACTCGTAAAGAACCCGCTTTTTCATGGAAGGAGCAAGCACATAGACATTCGCTATCATTTCATTCGTGAATGTGTAGAGAATGGTCATATCAAAGTAGAACACGTAAGTGGAGAACTACAAAGAGCAGATATCTTAGCAAAAGCTTTACCAAGACTCAAGTTCGTGACTATGCGACAAATGCTCGGAGTTCAAGACTTAGGACGAATCAACGATCAAGATTAAGGAGGAGAATGAAGATGTTAATCTCGACATTGCTTCAAACGACGAGGACCAAACATGCTCGATATAAAGTTTATAACCACCAAGCGGTTGATAGCAGTTAGAAGTAGTTATATAACCGTTTTATGGTTATACTTAGTTAAGTAGTTATAAACGGTTACAAATGTTAGAAACGGTTATTACTGGACCGTTGTAACGCTTGGGAACACACCCATTCGTTTAATATAAGTACTCGAATTCTGTAACATTAAAATGTTAGACGATTTAGTTATTCAAAGTTTATTATTGTTTGCATTTCATTTCGACTCACTCAATTTGGGACCAACACTGTGTACGCGCACGATACCTTGACTAGTTTATTTTCTAAGATGTCTGAATATAGGAGAAACATGTGACGTGACGTTGAGTGCTGAATTGTGCATTATGTGATATAATGTTCACTACTGTTAAGTTTAAACTAAATAAATCTTAAACTAAGTAAATCTTCAGTTTTGCTGGTAAACTATCTCCTAATTTAAGTCTTGCCTCATTCTGTATGGTTTATGAGAATGCACATCTTTTTTATAGTGTTTCTGATTCTTTTGTTTCTTCGTTCCTTGAGACTGGGATGAGTTTACTCTCAGGGGTTCCCAAGAACAAAACACGCAACAAAGGCCACAAGAAGCTTCCACAAGCTCATGGTATTCTCCATTTGCAGCTTGCTCACCAAGTTCTTCTAAGCTGGCAACACCAAATAGCAGCAGCAATTATAACAGTTTTACACAAAGACCTGGGGATCAAGTTAACGGGTTAGCTTGTGTTTCATGCAGAGGCTACTGCCGTATTTCATCTACAAGACAAAAGGTAACATATTTACTATTTAGGTTGAATGATCTGAATGAATCATTAGATAAATATTTTCTACAAGTATGTTCACTATATGTAATTATGTTGTTTTCACTGGTGTAGTGTTGAGCTAACGAAGCTTTCATCAGATAAGGAGGCGTATCAAGAATTCTTTCTTTCGATTGACCCTGTCAAAACATCCAATAATGTCTTGTTATAGATTTATGCGTTATTTTAACTTCTATCGTTAGATTTGGTCCGTTGTGGGCTTGTGGCAATTGTATGTTGCAAAAATATTCCGTTTGTCTGTGTGATCCTTAATATTCATTTGTCAATGGAACAGTTAAGAGATGATCCTCGGGAGGAAACTTTGCAGCTTGCTAGTAAGTTTCTGAATTTGTCAATTCATAGAAAAAGTGTAGCCTCAAAGAATCCAATAATTTTATAAAATGATTGTTTTGCACGAGAAAATTTGGCAAAAGAATCGTGTATGACTGAACTAAGGAACTAGGTGAGTTTCAGGTTTTTTGTATGGGATTTAAGAAAAGAAAGATAAATTTTTTTATGGCCATGTAAGATTCATGTTCTACAAAAGGGTTAAGCTGTTTTGTTATGGACAGTGCATGATCATACTTACAACAGAATTAGCAACGGCTTAAGAGAAGCTAAATGACCTCAACAAGAAAAAAACAGAAATTATTAAACCTTACTCCCTAGCCTCCTTGCTACACGACTTCAAGGTAAATATTAGAGGTCGCAAAATGGGTGGGTCTGGCGATTGGTGAATGGGTCCAAACCGGTAACCGTGGGTCTTAACAGGTTGGGGCATCCTAAACATTATTATCCTGAATATGTTATTTAATTTAGCAATAGTTAGTGTGTTGATAAGATTAAAAGCATCTTTTATCTATACTACTTATAAAGCATTTAACACCCTTTTTCAATTTTTAAGATTTTCATATATAAATTTTAAGCAAATACAACTACTTAAGCTATATGTACAATTATTTTATGCATAAACACTTACACGTATTGATGGTCAATATTTGTAATTAATGTCATATTAAAAATACCCATTTGATAAAAAGTATAATTTATAAAACACAATGTACAAATTTGAAGCACAAATACAACTAAAAAACACTATTCAACAAATAAAATTAATACACTATTTAATTTACCACTTCACTAAACTATACAACCATTTAACCACAATGTACAATCTAATCAAGCTATTAAGCCAAGCATTTAAAATAAAGTTATTAGGTCGCCCGCGGTGGTGGTCGATCGGTTCGGTCATTGCACGCCGACCGAGTCACCACCATTGCAACATGAGGGTCGAACTGGGTCGGTCGGCTCCAAAATTGATGAAGGGTGATTGTGCTTAGGGAAAGAATCAAGATTTTGTTTGTGGTAGCTTCGGTTAACAAGAGATGAATTATTTCCACGATCTTAACTAAAGTTATTGTTATTTGTAATTTAATCGTTTAACAAAAGTATGACAGCATAACATTACATTGTTAGAAAATAGAATCACAGGGTACCCGCCGTCGCATCGCGCGGGTACCCTGCTAGTAATAATAATCTAGCGTTGTGACTTGTGACTAACATGGTTTAGGAAGTTTATGCATTTAAGGACACTTTGGGCAACTTTTAACCACTAGTACAAATCGGGATTTCACACACATGTCGTTTTTGAGCGGTCACACGATCGATATTTATGTGACTAAATGTACTAGAATAAAATAAACAGCCACACTTGATTCGAGTTGTGTGACCATTTTGGAATTTCATTGCCACACATTTGCATATTTATGTGACCATGGGTTAAAGGTAAACTTTTTATTATTATTTAGTCACTTATAATTTGGGACATGTGATAGATACAACTAAGTTTGAAACATTAGCCACACTATATAAATATACATATGTGACAAATATATGTCACACAATTGAACAAAGTGACCAAAATCCATATATGGTCACATGAAGTAATTGTGTATGTGGCTAAATCATATAGTCAAGTTTGTCACACATTCTTTAAAAGTGATGCTATTTTTTTTGAATATTTAGCCACATATGAATTTGAAATGTGTGAAACCGAAAAGTAAGTTTGAAGCATTAGTCACGATATGCATTTAAAAGTGACAAATATATGTCACACACTTGAACAGTGTGACCCGCACTTAGTTTTTCCCAAATAAAATTTCACTCTCAACTTTAAGCCCCCCAAAATTTTTCCCCAAAATCAAATTGCCTCTCCACCCATCTTTATCTTTTTCTCGGATCTCACATCATCTTCATAATATGTTTTCCCAAAATTTTGAGATTCCTTAGCGGAGATACTTTTCACTTTTCTCTTTTGAGTTTCAATTGAACAAAAACCCTAACATAAAAAAATCAACCGTTCTCTTATCATTCTTCTAATAAAAAAACACACCGTCAATCTCTAATATTCTATTCTGGTTTCTTGCTTTGATAATAATTATCGTCATTATTATTAATCAAATGGCATCAAACTAGGAGACCATCAACAACAACAGTTGTGTTGGTGGTATTCGAGTTACTCGGTTAGCGAAAAAGAGAGCAATGGAACAAATTAGGTCTCAGTTCCAACTTGCCAACAAGAAGAGAGTTGTGTTGGGTGATTTATTTAATAATGTTGTTGTTCACTAGACGATGTCGAAAAAGGTTATCAAGAAAGATAGCAAATCAGTAAATGAAGATAAATCAGATGACCCTCAGATGTGTGAAGCTTATGTTGAAGATATTTACGACTATTTTCGTAATATGGAGGTTTGTAATATTCGGATTTTTATTGTTTCATTTCATGTTTTTAATTCTGTTGCTACTATTTAATGTTTATTTTATGTAATTTTGATTAGATCTAGCGTCTAATTGATGAGTTTATGGGACATTAGTGAGCTTAATGAATCAATCTTATTGTGATTGGTGTTATTATATGAATTAGGATGTTAATAATGTAACGCAATGACTCAATGTGTTTTGCGAACAGTCGTAACCAAATCCCATGAAAACTCTGTAGTTAAGCATCTACGGGTGAGGAGTAGTACTAGGTAGACAATATTGCGGTCTTTGTTTGGGATTTTGCTGAAACATGGAGTATTTATTTTTGAATACAAATAAAGTAAAAGGAAATTGGTTTATTGCTTTTAGGGGTTTGATTGTTATTGGTTAAATTTTGATATTATGTTTAAGTGATATGTTTATTTTGTAATCAAGTAATAAATTGAGGGTTTAATTCAGATGGAGGTAAAAAGAAGATCATTGGCAAATTATATCAAGAAAGTACAAAAAGATGTGACCGTGAATATGAGGCGTATTGATTGATTGGTTGGTTGGAGTTTCGTAAGAATACAACTCGCTTCCAAAGTCTTTGTATCTCACCATCTCATACATTGACCGATATCTATCGCTAAATGTGCTTAATGACAAAGACTTCAACTTCTTGGTGTATCTTCAATGCTCATTGCTTCATGAGTGTTACAATTCAATTCTTGAATTGAGTCATTTTATCTATGTAATTTGATTATTTGTAATTAATCTAATTGTGTATTTTGGTGTAACACCCCGTGAACGACACGACTAAAAACGTGAAATTTTTTCGCAAAAAGTACACTTGAAAGCTGACCCATTGTCACTCTTTTACAATCTGACAAAAATTTATAAACATCTAGACCTTGAGACTATTTTTAAATGAAACTAGACTCAATTACCTTCTAAATGACGGGTGGCACGACCCGTGACGACTTACGGTTAAAAAGATATGATTTTTCGAAAATCGACAAAATCTGCTCACTTTCATACCGAAATTGACACACCGAAATTTGAAGTTTTGGTTCCAAATTTTGGTGCCAAACCGAAATTTGGTGTATTAGTTCGAAATTTTGGTACCAAACCAAAATTTGGTTCCAATTTTCACTTTCAAACCGAAATTTGGAGTTTTGGTTCCAAATTTCGGTACCAAACCGAAATATCAATCTGCACTCCAAACACCCCTTTTCTGCATACCTCTTTTGTGCACTTTTGACTCATTTTTCGGAAAACGACTTCTATAACTTGACATAATACCAAAACTTCCAGAAATCATTAGGACATTATAAACATCAAATATATGTATAAACATGGTTATAATGACCATGGAACGTGCCTTACAAAGTAACGGTGTTATGCCAAACACCCATTTTGACCCGCTTGCTTACATCACTTAAACATAACTCTTTAACATGCTTTAGGACCCAGTAAAATGACTCTTAAACCATTCCAAAGACTTGACATTACAAACATTTAACCCATTTAAAACTTTCGGGGAACAACTTTGACAACGAGCTCGGTACATCTACCTAGCTCCTAACTTTCTTACCAATCTTCTAACTTCCTTCTAGCAATCTATAAGCATTAATCCGATACTTACCATCGCCATCACGTGTGGACCTACAAAGCATTGACATCTTAAACCGTAAGCACAAGGCTTAGTAAGTAAAAGACATAACATGTTATTATATATATCAAATAACTTGTAAGCATTAGAACATAAAAATCATCATATTGCTTGAGAACATAACCTTTCATAACGTAGAACATCGAAATACCTAACCTTCCATAACATTGAACATCCACCATCAATTTAGCCACTTCTCTTGCTTACAAACTAAGATAAACCTATACAAATACTAGGTCCATCCTACCTTAATTCCTTCTACTATGAACATATAACATACACATAAACCCATACATGTTAGAATCCACATAATAGCATGTAAGCGTCGTTTTACTTACCTTAGCCCCAAGCTAAGCAATTCAAGGCATCATCACCATCATCATCGATCTCTCTAAGTATCCTAACCATTATCATAATTAGATAAACATTTAATTATATAACCAAATAACCATAACAATGGTTATTCAACCATTAATCCATTATTTAATACTTAATTCCATCATATAATCATATATTGATTATATGATAGCCATCTTATAAAATTACCCATTTTAAATCAATACCATTAGTCTCATAATCTTTAAACCCATTAAATCGACTTAAATATCAATTGACAATTACTTAATATCATATGATCATACCTTGATCATATGATGAAAACCTTTAATTTCACTAAATTCATCAATTAACCTTTAATCCATCATCATCAACACTTCAATTCTTGTATTAGAATCATAATTACCTAAAACCACAGATTGGGTGTAAGAACCCTAATTCTTATAGTAACAATTAAACATTAATTGGGAGTCACTTACTTGCAAGGATCATTGTTGGAGCTTCATCATAAAATTAGGAGTCTACTCTTCTTCACAAAGTGATCATCAAGCTTTGGTCTCCCTCCCCTTTTCTCTTGTAAAACTGACACATCCATCACACATACACTTTCTATCAAAAACCTGGAATCCTCTAGTATATGTTAGTTGTGAGTTTGTCTATTTTGCAACTATGGTCCCACAAGTCCCTTATCTTCTATTTTGGCCACAATAACTTTATTACTAATTTACTACATAACAACATTAGTCCCTTTAGTCCATCTTTCTTATGATGTTGACGCATCATATTTTCTATAACCATTTATATAACATTTAATACTTATCATTTGACTACCGGTTTGACCAACCAAATCCGTGAGTCCTTAAAACTTATAAAAGTCGTAGTCAACTTAGTCAAATGGCATTCTTGTAATCAAACGCTTAGGCCCGGTTTCAGGGAGTTATAATTCTACCCCTTATTTAGATTTCGTCCCCGAAATCTATCATTTAAACTACCCTTGATTTAATCACTTCTTGCCCCCCATTCTTAGCATTAAGCACATTTATCATCCATACATTTTGTTGCAATGATCTAAGTGATCTTGAAACTTCAAGCAATACATATCAAAATATTTAATCCACTCTACTTCTCATTTAACTTTCTAAGAGCGCACGACTCTTACTAGGGTCATTATGTCATTCGAGACACATTTACTATGTCTGACATATCATTTAATCAACTTCAATACTATTACATTAAATTCTTATTTGTTACATTTAACTTTTTAATCAAGGACTATGTGTCACTTGAGAAAATTTATTTCGTTTTTGATGTTACATAAGTCAAACGTTAACCTATACGACTTAGCATTTCATTTCTACCATAGTCATTCTATTATCCGGTTTAACATTTTGCTATAACTCCTTATTCTTGCTATTTCATTTTAAGGATTTCCAACAAGTGTTAAGGTTCACTTGAGAAATCTTAAGTTAATTTTACTTCCTCGGATTAACATTAACTAATATCTTCTCATCTTACTATGATTATTCCGTTATTTCATTAAAATTTTCATTACATTGTCTCTTTTTCTTTACTTCTTTCTACAATTTCCCATCAAAGATTATGAGTCTCATAATAACTTTCAACACTTTGACTTCAAAAAGTCAAACTTAACTTACACCTTTACAATTACACATAAGGGTAATAATAATAATTAGCATCCGTTACTATCATTACTCATATTTTGTAGCACGCCTCAAGGCATGTTATAACATCATTACCAATTTCTTAATCTTTTTGAGTTATACTATAGACACCAAATGGTTGGTTTTACTCAATGTCTCAATTTAAAAGTCGCATTCTAATTCTATCTCGCCTATCTTAGTTCTTAAGACTTCTAACTAATTCTAAGCTTCCATTTTCAACCCCTTCTACCTTACTCATGTCATGTTGGGAACACATAAGCCCACTTATTTACACTTCTTCATTTACATGGAAGGGCGCCCCACTCGATGTAAATAAAGAAACATAAACTCATGGTTCGGCGATTCACAATTTCTTTAATTAAATGAAAAGGCGTCCCAATCCATTTAACTAAAGAAGTCATAAATCGTCCTACTTACACACTTCCAACGTAACACTCGTACCTATTACTCGTTTTTACTTTCCTTTCTTTTTCTTCATTCTTTTTACACTTCACATTATTTTTAACTTTTTAAACTTGGATCCATACCATTATCACATTCACTTTGGGGATATTTTTATATGCCAAGGATGTAGGCAACCCCTTGCCGGTAAAGGCAATACTTTTGATCCCGATGGATCTTTAACATATCCCAAAGGATTCCTTATCATTCATTAGTTTGGTCATCCCGAAGGATGCCATCATTAACATCATTCACTTGGTAATCTCAAAAGATACCACCATTAACTTGGTCATCCCGAAGGATACCATCATTCTCATAGCTCGGCCATCCCAAAGGATACCATTATTAACTATCATTAACTCATTGGTTATATGATAGGCATCTTTAACCTTTCACATTTTTACATTGGATCCAAGTCATTAATATTTTAACTCATATACACTTTTCAATTCCTTTTATTTAGTTTAAGCAAGCATCATTGGTATATGAAACTTGCTTATCATACTTACACATTTACTATGTGTTTACATTTCTCATTTTAACTTACTTTCTTCAATCCATGCTAACCATTTTCACATCTTTACTATTAGCTCTTTTGGGTTATTTAATTCTTTTTTAGACATCTAACCTTACATAGGTTAGTTTGGTAACACCTTCATTAGCATACATTTATCCATTATATTTACTTTAAACATTAACACGCTCGCTTTGTTATTAACTTAGACAACATATCATTACATTCCTATTTACATTCTTAACTCATCACTTTTTAGCTATTAGTACATTGGCTATACACTTTTCATATCTTATCATTACATGTGATCAGTTTTCAATCCCATTTTATACTTCTCATATTAATAGACGCTTAATAATTAGTGTGTCAATTCTCATCTTACTTTCATACATTATACTTTAGCTCACTTATCATTCTACATTTTATACTTAAGCGTCAAATACTTTAATTCACTATTATCCTGTCTTTAATACCACTTACCATTTCCATTCTTGTTCCACTACCGCTATTTTTATACACGTTCACTAACCAAGGTGCACAGTATTTCAATCACTTAAACATTCTAAGTCCTCCACGCACTTATATCACATACACATTAATACTATAGGACACATTCATCATTACCAACTTAGGTTCATATAACCTATCCCATAATTCGCTTCAAAACTTAAACATTACAATACCTATTCTTACCTTCAATGCATATAATAGTGGTTTAAGTCTAGGCAACCTAAAATGGAAACCTAATTAACTTAAACCAAAGCTCGATACCAAGTTGTAACACCCGTGAACGATACGACTAAAAACGTGAAAATTTTTCGCAAAAGTACACATGAAAACTGACCCACTGTCACTCTTTTACAATCTGACAAACATTTATATACATCTAGACTTTGAGACTATTTTTAAATGAAACTAGACTCAATTACCTTCGAAATGACGGGTGGCACGACCCGTGACGACTTACGGTTAAAAAGATATGATTTTTCAAAAATCGACAAAATCTGCTCACTTTCATACCAAAATTGGCATACCGAAATTTGGAGTTTTGGTTCCAAATTTTGGTGCCAAACCGAAATTTGATGTATTGGTTCCAAATTTTGGTACCAAACCGAAATTTGGTTCCAATTTTCACTTTCAAACCGAAATTTGGAGTTTTGGTTCCAAATTTCGGTACCAAACCGAAATATCATTCTGCACTCCAAACACCCCTTTTCTGCATACCTCTTTAGTGCACTTTTGACCCATTTTCTGAAAAACGACTTCTATAACTTGACATAACACCAAAACTTCCGAAATCATTAGGACATTATAAACATCAAATATATGTATAAACATGGTTATAATGACCCGCGGAAACGTGCCTTACAAAGTAACGGGTGTTATGTCAAACACCCATTTTGACCCGTTTGCATACATCACTTAAACATAACTCTTTAACATGCTTTAGGACCTGTAAAATGACTCTTAAACTATTCCAAAGACTTGACATTACAAACATTTAACCTATTTAAAACTTCCGGGGAACAACTTTGACAACGAGCTCGGTACATCTACCTAGCTCCTAACTTTCTTACCACGCTCCTAACTTCCTTCTAGCAATTCATAAGCTTTAATCCGATCCTTAACATCGCCATCACGTGTGGACCTACAAAGCATTGACATCTTAAACCGTAAGCACGAGGCTTAGTAAGTAAAAGACATAACATGTCGTTATATATATCAAATAACCTGTAAGCATTAGAACATATAAAATCATCATATTGCTTGAGAACATAACCTTTCATAACGTAGAACATCGAAATACTTAACTGATAAGGATTTAAAAAGTACACTTTTGAGGGGTCATTTAAGCCCTTAATTGATCACTTTTGTATCCGTTACTACTTAATTTCGATCCATTTCACTTTTTAGGTCTCTTGAAGGCAAATTACTGGAATGACACTTATTCGGACGAAAAGGCGCGAATATATGAAGAAAATGGCCAAAGTCAAGAATCGAGACACTCAAGCTGCTGAAATTAAAGGGGACGGCGTCACTGCTTAACTGCGACGCCGTCGCAAGACATCTTGAGACGACTCAGAGAGCAAATTGCTAATTTACAAGTGACGGCATCAGGTTTAAAAGAGTATGGCATCGCAACTCAGACGGTCTAGATTTGGATCCAGACGGCGTCAGAGATTGAAGCCGACGGCGTCACGAGCATAAGGTGACGCCGTCACAGAGTTGACGTGGCCAAGACGAAACCCTAATGGTGACGACCCGACGGCGTCACAGTTAAAGTGTGACGCCGTCGCATTTTGTAACACTATATATAGAATCCGAATTTTTCAGTTTGAGAGAGGTAGTTTTGTGGAGTAAAAACCTAAACCGAACCAAGGCTGTCTTGTACAGTATCTTAGGGTTCCATACCCTATTTTACAACAAGATAAGTGTTTTACTTCATTAATTCAATTATGTCTTCAATTGTTTGTGTGTATGCTTGCATGTTCTCCATGTCTGGCTAATTTACTTGTGTGTTTGCTTATATATATGAAACCAAGGTATTGAATATTGATTGGATGTCTCTTATCTTAATTGTGATTGACCTAGTATTGCAATGGGTCATTCGTTGTGTTATTTGTGGAAAACTAGAAGGGGGGGTTGAATAGTTTTGCCGATTTTAAGTTGATTTCAAAAACTTTAGATTCGATATTATGAGAAATCGTATGGATGTTGAGAACGTATAGATCTAATGATAATGCAAGCAAATAAATAAAGTTAAGGGATAGAAAAGACACAACCGATTTATAGTGGTTCGGCTACAAGGTCACCTTCCTTGCCCTACTCCACTCCCCGAGTCACCTACTCGAGAGTTCAAGCACTATGTCAACAAACTCCTTCACTTGGCGGAGAAGCCTTCACAACGTTGCTTACACTTTTTCCGGTACAAAGCTAGATACCGAGTCCGTAGCACGGTGGACCAAACCAACACAACTATTACACAACAAATATGTGAAATATCAAATACAAGATCTTCGCTACAGAAATCTTGCGGAGTGACAAATCAATCAAGGACCTCTTGCTTGGATGACTTGTAGAATGCTCATGATCTCGCCTTAGAGAAGGACCTATATGAGGATCACAAATAGAAAGAAAGAAGAACAACTCTCTAGATCAAGTGATCTATATGTTAGAAGAGAATAAGAGTGTATGAGAGATTTAGTAAGAAGAGGGGTGAGTTAGAATGAAGAAATGGCTCTCTATTTATAGGCAAATTCCTTCATCGTTCCCACGGATCCCTTCCACAAGGATCCGTCTAGTGTAATCCTAGGGATCCGTGGAACGCCCTTTTGCCCATGGGTTTTTGGTTATGGGTCATGGGTTATGGGTTGGTCCATGGGTTATATCTAGATTCAATGTATCTAAGTATACATTGTATCAAGTCTCTTTGGGTATGGGTTAAGATCCATGGGTTATGGTCCATGGGTTATGATATTTACCCATCCTAATAAACTATTACAACAAATGCTTAATTACTACATTTTTGTATTTAAATGGCTATATGTAAATGCTTTACAAAACTAACATGTATCCTTTATAATTATACTTAAGATAACATTATATTTGTTATCAACAAAACACAAAGAGATCGCAAAATATTAATAAACGGTTTTACGGTTTATTTGTATTAACATTTCTCCCTTTTTGTTGATGACAAAACATAATGTTATGATGAGTAAAACTTAAGAATAGATGTAAATTTTGAAAGCCCGAAAGCCCCTAAGTTTTACTTCTTCTCCCCCTTTTTGTCGTAACAAAAGTTAACCCTGGAAGAAATAAACATAAAAGTGTGGAAAAGAAATAGTCCACGATCACTAACTCCCCTTGACGGTAGCTCCCCTTGTTTGGGCGTCAAGTGAAGAAAAATAGAAATCCTACAAAAGAAAGGTTAGTAACATGCTTAAATAATCTTGTGATTGTCGAGAATCAAGATTGGGAGCCAAGGTATGTAGACAAGGCCTTGTAATAAAACAACAAATTGTAGTGGTATTTATGCCACCTACAAGCATGTAAAAATAAGAACAAGACTTGTTCTTGAAAATGACTCAAATGAAAAAAAATATAAAATAGTAGTAATGATTCCGTCCATGCTTGCATAAGGTTTATGGATGGAGGTTTTGATAATTGATGGTATTGATGCGATCAAGTATGAGGTTGAGTATGAATCGCATTTCTTCCCTAACTTCTATTGCGATTTCCTAGTGGATTGGCATTGTTCACAATGTAGGTGATGTGGGTGATGAGTGCGGAAGTTTTCCGGTTGTTTTGATTTGAGTTATGCGGAAGATGTGGTGGAAAAATAGGAAAATATGGATCAACATCCGAATATTTGTAAGTGGTGGTGGAAAAGAACCTAGATGTTCTTGTAATGTGATGGGAGCTAATGGTGGTGATGTTTCAAGATCTTGAAAGATATTATTTGGAGATGTGGGTGGTGTTGAAAAGACTAATTCTTTTTCTTTAGGTTGGTAAGATCTTATTGGAGTCTTAAGGAGTTCCAAAAGAGTGACTTTAGATGGTGATGAGGTTGGTGTACTTGTTGGAGATGAGGGAGGTGCTATTATGGAAGCATCTTGTGGTGAGTTATTTGTTGAGGATGAACCATTTGAGGTTGTTTTTGCTAAGCAACACGATCGGATACTAATCCGTGCGGATATCCTAGAGTTTGATTGTGGTATTTTGGATGGTGGAAGTACAAAGGTTTGGATATCATGATTGTTTCTACTAGATGATTCTCCTAAAGGGTTTTTGGATGACATGGTGTATTGTGTATGTGAGGATGAGATGGATTATGCAAGCATTTTGGGAGTTCTATATATAGAAAAACAAAGTATTGTAATGAATGCTTGAACCAAAATGTAGATTAAAATCTAATGATTAGATATGAATTCAAGGCATGTGATCATGAGAACACAAGCATTAAAGAGCATACTCCCAAAATGAAACAAATGTGGATTTTTCATCCAAAGTGAAAAGAATAGAAGTTAAAAACGACTTTTGTCTTCACGGATCCCACGGATCCTTCCTCGAGGGATCCGTCCAAGATGAAGGCTGGGATCCGTGGGTCCGTGATTTAGGCAAGACAAAATTTTCTTTTGGAAACATTTTTGCCTATTGTGTGCCTATATGCAAACTATTTGGAGTTGCGGTTTTCTCGACCTCTAAAAAGAAAAGAAAATAACTAGAGAAAATAAATCCTATTGAGATAACCCGAAAACACACATTTGGTACATAAGTACGTAATATTGTGTTATCAATGCTCTAATTCATTTTGCTTAAATGAATGTACCCGAAAACACATATTAGTTATATATTCCTTTAGCATTCAAAAGACATGAGATGCAATGAAAACGGGTTTTACTTTGTATTAATAATGAAAAGCGATTTGTCCTAGACGTGAGAAATTGCCTTTGTGAAATTGATACGGTAAGGTATCATTCTTTTAGAAAACATTTTGAAAGGAGATTTTCTTTAAAAATGTGTATGTAGTTATGTGTAAAAAATTATAAATGGAAGACTTATCTTGGGTTTTGAAAATTCCGTATTGTTTGTGAGTTGTGCGTGAAATAGAAATCCTAGACTCGTAAAGAAGAAGGCTAGTGTTTACATACCTTGTAGAGTCAAATAAGTTACGACGCTTGTTCCATTAGACCTAGACCAAGACGAAGTAGGTTGAATTTTTCCCGCTCAACGGTTTGGTGAGGACGTCGGCTATGTTGTCTTCGGATGCTACCTTCTCAATAGAGATGTTCCCATTTTGAACATTGTCTCTTAAGAAGTGATGTCGAATCTCTATATGCTTTGTGCGAGAATGCAATACCGGATTCTTGCTTAAGTCGATGGCACCTTTGTTGTCACATAGGATGGCTATGTCGCTAGATGAATGTCAAGTCGACTAACGCTTGTTTCATCCATAGTGCTTGTTGGCATGCTTTGCCGCGGAGACGTACTCGGCTTCGGTTGTTGATATTGCTAGTGCCGTTTGTTTCTTAGAAAACCAAGACGTTAAACAACATCCCATGAAAGTACATACCCCACTTGTACTTTTTCTATCAACGTAATCACTTGCATGGTCAGAATCTGCATATACAATTGTTTCTACTCCCGTGCCCTTAGGATACCATAATCCTAATTGTGTTGTACCCTTAATATATATCTAAATATCCTTTTTACGGCTTCTAGGTGTGATGTTTTAGGGTCTTCTTGAAACCTAGCACATAAGCAAACACTAAACATGATATCTGGCCTACTTGCCGTGAGGTAGAGAAGAATACGTATCATGCCACGATACTTAGTATTATCTACAGATTCTCCTTCTTCATCTTTTGTGAGTTTGGTGTCGGATGACATTGGAGTCCTAATAGGTTTTGCCTCTTCTAGATCGAATTTGTTTAACATCTCCTTGATGTATTTAAATTGATTGAAGAAGATACCATCTTCTACTTGTTTTATTTCTAGACCAAGAAAGAAACTAAGTTCTCCCATCATACTCATCTCGAATTCATCATGCATGATTTTAGAGAAATCATCACACATGTCTTGACAAGTGGATCTGAATATAATATCATCTACATATATTTGTACTATGATTATATGTGACTTTCTTTTCTTAGTAAAAAGTGTGTTGTCAACTAACCCCATGGTGTAGTTGTGTTTAACTAGAAATGACTTGAGTCTATCATACCAAGCTTTTGGAGCTTGTTTAAGACCGTAAAGGGCTTTCTTTAATTTATAGACATGTTTGGGTTTTCAAAATCAATGAAGCCGGAGGTTGAGCTACATATACTTCTTCATTTATGACACCATTTAGAAAAGCGCTTTTGACATCCATTTGATAAAGCTTTAGATCATTAGCAAAAGCATACGCAAGAAGTATTCTTATAGACTCTAATCTAGCCACGGGGGCGTAGGTCTCATCAAAGTCTATTCCTTCTTGTTGGTTATACCCTTGAGCAATGAGTCTAGCATTGTTCCTAGACACGACTCCGTTTGCATTTAATTTGTTTTTATAAACCCATTTGGTTCCTATTATGGCTTGATTACTAGGTGGAGGGACAAGTCTCCAAACATCATTAGAAACAAATTGATTTAGTTCTTCTTGCATAGCCATTACCCAACTCTCATCTTTTATGGCTTCTTGTGCATTCTTAGGTTCTAAGGTTGAAACGAAACAAAACAAGTTACTTTGGTTTTGAACTTGAGACCTTAATGTTCGTTCGTTTAGTTTTCCTATGACTTTATCTACGGGGTGATCTTTGGACTCTTTAATGTTTATTATTTCATTACTTAGAGGTTCTTCTTCTTCACTAATCTTTTTCTTTATTACTATAGCTTCACTTTCTATAATCTCGTCATCTATAAGAGGTGGAGAGGGTTTGGGTGGACTTTCATCAAATTTTATATTTAATGACTCTTCTACCTTCATTGTTTCTTTGTTTAATATGACGTAAGCTTTGCTATTTGGTGAGTAACCTAAAAATATACCTTCGGTTGATTTAGGATCAAATTTTGTAAGGTAATCTTTAGTGTTAAGAATAAAACATTTACTACCAAAGACTCTAAAGTGATTTAACGTAGGCTTTTTGCCTCGAAGTAACTCATATGGAGTTTTTCCTAAGATTGGTCTAATTAAGACTCGATTGAGTATGTACGTTGAAGTATCAACGACATTACACCAAAACTTTTGAGGTATGGATTGTTCATTAAGCATGGTTCTACTCATTTCTTGTAGGGTTCTATTCTTTCTTTCTACTACCCCATTCGATTGTGGAGTGCGTGGGCCGAGAAGTTGTGAGTAATACCATTAGCGTCACAAAAAGCTCTGAATTGCACTTCATTATCGAATTCCCTACCATGATTCGTCCTAATAGACACTATGGGACTTCCTAGTTGTCTTTGGATCTTTTTGCTTAATATTTCAAAATAGTTAAAGGTTTCCGTTTTGTTCTTTAAAAATTTTGTCCAAGTATACCTAGAATAGTCATCCACTATGACCAAAGTATAGTAGTTGCCTCCATAACTTTGGATAGCGGATGGACCAAATAAATCCATATGTAGTAATTCTAGACACCTAGTTGTGGACACCATGTTTTAGCTTTATGACTCGAATGAGCTTGTTTTCCTACATTACAAGCATCACAAAATGATGTTCATATTTTAACTTAGGTAGGTCTCTTACTAGATCTTTGGATGATAGCGATTGAAGAAGTCGCATGTTGGCGTGACCCAATCTTCGATGCCATAAGGTCAAGTATCATCCATAGAGGAAAGACATAGTTTGTCTTTAGGTTCATTACCGATTTTAATGACATAGACTCCATGTTTCCTAATTCCTCTTCCTATGGTTATGCCATTTTAAGTATCTTACTACGGTTTCAATAAAAGTACATTGCACTTTTATCACATATTTGCCCTATACTTAAGAGGTTAAAGTTTAGGTTTTCACGACACACATCGTTAATGGTTAGAGATTTGTTAGAAATCGTACTTTACCGATGATTCTACTTTTGCTATTTCCAAACACCACATTACCTCCATTGAAGGATTCATATGTGGAGAATAGATCCTATTGCCGGTCATGTGCCTCGTGCACCCGCTATCCTTGACCCATTCATCGGGGTCTAGGTCGACCTTTAAGCACACCTAAAACAATAATAAACTCAAAAGTTTGGTCCCCATTTGTTCATGGGTCCATTAGTGTTAAACATTCCATTCATGTTAGACATGTATGGATAAGATGAGTATGCATTCCATGGAGCAAAGTTTTGAAAAGGAAAACCGTTTTGCATGTTTTGATTCCATCCCATTTGATGGTTACTTTTAGGGTAAACGTTATTAGGTCTCCTAAATGAATTAGGTTTTGAAAAAGATGGAGCTTTGTTTCTTGCAAAAGAAGGATTATATTTTGGAGGTGGTTGTCTAGTGGTGACATGAGTTGGTTTCTTCCTATTAACTATAACAAACTCAGTTCTAGATGAGGAAGCTACGTTATTGCTACTTTGTTACAGCAGATCCACGGATCCCTTTCGTACACTAGCCGATTCCCTTTTAGGGGATCCGTGGATCCGCCACAACAAAGGGTCGGTTTTTCTAGTTCCTTAACAAATTTTGTTTCTTTACTTTCATTAGTTGATGGATCAAGTTGTTGACTACCTAGACCCTTTTGATTATTACCGGTTTTAACACCTTCGAGTATTGTATCTAAAGTGTTCGTACTCATTCTAGCAATTTTAGAATCTAAGTTATCCACTAGTGTTTGAAGTTGAACGCAAAGTTCACATTCACCACTTGCTATTTTACCCTTTTCTAAACGTTTTAGTTTTGCTTTTAATTCTATGACTTCTTTATCTAAACGTTGATTTTGACTCTTTAAAAGCTTATTTTTGTTAACTAATTTTAAGCTAATATTGCATAGTTTATCATATTCATTATGCAATGAGTCGTCATCAAGTGATGAGCTACTATAGTATTCGTGACATACCTCGTCGCTTGCCATGAGACAAATTTCTTCGTCCTCCTCGCCGCTCATTCCCCATGTTCCGCTTACGAACGCTTTTGATCATCCCGTTTGGGACACTTACTAATAAAGTGGTTTGGGTCCCCACATTTAAAGCAAGTACGATCATCCTTTGGCTTCGTCCTCTTTGCTTTTCCGAAGCCTTTCTTATCGTCATACGGTTGTTTGACGATCTACCCTTTCTTCTAAAGAACTTTTAAAGTCCTTACCGCCATAGCGTACTCTTCGTTGTCACTACTCAAGATGAGTTCTCTCATCGCTCAAGCCTTTTTGGCTTTAAGGGCAAGAGATTTGTGTTTCTCTTTCACCTTTGAGTCTTCGGAATCTTTAGCAAGGACAAGCTCAGACTTTTAGGTTGCCTATGAGTTCATAGAGGTGAGGATTGTCAAATCTTTGACTCTTCGATTGTCACACCTTGGTTCTCCACTTCGACTAAGTGCCCTTAGATATCTCCTAACATGGTTACGGCTAGAAAAGATTCATCAAGTGCTTGTAAAGATGTAATAATAGTATTAAAGTTAGCAAATGAATGATCTATAGTTTCCTCATCCGATATTGAAAATTGTTCATATTGTTGAACAAATAAATCAATTTTATTATTTTTAACTTGTTGGTTGCCTTGATGAGTTACAACTAAAGAATTCTAAATTTCTTTACATGTTTTAAGCATAGAAATTCTTTCGAATTCCTTTTTCGGTAAAGCATTATATAAAACCATTTTTGCTTCACTATTTTTAGAAAGATTTTTCTTCATTTCATCGTTTAGTTTATCATGAGGTATGTGAAATAAATTTCCTTTATCATCATTTGAGGTAGCCTCAAAATCACCTTCAACAATAATGTACCAAAGATCAATATCTTTGGACTTCACATATGTTTCGAATCTATTTTTCCAATATATAAAACCATTAGTTTCAAGTAGTGGTGGTCGTTGCATAGATTGCCCTTCCTTATAATTTTCGAACCCATAGTGATCTAAAAGTTTTAAAATACAATTTTATTTTAAAACTTTTATAAACTTAGCTCTTGATGCCAATTGTGGAAAACTAGAAGGGGTTGAATAGTTTTGCCGATTTTAAGTTGATTTCAAAACTTTAGATTCGATATTATGTGAAATCGTATGGATGTTGAGAACGATAGATCTAATGATAATGCAAGCAAATAAATAAAGTTAAGGGATAGAAAAGACACAACCGATTTATAGTGGTTCGGCTACAAGGTCACCTTCCTTGCCCTACTTCACTCCCCGAGTCACCTACTCGAGAGTTCAAGCACTATGTCAACAAAATCCTTCACTTGGCGAAGAAGCCTTCACAACGTTGCTTACACTTTTTCGGTACAAAGCTAGATACCTAGTCCGTAGCACGGTGGACCAAACCAACACAACTATTACATAACAAATATGTGAAATATCAAATACAAGATCTTCGCTACAGAAATCTTGCGGAGTGACAAATCAATCAAGGACCCCTTGCTTGGATGACTTGTAGAATGCTCATGATCTCGCCTTAGAGAAGGACCTATATGAGGATCACAAATAGAAAGAAAGAAGAACAACTCTCTAGATCAAGTGATCTATATGTTAGAAGAGAATGAGAGTGTATGAGAGATTTAGTAAGAAGAGGGTGAGTTAGAATGAAGAAATGGCTCTCTATTTATAGGCAAATTCCTTCATCGTTCCCACGGATCCCACGATCCTTCCACAAGGATCCGTCTAGTGTAATCCTAGGGATCCGTGGAACGCCCTTTTGCCCATGGGTTTTTGGTTATGGGTCATGGGTTGTGGGTTGGTCCATGGGTTATATCTAGATTCAATGTATCTAAGTATACATTGTATCAAGTCTCTTTGGGTATGGGTTAAGATTCATGGGTTATGGTCCATGGGTTATGATATTTACCCATCCTAATAAACTATTACAACAAATGCTTAATTACTACATTTTTGTATTTAAATGGCTATATGTAAATGCTTTACAAAACTAACATGTATCCTTTATAATTATACTTAAGATAACATTATATGTGTTATCAACAAAACACAAAGAGATCTCAAAATATTAATAAACGGTTTTACGGTTTATTTGTATTAACATTATTAATGCTTGATTAGTCTTTGTTGAACCTTAGCTTATAGTTACTAGTGGAATTGTAGGCTAAATATCCAAAGATAACCTTAGTGTTAAGTTTATGAATCCTAGAGATTTCATAGTCATTAACCTTACGTAGCTTCAAAGAGTTAGGGATAAACGCATACCCTACGACCTTAGAAACACAAGGCGTTAAGAATAAGGACGTGACAATTCAACCATCAATAGGAGATAACTAGGGAGTAATAACATCTAAGTTAATACATTCTTAATCATCATAAGAGCACACAACAATAGACATAGACTACACTCACCTTAGCTTAGTTAATTAGAATAGATAATAGTAGAGTAATCGGTAGAAATACCAACCCCCAAATCCAAACCCCGAGATTCGTACCTTTCCATTTCCTAAAAAAACATAAAAAAGATAAATAAATAATCTTCCTCAACCCGAACCTTAGCGTAGTAATTTCTCACTAGCATTCCTATTCCTCTAGAGAACGATATCAATTCCCCGAGGCTTACCCTAATACTACACTACAACGATTAGGTTCACTGCCTAAGGTGTTGAAAAACTTTCTGGACGAAAAGGAAGTTCCTTTGACCCTGAACGCGCGTTGTACGCGTATCACTAACCTGTCATAACATTGAACATCCACCATCAATTTAGCCACTTCTCTTGCTTACAAAATAAGATCAACCAATACTAATACTAGGTCCATCCTACCTTAATTCCTTCTATTACGAACATATAACATACACATAAACCCATACATGTTAGAATCCACATAATAGCATGTAAGCGTCGTTTTACTTACCTTAGCCCCAAGCTAAAGCAATTCAAGGCATCATCACCATCATCATCGATCTCTCTAAGCATCCTAACCATTATCATAATAATATAAACATTTAATTATCTAACCAAATAACCATAACAATGGTTATTCAACCATTAACCCATTATTTAATACTTAATTCCATCATATAATCATATATTGATTATATGATAGCCATCTTATAAAATTGCCCATTTTAAATCAATACCATTAGTCTCATAATCTTTAAACCCATTAAATTAGCTTAAACATCAATTGACAATTACTTAATATCATATGATCATACCTTGATCATATGATGAAAACCTTTAATTTCACTAAATTCATCAATTAACCTTTAATCTATCATCATCAACACTTCAATTCTTGTATTAGAATCATAATTACCCAAAACCCCAGATTGGGTGTAAGAACCCTAATTCTTATAGTAACAATTAAACATTAATTGGGAGTCACTAACTTGCAAGGATCATTGTTAGGGCTTCATCATAAAATTAGAGTCTACTCTTCTTCACAAAGTGATTATCAAGCTTTGTTCTCCTCCCTTTTCTCTTGTAAAACCCGTGGAAAACTAGAAGGGTGGGTTGAATAGTTTTGCCAATTAAAACTTCCTTTTAATCAATTTAGATCAACTTATGTCAATCTATTTGGATGTGTGTGTTGGATGTTGATAAACAAGCATGTAAAGGCAAGTAATGAAAAGATAAGAGTAAGAAGCATAAAACCACAACGCGAGTATTTATAGTGGTTCGGCTACAAGGATACCTTCCTTGCCTACTCCACTCCCCGAGTCACCTACTCGAGAGTTCGTAAACACTACACCAATCTTCTTATGGTGGAGAATCCTTCACAACGTCGCCTACCCTTTTTCCTGCTAGGCTAACCACCGGGTTCTTTCACCCAAGGTGAACCACACCTACACAACGTCGCCTACCCTTTATAAGGTACTAGGCTAAGTACCTAGTTCTTTCACTCCAAGGTGAACTACACCTACACAACGTCGCCTACCCTTTATTAGGTACTAGGCTAAGCACCTAGTTCCATTGCAATGGAGGAACTACTACCACACTACACCAAAGACTAATCCCAAAGGAGATCTACTCCTTTACAACATCATCAAGGATATCAATATCCTTTGATCTAATTCTAGTCTATCTTGTACATCGAAACACACCATATCAAATGTACATATAAGGCATCTTTCACTAATGCCTTTGACTAGATCTACAAGACACCCTTCACTAATGTCTTGTGTCTTGACTTCTAAGCACCTTTCACTAATGCTTCTAGTCTTGACTTCTAAGCACCTACCACAAGTGCTTATGATATGGACGATAGATACCCTTCACTAATATCTTCGTCTTGACACTTGAGACATCTTTCACTAATGTCTTCAACACTACACTTCTTAGAAGAAAGAAAGGAATCATCAACAAGAAGACTTCAGTAGCCTTGATGATGACGAAGCATGGCAACTCATGGACTTGAGCTTGCTCGACTTCAAAGGTGGTGATCTTGCCTTTAAGAGGAACCTAAAATATCACACAAAAACAAAACTACAAACATAGATCTCTTGGATCTGAGGTTAGTGATTTTTTAACTCAGGGAGAAAGTGTGTTAGAAAGGGGTGAGGAATAATGAAGAAATGGCTCACTATTTATAAAAGAAAAATCTCATCGTTCCGGATCCTTCCACAAGGGATCCGTCTAGCGTTAAGCTAGGGATCCGTGGGACGCTCCTTTTACCCAAGGGTATTTTGGTTATGGGTCATGGGTCATGGGTTGAACCATGTATCTTTAGCTAGATACAATGTATTTTTGAGTGCAATGCACTTGGTCACTAGGGTATGGGTTGATCCATTGGTTATGGATATTATCCATGTATGATATAAGCATGATGTCATGCAATGGGTTATGGGTCAAGCTCCATGGGTCATGGGCTTTGGGTTGTACCCAACTACATTCAATGTATTTGCTCAATGGGTTGTGATACTTAAGTTTCTACCCATTTATATTACCCAATATACTACATACTAGTTATGTGTATATTTTACCCAAATATGTAAACACTAGTTGTTGTACATATGTAATATTAAATCATAAAATCACTTATACTTGTTTTAGTGTTTTATGTGAAAATGTGAATATGTTAGAAACTATTAGTCCAAACCATTTACGTATTTTATTTGTTTCGTTAAAATGATTTACGTTTGTTATCGACAAAACATTAGAAGATCGTAAAATATAAATAAACGTTTTTACGGCTTATTTGTATTAACAATCTCCCCCTTTTTGTTGATGACAAAACATAAAATTATTTTAAGGAAAAGCTAAAAATTCGTAAAAGTTTGAATTTGTAGTTTTTACTTTCTTTTCCCCCTTTTTTTCAAAACAATAAGAGCTTAGAAAGAAAGCAACACATTGTTTTTAAGAAAAACATGTGAAAGAAATAAAAAGAAATAGAGAGCAAGTAACGGGAAAAGATCTCGTCTTTACTCCCCCTTGACGAGTTCATCCCTATGTAAGGGCGTCAAGAAAGTGATACTAATCTAGTTGGTTTGCAAGTAATTTTGCAAAAGATTTCGTCTAAGTGACGAATGTGCTCCCCCTTGATGATTGCAATTTTGCAAAGGGATGTCACGAAATGTAAACATAATATTGCAAGTAATTTGCAATGTATTGCTTTGACATAAAGCTCCCCCTAGCTTTAGGATGTCAAAGTCTTCATGTGTAGATTGAATAACTACAAAACAAAGGTTAGACAACAAGTATAATTCACAATTTCCTGTAAATGTGGTCCAAGTTAGTAGAAAATAGTTTTCTATCTTACGGATCCCACGGTTCCATCCTAGTAGGGATCCGTCTGGCAATTCTAAGAGATCCATATTAGTCGATGATTAATTTCAAGAAAGGTGATATAACAAGTAATATTATCACAAAATGAGATATGAATACAATGTAATCATATGCTCGAAATATAACAAGTAACATGTAATTTCATTATAAAACTAGAGTTATGATATACATGACTCTAAAAACTAAGAAAATAAGAAAATACATGACTAGGAATTTCTAGACCAACTATCGCTTGATGTTAGGACACCACTAAGATCTTCTAGCTCAAGTTTTGTTTAGGTTTAATCTCGTCGAAACGTTCGAGGAGATGATAGAACTTGAAACGTTGGTCTTCTCGTACTTCATGTATCAAACTTTCAACATGTTGACAATGATAGCAATCATTCTTTGGTGGATAAGTTACTACTTGGGGTTTTCCTCATAATGAGATGATTTCAAGAGGTTTGTAAGGGTTTCTAAAGTCTCGAAATTAGGATGAAGGTGATGACTATGGAAGTCCTAACAATGTGGTTTATAAAGTAAGAGATTTGGCAAGTGCATTTAAGCCTTAAGCCACTAAGATTCATTGGAATGTGATGATTAACATGCACAAGAGTTAACTTCAGAGTTTATACTGATCTAGGAACTCATTTAAGATGAGATGGAGTGTTTGAGTTGGAAAGATGAGTTGAAATGATTGTTTTAGCAAGGTTTGACATAAACTGTCGTCCGGATCCCACGGTTCCCTCCTCAGAGGGATCCATCTAGGCTAATCCTAGGGATCCGGCTCTCAGCAATTATGAAAGTGTGGAAATGACGTTTCTAAGATCTAAGATCTATATCATCTTGAGTGTTTCACCTCCTAAGTGTCCTAAATGAAGGGTGCTTAAGTACTTGAAGGTAATGAGTGATGTAGCTAATGATTGTCTTTTATTGAAGGATTTGGAACTTTCATGAGTACCAATGGATGAGCAAGGATGACACTAAGGATGAGAGTGTCAATTGAAGCTAAATGATCCTAGAGATCGGTTTGTGACTTAGGATAGTGTTTTGGAAAATATCCTAGAAGCTTTGAGATGGGAAAACTAGAATTTGATCAACTTTGATCAATTTTGAGGTAAGGATGATTTATGATCAATTTTGCCATAATCGAAAGATTTCTCAAACTAGATGTGAGGGATCAAGTGAAAAACGAAGTGTGAGTTTAAGAGCGGAAGAGTAATGGATTAAAAATGAAACGATAGATCTACAAGCGTTTTAGAGTGTGATCTAGGTGAGTTATGTGTGAGTAGGAAGGATCTACTTCTCTTGATAAGGACTTAATTTGCCTTAAGACACTATGTTTAGCTTAGTGTGAGGTGTTTTAAGGATATGTTTGAAATATAATGCTTGCAATTGCTTTT
>CM040245.1:98892390-99085926 GCA_022545495.1 Chrysanthemum lavandulifolium
AAGGATAGAAATGTAATTGCCCATTTATCTATACTATATTATAACGCATGAAAAGCCAAACCTCATTTCAGCTCTAACTCCTAACCAAAATTAAGCGGGATCGCTGGTCGGACAAGAAGCTCCACCGTCCGGACGACAAGTGACAAGATCCAGCCTTTTAAGGGATTCTCACCACGTAGCCTATCAACTAGGGTGGCTATAGACCTACAGTGCATGTAATATAGGCTCGCGCCGTAGTGAATCTACAAGTGACGTTAGTACATAGTTGGGGTAGTATAAATACCCCAACACATTTAATGTTTTGTAATAAATACACACACACCTACATTAATCACCGCCTTCATCACTGTCTTTATTACCTTCTAGCTTACTTTCACGCCGGAGCTTGGTCCTGGATATCCTCCAGGACGAGGCTAACGCGTGTCGTGCATTGCGCAGGAAGGAACGTTCATTTCCTCCGGCATCGTTGATTGAAGTCGAACTCTCAAGTCAAACCAGACCGCGGGAACTTGCTTCAACAAATTGGCGCCATCCGTGGGACACTGATTCATTCTACCGAGAATCGAATGACAGTCCGGAGTTACCGCCCCCGACCTACCTCCCCCACGAACATATAGGCGGGAGCGGGTCTTCAATACTCAAACCTCCGAATGCCGAACAAATACAAGCCCATATGGCGCCCCAGAGGCTCTCTTTAGAAAGTACAATGCAACGAGGGCCGGTGTTATCAAACCGGTTCGACTCACTTTCACAGACGAAGATGAGCAGGAGGAAGACGCCACACCAAACCCCAAAGATGATCTCAGCAAACCACATAAGGAATTGGCCCGGTCACCCTTCACGAGGAGGATAGTAGAGTTCGCTGGCCCCAAGTGCATCATGCCTACTAACTTAAAGTTGTATGACGGTTCGGCTGATCCCGATGATCACGTCAACCGCTTCGTTGGAGCAGCAAATCAAGGAGAATGGCCGATGCCGGTGTGGTGCCGGATGTTCCAACAGACCATGGATGGAGCGGCACAAGGATGGTTCAAAGAATTTGGAACCGGGAGCATTGACAGTTGGGACGAGCTAAGAGAACAATTCACTACGAGGTTTGCTCATGCGACAAAAGAACCTGAAGGATCCCACATAAATCACCCGGATTGTTAGGCAGGCAAATGAAACACTACCGATATTCAAAGAGCGATGGACCGACGAGGCTAGCCGGATACCGGGAGTGCCGGAGCTCATGAAAATATCAGCGTTCATGGGTGCTCATCGGTGCCCGACTGCCTAAAAGTTTTCGATCAAGTCCCAAACCGTGAAAGAAATGATGACTAGGGTAGATGATTATATTCGAGCGTAAGAGGCTTATAAAAACACCGAGTCAGTCAAGGGAGAAACGGGTGAACTATCCCGAGAGAAACCTCCGCCCCAAGGGATAGAAATCTCAGGGGACCGGACAGGAGAAGGAATGATAGGAGAGCTCGGAAAGAGGCGATTCCGCACACAAAGAGGTATTCTCCCATACGCTGCCCGAAAGTGGACGCCGCCCCGCAACGATTTCCCAAGAATGATTTTACCAAGCCTCGATAGTCACGTAACCATGCTCGTCCCTATCTAAGCAATCAAGGAAATATTAGCTACCGAACACCATTTGCATCTACCCCACCACCACCATTGCAGGAAAACCGAGCAAGGAGAATGAGGATGATTCGCATGAGTATCATGGAGAAAAGGCCACTTGACCAACGATTGTTATCACCTAAAAAGCAATTAGAAACGGCCCGAATCGGAAAGCTAGATCATCTAGTGAAAACGCCCAACAAAGGGGACGGAAAGGCCGAGAGGCAACAACGGAAAGGAAAAGTGATCAACATGGTTAACTATTATCTCAAGACCGCAAGAGGAAAGCTCGGTACTACGACGAGGATTGGATGAACGCCCCATAACCTTCCCACGATAGCCACGAGGACCTATCGGAAGAACCATTGATTCGAGGCGGAAATCAAGGATATTTCGCTCGAGGGTGTTTGTTGACGAGGTGCATCACCCGTGATGTACGAGCATTGTTTTAATAACCTTAGCCCATCCATTCAGTCCAGTTACAAGAAAGTAGTGCACCGCTAGCTGGGATTCTCCGGAGAAGTTATCCAACCTCGGGGAAGATTGAACCGAAGTACGCCGAGATTATGGTTTATTCAGGACGGTCATGATGAAATTCACAGTGGTGCGATCGCCTTCACCTTACAATGTAATCCTAGGACGTACGGGTCTAAGGGAGTTAAGAGCCGTGCCCTCGACCATCCACGCCATGATGAAGTTTCCCACTCCCGGAGGCATCGCCACCTTGACCACCAAGAGGGCGGTAGTCATGGAGTGCAGGAGATTGGAGGAAAGGCAAGACCCCAGGAACAATTTCCCTCCAGAATATAAGGCAAAGACAACAAGCCAAGAAACTCAAGAAGACGAAAAGCAAACGGAAGATATCATGGTTAATGCAGCCTATCTCGAGCATAGGGTAACCATAGGAACAAGGTTCTCGCAAGAATGCCGGAGACAACTCGTCGAGATCTTAAGAAAGAACAAAGATATCTTTGCCTGGGAGCCGTCGGACATGACCGGGGTGCCAAGGCGCCTAATACAACACTCCCTCTGTGTAAACGTTTCCGATACGCCGGTGGCCCAAAAAAGGAGAACCTTTTCACGTGAAAAAAACCAAGTAATCAACGAAGAAGTGGAGGAATGGGTTAGAGCCGGATAGTCCGTCCGGACGATACCCAATATGGATATCCAACCCGTGTTGGTTAAGAAATGTGACTAAGTCGGAGGATGTGTATCGACTTTAAGCCTCGAACTCTTCGTGCCCTAAGGATTATTACCTCTCGGAGATTGACCGGAAGATTGAATCCGCATGGGTATAAATATAAGTGTTTCCTGGACGCTTACAAGGGCTACCACCAAATTCAGATGGATAAAGATGACGAGGAAAAGACGGCATTTTACACAGAACGGGGAACATACTGTTACACCAAAATGCCGTTCGGATTAAAGAATGCCGAGCTACCTATCAACGATTGGTGGACTTCGCATTTCAATCTCAGATAGGAAGGAATCTGGAGGCATATGTGGATGATATGGTCATAAAAAGCCGAACGGAACGCGAAATGATAGCTGACATCGCGGAAACCTTTGACAACCTCAGGAAGATAAACATGAAGTTGAACCCGCGAAAGTGTTCTTTTGGAGTAGAAGAAGGGAAATTCCTCGGCTATATGGTGACGTCAGAAGGAATAAGGGCTAACCCAAGAAAGACGAAGGCTATAATGGAAATGAAATCTCCGGAAACCCTAAAGGAAATGCAAAGCCTAAGTGGGAAGTCAAGGCCTTGAATAGGTTCCTATCAAAGTCACAGAAGAGCTCTCCTTTCTTCGATACATCAAGAACATCACCAAAGAAAATAAGGATGAATACCGATGGACAAAGGAAGTCGAGATGGCTTTCCGTGAAATGAAGAGGTTGATACTGAGCTACCTTCTTTGTCCACACCCAAGCCGAAGGAGCAATTGTTTATATATCTCTCGGCTTCAAAAGGAGCGGTAAGTGCAGTGCTCTTGGTAGAAAGAGAAGAGAGACAGGCGCCGGTGCATTACGTTAGCCGGACATTACATGACGCAGAGCAACACTACGCCCCTATAGAGAAATTAGCTTTGTGTCTGTTACATGCATCCCGAAGACTAAGGAGATATTTCGAGGCCCACCCCATCCGGGTCATAACTGATCAACCCATCAAGCAAATACTGAATAAACCGGAAGCTTCGGGAAAGTTAGCCAACACGCCGCTGAGCTAGAGCATACAATATCACCTACGCCCCTAACGCAATCAAGGGACAAGTGTTAGCGGATTTCTAACGGAAGTACGGTGGAACCAGAAATGGGAAAAGTAAGGAAGTAATGGAAATGGGGAAGGAGAGTGGTTGCTATATACGCATTTGAGCATCTAACAACAAAGGGCCGAGCAGGATTAGTTCTCATCACCCGTAAAAGTGGAAATGACCTACGCTCTACGGCTTAACTTCCCAAGTACAAACAACGAAGCAGAATATGAGGCCCTGCTGGCCGGCTTAAGGATCGCGAGAAAACTCAAAATCAGGGTCTTAAGTGTGCGAGTAGATTCAAAACTAGTAGCCAGTCAAATCAATGGAGAATTCACAGCTACTAAGGAAAGCATGCATAAGTACTTGGCCCAAGCTAGAAAATACATATCTGATTTCCAAAGCTTTAAGATTCGCAACATTCCGAGGGCTCAAAATCAGAAGGCGGATATATTAAGCAAGCTAGCGTCGGTAGCCTTCGACCACCTGACCAAAAAAGTACTTGTGGAAGTCCTGGAAAAACCGTCAGGAGGTGAAGAAGTGGTTAACACCATAGTAGAAGAAGAAACGGACAACTGGATGACGCCAATCATCAAGTGTTTGGAAGAAGGGGTGTGGCCGGAGGATCCCAATGAGGCTAGGAGTTTAAGGATGAAGATTCCGCAGTATGTCATGGAAGAAGGGGTCCTCTTTAAGAAAGGTTATCTAGTCCCGATGATGAGATGTGTAGGTCCGCTGCAGGCAAACTACATAATCCGGAAGTGCACGGCGGTGTTGTGGAATGCACGCCGACCAAGGACCGTGGTGGCCAAGCTTACGAGGCAAGGGTACTATCGCCTACCATGCACCGGATACCCGAGAGCGATCCGAAGTGTGATTCTTGCCAAATACACTCTCCAGCACCCAAACTCCCCAAGACATCATCGACGTCCATCATGGCCCCATGGCCCTTCTACCAATGGGAATGGACATGTTGGGCCCTTTCCCAAGCACCAGCCGCTTCAAGTATGTGATTGTGGCGATCGATTATTTCACCAAATGGATAGAGGCGAAACCGCTGGTCAAAACAACAGGAAAGATGTCATAAAGTTTGTGTATGAGAACATTGTATGTAGGTACGGCCACGGAGTCATAGTCACCGATAACGGAACCAATTTCGCAATGACCCGCTCAAAAATGGTGCGAAGGGTTGAAAATCAAACAAATAACACACCGTGGCACATCCGCAAGCCAACGGGCTCGTAGAACGGGCTAACCGGAGTTTGATGGACGGGATAAAAACGAGACTCGGCCGAGAGAGAACAGGATGGTTGGATGAGTTACCTAATGTTTTATGGGCACACCGGACAACTCTCAAGACGAGCAACGGAGAAACCCCCTTCAGCTTGACCTACGGTAGCGAGGCTGTAATTCCGGCGGAGATAGGGATGCCTACGCATCGAACAATGATGTTCCGGGAAGATCAGAACGAAGAAGAACAACGCCTGAATTTAGACCTCTTGCAAGAAAGAAGGGAAAATGTTGCCATTCAAGAAGCTAAATACAAGACGCAGGTTGAACAGTACTACAACCGTAGAGTCAAACCAATGAATTTCAAGGTAGGAGATTTTGTATACCGAAGAATGAGGCTAGCCGGTGGAGAATCAAGGAAAGTTAGGACCAATTGGGAAGGGCCCTACCGTATAGTAGAGCAAATCGTAATGGCTCTTATAAGTTGCAAACAATGGAAGAAAAGGAGGTCCCTGACCGCATGCTATAAACCTTAGAAATTGTTTCTTATAGTTGCTATTGTGATAAGAATCCTATTATCATTGTGTAATCAAATGACCGTGTGATTATTTCAATGATGAAAGTTTCCGCAGCTGGGAGGCAATTTTCCGTAACAATTGATGCGATAATATAACAATTCGACGGCCGGCCCCGCCGAGTATGAAAACGCAAGTATGCCCGAAACCCGCCGATGCCCTTTAACTCCGAAAGGATGCCCGTAATACGGATGCCCAAGTGTAAACACCTTCGGATGCCCGTGGAATAACCACACGATGCTCGGACAACCGTAATGAATGCCCAAGTAATGGATGCCCTCTTACTTCACGAGGATGCCCGAAACCGGATGCACGGCCACGCGCCGGATGCCCTTAGAATAACGTAAGGAAGATATCAAGCACGAAACATAAAATAAATAAATAAAAGGAACACATGTCGAGCAAAAAAGACATTCATTCACAAAGATGGCTAAAGAAGCATTGTTAATTATTACAACGATATTATCCGAATAATTGTTCACAAAATACAAGTCCTAAGAAGGGTCGAACTCAAGCATTCTTTTCCACAATGTCCGCGGAGTCTCGTGGTATGAGGAGCATTGATGGACCGGTGTCTCCTTTCTAACAGAACCTCCGGCTCCATGTTGAGTAGATCCCAAAGGCGCATTTGGTAGGAGTCTCATGAGCTTCGATGAAGGGATACTCACCAAAGCTTGTCGATTCCGCCTCCACAAATTTGGAGCATCCTCGTTAACCTTCCGGATATTCTCGTAGCGCCTCCGCTCTCTCTTCTTCTCGCTCACTTTGGCCCCGGCCACAAACCCCGCTGGTAGGTCAAACTGTACACTTTAGCCATATTCTTTTTGTACTCAACACTTCCAAATAACCGCCGAAGGTAGAAGTGTCCGGACAGCATTCTGTTTAACCACCTCGCTTTGAGCAACCTCGGCCACCAATTTACCTTTCTCCGCTTGCAGAGCGACCAGAGATTGATCTTTAGCAGCCAGCTCACTTTCTAATTTCCTGATTTTCTCGGCCTGAGCACCGGAGGTCTCCAACCACTCATTCCTGTCCCGAGTTACCCTCTCAACCTCCTCCTCCAGATTTCTCTCCCTGCTCGCACTGGCTTTCAAATCAGAGTCCAGCTTCTCCAGCTCCCCGGCCAACCTTCCATTCTCACTCTCGCCGGCAAAGAGTTTCTCAGCAAGCCCCTGGCAACCCTTATGACTTTCGTTCAGCTGCCAATATCCATTCGAGAGATCCTTGAATCTCCTCAACAACTCACCCTGGACAATCACGCTCTTCCCGAAATCTTCACATGCCCTGCGAATGAGATCAATATTATTCACTTGCTCTAAGGCCCCTCTCTCAGCCGGTGTAGCAACATTGTCGATCATATCTCGGCAGGACCGGTATGAATTGATCCGAACTTCATCCTTGAGACCCCATTGGGGGATGAAGATGTTGGTAGCCTCATCTACAAGAAAAACCAAAAGGGATAGTAAGAAAATCTTTAACAAGCAGACTGGGATGGAGGTAAGATTGAAACATACCTGAGTCTAATAAAACCCTTTCAACATGATCGTGACCATGACTTCGAGGGGCAGATTGGGCTGAAAAACAACCAAAAAACAAAGTTAGTAACAAAAAGCGATAAAACGAACGAAAGAGTTATGCGAGGTTTGGCGATACCGCGGAGTTATGAGGCGGGAGGAACCGAGGAGTTTGGCCACCTCCTTGTTGGGACAACGGCATCTATTGCGATGTTCACCGCCTCCTCCCCGTTATCACCCATCCCCTCACGGGCACGCCTCTTTATCACCCCGGCCGAACCACATGAGTTTCTTGTTCGGTGTTAAGGTTCGTGTTCGCTCGATCGTCCGGATGGGCGTGATTCAACGGATCGGCATTCACCACGGCGAACCCAAGAAAAGTGTTCGACTAAACCCGTCCTCCTTTCTTTTTTTTCTTGCTTGGGCTTTAGATGTGCCCTTGCCACCCTTCCTCTTGGCCGCTTCCCTTTCTTTCCTCTCCCTGGCCTCCCTCTCTTTCTTCTCCCTGGCCGCCACGACATCCGGTTCAGCCTCCTCGGCTCTCCTAGTTATGGCGTCCTTTGCAGGAAGAGCCGTGCCTACCGGAAGGGGGTCCGCGGTCCTTTTAGGAATTTCCCGATTGGGGTCCACAACAGGGCCTTTGCTTACCACGGTATTGTCCCACTCTGGGAGTTCCAGATATTCAGACATGGTGACAACTGCAATGAAAAGGGATTGTTAAAGAAAAACAAGGCAATAAACACAACAAAGCCCAGGGCACAAGACAAATAATTACCATGACCCCCGACATCCTTTAGAAGAGGCTCGAACCCTGGATTCTTGAAGACCGAGGAAAGATGACACATCCATAGTAAGCTTATGGTAGGTTTCTTAGCAAAATCGTGGTGCTACTCAACCTCTCGGCCCCCTCGAAAACCGTCCGGATAAGGATCCGTAATCTTGGAATCCTTGTGTCTCCATGCCATGGCATACGGAATCGCCCTACGGTCAATCAAGAAGAACTTTTCTTTCCAATGTTTAAGACCGTGAGCACCTCTTTGAAGCACTTGTAGGCCTTCTTACCCGTCCTACTCGAAGGAAAACCAGCCTCGCTGCACAAGCGGTAAAATGCCCTAACAAGGATACCCCGGGCGGATACCCAAACTATAGCACCTAATCTCAAAAGAGTCACCCGCTCAGCCTAGAGGAACCAAGTGGGAAAAGTGGACCCTAAAGTGTCTAATTACATTTAGTAGGAAGGAAGAAAAGGAACTCTAACACCTCCAGATCCAATCGCGGGGTATATACCAATTGTATCGGCCGGAGTTGGTCCATGGTCATATCGTCCGGAGGAAGGCGAGGACGGAGGTCATTGGAATACCGTATTCTACGATTATGTTATCCAGCTCAGTTGTGTTAGTTTAGATGTATATATATGCATATCGAACTTCGAACTACCGAGGTTGGATAGCTTCGGTTGAAGTAGGATGGCTCTGCCTCGGTTGCTTGTTCGCCATTACTAAAAGGATGCCAAGGGATGTACAAATAATTACAGGAAGAACGAGACAAACCTTATAGAAGCGAAGAAGAAATCCGACGAGCGGGAGCAATTCAGAATGTAAGAGAGATGTGTGAAAAAATAAACTGTGGTAAAAAGCATATATATAGGCGGTGAAAAAAACCCTAACAGACTGTCAAGCGTCCCATCAGTCAGTAAAAGGCGACGTGGCTCAATCTCACCCATCCGCGTCTATCTTGGAAAACAAAGAGACGCGGATAAAAGCCCATTAGATAGCCAGGCCCATCAGAATAGCCCAATACCACGGATGTTACTAAGGCCCGTGGTGGGTCGAAACAAAATGCTCTTTTTCATAAATATTTAATAATCTCAAGTATTGCACCATCGGTCCTCACCCGATGACACAATACTGGGGGGGACATGTTGGCGTATATGGCCGGACGACCCAGTGTCCGGCGGGATCGTTGGCCGGACAAGAAGCTCCACCGTCCGGACGACAAGTGACAGTATCCAGCTTTTAAGGGATTCTCACCACGCGCCTATCAACTAGGGTGGCTATAGACCCACAGTGTGTAATATAGGCTCGCGCAAATAGTGAATCTACAAGGACGTTAGTACATAGTCAGGGGTAGTATAAATACCACAACACATTTAATGTTTTGCAATAAATATACACACACCTACATTAATCACCGCATTCATCAATGTCTTTATTACCCTCTAGCTTACTTTCACGCCGGAGCTTGGTCCTGGATATCCTCCAGGGCGAGGCTAACGCGTGTCGTGCATTGTGCAGGAAGGAACGTTTATTTCCTCCGGCATCATTGATTGAAGCCGAACTCTCAAGTCAAACCGGACCGCGAGAATTTGCTTCAACAACTACAATCATATAAGACATTGTTATTGATATTTTTTTGAATGGATACATAATTATATATTATTAAAAAAAGATTATCAAAGAGCTAGATAATTACATAAGAGGTTTTAACCAATCGATCCAACTACAAATCTTATGACCCCTAAATTCAAGCCAATAAAATGAATATATACGAATAATATAAAAGATGCCACTTTCCTCATATGATGAGAGCTAAAAGTGATGTTATTACGAAAACGCCAAATCTAACATAAAGAAGACGTGATAATGATGTACAAACGTTAAATCTTCTCATTAGAAACGTATCACGAGCTCAACCAATATTTACAATGCTCATTTGACGTGAAGAAACGGAAGGAGTTATTACACCAAACTCGGGACAAGTCTCCAAACATCAATAGCAATATCACACTCAAGGAATAAGTGAAGATTGGATTTCACGTTACCATTACAATAAGGGCAAGAGATCACCAGGATTTCAATTACCATGAGACGAGAGGTTCAAGCGATGAGGTAACCAGTCCAAGTTAATTCTCCAAATGAAAATGTTAACTTTTGAATGAGAGTTTTGTCCTAAGTTGTCAAAGGAACCAAAAAGAGTTAGATCTGGGATTTAATGTAGCGACGAGTCTCCCCAACTGAGAAAACTCTGTCAGTTGCAATCAACCAGACGCAAAAGTCCTCAACATAATTTGTGCCAGCATGGCTAATCTCGATCGACATATCTCTAAATAAGCCAACTTACGAAAGACAAGGCCCGCTCTCGACCAATCCCAACGCCATTGCCCGTTTTCAATACGATCAATGATTAGACAATATTTGTCTTGTTCCAAATGATAAAATATGTAATATCGAATATGTAATGGGGAATCATCAAGCCAATCGTCCTTCCAAAAACAGATGCACGTACCACAACCCGCATGAAAGCGAAGAAAGATGGACGGAAGAATAATGCTCGAGTGTAAGAAGTTAGAAGATCCAACTATATTAGCCCAAAGTACCATTAAATTTGCAACCTTGTTGTTCGAAACCCCCATCAAGACCATGCAAAAGCCTTGATAACTTTAACCCAAAGAGCTTGCGGGTTATAGTACATTCTCCAACACCACTTTTGAAGAAGAGTAAGATTGAAAGACTTTAAGCTAGCAATGTTCAAATCGCCTTTGTCGAACGAAGAAAGAACATTAGGTCTTTTAGAGCAAAGGGTACCATGGCTAGCCATTGTGCCACCTCATCACCACGTCAGCTTTTCACTTTTCACATTCACACACCAAAAACACCCCTCCCTCATCACTAGCCAAACCCAAGCCATTGTACATTTTTTATTCAAATAAGTTACATTAATACAATATCAAAAGTAAAACACACACAAAATAGATGTCATAGATGTCATAATATCAAAAGCATGAAAATTTTCGGTTTAAATTTTTGAAATTTAAAGATGGGTAATGGGGGTTTTATAGTTGCAGCCCAAGGTTAAGAGCCCATGTCCAACATCATACATTCAACCCTAATAAACATGCCATGCCTACCACTTTTCTTCTTCAATCAACACACACTAAAAACACACACAAAACACAACACCGACACAAGACTAACGAAAAATAGAAAAAAAGAAAGAAAGAAACCAACTTTGGCGCCTCGCCAGTAAACTGGCTTGACAATTGGCGAAAGGGGTTCGTGGTGTCGTGGCAGAGGGTTGGCGGCGCCGTTGTGGCTGCCACCTCGGATTGGCGAGGATCGTACGTTACGGTACCCTTCGCTCTTAATCCAAGCAAGCTTTTTATACTCCTGAGAGCCTCCAAAAAAAATGAGGCACATGATCTCTCCAAAGAATTAAAAGAAAAATATGAACTTTGAAGATCGAAAGAAAATAAATCTCAAGACTTCCTAGCACCACCTTAGTTAACGTAAGACGACCCCATATCGAAACAAGATTCGCCTTCCAAGAAGAGAGTCTCACATGAAACCGGTCAAGTAAGATCTTCTAATTTTCAGGAACTTTGAAGATCGAAAGAAAATAAATCCCAAGACTTCCTCGCACCGCCTTAATTAACGTAAGACGACCCCTTATTGAAAGAAGATTCGCCTTTCAGAGTCTCGAATAAAACCGGTCAATTAGGATCTTCCAATTTAATATAAAAATAATAAATACAATAGCTTTTGTAAAGACTTTGTACCATGGGAGCATTTAATTGACTTCTTGTTCTACAATTTAATATCAATGTCGTGAATGTAAATAGTTATTAAAGGATTTTTGCATTGTAAATGGTAAGCAAGAAAAAATTGATTGTTTCAAGATTCTTAATTGAGATAAACTTATATTACAGGGTTTTATGGTACCATCTCATGTGTTACAAGATCCTATGCTATATCCTTAACGTGTGTTATTGTTTTTTTTACAAAATTATTTTTGAAAGATATGTAAAATCAATAAAAAGCCGTATATCCTAAGAACCAATTACGTGGATTTATTTTTGGAAGGTTGTCTTTTTGTTTTCATGTTACAAAAATGAATCGTTGTGCTCAGACGTGTTCTGGCCTTTTCAATCTAAGCGCTGTTTGCTTTTTAAGAGGCTCAATCAATCAACCGCACGTCTGAATCGAATCACGCGAAACGTTCGAATCAACGATCCGAACGTTAAAAAACGACGTTTGAACGGATTTTTTTTTTTTTTTTTTTTTTTTATTTTGCTCATGCTAAAGAAGTTCGACGCCGCGTAAGACACCCTCTCGCGCCTCGACAGATTCGCATTTTTTCCGTTTCGCACGCCGCTCGCACGCCCGAACGAAAAATAACGGTCGAACCAAAACGCCCCGACCGATTCGACATTTCGCCTGCCTGCACGCGCAAAAAAAAAAAAAAAAACAAACAGAACCTAAGTTAACCTAAGTTAACGAAAAAATCTACCTATTATGTCACATTATTTCAGAACAAAATAAAATTATTCTTTTGCCATATAATAGTAGGAACACAGGGGGTAGTGTATTTAAAACTGGATTTGTGTATAGCTGTGATGTCACGGTGTGTATCTTTTGGATTTATAGACCGGAACATAACTGACAAAAGTAATTATTAATCAGATTTGATAGGTCATGAATGGTTACATCAAACCTTTTCATTTTGATTTGTTATTTTTTTAGTATTATCAGTACGTATGCTATGATACTATTTCATATTTAGCTTTCGTAGATGGTACAGGAAGTATAATTTCAGCCCCCGTTTTCCATGGCTTTGTTATTGGAAAGGTCACCTGAAATTATTCCCTGTGAATATGAGGGATTCGACATGTGAATACCACCCATATCGAAAACAAGATTTCCATTATCAGAAATGATATATTCTCATCATGGAAAATGATAGAGAGTCTGCTAGCCAAATTTAGATCTAATTAAATCATATCATCTCATGGTTCATGCATGCGATTCACTTATACTACAACCCATCAAGACGACGCCTTGTAATTGTGCCTAAATTTAAGTTTTAACTTTGCGCTCTCAATCATTTATCTTTATAAATTTATAAACATTATTTACTCTTTCACCATTAGATGATTGACACACAAGCAGTAAGATAAATAGGAGGATGTAGAGAGTATACAGTAGTTCTTTTCCATTATTCTTTACTTTACTTTTTTTTTTGAACTTGTGCACTAAAAAGTATGGTTATCCATAAGAGCATTAGGTGTCATCACTTCGGGTTAAAGTTTCAATCAGTGTCACGTTAGCGTCAGATCAGCTTTAAAATTTTCACCTTAACTAAAAAAAAATACCTTTTATCATAACTCAACCTTAACTCAATATTTTGGGCCACACTTTTATCATAATTAAACAAAAAAAACTGAGTTAAAGCTTAACTCACCACATGGTGTGGAAGTTAAAGCTTAACTCACAAAAAAAATCACCTTCACGCAGCGTTAAAACTTTAATGCATGGGTTTAACGCAGGGAGGCGATGTGGGTAACACAGCTTTAACGTGGAAATGTGAAGCTTTCACTTGGTTATTGAGTGATAATTGCTCTAATTGGTTTGGTCATCTTGCTTTATTTTAAAGAAATGATTTATTTTCTATACAAAGAGAAAGTTGCAGTTACACCATATAAGTTTTATAGACGCCGTTATATTCGCATTTATAGATAACCATCTTATAACATAAATATTTTTCTTAGCTATAACTATTACAAGTGTTAGCGGATCCCAAGTTTTTTTCCCTTTTTATTTTCTTTTAAACAAAGACGTATAACTAAACAAAAAAAACCGAGTTAAAGTTTAACTGACCATACGGTGTGGAAGTTAAAGCTTAACTCACAAAAAAACATCACCTTCACGTAGCGTTAAAGCTTTAATTTAGTGCATGGGTTTAACGCAGGGGTGGAGTGTGGGTAACGCAACTTTAACGTGGAAATGTTAAACTTTCACTTGGTTCTTGAGTGATGATACTGAGTGCTCTAATTGCTTTGGTCATCTTGCTTTATTTTAAAGAAATGATATATTTTTCTATACAAAAAGAAAGTTACACTTACACCATATAAGTTTTATAAACGCCGTTATATTCACATTTATATATAACAATCTTATAACATAAATATGTTTCTTAGCTACAACTATTACAAGTGTTAGTGGATCCCAAGTTTTTTTCCCTTTTTATTTTCTTTCAAACAAACACGTTTTATTAAACTAAAAAAATAAGTTACAATACATCAAATAAAATACAATATTTTACTAAAAAAAAGTACAATACATAAAGAAACTACATTTCTTATTCTTGTTGTCATTTTTGATATCGTTGTCAAAGATCATCCATACAATCATGTCGAAATTCGTTATTCACATCTTTGTCATGTAGTTCCTTTTTTTTTTCTCTTTGCGTGTGTCGCACCTCTCGACTCATATACTTTATATATTGGCTAATGGAGTAACACATATCTTGTTAAATTCACTTATTTGATATTTTAGATCTTTTAGTATCTTGTTATGCATTATAATGCTACAATATCTAATCCTACGTATTTACCCACCTAGTAAGCATGTGTTTGTTGTGCAATAATCCTCCAACGAACTTGAATGACACCAAAAGCTCGTTCCACATTTTATTTCTTGCACTTTCTTGAACTCTCTTAAAATTTAAATTAGCTTGATTTGGTGCGATTGTATATGATTTGACAAAAGTAACTCAGGTAGGATAAATAACGTCGGCCAGGTAATATCATTTGGTGTAATTTTTTTTACCATTTTTGCCTTGGGAGAGACATTGTCAATGAGATCGTCAAAAAATTCGAATGACATAGAACATTTTGGTCATTATTTTCACCCACTGTACTAGATAAACGCATGTCAAATTCACAAACCTTGTGATGCAACTGCTTCAAGCATTATTGTCAGATACTTATGATCCCCCATTTTGAATTGCCCTTTGTAAGCATTCGAACAATTCTTCCATTCCCAATGCATACAATCAATACTACCAAGCATACCCGAGAACTAATGATAGTTTTTATGCATTTCATATATACTTAAAATATCATTAGGTGAGGGTTTTCTTAAATACTCCTCTGAGTATAAATCGCGTATACATTTGTTAAAATTGTCCAAACTATCACGACTATAATGTTCACCAATTTGTATATATTCATCAAAAGCATCGAATGTTGTCCCGTACGTCAATTGGCATATAGAGGAGTGCATCTCGTTATATGACTAATACTGATTCTCTTAGCGGCATTTTGCAAAGACCTATAAAATAAAAAAGTGACCAGTAATAGGTTTAACATTATAGTTAGTTATACCTTCAAAAATTGATAAAAATAGTTTTGATCTCATTCGGAATCGTCGCCTAAAATTCATTTTGGGGTATTTTGGATTGTCGCCAAAACAATCTTCCTTGAGACGTCTTTCGGCGCCTTCATAGTCTTCTTGTACGGGCGTCCGAGTGTTTGAACTAGTGGCTTCATCTTCATCAAATGCTAAAGACTGTTCATGATAATCGTATAAACGTAATAATCTTTCGGCTCTGTCTTCGTTGGAAAACTCATATTGCAAGTGTATTAAATGAAGAAAAGATTGAGTGTTTGAGGTTGTTTGTATGGTATTATATAAAAATTATATGAAAAAAAGGAGAAAATATAATATTGTAGGATGTTTGTACTGTTGTCAAACGTTCAAAATCAAAATAAGAAAAAAAATGGGAAAAGGGAAACGATATCCAAGAGGTTGGCAATGCCAGCAATAACGGCATTATAGCACCCACTCGGTGCAATATAACGCCGCCAAAGGTGGCAAAATTTGCCTATGGCGTGTGATTTGGGCATTGCACCGTGCACTTCTTTAATTTTAACGTCACATGTTAATAATCCAACGGTAAATAAGAAAGTGGATCGCTTTAAATAAATTGTAAGAAGATGAGTAAGAATGTTTATTATTTTCTATAATAAATTTAATGGTCATTTGCATATATATCCCTACAAAGATGCAAAATTGCATATATATCCTTTGCATGCATAAAAACCATTGTACTATGTGCATAAAAAACATGTAAGAAGGATATATATGGAATTATTCACTTTTATAGGGATATATATGTTGTGAAAACGTAGGGGGGGTGAATACGTTTTCGTTTCAAACTTAAAACTTTTATATCAAATATAGTATAAACCATTGCACTTGCTAATCTCGACGCGAGGATGCATTTAACGTATTACGGCATGTAAGACCAACCCCTTAATATCACATAAGATTCGACAAGATTAATGGTTCATTATAAATCAAGTTTCACCATTATTAGTCCGGTTGCTTTTTCTTGATCAAGCGTGTCATAATATGTAAAGTGTTAAATATAGTTTGTGACTATATGAAAGACCAAGTATGTATCACAAACATAGACATCAACCACATAGAAAGTAAAAAATGTAATGCAAGAATAAACGTAAAGCGATAAGTAAAAGGATAGACAAACCAACACGAGGATTTATAGTGGTTCGGCACAAGGACACCTTCCTTGCCCTACTCCGCCCCCGAGTCACCTACTCGAGTTCAGAACACTACATGAATCTCCTTATGGCGAGAAGCCTTCACAACGCCGCTACACCTTTTTCCCAGACAAAGCTAAATACCGAGTTCTTTCACACCAAGGCGAACCACACCTAACACAACGTTGCCTACCCTTTATACTTGCTAGGCTAACCACCGAGTTCTTTCACCCAAGGAGAACTAATCCTATCACAACGTCGCCTACCCTTTATTAGGTACTAGGCTAAGCACCTAGTTCCATTACTATGGAGGAACTACTACCCATCACAACACAACACCTAATCTCGAGGAGATCCACCTTATTACAACACCATTAAGGATATCACCATCCTCGATCTAATACTACTTTATCTTGTACATCGAAACACACCATATCGAATGTACACCTTAGGCACCTTTCACTAATTCCTTGGTTAGATTACTCGGCACCCTTAACTAATGCCTTCATCTTGACTCTCTTAGCATTCTTCACTAATGCCTTTGACACATCTATGACACCGTTATGTTTTGTGCCCAACATAACAAACCTTGTGTTTTATGGCACAAACACATAAACCATCTAGTCTAGACATAGATACAAGAATATGATACTAGACATTATCCAAGACAATGTGTCTAATGGATATGAAATCCTAAACTAAACATCAAGAACCCAAAGCATGATGTAGTTAGTCTCTATGAACGAAGATGACAAGTTTCCCAAGCTTGTTGTGAAGATCTTCATGTGCTTGTATCTTGTGATGGGTGATCACTTCAGTAGGTAAGGATGCAAGATCTCTAAGCTTGCTTTGGAGGATCACTTCGAGAGTATGCTTACAACAAATGAAAGTTAGAAGCATTATGATCATATGAGATGAGGGTGGTTTACATGTTTCTTAATGATCTAAATATCCTAGATTTGGTGGAGAGAAACTATGTTTGAAGGTATATTGAACAATGAAAAAATGGCTCACTATTTATAGAAAAAACTAGCCATCGCTCCGGATCCCATGGATCCTCCTCGAGGATCCGTCCAACAGACACCGGGGATCCGTGGACGCCTTTTACCCATGGGTTTTGGGTCATGGGTCATGGGTTATGGGTTATGGGTACCAAGAGATTAAATGTATCTATAAGATGAACGATTCAAATCCATTGGTTTGAGTACCACCAAGGTACAACGATTCAGACATCGGGTATGGGTCATGGGTTATTTGCATCAAGAGATTCATGATTCACAAGACGAACGATCTAATCCATGGTTTTGAGTCTCCACCAAGACAATGATTCAGACATCGGGTATGGGTTATGGACTTTGGGTTTTACCCAACTACATTCAACGATTTGGTCGACGAGTCAAATACTTAAGTTTTCACCCATTTATATTACCCTTTATAATACATACTCGTTATGTATATATATACCCAATATAAAACACTAATTGTTATACATAAACTATTTAACTAAACATGTTTTAATGGTTTGTTGGGGTTTGATCATAATGCAACATAACAAAGATGTACGAACATGTGTTGAAGATACAAGGACTTGAATCGTCGAGAGGTGTTAAGACAATATATAATTACAAGTAACTTATACATTTTACGCATGTATTAAAGCTACACGTCATTCATCAACAAAACAAATGAGAATGTATAGATTAAATATCGTAATATTTGCACTAACATATGCAATTCACCCTAAATTTAAAGGATGTGATATAGGAACTCTCCCTATATTGTCACATCATAGAGGTTTGGTCAAGCCGTACAACCCGCGATGCATACCGTACAATCCGTCAATACATCCAATTATTGCAAACCCTCTCTATAGAAGGGTGTGGATAACTTGCCCTAAATTTAATTGTGAAATCTACTTATTTAGAGCATTTACAATCCATCAAATTTTTAAAATTGATGCATTTAATGCATAAATCACTTAATGACCAAAATTTAGAGAAATGATTTGAGCTTTGTCAAGTCATTGCAAAAAAGCTTTTTTAAAACTTTTGGTTGCAATAAAAAAACTCTCATAAAATACTTTTTATTATAGTGAAAAGTCTTTAACCACGCCATTTACGAAATGAATTACTCCGTAAATTGGATGGAAGGGATCTACGAATGATATTTTGTGGAATCTTTGGACGTGGTTGCAAACAATGGTATGACATTGTAATAACTTACAAGTTAATGAAGGAAAAGTAATTCATGTATTTGGAATATCATTTTGTCGTTTTACTTTTGTCTTCTGTCAGTCAGATTTGATGATTTTAATTCTACAACCATTTGGACCCGTTCAAAATTATGGGATGCAGTTGTCTTGCTGATCAACAACCATGGAAAGACTTATTTTTAGATCGATCCCATATAGGTCAAAAAAATGCTTAAGGCTGCCCCAAGAGGGATTCAATCCCTACTTTTCACCGCCACGCCGCTTTTCTCTCCAATGACTTTCAGGCGATTAGGTCTCAAAGAAGGCGACCAAGTTCAATTAAAAAAAAAACATTTTTAACACAAAATAAATTTTCATTAATAATTAAAACGTTACATAATAATTCAAATAAAACTAAAACATTACTGAAACTTATTAAAACATTACAACACTTATTAAAAATCTAGGTTGTGGCGTGCCTTGATCGCTTCTTTGAGTTTCTGCATTGTTTGTCGCTCTATCATGCAAGAAAGATTCGTCGATTGGCGTGCAATGTAACACGAGATCTCAGATCATATTTCTTTTGTCGCTCAAATTCAAGTTTTCGCTCTTCTAGTGCCAATTTTTGTCTTCCTTTCTTCTCTTTTGCTCCATCTCCAACTCGATTTGCCGTTGTTCTAGCTCTTTCTTCTTCAAATCACAAGTGCGGGTTTGCGGCCTCCTTCTTCCGCCTCGAATGCCTTGGACTTGATCTTGCCCCATTTCTCAAGAACACCTTCCATAATCACAACTTTTCGAAAACTCAAGATTTCTTTTTATTCTTCTTTGCGTATCACGACCAATTGGTCTACCATGCATGCACGAAGGCACATCCGAGTCGGTTGAAGTCCTTGCTTTTTGCGACCATCATCTTGGCTTAAAAAGCCTAAGATCTCATTATCCTTCCAAATGTAATGGTCCTCAAAATCTTCCAACAATGCTCCAAAACAAACGGATGACCACACAATAGTTGGTATTCATCACACGCCGTGTATAAATAGTGAGGTCATTCTCACCACTCCGTAATTCCTCCGAGCATTGTTGTAAATGGCACAAAATTGACCAACTCTAGGACTAATCCTATTTTTCCACTTTGTAATGATAGAGTTGACGCTCTTTCTCGCACCAACCTCCTTCTCAAAATAAGCAATGACTTTCTACCAAAACTTTAGCATTTTGGTTGTTTCCGATTATACTATTCTCGGATACATCACATCAAGCGTTGCACAAGGCGATCTCTTCTTCTTTGGACCAAAGCAACGAATCATTCTTGGCTTCTTTCTCGACAGCCTTCTTCTTTGCCTTTGTAGCTCATTTCTTTGGTTTGACCGGTGACGTCTCTTCTCGACATTCTTCTTCTTCTACGTCATCAAGGTTAACCGAATCGTGAAACGATCCATGAGCCGAACTGGTACCCGAACCGTGATACTCTTGAGCCGGATAACCCGATCCGGTTCCAACATAAAAAGCAGGATTGTTGTATAATTGATCTTCGAAATCAAAACCCTCAAGATTGATACGGTTAACCAGAGAATATTCTTGATAATTTGAATATGAAGACGTTGATGAATCCATTGTTGGACGGTACACAGATTCGGGTGACCCATACATAGATTGGTTGCTTCGACGGGAGTAGCTTTGTTGTTGTTGTTGTTGGATGTTTTGATGCGGTGGAACAAATGGACGATTCATAAAAAATGGATTGTTAGTTTGTTGTTGTGGAGCTTGTTGGGATTGATATTCGAAAGCATGAGGTTGGAAATTGATTCTTGGTGAGACACCGGTTAACCGGAAAGTCGGATCCGGTGTTAAAATATGCGGGGCGTTTTGTGCCAAACGAGATTTTCGGCCTTTGGTTGGTGGTGTTTTCTTAGACATTTTTTATAGAGAGGATTGTGAGTTTTTTGATAGAAAAGATTGTGAGATTTGTGAGTTTAGTGTGTAAATACGTGGTGTATTTATAGGGTAGTTTGGTAGTTTTTGTTTGTTTGTTTGTTTTTTTTTTACCAAACGGTCACAAAACTTTTTTTTAAACGGTATGATTTTTATTTTGTTTGGACTTGCAACGGTTAGGAAGTAAAGGTGGTATGTTTTTGTTTTGTGATATCGATCGGATAGACGACCAATTCCTTTATTTTTGTGGCGATCGAATCACTCCACAACAAGGGGATCGATTTGGAAATCGATCGCCTAGCCCTCGATCGACTCCCAATCTCCCTTACTGCATGCAACCTAAGTGGTTTGGATGGTACATCAATTCTAGTAACACTCATTCAAAACTTATGTGATAGTTTTATTCTTCAAGCTCCTTGCTTAGGTTTTAGAAAAACTTTCTTGGAGAAAAAAAAAAAGAAAAAAAAAGAGAAATGATACACGGACCTAAACTTAGACCTAAAATTAAGTGTCATCATCTTGATAGCTGCAGACTGGGACCCACTTATTTTACAACCCATCAAGATGATGCAAAGTGGTTTTAGGTGTAAGTTTAAGCCTAAGTTTAGGTCCATGTATCATTTCTCAAAAAAAGAAAACCCTAACCGCTTATAATTGTGTGAATTGTATTTCATTCACAACTAAAAAGAACAACAATTAACATCGAAAAACTAGATTTGTTGACAATTATATAGATGTGTTTCTAAATTTGTGTATTACCAATGCTATTAGGAACGAAATGTTAACAAATTGTTTTCCTCGTTATTTTTCGTCTAATTGTAATGATTTTGAATTACAAGATCACCTACAAAATATATATTTGTGTAAGAATGGTTCTTCCCGTTGTTAATTTTGCAACAAACAAGAGAAAACCGCTAGTATATGTGATCAACATTATAGTTATTCGCGGCGCCCTTAATATCGGTGAAAACAAGATTATGGCTTGTTTAGTAGTAAAGAATTTAAGTATTGCTACTCGCTAGATTACTACTAGTGATTTAGCTACGAAATATAATGAAATAACAAACAAAAATATTGTCAAATTGTTATAATTTTAGAAGAACTTTTGTTGATTACAAAATGTAAAATAAAATATAAAAAAGGGGCTTTTGCATATATATTCTTCCGAAAATGCAAAATTGCATATATATCCAAAGCATGCGTAAAAACAATCGTACTATGTGCATAAAAAACTTGTAAAAATGATATATATGCAATTATTCACTTTGGTAGGAAAATATATGCATTTTTGCCTATAAAATTAAGTTAGTGTTTACTATTAAACATATATCTTTTGACTACAATTGTAATAGAAATATTGCTAGTATAATTTATGTTTTTAGAAGGTACATGGTTCTTTTAAATGCAAAATTATAGAAATGTGTCCAAAAAGAGTGTTTATACATACACTTTTGGAGAATAGTTTTACCCTCTTTCATGTGACATAAAATAATTTTTATTTCAAGTTTCGTACTTTATTATAAGAGGAATGATACATAGGCCTAAATTTGGACCTAAAATAGATATAAAACACTTTTAAAGATCTTGACGTATTGTTAAATAAGTGGGTCATCATTCTGCACCGCCGTGATCTTGCTAAAGGGTCGTTTGGTTTGAATTAAATTTAATTTTAAATTCTAAAATTTAAATTTTGAGAATTTAAAATTAGAATTTAAAATACTTTCGACGTTTGGTTGATGTAAATTTATAAATATTTTTATTTTTCAAATGTAAATTTCATAAATATTCTATTTAAAAGTTTATAAAAAATTATAAAAAGTTTATAAAAATTTATAAAAATTTTATAAAAAGTTTATAAAAAATTATAAAATATTTATAAAAAAGTTTATAATTTTTTTTTAAAAAAAAAAGTTTATAAAAAGTTTATAAATTTTTTTTATAAAAAATTTATAAAAAAGGTTTATAAAAAATTTATAAAAAATTTTATAAAATAAGTTTATAAAAATTTATAAAAAAAAATTATTTTTTAAATTTTTAGGTCTATTTTTAGCTCCAAGTTTAGGTTTATGTATCATTTCTCTTATTATAAGTTTTATTACTAATCAAGTTAAATCATTATAAAATAAGATTTAATTCTAAATTTTTTCAGTCTCCAGTAACATTGTTTGATGATGGTCTTTAGTGAGCAGTTTCTTGACACTCACGGATGTACGAAGTTGTAAATTTTCTGCCGATTTAAAACTTTTGAAGAAATCAATATATAATTAACTATTTTTTTTTTTCAATTCTTTTTGCTCTCAAAACAAAAAATTAAAATTAATAAATAAATAAAAGAGGTACAATTATAAAATATAAACAAAAGTATGGAAAAGTATACTGAGGAGAAAGTATATTTGAAATGAAAAAAAAAAAAAAAATAATAAAATAAAATGTTGATTTGTAAGCCTGATTTTTCTTTTGTTAATTTAGAAAAGAGTTTTTTGTGATTTTTTCTAAGGCTTTTTGTCTAAATAAATGTTTATATTTTGGTAGTTTGATACATGTAATAAATCACATCCCACAAACCCCACAGACATGAGTAAACTCTGTGTTGTGATTAGATGTTTGTCAGCTGCTACTGCTACTGGAGCTACCTAGCTACACCTAAAATGAAAGCAACCCTTGGATGATCATCGGACGGTTTGAAGACATGTTATCATCAAATGGGTCCCACCTTTTAAAAGCTTACGCTTACTCATTGGTCTCTTTTGAGGTTCAGATAACCCCATCCTTCCTTCTCTCTCTGTCATATTCATGTAACCTTAAATTTCATTTCTTGTATTATTAATGGAGCTGTGGATTATTACTTCTAGGATTAATTGATTAAAACGTGTTTTTAACTATACACATTTAAATGTAAAATCATCGAGACAGACGATTGACTTTTTTTTTCTCTTTTTTTATCTTGAAGAACACGAAGAAATTCGACTCCTCGAGTTAAATCATTCAACCAGGTAGGCTTCGGAACTCGAACTACTAGGAGACCTTCTTAAAGAAACCTCTAGAACTCACGGCTTCGTATTATATTAGGAAAATCGATTTTTTTTGTCTCTTGCTAATGGATCGGTCACCTCCCAACCAACCGAATAGGCAAATGTATACTTACCAGTAGCTCAACCGAATTAGTAACCGATCACCCCAACCTCTCATTTGTTATAGTTGGATTGGCAACCAAGTAATTGCACATAACTTCCAATTGTTTTGTACGTGTCGTAGTTTTTTCATTTTATTTGTTTTTTTGGGATATATTTTTGGTTGTGGTTGATTTAGTAGTAAATTGTAGTTTGATGTAATCTTGTAAAAAGAAAGTTGATGCGTTGCTGATGTGGCAAAAGTTAACCATAATATTTGTAACTGCCATTAGTATTAGGGAATTTATTTGCACACTCAAACTTTTGATTAGGACACTCTATTGTATGCATTAGATATTTGTATAAAGTTTTCAGTGTGCTTTAACTGTTTATATAATTGAGTGTCCCAATCACAAAGTTAAGTGTGCAAATCGACTCCCTTAGTTTTAGCCTAAAAGTTGATCCTAAATATAATACACTTTAGAATCATGATAATAGTAAAGAAAATTACAGTATACTATTACGACTTTTTAAAAAGTTGGCTTTCATCTTTTAGCCGATTGGTCTACGGTTGTTGAATACATCGCGTTTCAGTAGCTTGCCATTATCATTTCAAAGTTATTTCTAACTAGGATGGATTGAACTTGAAATCTATAACCTTGAGTGATGGTGTTGTGTGCATGTGTGAGTTATGAGCGTAATGTTTCAAAGTTGGAGTGGTATATATGAGTAACCTTTCCTAAAATAAAAATGACTTTGATGATTGATTATTATATTATTTTTGTACATTCTATAAATGTTATAAGGTCATCTTCGGCCTTTATTATTTTTCTTTCAAAATTGAAAGAAAAAATCATTTTTCTGTTAAAAAAAAAAATCATCTCCAACTACATTACATACGCTATATAAACAAAATTTCAATTTTTTTTAATATCAAATTGATTTATTCTGCTCAATAGCTAAATTAGTTCACATTAGCTTATACATCGAATACATTATTTGTTTAGAAGGTGAATAATGATCCTCTAATTATGAAGCTTTGGAAATAATACTCCAAAAAACATAATGAATACATGAGCATGCTTGAACATGATATTTAGTTCTCAAATCTCAGTTCTATAAATTTGGAAAAAAATATACGGAGTAATTTAAAAACCATGATTTAATATCTTTTAGAGACACATAGAACAATATTTAGTGAACAATGTTATTCTTCATAGTTTGCTTTTTCACTAAAATTAAACTTATGTATCACATATCTTAGAGTGCAAGGTGAGGTAACGACGAATAACACGTTATTCGCCCCACACCTCAAATGGCCTCATCACCCTCCCAATAACACACCAACAACTAAAATACCTCCCCACAAAAAGCCAATAACATGTTATTGGTGCAATTAGGTCCCACAAAACACTATACAAAAATACCCACTCACCACAAAACAAAAATAAATAAATAAATAAAGAAAAGAAATGAATTTAGCCATTCCCGTATTAAATGGACGAATGGCTAACGAATGGCTAAATGGATGATAACGTATAACGTGTTGTTGGTTCCAAAATTTACCAACAACGTGTTGTTGGTTCCCTTACCGAGCTCTCTTAGTATTCGAATCTTGCATATTGTTTGTTGTTCTTTAATCATACATCGTATGTCTACATTAATCTTATTAAAAGTATTCTCCCACATAACTATTTCCATCCTTCACCCGAATTATTAACTTACTTTAGCGTTGGAACAAGTATTATATCTAAAGGGTTTGATTGGTTTCATCGATCTCTAAATCTCTAATATATATCATATACAAATCTTGCATATTGTTTGTCGTTCCTTTAATCAGTCATCGTATGTCTACATTAATCTTATTAAAAATATTATCCATGCCTACTGTAAACATTTAAATCCATGAAGTAAATCAAATACATAGTTGGTTCTAAAAATGTAGAGTTAATTTAACTTCTACAGTAGTTCGTTTCTATGCATGGACTGGTTATAATATTTGCAAGGTCGTCCTAGAAGTGTGTGACATACGTAGTGAGTGGTAGGGTTTATGAAAGAAACAGGAGATGAACAATAACTTAACCGTACTGAAGTCGATCAGTGACTGTAAGACTGTTGTTCATCGGTAATCTGCGATATTACCACTGAGAATAGCTAAAATATTCGACAGAAGCAACATATACACACACAGTACCCGCTATGTCTTTCTGTTTTTTCCATAAAGGTACTTTGAAACGCAAACAAAAACCTTGTTTTTCACTTCCACACCATACTGCTTCTCTTTTTGTGCCCACTACTGCTTCGTTTCACTTCTACTAGGGTTTAACTTACCCACATACGACATACATGCATGAATGCATCAAAGATCTTTTAACATAAGGGTTGACATCATCTTGGTTCATATTCACATTTGTAACAACATATGCTTATATCATATTGGGCTGAGTTATTAGGACCCCTAGTTTTTTATTAGGACCCCCCTAGCTTTTTTTTTTTTTTTTTTTTTTTTTTATAATTTTGTTTATATAAAAAACTATAAATCAAAACGCGAATCAGAATATAAAGTTTAATAAATTAAAACGCTTAAATACGCTGTAAATATAAACAAAATCGACAAAAACTGCGTTGTCTTTGGAAAAATAAGTGACAATATTACTAATTTTAATTAAGGAATATTCCCATGAACCTCACATCCATAGTGAGGTCTCCAATAAGAGGACCCATCATATTACTAATTTTAATTAATAATGTTTATGTTTCAATCAGTGATGAATTAGGGTGGGTCCCGAAACACTCAAGAATTTTTGGGTTGAAATGTTAATTTTGTTAAAATTTTTGAGTTTTCATAAATGCACTAAATCCTCAAACATTTGTGTATATAGTCTTGTTTGATTTCTTTAAATAGACATAGTAACTTTGTGTTTTAGTTTCGTCCATGACTTTCAATGTTGCAAAGGCTTGTTTGATGTTGCCATTCACACGACCACTTGGGTTACAATGTTAAGGAAGATATCTAATGAGAAGAGAAAAGAAAATAAAAGAAATAAAAAATATTTGTAGCCGTATATTTTAAATGAAATTGAAGTTGCATCTTATATTATAGGTGCATCTGAAATATACGATTTTGGTTACTTCTCATTCTTCTATTTTACTTTTATTTTTCATTTAATCATAACTCTATAATCTTATATGAAAACTTTGGAATATGCTTTAATTTGAAACCGTCAAATAAAGACTTGTTATCGAAAAATTCAAAGTGTTTCTCGCACTATTGCTTTCTCCATATAAACAGTAAAATTAAATTAACCCATTTGGATTGATTAGCAATATGATCCTATTTCTTCTAGTATGAAGTTTTAGTTTTTTGTGATCTAGCTCAAGCTCTTTAATTTGCCGGTTTTGTCTTTTTAATACCGAGTAAAATATAAACGTTAAAAAATCATACAAAAAACTTATGAAAAATTCAAATTAACTACACATAACATTTCTGATAAATAAAGTACTTTTGATAAAAGGAATCCAACGTACACGTGGTGCAAACATATATACTTAACCTAATCTAGGGCTGCAAATAGGAAGTTGACAAACGTGATTTGATATCACGTCTATTTTAACCATACTTTTTAAAATTGGGTAAACGCCTCGTGCTTATCTAATTCTTTAAGTTTTTCAGTGTACTTAGTGGTAAATTAGATTAATCACGTGTTTATCTACATCGTCAAGTTTAATTATTGGGACTTTGAGGATAAATATAAAAGAAATACAGTAATGATCAGGTTTTCAACTTATCGGTGGTTATAGTTTGTAGGTAGAGAATTTGATGATAGTTTACCATAAAGTTTCAGATAAGACGGGAAAATAGTTGAACCAAACCCCTTAATTTAACGTGTAATTGCATGACTAATCATCTTGAATGGCCCAGTTCATTACTTGTGTTTTAATTAATTGGGACATGCTTGAGGTACGTTCATTAGCTTCTATATATCAATCTTTTAAACAATATAAATATGCATCACTTATCTATTGATGCTAACTTAATTATGTTAGTTAAAAATAGCTGCATAAGGCGAATATGTTCTCCATGATCGTCATATGATTCTGCGATAAACAAACTTAATTAACCAAAATATAGTATTGCATTTTTAGATGAAAGTTAAGGATCAATGTAAGACAATAACAACATACCACTGTGTAGCCTCAGCAATTTGGACATAATCGGTGTATGTAAGAAGATATTGTTTTTAGTAGTGATATTTAAATTATTTTAGCTAGCAGATATATGGAAAAAAAGAATTTTTTCGGATCGGATGAAATAACTATTGAATGATAAAATGAGGTAATTATATCTATAGTAAAGAGCAACGACGGTGGATTTTTATAAAAAGGTCGGTGCATCTTTGGGCCGTCTCGTATCTGGGCCGTTTGGTTTTTATCGTATAACGGGAGAAGCCCGTTTCTTTTTTCCACCGCCTCACCTCATGTTAACACGTGTGGTGATAACTCTTCTTTTTTCTACCGCCTCATGTTAACACGTGTTGTGATAGCTTGATGTTATCATCTCTTTGCACCGAATCTCGGAGTAAATCTTCGACTGTTAAAGTATTTTTTTGGGTTTCCTTTTGATCCGATGGGTTTAGATCAATTTTTTGGGTGCTATTGATTTTGATTAGCTTTGTTTGCGTAACTGAATGTGGCTTGCCCAGGCCCGTATCTTGGCGCGGTAGCCGTTTGGTTGCAACCATGATGGGTTTCGCATGCCTTGCTTGCGTGGACATAGGAGGCGATGATGGATTTGCATTGGTTTCATCAAATACGCGAACCTCTGCACCTTGGCGGGGCAAACAATCACGTTTGCAGCCATGGCGGATGTGTTCGGTTTTCGAGATTACTAATCAATCTGAGCCTCGACAACGTGAGAACCGACGATGATGGCTATTTAGTATTTGCTTTCCTGATGGTCGGTTGCTAAAACAACTTTCGATTAGATCATGGTCGGTTTTTGGGACGGTTTTTGCATGTTCTGGGCCTTTGGCGCGTAGCCACCGCAGTATGAGCGGCTGTTGTCTCTACCTATACGCTTTTAAGTGAGACGCTTCAATTTCGTTATAGAATAGTTTGTGCTACGCTTTCTTTACGGGTAAAGTTGGTAGATGGTGCATATCTCGATTTTTTAGGTTTTGCTATATGTTTCGCTTTTGTTGCTATTGATTAGGGTTTTCTCTAGGATTTTGTTGCAATACGTAGCTTTTAGTCTCTTAGAACTGATGTGGATGTTGTTGTGTATGACTCAAATGTTTATGTTGCCTTTGTTTAGGCTGCATGTCGAGATCTAAAGAGCATCGACGGTGGCATTTAAAAAAAAGAAGTAACACTTTGGTTGGTCAGTTGGTATGTGTTGTTGTTTTATTTCTGGGACGCCTTATTTGTTGTATAATAGTATTGATTGTCATAGGTTTCGATAAAAAATGCCCTCAGTAACATGTTGACGAGGCCGCTAACTAGGCTTGCTGCCACTGTTACATGTGAGAAATTTAGAAATACGTGATGTACTAAGTGGCAGTGATGATTACATGTTTCTGAATAAAATGAAGTGGGTCATTAGAGGTTCGACCCGTAACTTGGCATGGCAATAACCGGGTGGCGTGTAGTTGTCGTTATGCAACCGTGTTTTTTGCAGCCATGGCGGATTTTGGAATTCTTTTACCCTTTCGCATTCAAGAATCTGAGCCTAATTACTTATTTTATTCAATTTTGGTTCAAACTTATTGGTTTATACATTTTTAATATGTGTGGATAAACATGTATATATAGCATACTGTGCTGTGATTATCGTTATCGCTTTTGTTTCGCGGTTTAAGCGTAACGTTTTTATATACTTTGCTGGAACTTCTATAAATATTGGCCATGGTTTGGGTACCTTAGAACAAACTGTCGCAAAAGTCTTGCGTTGCGACCTTATCTCAGTGCTGCATTTCTTTGGCATGCACTAATCCTGATAAGTGTTCGGCAAATGAATGTTGTGACCAGTATTCGACCACGAAAAACTAATCATACTACTGATGTACTGGGATTGCTTTTTCTTGGTCGAATACTGATCACCGCTTATGATTTCCATAATGCATCCACTATAAGGCCTGGTATTTCATACGTTTGGTTTTGACCCTACCTTGGCCGTTTGGTTTTGAACGTATGAATTTTAGGGTTCCCTCTTTTTATAGGCGATGATGATAATATGCTGACCATAGCGCATACCTTTCCTTTGTGCGCATCGTGGCACGACAGTCATATCGAGTGTATGTCTGCAGCCATGTTGGTAGCCTGGTATCGCTGTTGTATACGCATATCTGAGCCTCATTTGGTGTCAACATCTACGTGTTTATGTGACCTACTACGCGTTAGTCAAAGTGTGCATCCCTTATTTGGGTCGTTTGGTTTTGAGCATATCTGGGAAGTTTGGTTTATTTTTTCTTAAAAAGCCACCGTCTTTGCTCTTTACATTAGAGATATAATTCCTTCATGTGTACTTGGCTTCAGACATTTGCTCAAGTGGTTTGTTTATTCAGAATCGGTTGACCTTTCAATGCCTAACTGAGTGTTGTTTGCCGAGTCCCGTATGTTGGCGGGGCAGCCACTTGGTTGCAGCCATGATGGGTTTCGGGTACTGCCTGTGTTGTGGGTGGGCCGAAAGTCTTGCTGTCGTTGGGCATAAGAGGAGGTTATGGATCAGCATTGCTTTCATCAGAGCCGTGGAGGGTTTGTGTGCAATTTTCTTGCAATACGTGTCTTTCGGTGTCGTAGAACTGATGTGGTTGTTGTTGTCTACGACTAAAATATTTGTGTTGCCTTTATTGTGACAACTCGTAATTTCAGGTCATTTTACAAACTTTGAAAATTTCACTATTCATCTCGGGAATTTACTATTCACCGGTTACTATTCAAAATTTTACTATTCACCATTTTCGGAGTCGAAGTAATATTCTGAGAACGTATTTCAAAAATTTACTATTCACGAAACACTATTCATTCCCGGAGAAAATCACGATTTATGAGTCACTATTTATCATTTTTCGTAAACTAGGTTTACGAGTATCAAATTCGCGTAACCTAAATGGTTTAGCTGCGAATTCATGAACAAATCATCAAGGGCATTTCATATAGACTAGATTTAGTCTACATATCATTAGCAACATCATCATCATATTAATTCATGCATGGTTCTGCATATTTCATTAAACGCATAAATTTCTATTAAATAAACGCTATCGCGTAATTATTTATTTTGAACATTTGATCCGATACTTCCAAAAATTATCCCGATATATTTTTATACTCATATTAATATTATAAAAATAATATTGTTAGTTTACCCGGTGTTTTAAATTTATTTTGTATATAAATTGTTATATTTATATAATTACGACGGTTTTCGTAAATACTACTCGATAATTATTTATTCACTCAATTCTTGTAAGAAATGTATTTTATAATTTTTATGACTTCAATATATTTTATTTTGTCCCGTTAAAATCTATTTTTGGCTAACGCTACATTGTTATACCTACAAATTATACTCTATACTTACATATTATTATGTTTGCTCAATTAAACTACATTATATCATACAAATGCATTACTTTTTTTTTCTTTTATATGTGACATATAGGATGACACATATTTTTTGGGTACAAAATATCTAAGGTATGCAATGATACTTGCCTACTTTTAATTAAGTACTAATATTATACACACATACTAACACATATCAAGGTGTAAAGAAATCAAATATTCTCTCTTCTCATCCATTGTAAAACCGGCCATAGCAAGAAGGAGAAGAGAAACATAATATTTTTCATCATCCAAGTGATTATCAAGTTCATGTAGTGATCTATGTTAAGGTTTTGAAATAGAAACCTATAGATTAATAAGGTTTTCATCATTTTCTTCACATAATCATTCAAGTAAGCATTTCATGATCATCATAATTCTTTCATATTCATCTTTATGTTATTTCATCATTTTTGCAAGAAATCATGCATGTTACATATGAGTTTATACCACTTTTAATGTTTTTATTACTTATATTGAAATATGATCATCCTATAAATTATCCCTTGAAACATATTACTTTTGGTGATGTCTAGGAACCCATTACACCCTAAGAAGGTGTATGGTAGGATTTGAATAGCTTCGGAGTTGTTTTGAATTAGTTAGAATAGGTTTGGCGCGAGAAAAACTCATTTCGACAAGTTTACATAAGGGTCTGTCCATATTTTTGAAATCTGGAAAGTCCGACAGTTTGTAAAATATTTTGGGCTAGATATTTAGAAAATACACTTCAAAATGAAAACGTGGCCGCTTGAACGGATTAAAACGGAGCTATAACGAAGAAGTTATGAATTTTTCAAGTTGACGACGAAAACTAATTGTTTCAGAAAAATTCAGCATGCTGTCTCGACTTTTTACGAGTCAAAAATGAGTCTTAAGCGTTATAAAATGTGTCGACTTATCAAAAATATATTAGTATACTTTGATACGAAGCTAAGGACATATAAAACGTAGAAAACGGACTTGTAACGATTAAATTATACACGTTTACACAAAGTTGCCGTAACTTTATTATATAAGAAAAACTAATATGTTTCTATTAGACAAATATTACGGCTACGAAGGACTATGTTGAGGGTCGTTTTTAACATTGATGTAGTACTTTTTATGAAACGAAGTCTTCTAGTAAAAGTAAGTTCACCTAGCCTATTCTCCAAAATGTCCAACCGTTTGTCAAACGGAGTTGTAATGAATAAAATACGGCCACTTAAACTTTGCCGGAAACCACTCTTAAACAATATTTTGGACACAAGTACCATACTTTAACTACATTTCTCTCCATGATCGAGACCTCTAGGATGAAAACTTAAATGCTAAAACTTTGAGATAATGATACAAGTTTCCCAAAACCGTTGAGTTCGTTTCCTAACACTCGACGTGCACCATTTTACGACTAGCTTTTCGAGGCCGTTTTGTCACTTTCATGAAAATTTCAACGACATTATTTTACGACGAAAGGTTATAATTTCATAATAAAATCACTAAATAATTATCGTAGGATATCATTTCAACGTAAATACTTGTAAAGTATTTTATAACATGACGAGATGTCATAAACATATATTTCGACGATAAATTCTATTTTCAAAAGCGTACAAGTGGTATAGATTATATGTGGATTTGCATGCACGACATTGTTTCATGATTTACATTAGAACATATCATTCATAATAGGTCACGGTCAGAGGTTGCGCCTCATTTCAGTATTGCCATTATATCATCATTATCATTGCAACAGGTGAGTCATAGCCCCTACTCTTTTAATTGTTTTGAATTACTTTTGGGGGAGATACATGCTCAACTATTTTTATGACATTCATGATATTTGCAACTACATGTTTAACTGAACTGAATGTTTAGTCATACGAGGTAACAATATTGTCATATTTAGAATTTCTATATGATTATCATTGAGCTAAATGTCTTGGGATTATCATTGAACTAAATGTCTTGGTATAATCATTGAGCTAACGGACTTGGTATGATCACGATCTAACGGACTTGGATAATTCTGAGCTAACGGACTTGGTATAATGTTGAAGTAACGGACTTGGTACAATCATGAACTAACGGACTTGGAACTATTTGAAACTATACTATATTATGTGCTATAGTTCTACGTCGAATAAAGTGCTATGTCGGTTGACTCTCGATACATTAAATCATGTGCTATTGATTATGTGTTATTGTTCTACGTCGAGTTAAGTACTATTGTGAATTCATTTGACATCATGTGCTTGAACATAAATTATACACATTTTGGCGGTGGGTTGTGAACACACGGTGTTGCAAGTTTTGTATGGGCGAAACTTGAACCGAGTGGATTTACAATGCCTTTCTTTGCATAAACGATTTTGAAAGGCTTTACATTTCAACACAAACTCTATGAACTCACTCAACCTTTGTGTTGACACTTTTAGCATGTTTTATCTCGTATCTAAGGCATATTCATCATGGCATGCATAAGGCATTATCATAGAGTCGCGGTGACGACGCGTCTCACTGGGTTTTATGAACTTTAAAACATCGTTTGACTTGTACCAAACTTATTTTCCGCACATGCTGATGTTCATTTGGGACCTATACTTTGTAAACTCGAATGTTTTATTAAATCAAACGATGTGTTTTCCAAACGACACTTTAGGTCGCTCAATATAACTGTGATTGTGGTGCTATGACAACAACCCCGTGAATTCCATTCCACGCAAAATGTGTAATTTGGGGTGTGACATTTATTTAGGTTGCATGTCGAGATGTAAAAACCATCGAGTGCTACCACTTTCTTATCATTTCAGCTGAGATGTTTCTGCTCCACCTTATTGGATCGCTGCAATTGTTACATGTAACCACTATGTCTCAGAAATTGTATTCAAACACCACTGTCGTTGCTCTTTACCTTATTTGTTGTATAATGGTATTGCGCGTCATAGGTTCCGATAAAAAATGAACTTAGTAACATGTTGGCAAGGCACCTAACTAAGCTTGCAGCCACTGTTATGTGAGGAACTGACAAATATGTGGTATACTAAGGGGCTGTGATGATCACATGTTTTCTGAATAAAATGAAGTGGGTCATAAGAGGTTTGATACGTAACTTGCCATGGCAATAACTGGGTGGCATGTGGTTCTCATTATGCAACCGTGTTTTTTGCAGCCATGGTGGAATTCAGATTTCTTTTACCCTTTCGCATTGAAGAATCTGAGCCTAATTACCTATTTTGTTCAAATTTTGTTTAAAGTTACCAATTTATACATTTTTTATATGTGTAGGTGAATATGTATATATAGCGTAGTGACCTTTGATGATCACTATTGGTTTTGTTACGCAGCCTAAATGTACCTTTTTTATATACTTTCCCGGAACTTTTAATGCAACTTCTATAAATATTGGCCATGCTAAAAATAAAGCTACCTCTGCGGCAACTTTTGTCGGTAAACATGCCTTCATTTATTCTTCCGGTATCTCTTTTTCAATATATCTATATGAAAAAGAAGTTTTTTTTGATGAAGAGTGGGGTTTCTGATGGTTTGTATATGTTAAAACAAACTGCCGCAAAAGTCTTGGGCTGCGATCTGATCTCAGTCCATGCATTTCTTTGGCATCTGCCATTCGTGAGAAGTATTTGACACATGGATGTTGTGGCCAGTATTCAGCCACGAAAAACTAATCCTACTACTGATGTACTAGCATTTCTTTTTCTTGGTTGAATACTGATCACCGTTTATGATTTCCATAATGCATGTACCACAAGGTCTGATATTTCATACAAGGTTTTGAACTTTGCGGATACAGGCACTTATTTTCAATTTCAGTTTCGTTGTTCTTCTTAAGATTTTCAGTAGTTTCATAGTGGATATGTTTGCTGCACTTTATGCTACATCGTGGAGCATAGCTAATGAATATAAAAAGTTTCACGCCAACTAATGTTGGCTGAGAACTGCTGTTTATGTATCGCTATATCGGTAGGTTCTAATTCTAATACTGTAATAAGACTATTTTTAGTACCAATATTCTCATATTGTGTATGCGCTTATATGACCTTTCAGGATCATAGGTTACTGCAGTCATATTGTGTATGCGCTTATATGACCAATATTCTCACATTTCTTTGATTGATTGCAATTTCCAATATTTTTGCAGTCAGTTCGAGTGGAATCTTATCCAACCGAGTTGTCGTGTCACTGATTGGGATCTTTCCACCTGGCAGAATATTTGAAGCGTCATTTGCTAATATTGATATGGGATGTTTATGATATTCCCCAGTCCAAATTTACTCCTTGAGACCCTTTCGTCCCTATAACGGTCTAGCAAAACGTTTGGTGCAAACCTTTGCATGGCGACCGTTGAAATGGCAAAAGGAATTCAATTGGGCGACTAGACGGGTATCCCTATCCTGAACATCGCGTCTCAACATTAGCGACCGACGCTTGAAATGCATTTCCGAGTGGAAAGAGCCCAGTCAATGACGTAACAATATTCAGGTACGGAAGGAAAGAAACCTTTGGGGATTACAGCCTGTCCGGGTGTATGCATTCCGTAAGAAGGGAGCGATTAGAATTGTCCATACGTTTACAGTCGGTACGAGTAGTATGTTATGCAATTGAATGGTTGTGTCATCTGTTAATACAGATATCGTCATTAAACGTTATTTATATTTTATGATCTTTACCTAAGTATTGTTAACGACAAAAGTAAATTTAATTCTTACAAAGCTTAAAGCTTGTCAAGTTTAAATAGATATTAAAACAAGCTTTTCAAATAATATCTTCATCACTCAAGCATTTACATTTTGATATGACTCTAAACCATAATGTATGTTAGTATTTTTAGTTCAAGAATGTTTTTGGTTTCTTAAAACAAAACATTACATACGTATTTTTACATATTTCTAAAAATAGAAAAACAAACACATGACATCATGTAGTGAATCATTGAAATAATTAGAAGATTTCACTAGATACTTTGTGTAGATTTAGACACTACATATCTTACACAATCTTGGATAGATATGGTTGACTTTGGTAAGATTTTGGTAATCTTGCTGTTAGACCCCGGCAACACCAAATATTAACACGGACGGAACCCTTTTAAGGGGTCCGTGGTCTGTGGTGCCTGTTGAGCATTTTGGCTATATATAGCAAAGCCAAACCAAGTTGTTTTTCATCCATTCCTATCATAGTCTCATACATTCCTTCTCTATAACATTTCTAACTCAGTTTCATATCATATTAGTGATCTCTTTTGTAGCAAAGAAAATCAAAGCATATTCAAGCTTCAACAAGTTGTTGGAAGTCTTGTTTGTTTGTTGTTGTATGATCTTGTGTTGATTCATACATCATTGTTGTAACAAACCATCATAATCTTGTGAGTGTGAGTGGTTAGTATTTTAGTCCTAAAAATACATTGTGTGTAGGAGTGGTTGTACCCTTGAAAAGAACTCGACATCTAGCTTAGTGTCGAAAATAGTGTGTGTCGAAGTGTAAAGGTTTCTTCACGGTGAAAGGAGCTTGTTGACTAGTGAGTTAAACTCGAGCGTGAGACTCGAGGAGTAGGGCAAGGAAAAAGAGTCCTTGTAGATCGAACCACTATAAACAACTTGTCGTGGTTTGATTGTTTCTTTCTTTATCTACTCTTTATATATTGTTTGCATATTGATTATCATTCAATAACATATCTAAGATCAATATCAATTAATCTTTCAATAAGTTTCAAAACAAAGTTTTTAAGCGGTAAACTATTCAACCCCCCTTCTAGTTTTTCACAAGCTCTCCTTCGTCTACCATCAGAACACTGATCTCCCTTCGAAACCGGACAAGCATCATGTCCCTGACTAGGCTGGACCCTGCAACACTAGCGAGTTCTTCACAAAATGGCATGTGTGTTTTCATCTTTTTTTTCTGTTTTCTTATCTATACCCTTGGTTTTTTTTCAGCTTTGATTCTAAAGTAAAACTGAGTTACTATGTGTGTATTTTAAAGGAGAGATTTACTATAAGTAAGTCAAATTATTACTCTAACTTATTCAACACACTTGCTTAGTACCTTGATTTGACACCCATCTTATAGCAACCAAGCCCATTGAACACTAATGATGTGTTTATCTTCCCCAAGAGCTAGCATTAAATGAGCAACCTATCAAACACTTGCCTTTTTTTTTTTTTTTTTTTTTCAGCATGCAATTCCATATAATTCCCAGCAAAAAAAATAGTTCATGTATATATGAAACCAGTCAAGGAAAAAGAATAAAAAAATGGTAACATCACAACTCCAAAATTTACGCTTTTTTTATTTTTTACTAACACTTATTCTTATTCTATACTTGCTTACAACATCTAACTTTTTTTTTTGCCCCTTGAATACCGCAGGCTCTCTTTTTGGCCATAACGATACAAGGGGAGAGGACATGCCATGACATTATTCTGAACGTTTTTACATTAAAGATAATTCGGTAGAAATATTGTACATTTATTTTACCCGTTGTGTGTTGCTTTTAACATAGACCACGAAAAGGGTTACACAAACATTGTAACAATCACCATACATCATCAAGTTGGGACCGCTTTCATGTATCAATAAAAATGACACATTATCTTTAGTTTATTACGTGAAGTGATTGCAGTCTGCCAAAGTAGTAGTATTTATTTGTGTAGGTAACATTAAGTATAACTAAATAATACATCGGCAAATAGTATGAAAAAAATGACAACTAATACACAAGTTAAAAGCATGATCCATTCTAATGTGGATTTTAAAAGCTTGAGAATCCGGTGAATTTGTTTAAATGAAATACACCTTGGTTATAGAAAAAAACCACGACAACTAATCGTTCTAAAACCAAAAATTATTACCACAAACCGATATTATAAAAAACATAAAAACAGAATCGCACCCCCACCAAAGCGCGGGCTACCTCGATCGTGTAAACTGCTTTAGAAGTTGTTTTAATTATATTTTGCGACGGCAAGAAAAAGTTGTCGAGTAGTTGTAATATCGTTTTACTTGATCTTTGTATTTATATGTGTTTTAATTAAGGATTTAACTATGTGGAATATTGATTAAGAATTACTGTGTGGGATATAATTAGCAACGGATGCAGCAACCACCAAATGCATTAATAATTTCTTTAACAATTGCTGGTGTATTTTTGTTGTTGAATAAATATCAATTTATTTTCAATAGGTACTTTTCCATCATCCAAGATATATCACATATATAGATCCCTCGAGTTGATCTCGTTGTGACTTGTGATGTCTTTAGCTTTCAACTCAATTGGATTTTATGTAACTGGTTGGTAATAACGTAAGTTATAACTTTCTAAACGAATAAACATGAGTCATAACAACTAATAAAATCGAAATAGAAAATTGAAACATGCATAATGGAGACAAGAAAATATCGGATGGCCTGTAAAGGGTGTTAGGGTGAGGTTCGCGGGGCACATCCAAAAACCCACGTCAAATCCAAGTGGGGGCACAAAAATACTAAATAGTGATTCAAATGGCAACCACGTAATATGTTCTCGATCAAAGGTCCAAAATATACAATCCTCTTTGAACGTATGCTATGCATTCGCAATCAGTAAAACTATCAAAAGCTTTTTACTATTATATCAAGTCTTTTTAAGAGTTTTTTTGCATTGTAGTATATGATTTTACAATAGTTTTTTAAAAAGTTTTAAAAAAGACTTGATGCATTTTAAATGCTTTTATAGGATCATTACCTCGTCACAAACTCTATAACACTGCTATAACATACATTTTTCTCCCAGATATAAGCATGTTATCGGCGCATGTAAGTCTTAGTTTTATTTCTTTTTCATTTTCTTTAAAACTTAACATATTTTATTATAATAAACTTTTAATACGATTTACAAAAAATACGAGTTACAATGAAAGTAAAAATACGATATAACAAACTAAAGACTTATGATGCGAGTAAAAGACTATAAGGGACGAACACTAAAAAGATAAACCAATAAAATCAAATATGAAAATGAATGTGGTTATCCTTTATCATTTTCATTACCTGTGCAGTGTGTAGTGTGTACACACTAAAACACACACATAGTAGACAAAACACACACGAACACAAAAGCACACCCAAACACTCACCACAAATACACACACAAACACAAGAGTTGGTTTTTTTTTTTAAGAATACTGAAAACGGCCGTTATGGCCTTGGCTAGGAGCCAAATAACGGTGTTATGAAACTGCGGTGCAGTTTGGCGACGCCATAGGAAAAAAAACTCTATGACGTGTGATACGCCACTGCATCAGACACTCTTAAAAATATTGCAAAGAAAAATCATACACACAATAATTTGATGCTTACTTAATTACGACTAAAGTTGTTCATGTCAAACTATGGAAATTATACATTCCACAAGGCCAAGAGAGTTGCCGGAGCTATTCCTTGTGGGGTGGACAATGGCTTGCCAAAAGGCACCCGGGGTCAGGGTGTTCCCGCCAACCTACACCTTTTGATGTAAATTATACATGCGTACATTTGTCGTCGTGGACGACATTGTCTCGTAAAATGAAAAAAAAACGACGTCGTTTAGTGATTTTATTTCTTTCACGAAACATCTCCTTGAGTTATATGGCAGGTAACGATAACTATCATTTACTTTTAACTATTTACGATTTTTTTATATAACAAACTTTATATATAAAAAATATAATGATTTTCTTATACAAATATACCTTTGAAACTGTCTTCAAATTGCGTACAAATAAGCACAATAATGCAATTTTTTTAACTTGTGTTCGATTTTGGAAAACAAATATTGAACTTTAATATATGTATTTTTGCCAATAAAAGTTATAAACATATCCTTAACATATCTAATAACTTTGAAAACTACCTTACGCTGTGTTCTTCAGTTTGTAAGAAGGGAAACAGAAAAAGAAGAGGAAAAGGAAGAGAAACAGAAAAGAAAAGAAAAGTTGAGTTTGATGATTGTGATGTGTTCTTGAGTATGCTCTTAAACCCAGAGGAAAAGGAAGAGAAACAGACAAAATTACAATCTTGCCCATTGTTTCTTGGATCATCTTTCAAAAGAAGGGGGCATTTTAGTCTTTTCATCAACTACAATAATGGTTCCTTCTCTTTCCGCCCAAATCTGGCCGGAAGATTATACCACAAAAAAAACCCACCCTTTCCTGCCTAATTCCGTTTCCTTTCTTGAGTTTCTTCCCATAAAAAATTAGAGAACACAAAATATAGTGAGAATCCTTTCATTTCTCCCCAAATTATAACTCAAGAACACAGCGTTAAAGTTTATTTAAAAATAAATTTTATTGAAAAATTCAAGACACACCCCTAAATTATTTAACAAGTTACAAAAACTACCTAAAACTATTACTTTTTGCAATCTTTTTATAACTAACTTTCAATTATCCAATAAATATTCAGCAATTTTATATAACTAACTTTCAATTATCTAATAAATATTCAACAGTTGTCTTATAAAAAACTTCAAATTCCGAATAAAATGAGCTAAATATGTAGTGTTTTTTTATTTACGTTCAATTGTATAAAAAAAGTCACTGTTAAAATTTTAAAATCAACTTCTTATTGTTCTAGTGATAAGTCAAAATTTAGTAATTTTGTTATAAAACATGTAACAAAAAACATGCTCTCACTTTCAAATAAACTGAGCCTAAACTATGGAAATTATACATGCATACCTTTGTCGTTGTGGACGACATCGTCTCGTAAAATGAAAAATAAAAACGACGTGGTTTAGTGATTTTATTTCTTTTACAAAACATCTCCTTGAGTTATATGGCAGGTAACGATAATTATCATGTACTTTAGCTATTGACGATTTTTTTATATACCAAACTTTATATATAAAAAATATAATGATTTTCTTATAAAAAAAATATACCTTTGAAACGGTTTCAAATTGCGTACAAATGAGCACAATAATGCAATTCTTTTGACTTATGTACGATTTTGAAAAAAACATATTCAACTTTAATATATGTATTTTTGCCAATAAAAGTTTATAAACACACCCTTAACATATCTAATAACTTTGATACTACTTTAAAGTTTATTTAAAAATAAATTTTATAGAAAATTCAAAACACACCCCTAAATTATTTAACAAGTTACAAAAACTACCTTAAACTATTACGTTTTGCAATCTTTTATATAACTAACTTTCAATTATCTAATAAATATTCAGCAATTTTATATAACTAACTTTCAATTATCTAATAAATATTCTGCAATTGTCTTATAAAAAAATATACCAATAAAAAAAACTTCAAATTTCGAATAAAATGAGCCAAATATGTAGTGTTTATTTATTTACGTACAATTGTATAAAAAAAAGTTACTATTAAAATTTTAAAATCAACTTCTTATTGTTCTAGTGAGAGGTCAAAATTTAGTAATTTTGTTATAGAAAAATATAACAAAAAACAGGTCTCACTTTCAAATAAACTGAGCCTAATATTTTTAGAAAGAATGATTGAAAAAATATTATCTTTATATATTTCTTTTTGTGGGTAGAACATTTTTTTTTTTTGTGGGTTTTCTTTCAAATTCATTCTTTTAGGGTCTTGTGTGACATTTTACCTTCGGGATAAAAATTTCTTTTAGCCAAGAGGGCAAAATGTCCAAAAATTCAAAAATACCCTAAAAGGATAAATTTAAAAGAAAATACCCACAAAAGAAAAAATTGTTCACACCCACAAAAAGAAATCGCAAAAAGATGATACTTTTTTCAATCATTCGCAATATTTTTATTCTTGTAACTTACATTTTTAGAAAATAAGGATTACTGTTTTAAAAGAGTTTCTTATTTTTCAAGTAATAAGTCAAAATGATTACAAATATTTGAATTATATACATTGTAGACTTATTACAATGATCACTACTATTTTATGAAAAATATTTATATATGTTTTACTCTTAGAGGGAGATGCGGTGGTGCCAAACTTGGTGCCAACGAGTTTGGCGCGACGCCAGTTTACAAGACTGTTACCTCTCTGTCACGCCAAGAGGCCTCGCGCCAAAACTAACAACCCACTTTTTTTTTTTTTTTTTTTTTTTAAAAAGTAGTCAGCAGATTTTAAACCAAACGGCTAGTTTTGGGTTTTTGAATTTTGACCTCTTTTTACCACTTTTACCCACTTTCAAATCCTATATAAACCTTATCACTTATACCACTTCACACACTTCAAATACATCTCAACTTCAATATTTTTCAAGAAATGAATCCCAACAACACCCTTGGATCAATCGAATGCTTAACGATCCATCGAACCAAATGATCGGTTCGTCTTCGAATCCGAACACCCAACAACACTACTTTCCTTCGCTTTTCAACAAAACTCATGCGTCAATCCCGACGAATACGCTTTGTTTTCTCAATGGAAAATGCAACAACAACAACAAAACGAATCACAACCAAGATCGTCCGCCAATCGTTCCACCTTCGACGAAGACGATCCAAGAGGACGCGGTCATCCCGACCCCACGTCCAAAAACAAAATGAAGGAACCGCGAAGGCAAAGAAAACGAAAAAAGCAACCAACAACCGAAGAGAAGCCGAGACCCACCAACGATCGCGTAACGCATGGACCGACGAAGAAGAACTACTTTTGGCGCAAACTTACATTCAAGTATCCGAGGATCCAAAAGTCGGTGCGAATCAAGGTAATGAAACGTTTGGTATAAAGTTTTGGAAGCTTACAACAAGGAAGCAAAAACAAAAGTTTGTAACTCGTACAAGAACATGCTTACGAAAGTGGACTCGATGAATCGTTGTGTCGGGAAGTTTAATTCGATTGTGAATGAAACGGTATTATGAGTGGGGAGAACGATATGGATTTCATGGAACGTTGCCACACTTTGTACAAACGATATCATGGCGATTTTAAACATTCGTCGGCTTGGAAGTTTTGAAGGACAAGCATAAGTGGAAAAATCCGGACTCAACAAATGCAAGACGTAATCGTCTTGGTTTCTGAAGAGGATCCCGAGCATTTTGGACCCGACGCATTGCCAAGGCGGACGGGGTGTCTGGGATCGCAAAGAGCCAACGTTCGTCTAACTCGACCGCAAGTTCCGGTTCAAACCCAAAATCTTTTCACAAATGATGGAAAAACAATACGAGTTGGGCGAAAAATGAAGCAAGATGTTCTTGAGCGGAGTCTCGGCGAGTCGATTTAATCGAAACTCAAAGGATAGCCGAAGATACGCGGTGTTATCTATGGACACAAGACGCCGATCCGATGAACGCGTCGATCGTGAGGCCCAACAAGACGAATCCGGGCAAAATATTCACAAGAATAATTATGTTATGTTTTTAAGTTTATTGTTTTTTATTTCTTGTAATGTTTTTTATGAATAAAGTAATTTTAGGATATATTGTTTTAAATTTTATAAAAATAAAAATAAAAATTGAGTTTGGCACCGGTGCCAACGGATACCCTGAAATGTGGTGCCAAACAGCTTTGCACTAAACTCAAAACTAGCTAGCACGCGCGACAACAAGACGAGGTAAGACCACACTTTCTAAGTCCACTGCACTCTTTTTTAAAGTGTAAACTATTTAGTTACAAGAACTTGCTAGTATAATAATTAAACTTTTAGGTTTTCATAATTACAATACAAATTGCATTATATAATTTAGTTATATAAAAATCCATAAATATCAAATTAAATGAACAATTCGATATTTTTTTGGCAAAAAAAGTAGAGTAATTAAATGATTTTAAATGATTATATTTTAAAAGTTCCATCAAATAATTTAGCGACGCAAAGTAATATTTTTTTTCAAAAAAAAACGTAAAATAATTAAACAATCATAAGTAATTATATCATAAAAAAACGTAAAAAGTACAATATTGAGTTTCATTCGATTCTCTACGGGAGGCAATCAAATGTTGACGTTTAGATCAAAAACTGTTTATAACTTTACATCACAAAATCAAATCAAACCATCTAGTTTGTTTGTATTATTTAAACTTGGCTTGGTACAATGTTTGCATCAACGTCAATCTAGAAACATTTCTAATATAAATTATTTCGGAAATGTTTAATGTTCAATTAGTAAACTTTCCTTAGAAATGGCAAAAAAAAGAAAAAAAAAAAGGATTTATTACCTGGTGTTTGGGAAAAATGGTGAGTGTGACTCAATTGCTCCGTTAAAATAGTCTTTGAAAATTTGAAAAAAAGACCCCTAACCATTCCTACATAAGTAAAACTGGTCCTTGCGGGTTTTTTTTCGAAAATGGACCCTGTGTTTTATATGCTTTGCCAAAAGATCCTGAAAATAGAAAAAAAAGTCCTCGACGTAACATACGATTACGAAAACAGTCACTGTGTTAAATCTAGAGATTTTTTAATAAAAAAATTAAACAAATATCCCTTCATTTTACGCATGTTGCAAAAATGGTCCTTTAAAGGTATAAAGATGAATCATGTGGCATGTACTTCAAACCGACAAACCCGTTTGATGGTCTTAGGTTGGTGGATAATGATGATGTTTTAGGTGCAAATGATGGTAGTGCGATGGGGGTTGAACCGGTGATGGAAGAGGGGCATAGCGTAGCATAAGGCTAATGTGGAGTCTGTTCAAATTATGACGAACACGCCTAATGATGCTACACCTGTTAACGAGGTTCAATTGACCAATGAGCAGCCATCTCTTACCTTGTCTAATGTGGTTGGTTCGAATACTGAAAAGAATAAGGTAAATGATGTGGATAGTGATCATAATGAAGTGGAGGAGGTTTTTGACGAAACTGTAGGTTTTATGGCATCCGAGAGTGGAGGTGGAACTGGGAGGAAGAGCCTGTACGAGCGATGGACAGAAGATTATGATGATAACGCATGTGATGATGATGAGTGCGAAGATGTAACTGAAGAGCAATTAGCTTTATGTGACGCTTTGGATATAAGGCTTCATGGTTATGCTAGACGTTAGTAGTTTTATAGATTTTTTTCTTCATATGTTTGGTTTGTCATTCTTATGATAAATTTTGGTTTGAAGCACAAATTGTGCGTTTGTATTTTGCCTATAATGGGCTGACATGTGGGATTCATGCACATCGTATGTACCAAAATGTTTTTTTTAGTAATAATATTTTCCGGGTATAAAAACCCTTTACCCCAAAAAATTGGTCCTTGAAAATTAAAAAAAAAAAAAAAACCGTATGTCGTAACTTGTAATTATTTTAATTGTCCCTTATTTAGATCTCACGCACCCGCAGTGAAGCGCGGGTAAAAGAAACCGCGTCTATGACAATGATCAAACTTGTAAGAATGTAACGCTTTCTAAAACCGAAAGCAATGGACCACTCAGGTATTTTTTTCGTTCTACTAAAAACTACTCAAAAAGCATTAGCAGCAAATTTCCTATAGACTTATAAAGTGCTCAAATCTTTTATTTCCTAGTAATATGAGACGGGGTGTTACAATGTCTAACATTCTCGTCATGACTACACATAACAAGGATCCACATCTCCGAAAATGCGTTCTCGTCATGACTACATATAAAAAGGATCCACATCTCCGAAAATGCAGAGCTTTGTGCCCATCACATGTAATACCATTTGTACACCCTGAAAGGCTACGATTATGATACATTTATATTGCTCGTCAAAGTCGAAAAAATGGATTAATCGGGTATCATTTATAGTTTAACAAAAATCATGGTGGAATGATGATAGTAACTAGTCACTTTAAGTTTTTAAAAGGCACAAAATCTTCAACACGTGTCAGACAACTTGTTATGGTTAGGGTTAATGCATCATGATGATGTTGTGCGAGGGACTCGCCTCGCTGATGAGAATATAACGATGAGGAGGAGGTGTTGTCACCATGATTGGCGAGCCAACAACGAACCATATGGTGATGATGGTGACCATATGATACGATGAATGAGAGTGTATTTTCTTTTTTTGTGTATGTGTGTGTGTGTGTGTTTTAAAGTGAGATATATAAATGATAGATGGCGATAAAGGTTGCGGGGACGTGACTAACTGATGAGGTGTAAAAACATGTGTTTTTGAGGGGTTATTTAATCTCTAAAATCGTACATATTTGATCATTAGTTTCCCGGAATCATTTCTATTTGAGTTTTAGGTACTTGGGAAGCAAATGCTGGAAATTGAAGTATTTATGGCTTATTTGGACGAGAAAACGAAGAAAACGACAAAGTCAACATAACCCTGTCACTAGAAGAATCACGAAGATGATCCGGTTATAAAATTTTACAAGTGACACTTCAGAGGATGGTGACGGTCTAGAGATGACGACATCACAACCAGAAAAGTGAAGAATGAAGGCGTCACAACCCATAAGGTGACGTCGTCACAACTAAGTCGGTGTAGTTCATGAAACTCTAATGACGGCGATCTGACGGCATCACACTTGTAAAGTGACGCCATCACAGTTATAATACTATATATAGTTTTCGTAGGATTTTCATTATGTGCGACACATATTGGTAAGATTTTCGAAAGACCTCTTGGTGCATGAATTTGTCAGCTATCATAAGGGTTTTTAGCCCCCAAAACTCCATGTTTTGATTGAAGATAAGTTATTCAATCTTAATCATTACAATATGTCTATGTTTTGTTTGATTAGTTATTTATCTTTTATTCTCTTTAACATGCTAGGCTAGATGTATTAGTGTTTTCTTAGGATTGAATGAAACCTAGTTGTTGATTATTGATTGTCGTCTCTTGTTTAATTAGTTGTTATCACGTTAGAAGTTGGAAAACTGGCTAGATCTTAGGATACTTGCTTGAACGTCCGACTAAACGCTCCGCTATAGTGCAATAGATGGCTTGTTCGTTGTATTTATTGCGTGAATTGCGGTAACTGGCATTAAGAGTCTTAAAGAGTCCTATATATTCTTTAACTTTGAGAATTGCGGTCGCTGACATTAAGATTCTTAACGAGTACTATACATTCATAGATTTATGGCATTTGGCACATCCCTACGACTAATATTAAGGAATACAACACGGTAATTAAAATAAGGATGTGACAATTCGACTAATCAATAGGATATACCTAAGGAGTAGTAAGATTCTAAGTAAAAACATTTACTTATCATACGAGTTCACCAATTTACTTTTCCGCATATTTAGTTTAATTTAGTTTTAGTTAGTTAATTAGTAGTTTTAAAACCAAACTTTTCAAACCCTGAGATTTTTAATTTCTTTCTAAAAAATATAAAAAAACCAAAAAATAACCATCCCTCAAACCTTTAGGCTTAATTCGTCATACACTTCAAGCCTTCACATTATTCCTTTAGAGAACAATCAATCCCCCGTGTCTTACCTATACTACACTACAACAGTTAGGTACTCTGCCTAGGAGAATTGTGAAACTTAGTATGTTTATAATTTTTCACATCAAGTTTTTGGCGCCCCTGCCGGGGAATATTTTAGGTTTCCATTTCTATCTCATTTAGGTCTATTCACTAGATTCCTATAAAGTGAGGATTTTTCTTTTTATTTTTTGAAGGCTTTCTTGTAGTCTATCTTTTCTTTGTTTCCTTTGTTCGTAAAATTTTCATTTGCCACCATGGTGAATGAGATGCCTTCTCACTAAGAACAACCACACCAATAACAACCAAACCATTAACAACCACACTAAGACCCACCAAACCCACCTCGAGCCCGTACTCTAGGTGAGTTCTCCAAACTAAGCCACCAAGGCCATCGAAACACCATTGAGCTTCCCCAAGAACACAATGTGTCTCCCCTGCGATCCGACGCCATCCGGTTGGTGCCAAATGGATGTGAATTACATGGACTTGATTCCGAAGATCCAAACCAACATCTTAACGACTTTCTTAAAATCGTTGATTCTATTGACCTTAATGCTCATACTCGAAAGACGACGTGCTTGCGTCTCTTCCAATTCTCTCTACGTGATCAAGCTAGCAATTGGCTTGAGCGTCTACCCGCTGGATGCATCTCAACTTGGGATGATCTTACTTCAAGTTTCCTCACACAGTTTTTCCCACCGGGGAGAACTACTAAGTTAATGAATGATATTTTGATGTTCCAAAAAAGTCAAGGTGAAACTCTTTACAAAGTGTGGACTCTTTTAAAGGACTTACTCCAAAAATTCCATCATCATGGCATTGATCTTTGGCTCCAAACCCAAATTTTCTATGATCATGTCAACTACTCCACAAAGCAAACCATTGACCATTCAGCCGGTGGTAAGCTTCGTGATAAGAATGCAGAAGAATCGTGGGGCATTATAGAGGACCTAGCTCTCTATGACAACTAATGTTGGAATGACCCTCGTGATCTTACAAGCAAAATGTTCAAGGCAATATCCTTGCCTTCCAATGCTTCAAGCATTCCCAATCGTAGGATCAATGAACTTGAGGATCAAGTTAAATTCTTGATGAGTCCTTACGAAGCTCCTAAACTTTCACGTCAAGTGAACAAGATCACTTCCTCATGTGAATTATGTATTGGTCCTCATAACAGTCGTGACTGCATGGAAATCCCCAAACAAGCTTTTGTGGACTATTTATCATTGCGTACCGACGGAGCGGGAGTGAAGTGGTTCACTTTTAAACTCGAGCAAAACAATCTTGGTGATTCCTACAACCCTCCTTGGAAAAATCACCCAAATTTTAGGTGGAGACAAAATCAAAATTCGTCTCAAAACAAATTTTCAAACCCACGTAATCGTTTTTAACCAAACGGTTCATCTTCGAACCGTACCTTCAACAGTAATCCTTCCTTTTCAAATAATTCCAATAATTTTGAAGGATTGGTGTCTAATTTTATGTCATCTCAAGAAGCTCGTTTGTCTAAGTTTGAAGCCGATTTCAAACAACAACAAAGTGAGATGACAAATAAAATTGATACCTTCTTAAAGGTTCTTAATTATCGAGTAATGGGAGCACTCCCAACTGACACCGTCAAGAACCTGAAACTAAGTGTTAACTCTATTTCATCGGTTTCTTCTACTCGTTCTTGTCCTTACAAAGAAAGTGAATATTCATACCCTTCACATCACTTTCACTTGGTCAATACAATTAAAACATGTTTCAAACAAACTCAAAACTTTTCAAAAGACCAAAAACAAAAGGATAATACACCAAGCAATGTGTCGGTCAAACAAACTATTGAAACACCAACCGACCAAGAATCCGTATCTAATCTTAGTGACGAATGAAAGGAACTTTATCTTGAAAGTCTGGTTCCTGATGTCTTGACTCATGCTCCTTATTATAAGGCTCTTTTGGATAAATTTGCGGAAGGGGTTAAGATGGGGAACAATGAGTCCACTTTTGTTCAAAATAAGTTACCCAAAAAGTTAGATGATCCTGGGATATTTGTTCTACCATGTAATCTTGAAGATTCAGAAACTTTAGTTGATCTAACTTTAGTTGATCTACGATCATGTTTGAACTTTCTCCATTTGTTACTTTACAAAATCCTTGGATTTACAAAGTTAGAAGACACGAAGATGAGAATAGGTTTAGCCGATATGAGCATAGTTCGTCCCATTGGATTTTTGAAAGATATTGAGGTTCATAAAGAGAAATTAACTATCTTTGCAGACTTTTATGTACTTGATATCAAGGAAGATCCGGCATGCCCATTAATTGTTGGAAGAGGATTTCTAGCAACCATTAGTGCTATTATTGACTGTAAGAAATCCAAGATTGTAGTAGGAGAAAGATTTAATAGGGCAATCTTTGAGGTTAAGAACCATACATATGGGGAAGATGATGATCCATCCTTGACAACACAAGCTAGGAGACATAATTATAGACCTTATACCGGAAATACTATAGGTCCCCAACGACCATTTTATTTAGAAAACGAGTTTGTGGATAGAAATCCCCTCGACGATTGTGAAAATGCTAGGGATTCAGAACTTAATCCATTTAGAGATGCACTAGTGTTTAGAAAGATGACAAATATCTTAGCAGTACTACCAGTTGATATAAGAGCTAATAATTGGGATTTAGAAGTATTAAGAAAGAATGGTAAAAACGGAAAATACCACAAGAAGGTGGAGATGGATTTTGGCACATTAGAATTGAGTTGATAGATCCGGACGGGAGAAATTTATAAGAGCCTAGAAAATAATCCATACTACCAGGAAACTTTCTGACACATATGATCCAAAGGAGATCTTAGAGATAGATCATATGCATGAGATCACGTAATAGACCATGACTTTGAGTCTAGCTACAAGACTCGTAAATAAAGAAAAATGCTTCGTGGAAGGCATCCCATGCTTTTTAATTGTCTGATGTTTTTATTTTTATTTTATTTGAGTCATATATGCCTCATCATATTTCTTTAACTTTCATGTTTCGAATAATTTGTGAAAATGCTTTATTTTATTTTTAACATCGTCTTAATTGCATATAAAGGTATTTTACAAAAAGATAAGTGTAGAGCAGTTAATATTTGTTTAAAAGAACGAAATTCTAACATGAAAATTTACAATTAATGATTACCATTAATTATATCTTATTTGTGTGTTTGTTTGAGTCAAATGCTTGTATCGAGTCACGATGAATGTTTTACAAAAAATTCCACGTCTTAAAAGTTAGATTTTTCCAGAAATTTTCCAGGAAACAAAACAAAACAATCTGTCAGGTCATAACTGACGGCGTCAGAGTTTACACTTGACGACGTCAAGCACTGTAGCAATAATTTTTTTTTCATATTTTTTTTTCCTGTTGAAACTTAATTTTAATAATTTCCAGAATTTTTAAATTTCTAGAGTTCTGCGAACATTTATTTTGCAAGCATTAAATTTCTAGAGTTCTGTGAACATATTTTTTTGCAAGAATTATCTCTTATTCGCTTTCTAGTTTAATTTTTATTATATATAGTTTTTATCGTCGATTTTATGCGAGGTTTCGTGTTCGTTTTCTTATAGATTTACATGTTATAATAGACAAGAAGATAAAATTGTCCAACGATATGCGCCACAAAGAATTTTATTTTCTTGGAGGAGGATTTGACCGTATTTCCGTTCTTTTCATACCGAGCTAATGAGGGGAGTACTAGTTTCTTTTATCTCTTTTATTTTTCTCGTTATCATATATTTGGTACTTTTAAAAACATTGGGGACAATGTTCAATTTCAGTGTAGGACGGTAAAAAGGGACACCTTAAAAACTAATCACTCATTTGTTATTTGTTTTATTCTTTAGTAATTGTGTAATAAACAGAAAGAAATACTTGTAAAGGTAATTTTAGCACCAAATTTAAAACTTTTATGACATTTATGAGTGAAGCTTTAGTCTTAATAAAGCGTCTCATGGATAGGAGTTATATAGCTATCAAAAACCCTACCACTCAAAAATTTCCACCCAAAAAAGTGAGGTTCGCCTTTAGATATTTAGGAAAAATCATTCACCTTTAATGCTTATGAGTGTACGAGTAGTATATAGATTCTAGAACTTGCTTTAGTGATGCATTCCGAGATCACTAGTGAGATAGCATTCGTGTGATTAGGATTGACTAAATGATAAGAGGCATTAGGATAACCCTTGTTTTAAACCTGTTTATTATAATTACATTGGCTTCTTTGGTTGATAACATCGAATAGTCCTGATAATTTAGTTTCAATTTTACTCTTAAATGCTCATCATTTGTGTAGTTTTACATGGATATATACTCTTATTTATTCTTATTTCATTTCAGGGTATAAATGAGCCTTTGAATGAAGAAACACAAATTTGAAAGGAAAAACTAACAAAGTCATACAAGAGTTTGCTGACCAGGAGAAAGTTACGGTGTAGAGACACCTCTCAACCTACGTCGTAACATAGATTATCACTTGAAGACCAAAGTCAACGTTGCTCAAGATTACAACGTAACTCCATCAACTTGGTTACTCCGTAGATATCCAATGACTTAGAAGATTTTAGAAGGACAAGAGGGTTACGCCATAACCCATTTACATGGTTACGACGTAGAAGTGATGATTTTTACTACGAGCTTTTTAGGGCCCTAACCTATTCACAAGGGTTACGGCCGTAAGTTATTATTTAATGATAAGATCGTATTATGGCGTAACCATTTACTTGAGGTTACACTGTAATTTAGATGAGGCTATAAATACAAGCCCTAAATCTACATATTTCATCATTCATTCAACACAAGACACAAGGAACGATTTAGGGCTTCAGTGAGGACGAAATTCAATAGCTCCGGACCATCTTCCAAGGGAGAATTCACTTCATTATTCAAATAGATTTAGTTATTTTATATCGAATATTTTTATTAATTTCAATGTCTTTCATTATGATTTATAACATTGAGTTTGCCGCATTGTTTAATATGATTGGTTAAAAACTTCATGTGTTTGCTTAGTTAGAATTTATCTATGCGATGATTTGTGTTTTCTTGCTTTATAATTGCTTTATGTGTTTGCTTTCTTAGCCTTTCGTGGATACCCATGTTTCGGTAGTGTTTAAACTAGGTAGTACTTAGAATGCTAGTGTTGATTGACCATTAATAGCTAGCAGGACAAGTTGCGAGGGGTGGTAAGAATTAACTATATGACTACCATTTCCTTGTGTGAGAATTGACCATAGGATTACCTACCTAGTGGTAATACTTAAGAAATGTGGGAACTTTGAGCGGACCAAGCCGGGTTTAGTGCTTAATGCACTAAGAATAGGTCTAAAAGGTAGCTGGTCCGTAATGACTGAAAATAGATTACCTACGATTTATGTCGAGTTTATACGATAGAATAGGAGTCTAGGATTATAGGCTAGGCGAATTGCCCATAAGAGTCTAGTGACATTACCCCCACATAAAGTGTTAGAAAGCACTTATAAGAAAAGCGTATTATTGCATTATACTATTAGTAACTAGGCTAACACATCTTTATCCCACTTATTGTCTCGTATTTTATTTTTATTAGTTTAATATAATTCAAATCATAAACCCCCTTTTCTGTGACAATAGAAACTTAAGTTAGAATCTGCACACATAGCTCTTGGGACGACCTCGGCTTTACCAAATACCACACTACACACGACCGGGTTCCCTGCCCGTTAGTGCATAGGTAGACCATAGGTAGACGAGAAATTATAAATATTAAAACCTGGTCTAAAGTTAGCGTCATTGGTCAAGTAATTACCCCACACCCTTCCTATGTACTCATTTTTAGTACAAGATACCCCTATCCTTTTTGTGGTTCTCGTGATATTTCAGTGGATTCCGAAATATTAACGAAGAGCATTGTTTATAATCCACCCTCAAATTTTACACCCAAATCGCCTTAGTCTACCTTGTATGCACTCATTTTTAGTGTATCATTGTTACAACATTTATGTTAAACCCTCAATTAATTGTCTAATGGTTGCTAATTTGAGTCATATATTGTAAATACAGTTTTGGGACGATTTGGACTCATTAGTACTATTTGTTATGGAGTAGTGGGGAAGAAAGTTAAAACTATTAGCCCATATGTATGTTAAAGTTTAAGTACTCTATGTGTTTTGATCCTCGTAATTCGGGTCATTAGTTAGTTTTTATTTATGTAAAAATTTAAGTGTATCGATGCAACTATAAATCCTTTAGGTATTGATGTATTATTTTGCAGATGGTAGAGCAAAAGTGTATGAAAAAAAAATCAAAATGAAAAAAAATTATAAAAAAAGAGAAAAGAGAAAAGAAGAAAGAGAAAAACATACAGACTACCATCCCACATTTTAGTATTATTTGAGTCAAGAAAGATTCAAGAAAAACACAAAAAGAGTTAGAGTTAGTGTATCGAGTCTTGACTTAACAACGCTACTTTGTAAATGTAACTAACTCGGATGATTAACTTGACACCAGTAAATTTCCCATATCCACAAAATTGTGTTTTCCTTACCCTTACACCTAACGTTAAAACCCTTTAAAAGTCCTCTTTGATAGTTTATCCTATGTATTTACGCCAAAGCGGTGGAGTTTGATCCTTTATCAAGCATATGGTAATCTATGTGCTATGATAGGTAGAGAGTGTTTCATTTTTCCTTTTCCATACATGTTATACAACCTATACACCCGATATGTGAGAATCCAAACACTTTATTTGAGGTGCTAGTATATAATTTTCGTGTTTGTTTTAACTATTGTGAATGAGTTATGTTATAAATTATCTTTAAACCAATGCTAAATGCCCCCTAACTTATATAAAAACACATTTGCTTGAGGACAAGCAAATCTAAAGTGTAGGGATATTTGATAAGGTGTAAAATTATGTGCTTTTGAGGGGTCATTTAACCTATAACTCGTACATATTTGATCATTTATTGCGCTTAATCGTTTCTATTTGAGTTTTAGGTACTTTGGAAGCAAATGCTGGAAATTACATGTTTTTGGCTCATTTGGACGAAAAAACGAAGAAAATAACAAAGTCAAGAAAACGTCCCTGAAAAGAAGGTGGGACGGCGTCACAGATACAACGTGACGCTGTCACTTGAATAATCACGAAGATGATCCAGACATAAAATTTTACAAGTGACACTTTAGAGGATGGTGACGGTCTAGAGCTGACGGCGTCATAACCAGAAAAGTGAATAATGACTACGCACAACCCTAATGACGGCGATCTGACGGCGTTACACTTGTAAAGTGATGCCATCACAGTTGTAATACTATATATATATTCTTCATATGATTTTCATTATGTGTGACACGTATTGGTAAGACTTTGGAGAGACCTCTTGGTGCACGAATTTGTCAGCTATTGTAAGGGTTTTTAGCCCCCAAAACTCCATGTTTTAATTGAAGATAAGTTATTCAATCTTTAATCATTACAACATGTCTATGTGTTGTGTGATTAATTATTTATCTTCTCTTCTCTTTAACATGCTAGGCTAGATCAATTAGTATTTGCTTAGGATTGAATGAAACCTAGTTGTTGATTATTGATTGTCGTATCTTGTTTAATTAGTTGTTATCGCGTTAGGAGTTGGAAAACTGGCTAGAGCTTAAGATGCCTTCTTGAACGTCCAACTAAACACTCCACTATAGTGCAATAGATGGTTTGTTCATTGTATTTATTGCGTGAATTGCGGTCACTGGCATTAAGAGTCTTAAGAGTCCTATATATTCTTTAACTCTGGGAATTGCGGACACTGACATTAAGATTCTTAACGAGTCCTATACATTCATAGAGTTAGGGCATTTGGCACTTCCCTACGACTGATATAAAGGAATATAACGCGCTAATTAAAACAAGGACGTTACAATTCAACTAATCAATAGAAATAACTAAGGAGTAGTAAGATTCTAAGTAAACACATTTACTTATCATACAAGTTCACCAATTTACTTTTCCGCACGTTTAGTTTAATTTAGTTTTAATTAGTTTATTAGTAGTTTTAAAACCAAACTTTTCAAACCTCGATATTTTAAATTGCTTTCTAAAACATATAAAAATACAAAAAATAATCATCCCTCAACCTTAAGACTTAATTCGTCATACACTTTCAGCCTTCACAATACTATTCCCCTAAAGAACGATAAATCACCCGTGTCTCACCTATACTACACTACAACGGTTAGGTACTCTGTCTATGAGGATTGTAAAACTTAGTGTGTTTACAATTATCAACATCAGTAACGAGTGAGTAAAAAGGAAAAAAGGATGATTTGTGATGTGAATATGAGTGATGAGGTTTTGGTGAATAAGAATTATACATAATCTTACTGCTAGATCAAAAGTTTACTTCTTCAACGCTTATCACATACTAAAAATATACAACTTGATATTATACTTGTAGGCTATTTGTGTTCACTTGCATTGCCTATAAAACATGCACAACAACAAAAAAAACAAGTACAAACCATGCAAACCAACCCCTAATAACTTATCTGTTAATACAAATAAGCCGTAAAAACGTTTATTTATATTTTACGATCTTCTAATGTTTTGTCGATAACAAACGTAAAATCATTTTAACGAAACAAATAAAATACGTAAATGGTTTGAGCCAATAGTTTACTAACACACTTACATTTTCATATAAAACACTAAACAAGTAATAGTGTTTTCATGTTATAGTAATGCATATGTATAACAACTAGTGTTTACATAATGGGTAGATATATATATATATATATATATATATATATATATATATATATATATATATATATATATATATATATATATATATATATATATATATATATATATATATATATATATATATCCTATTCCCTAGAGAACGATATCAATACCCGAGGCTTACCCTAATACTACACTACAACGATTAGGTTCACCGCCCGAGTGTTGAAAAACTTGCTCGACGAAAAAGAAGTTCCTTTGACCCCGAACGCGCGTTGTACGCGTATCATATGCTAGTGAGAAATTACTACGCTAAGGTTGGGGTTGAGGAAGATTATTTTTTTATCTTTTTATATTTTTAGAAAATTAAAATTACGAATCTCGAGGTATTGGATTTGGGGGGTGGTATTTCTACCGATTACTCTACTATTCTAATTAACTAAGCTAAGGGGTAGTCTATGTCTAATTGATGTGTGCTCGTATGATAGTTATAGACGTGTTTACCTAGATACTATTACTCCCTAGTTATCTCCTATTGATGGTTGAATTGTCACGTCCTTATTCTTAACGTGTTGTGTCTTCTAAGGTCGTAGGGTATGCTTTTTTCCCTAACTCTTTGAGACTACGTTAAGGTTATTTCCTTCGAAATCTCTAGGATTCATAAAATAACTCTAAGGTTATCTTTGGATGTTTAGCCTACAATAACTCTAGGTGATTAGAAACTAATGTTCACAAAGATTACTCAAGCATTAAAAACACAACGAATGACCTATCGCAATCCTAGGTCAATCACAATTAAGATAAGAGACAACCAATCAATATTCAATACCTAGGTTTCATAGATCTAAGCAAACACACAAGTAAATTAGCCGGACATGAAAAACATGCAAGCATACACACATACAATTGAAGACATAATTGAATCAATGAAGTAAATCACTTATCTTGTTGTAAAATAGGGTATGAGAACCCTAAGATACTGCCCAAGACAGCCAAAATTCGGTTTTAGGTTTTACTCCACAAAACTACCTCTCTAAAAGTCTGTAAATTCGAATTCTATATATAGAGTTACAACATGCGACGGCGTCACTCTTTAAATGTGACGCCGTCGGATCCCCGCCATTAGGGTTTCTCTTGACCACGTCAACCTTGTGACGGCGTCACCTTATGACTGTGACGCCGTCGGCTTCAGCGTCTGACACCGTCTGGATCTGAATCTAGGCCGTCTGAGGTGTGATTCCCTACTCTTTAAAACCTGATGCCGTCGGGTGTAAAATAGCAATTTCGCTACTGAGTCGTCACAAATTTGAAGCACGTTGCGATGGCGTCGTCTTCTATCTCTGACGCCGTCACCTTTTATTCCAGCAACTTGAGTGTCATGATCTTGACTTGGCCATTTTCTTCATATATTCACGCCTTTTTGTCCGAATAAGTGTCATTCCAGTAATTTGCCTTCAAGAGACCTAAAAAGTGAAAAGGAACGAAATTAGCAGTGACGGATATAAAAGTAGTCGATTAAGGGCTTAAATGACCCCTCAAAAGTGTACCTTTTAAATCCTTATCAAATATCCCTACACTTGGTGTTTGCTTGTCCTCAAGCAAATGTGCTTTTGGCCAATTAATTTATAAGTTAGGAGTCATGAAGCATTAGTTTAGAACAATTCACAACAAGTATAAGCCCCGCAAAAGTCATACAAGCATGAAAATTACATACTAGCACCTCACAAGTGGTGTTTGGATACTCTCATCTCTCGGGTGTATATGAAATATATCAAGTTGGAAATGGAAGGTAAACACTCATTAACCGGTCCTAGTACATAGATTACCATAGGCTTGAGACTAGATCAAACCTCCATCGCTTTGGCGTAAGCACCTAGGAAAAACTATACAAGAGGTATTTTAAAGGGTTATAATGTTAGGCTTACGGTAGGAAAACAAAGGGTTTGGTGGGATAGGCGATTTAGTGGTGGCAAGTCAAAAATCTTTATGTTACAAGCATGAGAAGAATGGCGTTGCTAAGCCAAGACTCGATACTCTAAACTCTAGATAACTTTGAAATAAACAAACATAAATTTAAAGATAGATGTAGGATGGTAGCCCGTATTTTTTTTTCGTATATTTCTTTTTTTTCTGATTTTTTTTTCATACACTTTTACTCTACCATCATCTACGATAACATCAAAATAATAGGGATTTATAGGCACATCCCTATACTTGAGTTTTTATTACTCTAATACTAATTTGACCCGAATTGAAAGGATCAAAACACTTGGAGTACATTATTACGCAAATAAAGGGAATTTGAATTTAACGTTCCTTCCCGTCACTTCATAAAATTTAACTTTTCCCATGAGTCCCAATCGTCCCAAAGCGTGTACAAAGGATATGACTCGACTTAGCAACTTATGCAAGTAACTAGATAATTGAACTAAGGGTTTAGTATGATAACAATAATGCACTAAAAGTGAGCGCATACAAGGTAGGCTAAGGCGATTTGGGTGTACGTTTGGGGGTGGATTGTAAACAATGCTCTTCATTGATATTCGAAAACCAAACATCACGAGAACCGCGAAAAGGATAGACTACGAGGGGCTAACTAGGGTATCGTGTACTAAAGATGAGTACAACGCAAGGGTATGGGGAATTACTCAACCGATGTGGAAAAAGTAATTATAATACGGTATCAAACAAGTTGGCCTTTCTCAATGAATGAAACACACTACACGTCAAGCAATCACCCTGATGCTAGTCTAACCTTTTCACCAATCCTTGCACAAGACTACACCTAGTATTATGAAGGAATCCCATCAAACCAAAACCCTTTGATTTGGATGTATGTGTGGCGTTTTTGAAGGAAGGGAGGAGATTATGAAGACAACTAGTAACCTCCCAAATCAACCATAATTATCATCAATTAGCATTAATGATAATTGATGTCAATCCATTAGTTACATATTAGGTCCTTCAAAGTACACATCCTCCTCATAGCACCCTTATGTTACAAAGGTTATTAATAATGTAAATACGATAAATACATTATAATAATGGTGTCTAAGTGTATATGTGTGTGACCCGTAGGCTCACATATAACTAGCCATATAATTATTTATTATGACACAAGCATACTCCAACAGCTCCCACTTGCGACGCCATAATAGACAAGTAATTATACAAGCAATGGTTAGCATCAGCAACACGCCAATGCCCCTAGTGATATGTGAGGTCGAGTTTCTCAAACATTTCATAAAATGGTTTATATGTCATATATCCCTTTGTTTGAGATACCATGTTGAATATTAGACATGGATCAAAAGTCATTCTAAATGTTCAACCATTATGTTCTCGATCTAGATATTGAACAAGATTACCAAGTGAATTAAGATTCATCTTAATCTCATTTGGTATGACCATACAAACATCTGCTCAAATCATCGAGGCCCAATAGTATCTAACTCCAAACCATGTGGAGGAACAAATCTGTTTTGATCGCGTGTCATTCATGTGCTTCAAATCATTCACGATAGTGGCCTTTATAACTACCTTGTTCGGGACGTTTAACCATATCAAGGAATGAAACTCACACATGCAAACCCGCTTGCATCTCAAGTCTAAGGATAATAGACATAACCATTTTCGAGATTCACTATTTGACGCGATCCATGCGGTGGAATACTCGTAGGTTGGGTCGATCAATGATCATCACCATGAACAACATGAGTTTGGCAAAATGGTCACCAACACACTCACAATTGTCTTAATTTGATGGTACTCCGCATCACAACCGACAATGGACAAGTTTTGAATGAAGAAAATCATTCATGGATTTAAACATGCAAATATAGAATACGTTGATATAAATGAAACGATAATAACCATTAAATCAATTCATTATAAAATATAAAGCGCTTAGCATTCCATTATCCAAATACTATAAACAGATATGCATAAGACTACATATAGATCGGAACCGTGTTCCCATCATGATCAAATTATGTTGTTCAAGACAACAAGTAGTCATCTCGAGTAAACCTTGAGAATACTTGTTTCAATATCCATGAAAGGTATGATGATTGTGCATTCAAGTACAATACGAGTATTGCAAAGATGCATTCCATAGGGTGTTTGACACTAGCAAAACACCTACTATAGACATTCATCTAAACAGCTTCAAAACAGAAAGTATTCTTATTCTTTATGGTATAATACATTAATGCTCTCATCGAGCACATCTAGTCAACAATGTCATCATTCATGATGATATGCTACCATGACTAGGTTTGAGCATCATTTCGCTTAAATAAGCATCAATGTATGCAAACAGAATGAGATCCTCAAATATCCGTAAATGTTGAACATATATTTGGTCCTTGAAGGTCCATTAGAATGTTCGTTTAACAATTATCTAATGACATTCACTTAGATATTTGTTGTTATCAATCATCTTGCATTCATGCAAATGATATAATTAGTCCAATGCACAATATGATATACATAATGAATCCTTTAGTTAAACTTAAGGTTTCTATTCATGCTTTCAATCTCATCGTAAGATTGATTATCGAGACTCCTCTCAATAATGTTTCATATTGTGTCGGACTTAATAACCGCTTATGTTTATTCAAACAAACATATGTAACAAGGTTGCATGTTTTATGTTCTAAAATCTCAAGAGAAACTTCATTCCAAGGGTTATCCTAATGCCTCTTATCGGTGAATATGTTGAAGTAGCTTTTCATATTATCTTGACATTTGTTCTAATTAGGCAACTTACATTTTATGTGTAGAAGTCCTAGAATATTAGTTTTCTTACCTTGCAACAAGAAAACTATTAGTCATATTGTTATATGTTGTATCTGCACACAATGAAGATTTCTCCCACTTGTGCATGGCACAACATCATGCGTAATATGATAGTGTCACGGATATACAAATGAAAATATAGATATGTAGAACTTTATTGTTTTAATAATGAATCATGCATAACAATTTATTGATAACATTTCGTGAAGCAACATCGAGAACGCGACAAGTTATCTAATAAAATTCATGCAATGGTTCTTATGTAAACTATGATGCTTCACGTGTGGAAAGTAATGTATTATTTCAAGAAAATCAAGAAATAATACGGGCAACCTTCAAGGTAATAAAGATTACGGCCCCATCGGATTAGACAACATTACATGTGTTTCACACAAGATATAAAGTCACATAGCTCCCATTGGATTATACAACATCATAAATGTTATGTCACCGGAGGACCGAGTGTCAATTGATACTTTCCTTCTTTCTTTGAATATCTACACATTATTGCTAATGCGAGTCACTGACTAGTAAACATGTACTTAGATATTCAATGAAGTGCATCAAGTTCTAACATATAGATGACGGGCTAGCCATCATTGATATTTTAACTTGAAAATAGGCATGCAATTCCTCCATAAGGTCTATTTTACCACAAGGGTGTGTAGTACCTTATTAGGTTTATCAAGGTTAAGATAATTGCTAGGTAATCATGCTAGTAATTGTCTTTACCATTTTATGGTTTATTGATATTTCCATCTTCTAATTAAAACTCATATTATTTTGTAGCTATAGAAAACATGTTCTCTAGTTATCCAAATATCTCATCTTACTTCAATGTTTCGTAACCAAACTAGGGTTATAAAACAAACTTGAAAGAATAAGATGTGCAACCATACTTAACCGCTTTGACTTTTGCAAGACATTACGATTTCTAGAGTAGGTGTGCTTTGAGTTTGATTAGAATTAGGACAATTCAAATATTCCTATTATTGTATTTCCTCATAAAGAAAACAAATAGGAACAAGTCTCTTTCTTACAAGGAAGTACTTAGTTTGTCTTTATAACAAGAAAAGAACAAACTTTTGTTTACGGATGTGATGCATTATATCATTAATATGAATTTACAAAGTTCAATTTTTAGTATTTTCGACAATTATCCTTTACAAATTAATTACCCCATGTTTAAAACAATTAATTTACGAAAAGGGCTAAGATCCACATCAGGTTTCTACTATCACATCGCTTGATCCGCTAGCAATAGTAGATTCAATTGGTAGGCGACGATCACCAATTGCATTACATGTGCAACTCTTAGATCCTTATGGGACTCATGGCACTAGTGAACAAGCATCTAGTGTCAAGTAGGCATGTTTAGTCCCATCCTTGCCTCGGTCAAGGTCTCACCGCTTAACTCGATTAAGTCATCCAATTTGAGAACGTGCAAAATATATCTAGGTCCCACGACAGACAATAATCACCTTGGGTTACAATTCAACCTAGGTCCCACGATAGGCAAAAAGTAATTGCAAGTGTTCTCAAGCGATTGGACGGCATGACTTAAATTTGTGACGGTAAAATATTTTGATGCGAATCAAAAAGGTGTACGAAAAAGCATGCATTCATTCTTCAGAGCACAAGTTAAAAACTCTTCTTAACTTAAGTCTAATCATTGTTTTAATTTATGTGTGTCAAGTTGTCCATATTCAAGTCTAATATAGAACCTATGTGGATAATAAAAGAGATAGGACAATACATAAATCGAATAACATACATAACAAGTTAAGTGTTATTATTAAAACAATGATTTTAAGTTAAATCCATATTTAACTTAGTTAAACTAAATCATAAGATTTAGTTTGAAAATGGTTTGTGTTGCGCTTAAGTTTTAGAAAACTATTTGCAAGTTATTTAGTTATTCCTAACTACACAAGTGTAGTCTCACTAGCGACATCGGAATGCATCACAAAACAAGTTCTAGAATCTATTATTCCTAGAAATCTAAAGGGGATCCTCACATTTTGGGTGAAATTTAAGTGGTAAAGGGTTTTGTGCTAGTCATATAACTTTCTATCCATGAGACGCTTTATTAAGACTAATGGCCCACTCCTACATGTCATGAAAAATTTTAAATTTGGTGCCAAAATTACCCTAACCGATATTTCTCATGGTTTATTACACAAATGAAATTGGACAAGGCAAATAGTCAAGGATAAGCATAGTTTCAAAATTCCGCTTTATTTCCCTCCCTACATTTAAACCGAACATTGTCCCCAATGTTCCCGAAAGTATCAAAGTTATGATAATGGAAGGTAATTAAAACGAAGAAACTAATACTCCCCTGATTAACTCGGTAGGATCCGTGTGAAGTAGTGGTTAAATCCCTTTTCAAGAAGAATGTATGCGTGAAAAGCTCCATCCAATCTTATGTATCTTCTTCTTGATAAATAAATCCTGCACACTTGAAGAAAACAAATGAAACCTTCGCGTAAAATCGGCGGTAACACTATATATGACTCTACTAAACTAGGATATAATGCTTGTGGAATGGATATTTACAGATTTTCTGGAAAATTAAGACCTGAGAAATTCTAAAATTTTATAAGTAGCACAGAAAACGAGAAAAAGTGATAAGTTGTTTCTACTCCTCCTGACGCCGTCAGTTATGATCTGATCACGTCAGTTATCCCGACGTAAACGGTCTGTGATTTTCTTGAAACAATTCTGGAAAATTTATATCTTTAGAATCTGGAAAAAATTTCTGCAAAACATCCATTATTACTCGATACAAGCATTTGACTCTAACAAACACACATGTATATCTTTTTAATAATCGTAATTCTCATGTTCACATTCTTTTTGAAAACGTGTGTAATCCTCCCTACACTTATCCCTTTTGTAAAATACCTTTATATGTAATTAAGACAAGGTTAAAGACAAAATAAAACATTTTCACAAATTCAAACATGAGAATAAACAATCAATAAAAGATATTCGACACACAAAAAGACAATCCAACCAAACAAGTCATGGATAAATCACACCACATACACATCAAATTGTCCTAAGTTCACCACATTGTCACAAAGTCAAGATAGTCTTGATTATTACATGCCCAAATAAAATTGTTTCAACAACCAACCATAATTATCCATAAACAATCCACAAGCAAACACATGAGTCATTGGAGAGGGGGTCCATAACAGTAGTCATAACCAGGAGGAGGTGGCCTAGGTATCCATAAGGCGGGTAGTCCTCCTCCCGCCCGGGGAATGGATCGATTTGCAGGTGTGGCTCAAGCTGATCGCGCATGGACATATGCTCCATCTGTCTGACGGTATGATCATATGTCCAGCTGGCTCTCTGATCCTGATGTGCCATCCACGTGTCCATACGGCCCATCCACGCTCCCTAGTGGGCCTGCCAATCTCCACTGGACATGTTCCTGTAGGCGTCTGCGGAGCCTCCTGCTCCATCCCCCTGCTGGTGTGCTGGCATCAGCTGCTCATCATCATCGTCATCGTCATCCTCCTGAACCGCGGGCTGAGCACGGAACCATGCGTAGCCTCTACCATAATCCATGCTGACCTCCATAGCTTTTAGGGACTTAGCTCTGACGACCTTTGGTGTTGCCACCACATTGAGGTACGCGGGTACCTCCCCGACCAGGATGCCAAAAGACTGATCCAACCGGGTGACAAACATACCACCATACACCCTATCCTCATACCTCACACCACTAGCAGTCCTCAAGTACTCGGCCAACCAGAATGGGATGTTACAGTGCACACCCTCGGCCAACATGCAATACAGATAGAATAGATCCGGTAGAGAGACACGATGAGTCGTGCTCTGGCGTCCTATTATGGTGAAAGTGATGCAGCGGTGCACGAGCCTTATTCGCGGATCCCAGACTCGCGAGGCGAGGGCACCCCCAGTAACATACTCCCCATTGGCTATTGTGTTCCAAAACTGATTTCCTCGCATGTCATCTCTATGGGCAATCCCAGCCGCTAAGCTAGCTCTAAAAACATCGCTCTTAGTATCCCTTGCTGCATATAGTCCCATTCTCCAACCAAACTCTAGTACCGACATAGCCCTCCAGTCTTCACCCATCCTAAACCCAATCCCCTGAAACTCAATGTTATCCCGACATGAAATAATATCCATTGAATAAGATACGTGAAACTCACGCACCAATTCGCCATACACGGGCTCACGCATCCTAAATAATCTCTCCCACTGGGGATCAGTGAACTTATCCCTCCTAAAACTGTTCCAAAATTCCCTAGCCAGATCATGCTCCTCAAGAAATCCCCAATCCACAACAGCTCCAGAGTCAATGGTATGATGAAGCAAATCATTGTAACGGGTTTGACACTCTTCCTCAACAAACACTCCCCATCCAGCAATAGTGTCAGCAATGTTCTCCTGGGTACCAGAAGATTGCCCCTTGTTCTTCTTGTCCTCTTGCTCATCTGAAACAGGAAATAAAAGAGATTGGGAACAAATGAGTGACATTCACGCTGATAAGAATGATATCAGAAAGTTCTGACGGCGTCACAATCTAAGCCTGATGCCGTCACTTCAAGAAAAATTCAAATCCGACATTTGCGAGGGAAAAATCCAGGCTTTTAACCATAACCCTTGACCCAAACACCCCTGTTTCAGCAACAATGGTGCATTGGATAGGTAGTTTTAGTCCCTAAGCCATCTAGGCTTCTCGCACAATCAAACCCACATGATAGCACTACGATTCGCCTAATCTTAAGCCTAATTAACAAGATTCATGGGCTACATTTAGCACAAATTAAATCAATTGGGATTTTCGGATTGAGAGGGGAAATCAAAATTGAGCATGGAATAGAGCAATTGACTAGACAAAGATCAATGTATATTACTTACCTTGTGGAGATTGATGCAGCAAAATGGTGAATTTGGTGTGGAGAAAACGTAGTAGCGTGATGTGGGGCGGATAGAATGTGTTGGGAAGAGAATGAAAGGGATGGTTGGTGTATTTATTCGTCTGATCTAGCATTGTGACGGCGTCACCCTTTAAGTGTGACGGCGTCATGACCAAACTTTTGCAAAAGAGAGTATTTTTATTAATCCGCCCGGATCAAAAATCTTATTACTATTTTTGACGAAGATTTTGGTTTTTATTTTAAGATTCATTTTGTCAATCCATTCGTAATCTCCACGAAGGTAAGCAACACATATGTCAAATTGTCTTTCAATTTGGATTCTAGAAATGTCGAAATATTGGGGATGAGGATTCTTTGATCCTGGTTTAAACCCAAAAGAACGTTTCCTTATATTAGGAAAGTAGGGAAGTGACACGTGCACTCTTCCAATAAATACGTCCCTAGGAAACAAACAGGGGGTGTTGAGGCAAGAATTCAAATAAGGGTGCGATTCCTAGAGAGGGGTTGCCCTGCTAATGGAATTGGAGAGGGTTCTGGAGTCACTCTAACGAGCTCCGGTATCGCATATACCTTCTCTATCTTTTTAGGTACATTGTTCTTTGCGATTTCTTCACGGAGTTTCAGCATGAAGTTGTCAGCCAGTCCCAAGAAAGTGACGTGAGTTTTCCTCATTTGAGCTTCGAGGTTTTTTATTTCCTTTTCTTGCTTGTTGACAAATGTTAACATTATGTCCTCGAATTCATCCTGCCGGGATTTTCTTGGGAGCAAAAATTCCTTGACAGCGTTCACATGCTTATAATCACGGGTGGTTACTTCCATCAACTCATTTACTTGTGCCTCCACACTCATAAACATTTGTGCTCGGGAATCCAACCCGTTTTCCTGGACTACTGGAATTTCCCATCCTTATTCTTCATATTGTGCTAAGTCTTCGATGACTTCCCAACATTCTTCAACATTGAGGTCACTTAGCCTTCCACCGTGGCCTAATCAATGGTTTGTCGGATGGAGGGACTGACATGATCATAAAAGAGTTGGACTTGAAGCCAAAGATCAATGCCGTGATGAGGGACTCTATGGAGTAAGTCCTTGAATCGAGTCCATGCTTCATAGAGAGATTCACCTTGATGTTGTTAGAACATCAAGATTTCATTCCTAAGCTTAGTAGTTCTCCCCGGTGGGAAAAATTGGGCAAGGAAACGAGAGGTGAGATCATCCCAACTTGAGATGGAGCCGACAGGAAGTTGCTCAAGCCAATTACTAGCTTGGTCCCGTAGAGAGAATTGGAAGAGACACAAGCGCGTGGTCTCCCGAGTAGTAGCATCGAGGTCGATGGAATCAACGATTTTAAGGAAATCCTTAAGATGCTGATTAGGATCTTCGGAACAAAGTCCATGGAATGCACATCCGTTTTGCACCAACCGGATGGTGTCGGATCGAAGGGCCGTAGTTTGGGCTGGGTCGGGAAGCTCAATGGTGTTCCTATAGCCTAGGTGGCTTGGTCTTGAGTATTCACCAAGAGTACGGCCTCTTGGTGGGTTATTTGGTGGTGGGTTGATGAGTGGGGGTTGATTATCACCTTCCATGATGAGAAGTGATAGGATTACTAACAAAGGTCATGAAGAAGGGGGATAGACTATGAGGAAGCTAAAAATGAGAAAAAATCTCACTTGATAGGAATCAAGCAAGGAAACCTAAACGAGGTGGAAATCTAGCTAGCTATTCTATTCCCGGTGGCGCCAAAACTTGATACGCGTACAACGCGCGTTAGGGGTCAAAGGAACTTCCTTTTAAGTAAAGCAAGTTTTTCAACACCCCAGGCGATGAACCTAATCGTTGTAGTGTAGTATTAGGGTAAGCCTCGGTATTGATATTGTTCTCTAGGGGAATAGGAATGCTAGTGAGAAATTACTACGCTAAGGTTGGGGTTGAGGAAGATTATTTTTTTATCTTTTTATATTTTTTAGAAAATTGAAATTACGAATCTTGGGGTATTGGATTTGGGGGGTGGTATTTCTACCGATTACTCTACTATTCTAATTAACTAAGCTAAGGGGTAGTCTATGTCTAATTGATGTGTACTCGTATGATAGTTAAAGATGTGTTTACCTAGATACTATTACTCCCTAGTTATCTCCTATTGATGGTTGAATTGTCACGTCCTTATTCTTAACGCGTTGTATCTTCTAAGGTCGTAGGGTATGCTTTTTTCCCTAACTCTTTGAGACTACCTTAAGGTTATTGCCTACAAAATTTCTATGATTCATAAACTAACTCTAAGGTTATCTTTAGATGTTTAGCCTACAATAACTCTAGGTGATTATAAACTAATGTTCACAAAGATTACTCAAGCATTAAAAACACAACGAATGACCTATCACAATCCTAGGTCAATCACAATTAAGATAAGAGACAATCAATCAATATTCAATACGTTGGTTTCATATATCTAAGCAAACATACAAGTAAATTAGCCGGACATGGAAAACATGCAAGCATACACACATACAATTGAATACATAATTGAATCAATGAAGTAAATCACTTATCTTGTTGTAAAATAGGGTATGAGAACCCTAAGATACTGCCCAAGACAACCAAAATTCGGTTTTAGGTTTTACTCAACAAAACTACCTCTCTAAAAGTTTGAAAATTCGAATTTTATATATAGAGTTACAACATGCGACGGCGTCACTCTTTAAATGTGACGCCGTCAGATCGCCGCCATTAAGGTTTTGTCTTGACCATGTCAACCTTGCGACGCGCCACCTTATGATCGTGACGCCGGGCTTCACTCCATCGACGCCGTGCGGATCCGAATCTAGGCCGTCGAGTTGTGATGCCCTACTCTTTAAAAGTCGACGCCGGGTGTAAAATAGCAATTTCGCTCTTGAGTCGTCACAAATTTGAGCACGCTATACGGTGTCGCCTTCTATCTCTGACGCCATCACCTTCTATTCCAGCAGGTTGAGTGTCATGATCTTGACTTGGCCATTTTCTTCAAATATTCACGCCTTTCGTCCGAATAAGTGTCATTCCAGCAATTTGCCTTCAAGAGACCTAAAAAGTGAAAAGGAACGAAATTAAGCAGTAACGGATATAAAAGTAGTCGATTAAGGGCTTAAATGACCCCTCAAAAGTGTACCTTTTAATCCTTATCAACATACTTAGTATGTATTGTATTGGGTAATATAATGGGTAGAAGTCTAAGTATTTGACCTATTGACCAAATACATTGAATGTAGTTGGGTAAAACCCAAAGTCCATGAACCATACCCATGGAGCATGATCCATAACCCATGACCCAATGCATGACATCGTGCATAAGTCATAATGGGTATTATCCATGACCCATGGAGCTAACCCATGACCCATTGACTAGATGCATTGCATCTTCTAGATACATTGTATCTACTTGGATACCCATGAAAGTCCACAACCCATGGCCCATGATCCATGACCCATAACCCATTTAGGAGGAGCGTCCTATGGATCCCTCATGTAAGGGATCCGTGGAACAATAGTGATTTTTTCTCTATAAATAGTGAGCCATCTCTTCATTGTAACTCACCCTTTTCACACACATTCTCTCTTAGTGTTGTAAACTCTCTAACCTTAGATCCAAAGGATCTTTCTATGTAGTTTTGTGTTTGTGTGATTCTCTAGGTTCCTCTTAAAGGTGAGATCACCACCTCTTAAAGTCGAGCAAGCTCAAGTCCATGGGTTGCCAAGCTTCGTCATCATCAAGACTACTGATGTTATCTTGTTGATAGTTCTTTCCTTTCTCATTAAAAGTGTTATGTTGAAGACATAGGTGAAAGATGTCTAAAGGGTCAAGACGAAGGCATTAGTGAAAGGTGCCGAAGATCCGTGTCAAAGGCATTAGTGAAGGGTGCTGAAAGTCCGTGTTGAAGGCATTAGTGAAGGGTGCCTTGGTATCGTGTCAAAGGCATTAGTGAAAGGTGCCTAGAGTGTACATTCGATATGGTGCATCGATGTACAAGATAGATTAGTTTGGGTAAAAGGATATTGATATCCTTGTTGATGTTGTCATAAGGAGTGGATCTCCTTTGGGATAGGTGTTGTGTAGTGTTGGGTAGTAGTTCCTCCTTTGTAATGGAACTCGGTATCTAGCCTTGTACCGGATAAAGTGTAGGTGACGTTGTGATAGGCTTGGTTCTACCTCGTGGAAGAACCCGGTGTCTAGCCTTGTACCGAATAAAGAGTAGGAGACGTTGTGAAGGCTTCTCCGCCACAAGGAGTTTGTGTTGTGTAGTGATTACGAACTCTCGAGTAGGTGACTCGGGAACTAGAGTAGGGCAATGAAGGTGTCCTTGTAGCCGAACCACTATAAATACTTGCGTTGTGGTTTTGTGCTTCTTACTCTTTATCTTTGCTTTACTTACTTATATGCTTATTTATCTATCAAACATACAACACACACATCTAAATAGATTGACATAAGTCGATCTAAATAGTTTAAAACGAAGTTTTAATTGGTAAAACTATTCAACCCCCTTCTAGTTTTCTACAATTGGTACCAGAGCTTTGTTACCAAGTTTTTAGAGTATATTGTACTTCAAAAACTTGACACGATCCGTGTATAATTGAAATCTACAAAGAAGGTTTCTCTACAAAAATAAACACCATGTCTTAAAAACACTTTTATAGGATGTTGATTGGATGACAACATCATATTTTTTATTTCTTATTTTATCTTGCAAAGTTGCACTTACCTTTCTTGTCATTTTGTTTAGTTAAAGCTCTTTTTAAATCAAGCCATAGGAATTTATTGGTAACAAGATTACCTTTTCTAAGAAGGTATCTTAAAACTACCACCTAGATCTCGAAGGAACCGGAGTTGTCTATTGACATTTTGTTTTCAAAAAAATGACACTCATAATTGCATTAGAGGTATGACTTTCTTAAAACCTATATGTAAATAACATTAGCTTAGAATAAGCATGCTTGCATAGGAATCTATATGGTTATATTTTATTTTCTTAGTTTTAACATATGCCTTAGTAATATACGTGGCTTCATTAGGAAACCCTCTTGCATACGTGTTTCTCCTCCGTCTAAAATCTAGGTATATAAATATGTGTTATCCTAACCTAAATATCAAACCTTTCTAATAATAAAACAAAACACAAATCTAAAAATTCCTCCTTCCCCATAAAACCCCTACCGCTCATCTCATAACCACCAAACTCCATTTTTTTTTCAAATCTTCCACTTTCAAAATATCTCTCATTCAAACTTCATCTTCCTTCTCATCTCATCTCAAATGAAAACCAAGGAAGAACTTCATCATCATGGTTTATATCACCTTTGTGATCATCGTCTTGACACTCATCGCTCTCGTGTATCCCATGATCAAGTTTTCTCATGGAGACATGTACTTTGTGTTGTTAATCTACATTTTTATCATATATCCAATCCTTTGTATCGCTCTTAGCATTGAAATGAAATATTACTAATGTCTTAGTTTATCCCGTTTATTTCTCATAGTGTGGTTGTCATATTTTTTTTCTTTTCGTTCGTATCTTTCACCTTAACATATTTTCGAAATCTACAATGCATGCTTAAGTAGTAAATATTGGCTAAAACACACCTCCTTTTATAAACATAAAAGTTGAAAAAATCAAATTTACGTCGAGATCATTTTCTGTCACTGCAGATCCACAGATCCATAAAGTTTAACTAGCCGGATCCCTTTTAAAAGGGAACCGGGAGAACCGTGGAACTGGGAAACAGAAACTCATGCAACATAAAAACCATTTCATAAAAACTTACCATAAAAGGAAAAATTCTACTAGAATGTTAGTACAAAGTAAGTTAATTGTCATTGCTAATAAAAATAAGGGTAATCAAGTAAAAACATTAGGAGATTATTTTCACGTATCAAATGTCCTCTCCTTTGATGCATATCTTTATCTTAACTTGCTCATAATTATTCATTTCACTTCCATAGGTCTCATCATGACTCATGAGTATGAATTCGACTTTCAACTCACTTATGTCTACATTCCTAATATCTCCCTTGAGCCTAACACACCTGGCAATCATGTCCGTGGGTTCAACAATCTGGAAACTCGTCACTTTCATGAAGGACGTATTGTTGACACACCTCTACTATACCAAGAAGGTATCAATTTCTCATTCCGAACCATAGGACTAGAAGGTCTTCTCGGAATTAACGAGAAAATTTATCCACGGTTTGTGTTGGAATTCTTCCATCAAGTTGAACTCGTTCGTAACGAGGATCGATCTCTCTCACTATGGTTTTAGATCAAAAACCAAAAGTTTGTCTTAACCCTTGGTCAATTTTCTCACATTCTACGAATTCCAAATCATGGACAATGTGCCTTCACTGAAGATTGGTCTCTTGATTCTCTCTTCAACTATTGTTGGGAATTATATTTGAGTTGATTATGACAAAATATGAAAGATGAAGAACTTATGAAGACAAAGAAAGACAAGAGGCCTACTTGTTAAAGAAATTATTATTATTTAGTCCCTAGTAGTATTTGTAACCCTAGTATCTCTATTATATAAAGAGATACAGGGAATTAGGTTAGAGAGTGTGTCAAGATGTGAACACCATTAGTAAAGGTGTGTGTGTGTAACTTAGGTGTAGTGTATAAACGCCTAGGGATAGTTAGTTTAGTTAGTAGTTTAGTTATCTAGACGTGTTCCTATAAACATTTAAGATTAGTTAGATGGTGAATGAAATCTTGTGTCAATAACATAATTGTTCTTTGTTATTCCGCTGCGTATGTTATTGTTTAATCCTAAGGCTCAAAACGATCTCAAGGAGTTCTATCAAACTCCACAATTGGTATCAGAGCTTGGGGAGCTCTTTACCTAGGATTCAAAAGGTTTCTTGGCGAAAAAGGAAGAAGAAAATCGAATTTCAACAATTTTCGTAATACTACTGCAGCACTGTTTTCAAGAGGGCATAACTTTTTCTTGAACCGTTGGACCGTGCTACAATTTTTTCTGGTGCGTCTCTGTATATCCGTCTAACATTTCACTGGAGGGATTGTCAATTAGAGCTCTCAATCAAAAGTTATAAGCTGTCGAAGTCTGCTGCAGAAACTGAAAAAGTTTCGTAAGGTTACTACAGCACTGTTTTGTAACGAACATAACTTTTTCGTTAACCATTGGATCGTGACGAAATTTTGGGTGTATGTTCTCTATATAGCCATCTAACTTGTCATCGGAGGGATCGTCGATCTGAGCTCTCAATCAAAAGTTATAAGGTGTCGAATATGGCTGCAGATAGAGGTTTTCAAAATCGAATTTTTAGGGTTTAAAATTAGTACTACCAGCTTTGGAATGATTGTATTGTTCGAATATGATGGTTATTGGTGTACTACTTTCTTGATCACATGCTGCTAATGGAATGATGAAACTTGATTGGTTGATATTCTATACTTGGAGACAAAGTTGGTATATATCACATGATATTAGTTTTATTACATTGCGTTGTCGAGGTCGGTGGTACTACAAGCATTAAATTGGTCGGTGCTAAAAGATACAAATATTTTCTTTTGATATACGAGATCATGGAAGGGTTTTTATTGCTGTTATAATCGTAGCATGCATGATGGATCATTGTAAAGTTGAGTGATGTTCATTCAAATTCTTGGATTATTGTTTTTGGCATATAATCTGTGACCGAAGATGATTTTTGTAGTGATGTCGAAACGAGTCTAACGAGCGATGGTATGGGTATTACTGATTATTCTCATGCTGCTATCTCTAAGATCTTTGAATCATGTTAATATTGACAAATTGGTTTTTCATGCTATTCGAAACATGTTCGATTTCTACTGCTCATAAACGACTTACATACGCAATATTAGAGAATATTATAGTTTATCAAGTTCGATATTAGAGTTATTAGGGTTGTTAGTGAATCTGTGTATCATGCAGGTTCAAAGTATTAATAAAATAGTTGAAGTTTAAAATTATTCTTCTTAGCTTTATTGAAGTAGTTTCCGCATACTTAATAGAGTAAATTCAGTGTTTCATTGTTAGTAACTTAGGATTTATCCGAGGTTGCTAAGCCCTTACAAGCTACATAGTTAGTTTAGTCAGAGTATATCGATCCAACAACTACCGTGAAGAAAATATTCCATATTGTTCACATATACCTTCTCCTCAAGAATTAACTCGCATGCTATGCAAACCTCGATCCAATTACTCAGATCCAAACATAATCTATACACGTGATATCCGAGATGATCTTAAACCTCTCGCATTCATTCTACGTGAAAACTTTTGGAGTCTTAGGGGAAACCGATAAATTCTTCCTGCTTGTTGTGCTCACATAATGTACTGTCTCCTAACTCAACAACCATACAATCTCGCCTATTTCTTCGCAAGACGAATTGTAAACCTTCAAGGAAACAAGAACAAACTAATCCCATACGGAATGTTCCTGACACGCCTTTATCATCATATCATGTACTTTCATCCTCAATTTCAAAGTCCGTTGTACGTACTTGTGAACAAGATGATGGAACCTCTAAACATTTCTCACATCACGTCATTCTTCGTGCCTGAATCGGAAAATACTCATCATCCATTTGACGATCCTTCAAGTGAAAATGCTCAAGAAACCTTGTTTCCTTTTCAATTAGTTTCAATCCTTAGGATTTATCTTTTATCTTTGTAATATGATCATTCTCATGAAATAAAACATTTATCGTTTGATTTCTCGCTCATATAGATGTTCAAATTCTTTAAAAATCACTAGCATTAATATACGATACCTTGTGCAAATTTTGCACACCTTCTGTGAAGATAATGTCTTGCAGGAGCCGGATCCCTCACTTTGTACTAGACGGATCCCTCCATTTAGTGATCCGTGGGATCCGGGCATACAGAAATGCAGTTGCAGGCCTCCATACATCAAGCCATTCCCCTAGAACATATCATACTAGTTAAACATGATTCTTTAGGACTACTTAAAGTCTTCCTTAAAATCAGTAGGTCTCACTCTCACTCATAGCTAACTTAGGATCACATTCAAAGTGCTTTTGATTTATCAATTCGCCTAAACTCACCAAATTTCCGCTCAAATGCTCACAAATTGTCTCTCACATCTCAAAACACTTAGCTTTATATTTCGCTCAATTTTAGCAAATTGATTTTAGTCATCCGTACCTCAAAATGGGCCAAAAACTAGTTTTTCATTTCTTATGATTTTTGAGGAATTTTCCAAATTTATCTTAAGATATCATCTGATCTCTAGGATCATTTAACACCACTTAACACTCTCAAATTCATTAGTATCTTATTTAACCACTCATTGGTGCTCATAAAGTCCCATTTTCTTCCATAAAAGGCAATCATTAGCTACCATCAATCATTTCTCTTTGTCATTTAATACCCTTTTCATTTAAGACACTTTAAAAGATTGAAACACTCAAGATGTGTAGGTACTAGACCTCACAAAACATCATTTTCCTCTTTTCTTGGCTGCTGAGAGCCGGATCCCTAGGATTAGCCTAGACGGATCCCTCATTGGAGGGAACCGTGGGAACCGGCTGACAGTTTCAGCTAATCCTAGCTAAAACAATAATTTCAAGCTCTCTTTGCTAACTTGAACACTCCATCTTTACCTCAATTAACATTCTTGATCAGTGGAAATCTGAAGTTGACTCTTTTGCATGCAAATCATCACATTTCAAAGGATTTTAGTGGTTTAAGCCTTGAATGCACCTACCAAATCCTTCCCTTTATAAACCATCTTGTTACGACTTCTTAGTCACCATCCACAACTTAATTCTTAGCAATTAGAAGCACCTATCTCACTGACCTTTATCATCTCATCATGAGGAAAGCTCCTAGTGCTAACTCATCCACCAAAGGACCACCCAAGAAATTTGCTCGTGTTATTCACGAAATTTCTTCAACCGAATCATCTCCCGTTAAATCCACAAATGCTAGGATTTCCCCTCCACCAACTCAACCAATCAAACCAATCCCCAAAATGATTGTTCCCACAAAACTACCATTGCCAAACACCACTATACCTCCTAAACCAAACACTCCTATTTCCACTAAACCATCACCCTTAGTGCCTAGAGCCTTATCCTTCACCACTCCACTTTCATCTCCACACCTCTACAACTTAGAGGACTTGCCTTCTAGGCCATCACATCCTCTACCATTGCCAACATTCTCCTCAATAGATAGAATAATGCAACAACAAAACCAAGGTGCTGAAACGACACTAGCACTTGTATCCTTCTCTCCATCACCCTCAAATAGTCCTTTTTGGCTTATGAGGAATCATCAAAGTCAACCACCCGATCACATGGAAGTAGATACCTCTCTTCCACCATCCTCGACACATATTCCACCACCACCACCTTTGGTTGAACCATCTCAAAATGTACCTCCACAAACCCTTTCTTCTTTTGTGGAAACTCAACCCAACCTTCCATCTCAAGCAATTCCATTTCTACCTCCACCATTTCCTAGCCATGACAAAGATTGTTATCATTGTCAACACGTTGAAGGCTTGATACATGAACTACGTGAAGAGCAACGTTTCATGTTTTATCACCTCCTCGAACATTTTGATGAGGTCAACAAACCTAAACAACCTTGAGCTTAAGGATTCAAGTGGTGTCCTAGTCTTAAGCTTAACTTAGATAGTCTAGGAATCTTAATACATGTATTGCTCATTCTCTTAGTTTTATAGATATGTAGAATCTTTTCTCTAGTTTTTATTGAATAAAATAACATGTTATATGACATATTGTCTTGATAATATGTTTGATGCCTTAATACATAACTTATTTTGATGTTAACATCACGTTTTACATCACCATTGTTGTCTTAAGTTTACTGTGCGACGGATCCTCTTTTAGCCTAGACGGATCCCTCCAGGAGGAACCGTGCGATCCGTGCAACAGAAGACCTTTTTATTACTAACTTGTGTCTTATTTGCAGGAAATTATGCATCATATACTCGTTTTCTAACCTTTGTTTTGTAGATTTTCAATATACACATGAAGACTTTGACACCCTTAGCTAGGGGGATTTTCTTGTCAATGCAAAACAATTGCAAAATCATTTGCAATACTCTCACATAGGATTACCATAACTACATGACGTCCTCCTTGCAAAGAGCACTCGTCCAAGGGGAGCATGTTCGTCAAAAAGACGAAACCAATTTCAAAGCCCTCGCTTAGTCTTTCTAATTACTTGACGCCTCACAAAGGGATGGACCGGTCAAGGGGGAGCTAAGACAAGAATCCTTCTCTTCTCTTACTCTCTATGATAAGGTTTTAAAATGTATCTTTTTGAGAGGTCGTTTAAGCCCTTAATTGATCACTTTTGTATCCGTTATTACTTAATATCGCTCCTCTTCACTTTTAGGTCTCTTGAAGGCAAATTGTTTGGAATGACACTTATTTGGACGAAAAGCCGAATATACTAAGAAAATGGCCAAAGTCAAGAATCGAGACACTCAAGTCATTGGCCCGAAGGGGACGACGTCGGGTTATACTTGTGACGCCGTCGAACAAATTTTGTGACGACTCAAGAGCCAAATTGCTTATTTTCAAGTGACGACATCGGTTTTAAAAGAGTAGGCGTCGAGCTCGGGACGGCCTAGATTTGATCCATACGGCCGAGAGACTCAAGGCGACGGCGTCACGGAGATAAGGTGGCGTCGTCACAATGATAACATGGCCAAGACGAAACCCTAATAACGGCGACCGACGGCGTCCACAAATTAAAGGGTGACGTCGTCGCAGCTTGTAACCTTATATATAGAATCCGAATTTTTAGTTTTCGGTGTAGTTTTGTGGAGTAAAACCTAAATGTAACCAAGGTCGTCTTGTACAAGATTTTAGGGTTCCATACCCTATCGTACATCAAGATAAGTGTTTTACTTCATTAATTCAATTATTTCTTCAATTGATTGTGTGTATGCTTGCATGTTCCCCATGTCCGGATAATTTACTTGTGTGTTTGCTTAGGTAATATGAAACTTAGTTATTGAATATTGATTGGGTGTCTCTTATCTTAGTTGTGATTGACCTAGTATTGCGATAGGTCATTCGTTGTGTTGTTAATGCTTGATTAATCTTTGTTGAACCTTAGTTTATAATCACCTATGGTAATTGTAGGCTAAACATCCAAAGAATACCTTAGTGTTAATTTTATAAATCCTAGAGATTTTGTAGTCATTAACCTTTGGTAGCTTCAAAGAGTTAGGGATACACGCATACCCTACGACCTTAGAGACACAACGCGATTAAGAATAAGGACGTGACAATTCAACCATCAATAGGAGATAACTAGGAAGTAATAAAGCCTAAGCAAATGCATTTTTAATCATCATACGAGCACACAAAAATATACATAGACTCACCCTAGTTTAGTTAATTAGATAATTAGATAAGTAGAGTAATCGGTAGAAATACCAACCTCCAAATCCAAACCCCGAAATTCGTACATTTCCATTTCTTAAAATACATAAAAAAGATAAAAAATAATCTTCCACAACCCCAACCTTACCGTAGTAACTTCTCACTAGCATTCCTATTCCCCTAGAGAACGATATCAATTCCCGTGGCTTACCCTAATACTACATCACAACGATTAGGTTCACTGCCTAGGGTGTTGAAAAACTTGCTCGACGAAAAGGAAGTTCCTTTGACCCCGAACGCTACTGTGTAAGCGTATCAAGTTTTTGGCGCACGCGGGAATAGAATAGCTAGTTAGAGTCCACCTCGTTTAGGTTTCTTTGCTTGATTCCTATCAAGTAAGCTTTTTTTTCCCCATTTTTAGCTTCCTCTTAGTCTATCCCCCTTCGTCGTGACCTTTGTTAGTAATCCCATCACTTTTCATCATGGAAGGTGATAACCAACCACCACTCATCAACCCACCACCAAGTGACCCGCCAAGAGGCCGTACTCTTTGTGAATACTCGAGACCAAGCCACCTAGGCTATAGGAACACCCATTGAGCTTCCCGACCAAGCCCAAACTACGACCCTGCGATTCAAAACCATCCGGTTGGTGCAAAACGGATGTGCATTCTATGGACTTCGTTCCGAAGATCCTAATCAACATCGTAAGGATTTTCTTAAAATTGTCGATTCCATCGACCTCGATGCTATTACTCGGGAGACCACGCGTCTGCGTCTCTTCCAATTCTCTCTACGGGACCAAGCTAGTAATGGCTTGAGCGACTTCCCGCCGGCTCCATCTCAAGTTGGCCTGATCTCACCTCTCGTTTCCTTGCTCAATTTTTCCCACCGGGTAGAACTACTAAACTTAGACGAGACATCTTGACGTTTCAACAACTTCAAGGCGAATCTCTCTATAAAGCATGGACTCGATTAAAGGATTTACTCCATAGGGTCCCTCATCACGGCATTGATCTTTGGCTTCAAATCCAAGTCTTCTATGACCATACCGATTTCATCACAAGACGATCCATTGATCAAGCCGCCAGTGGAAGGCTTAACAACTTCAACGCAGAAGAATCCTGGTATATTATAGAAAAGCTTGTTGATCAAAGCTACGAAAACTGGAATGAATCCCCTGAAACCCCCGTTAAGGTGGTCAATGCCATATCAATGCCTTTTGAGTCTTCCAACGTCACTAAAGACCAAATGAGTGCTCTTGAGCGAAGGATTGATTATCTTATTGAAAGGCATAAGAGAGCCCCCGAACGAATCCCTCGAGAAATGGTTAATTCCACCAATTCCACCGACCACTCAACACCTTTCTCCGAATCCCCAAGTCGTGAGCATAATCTTAATACCGAACGGCGCTTCCGTTCTACTTCCCCAATACCACTCTCACCAAGCTTTAAGGAACAAATGAAGGAGTACATGGCAGCTCATACGGAGAGATTAGCAAAATTTGAAGAAGAGGTTTATAGGCAAAGGGAGGAGATGCAGGCAAAAATGACGGAGATGTTGAATTTGGTAAAAGAGTATACCAAGACAAAAACTCCCGAAAAGGTACTAGTAAGAAGCAATGATTACCCTCCCACTTCGTTTGTTAACGCCATTTCCATTATGCCCGATGAAGATGGAAAGGTTAAGGAGAAGGAAACTGAGAAAAGCAAGAGGGAGGAGGCTGAAACTAATGATGAGCCCGAGACCATTGAGTACTACCTTAAGCACAACATTAATAAAAAAGCCATTGTCAACCAAGTGAACAACTTTAGGTACAATGAGGTTCTTAGGAAAGGCCTTGAAGGAAAAATAACAGAAAAAGAGTATGACACCATGCCTATGGGAACTCTGTATGAGTTGGTTCTAAAAAAACGAGTAACTAAAAAGCGCGAAACCACGGGGAACTTCGTGATACCCTGTAGCATAGGTGACATTGATAATATAAATGCCTTAGCTGATCAGGGGTCTGATGTAAACATAATGCCATTATCAATCTATAATAAGTTGACTAGGGAGAAGCCAGCCAAGACCGATCTTAGACTTTCCTTTGCAAATCACACATATGTCTACCCTATAGGAATAACAGTGGATGTTTTAATAGAGGTGGCTAACATTGTCTATCTGGTGGACTTCGTGATTATAGACATTGAGGAAGATAGAAACATGCCACTCATTCTTGGAACACCTTTTCGCCACCGCCAAAGCTACCATCAAATGCGGTGAGGCATCATGATACTTAAAAGCTTACAAAGTATGCTAGGATACCTATTGTTCCAAGGTATCCTCTTAAGATCATGGAAAAGATTACAGATGAGAATCCACAAGTCCCTGACAATGTGGTTAGAAAGAAAATGAACGATTGGGAGAAAGGGCTTAGAGATTTCATGGTTCAAGGACAACATGCAACATTGTGGAAGCGCAATAAAAAGTTAGGAAATAATCCTACCTCAATACCACAAACACAAAGGAACACTAAGGAATTTTTAAAAGGAGAGAAAGTACTCTGTACAAATCACGAATAAGAGCATTAAGAGGTAGAAACAAGCCAAGATGGTTTGGGCCATATACGGTGAAGGAAACTAATCTAAAAGATAAAACCGTTATCATAATAGACGACGTTGGGAAGGAAACCACGGTGAGCATACAACGTCTACGCCCTTTTGATGAAGGATTAGTAAAGGAAGAAGGTGACGGTAATGAAGTCACGTAGGGGCACGACTTCGAGTCTAGCTACAAGACTCATAAATAAAGAAAAGCGCCGTGGGAGGCAACCCATGCTTAATTGTTTGCTTGTTTGTGTGTCATGTATCTTTTATTTATTGTTTATTCTCATGTTTAAATTTGTAAAATGCTTCATTTTGTCTTTAACCTCGTCTTAATTACATATAAAGGTATTTTACATAAGGGATAAGTGTAGGAGGATTACACACGTTTTCAAAAGAAACGTGAACATGAGAATTACAATTAATTAAAAGATACACATGTGTGTTTGTTCGAGTCAAATGCTTGTATCGAGTCATAATGGATGTTTTGCATGAAATTTTCCGATTCTAAAGATGTAAATTTTCCGAATTTTTCCGTAAAATCGCATACCGCTTCGTCGGGATAACTGACGGCGTCAGATCGCAACTGACGGCGTCGGGAGAGCGTAAATGACTTATGACTTTTTCTCGTTTTCGAGCTACTTATAAATTTTAGAATTTTCCGTGTCTTAATTTTCCATAAAATCATGAACATCCATTCGACAAGCATTATATCCTAGTTTAGTAGAGTCATATATATATTGTTACCGCCGATTTTACGCGAAGGTTTCGTTGGTTTTCTTCAAGTGTGCAGGTTTAATTTACCAAGAAGAAGATACATAAGATGAGAAGGAGCTTTTAACGCAAACGTTCTTCTTAAAGAAAGATGTAACCACCACTTTACACAGATTATACCGAGCTAATCAGGGGAGTATTAGTTTCTTTCGTCTTTAATTACCTTCCATTATCATAACTTTGATACTTTCGGGGAACATTGGGGACAATGTTCAGTTTAAGTGTAGGGAGGGAAAATAAAATAGGAACTTTGAAACTATGTTTATCCTTGACTATTTGCTTTGTCCAATTTTATTTGTGTAATAAACCATGAGAAATATCGGTTAGGGTAATTTTGGCACCAAATTTAAAATTTTTCATGACATGTAGGAGTGGGCCATTAGTCTCAATAAAGCGTCTCATGGATAGGAAATTATATGTCTAGCACAAAAACCCTTTACCATTTAAATTTCACCCAAAATGTGAGGATCGCCCTTAGATTTGTAGGAATTAAAGCATTCATCTTTAATGCTTAGAGTGTGAACCGGTAGTATAATAGATTCTAGAACTTGTTTTGTGATGCATTCCGCGATCGCTAGTAAGACTATACTTGTGTAGTTAGGAATAACTAAATCATAAGAGGCATTAGGATAACCCTTGTTTGATACCCGTAATATAATTACTTCTTCCACATCGGTTGAGTAATTCCCCCACACCCTTGCGTTGTACTCATCTTTAGTAAACGATACCCTAGTTAACCCCTCGAGCCTATCCTTTTCGCAGCTCGTGATGTTTCGGTTTTCCGAATATCAATGAAGAGCATTGTTTACAATCTACCCCCAAATGTACACCCAAATCGCCTTAGCCTACCTTGTATGCACTCACTTTTAGTGCATTATTGTTATCACACTAAACCCTTAGTTCAATTATCTTGTTGCTTGCATAAGTTGCTAAGTCGAGTCATATCCTTTTTACACAGTTTTGGGACGATTGGAACTCATGGGAAAAGTTAAATTTTATGAAATGACGGGAAGGGAACGTTAAATTGAAATTCCCTTTATTTGCGTAATAATGTACTCCAAGTGTTTTGATCTTTTCAATTCGGGTCAAATTAGTGTTAGAGTAATAAAAACTCAAGTGTAAGGATGTGCCTATAAATCCCTATCATTTTGATGTTATCGTAGAGGATGGTAGAGTAAAAGTGTATGAAAAAAATAGAAAAAAAGAGAAAAGAAAAAAAAATAGAGTGTTGAAAAAAAAATAAAAAAAATATGTGCTACCATCGTATATCTATCTTTGAATTTATGTTTGTTTATTTCAGTTATCTAGAGTTTAGAGTGTCGAGTCTTGGCTTAGCAACGCCATTCTTCGCATGCTTGTAACATAAAGATTTTTGACTTGCCACCACTAAATAGCCTATCCCACCAAACCCTTTGTTTCCCTACCCTAAGCCTAACATTACAACCCTTTAAAAGACCTCTTGGATAGTCTTTCCTAGGTGCTTACGCCAAAGCGATGGAGGTTTGATCTAGTCTCTAGCCTATGGTAATCTATGTACTAGGATCGGTTAATGAGTGTTTATCTTCCATTTCCAACTTGTTATATTCCATATACACCCGAGATATGTGAGTATCCAAACACCCCATGTGAGGTGCTAGTATGTAATTTCCGTGCTTGTTATGACTTTTGTGGGGCTTATATGTGTTGTGGATCATTCTAAACTAATGCTTCATGACCCCTAACTTATAAATTAAGTGGCTAAAAGCACATTTGCTTGAGGACAAGCAAATACCAAGTGTAGGGATATTTGATAAGGTTTTAAAATGTACCTTTTTTAGGGGTCGTTCATTGATCACTTTTGTATCCGTTATTACTTAATATCGTTCCTTTTCACTTTTTAGGTCTCTTGAAGGCAAATTGCTGGAATGACACTTATTCGGACGAAAAGGCGCGAATATACGAAGAAAATGGCCAAAGTCAAGAATCGAGACACTCAAGTCTTTGAATCAAGGGACGGCGTCATGTTATACTTGTGACGCCGTCGGAACATGTTTTGTGACGACTCAAGAGCCAAATTGCTTATTTTAAAGTGACGGCATCGGTTTTAAAGAGTAGGCGTCATGACTGCATTTACTTAGATTTGATCCGACGGTGTCGAGACTCAAGGCGACGGCTTCACGGACATAAGGTGACGCCGTCACAATGATAACGTGGCCAAGATGAAACCCTAATAACGGCGACCCGACGTCCACAAATTAAAGGTGACGCCGTCGCAGCTTGTAACCTTATATATAGAATCCAAATTTTTAGTTTTCAGTGTGTAGTTTTGTGGAGTAAAACCTAAACCGAACCAAGGTCATCTTGTACTGTATTTTAGGGTTCCATACCCTATCTTACATCAAGATAAGTGTTTTACTTCATTAATTCAATTATGTCTTCAATTGATTGTGTGTATGCTTGCATGTTCCCCATGTCCGGCTAATTTACTTGTGTGTTTGCTTAGGTAATATGAAACTTAGTTATTGAATATTGATTGGTTGTCTCTTATCTTAGTTGTGATTGACCTAGTATTGCGATAGGTCATTCGTTGTGTTGTTAATGCTTGATTATCTTTGATGAACCTGAGTTTATAATCACCTAGAGTAATTGTAGGCTAAACATCCAAAGAATACCTTAGTGTTAAGTTTATAAATGCTAGAGATTTTGTAGTCATTAACCTTTGGTAGCTTCAAAGAGTTAGGGATAAACGCATACCCTACGACCTTAGAAACACAACGCGATTAAGAATAAGGACGTGACAATTCAACCATCAATAGGAGATAACTAGGAAGTAATAAAGCCTAAGCAAATACATTTTTTAATCATCATACGAGCACACAAAAATAGACATAGACTCACCCTAGTTTAGTTAATTAGATAAGTAGAAGTAATCGGTAGAAATACCAACCCCCAAATCCAAACCCCGAGATTCGTACCTTTCCATTTCCTAAAAAACATAAAAAAGATAAAAATAATCTTCCTCAACCCCAACCTTAGCGTAGTAACTTCTCACTAGCATTCCTATTCCCCTAGAGAACGATATCAATTCCCGTGGCTTACCCTAATACTACACTACAACGATTAGGTTCACTGCCTAGGGTGTTGAAAAACTTACCCGAACGCGCTGTGTAAGCGTATCACTCTAGCTTTCATATTTTTCTATTTTCACATGTGTTAGTTTCTTTTCGACACTCTTTTTGTTTCGACAAAAAGGGAGAGAAGAGAATAAAAACTTCAATTCAAACTTTTACGAATTTTAGTTTTTCTTTAAAATAATTTTATGTTTTGTCATCAACAAAAAAGGGGAGATTGTTAATACAAATAAGCCGTAAAAACATTTATTTGTATTTTACGATCTTCTAATGTCGATAACAAACGTAAAATCATTTTAACGAAACAAATAAAATATGTAAATGGTTTGAGCCAATAGTTTACTAACACACTTACATTTTCATATAAAACACTAAACAAGTAATAGTGTTTTCATGTTATAGTAATGCATATGTATAACAACTAGTTTTTACATAATGGGTAGATATATATACATACTTAGTATGTATTGTATTGGGTAAGATAATGGGTAGAAGTCTAACTATTTGACCCATTGACTAAATACATTGAATGTAGTTGGGTAAAACCCAAAGTCCATGACCCATACCCATGAAGCATGATCCATAACCCATGACCCATTGCATGACATAATGCATAATTCATAATGGGTATTATCCATGACCCATGGAGCTAACCCATGTGTAAGATATAACTTTTCACATACACATCAAACCATATCACAAGGTGGCGAATAAGATGGAATTCTAGAGAGAGAAAGTTAGAGGTTTAGGGAACTTAGTGAGAGAAAGTGAAAGATATTATTATGAGCTCCAACTCTCTACCTTGGAAGGTAGAGAGTATTTATAGTCTTACATAATTACGCCACACTACGGGTGTGGATCGTGCATACAGCTGGGTAAAGACCCGTCCGTCCTCCACGGTGTTACTTAACTAAATTACTACTTAACTTAAAAGAACTACGACTACGAGCTTTCTAACGATTACATATACTTGAGGTGACCGACTCTTTAATACCGGAATTTCTAATTCTAACAATCTCCCTAAGGAGGTCACCTCAAACATGTACCAAAATTACATAGAATACGAGATAGATATAACATTAACAAGTGATCTAGTATTCTAGATGTAGTCCTTTGCTCTTGAGCTCGTAGTCATTGATTCTTCACATTGCATGTTTGGTTATTCCAAGTGGAGGTCTTTACCGATCCACGTGATGATGAGTTTGAGCCATCTTTGGAGATCATCGGCTATCAAAAATCTACGAGACATCCATTGTGGTGTTGTGACTTTGGGACCGACATGCTCACATTCGGATCATGATATCTTCTCATCGAGTAGCGGAAGCATTTGTTGAATCATGATATTGGCGGCAGCAGTAGCGAAGCTTGGTGTGAAAATATCGAGTCATTGATGCACTAATCATGATTTCTTTTGAGTTGAATGTGTTAAGTGAGCATGCGGTTGTGGATTGACCGCTTCATTCGATCACCGCAAACGTTGGGCGACTGCATACAAAGCTTAGCAACAAATCGCACGAAAGTGTCTTTGATCACTTTCGATGAATTGAGGTACACGCCCACTTGGTTCCCGCTGATCAAGACAAATCTTGCTGTGATCGGTAGGATTCCTAAGAATCTCCTTGACAGGGTTTCGCGGTGCTTCTATTGTTCTCAAACCGAACATCTCAAAGAAGACAACACGGAGTGAGTGAACCAATAATTTTAAGTCCACCGATTGATGAAAAGAGATTTGAAAACAATCGTATTGCTCAATAGAAATTGTTTTTGCAATACAACGAGGGTTTTATTGAAAATCAATTATCAATCATAAAAATACCTTTTGGTTTGAAAAATTAGTACACGATCGATGTGCTAAAGAAAGAGTTTATTAAGCACAAAGACCGGTTTTCAAAGGTATCCGTCAATCCCTAACTCGAACGTGTTTGATTCAAGAGATTGAATCGCCCATTGTTTCTGCTCATTGTCACATGGTTGATCTATAAAATAGATCTCACATGCCACCTACCGTGAGCTTGTTTGATGTTGGCTCGAGGCTTTCCATCTTCATTGTGAATTTGTAAACATATCACTCGGATGTTCGCAATACCACAAGGATAATGCGTGGGACTCAAGATATAATCTCTTTCCACATTGTGTGAAACAGAGAGTCTTCATTGAAAGTGTCCTAATGAGATTTATTGATGATCTCGTGGCTCTAGACTCAATTTGTGCATATTTGGATCCTATAACGGAGACTAGGGAGAGGTCTCCTTCTTCAATATCAACCATCTCTAAGAGAAAGTCGATAGATAATGTCGGTTCCCGTGAGAATGAAACAAGCCCTTTAAGAGGAACTTGAGTGGTTTGGGAAGTTGAAGTGCGATGCGTCACCGGGTCCATGACGCCTTATCTTCAATACCGATGTTACCATCATCGAGCATATGAAGTGAACCCGGTTTACGCCTAAGGTTGAATAAATGGAGGGCTATTTGTTTTCACCCTTTCTCATTCAATTCTTTTAATTCTTCAACCCCTTCAAGCTTACCGAGACTTCATAGCTAGAACCTTGTTGGGTTTATTCCAAGACTAGCTCGGTCTTAGTCCGCACTCTTCCCTTATCTCATTTTTCACCTTTTATCATCATACCTAAGGACTTCTACACTAACTAGTGGATTGTCCTCGGTAGATCCCTCCGTTCAGCGGATCATGGGAACCAATACCTAACCTTATCATCCTTATATCACCGTACATAAAGTAAAGTTGGTCGGTCAATTTGGTATTGTTCATCCGCCATTGGATCCAATTGAAAACCATTTGAAAATCAATTCAAATACTTGTGATATATTATCAAAGCTTTTGTACCGAATTGTTTTTGATATTTTAGAACGAGAACTCCCCTCAACATGTGCATCAAGTATTGAAAATGTTTTGCACACGGAGGCAAGAGAAAGAATTTACTTCTTTTGATTACCATTTTCTAAAGATATCAACATCGCTTCTCAACGATCAAGTAAATATGGTATTTCCGGAAGGATGAGGTTTCCATAAATTGCTCCCCTCAATATGTGCCTCGAGGTTTGAAAAGAGTTTTGCACATACTAGAGGAACCCGCACATTGGGATAAATGATCACGCTTTTAAATCAAAGGTTTTAAGATAGATGCTCCCCTCAACATGTGCATTGAAAAATTGAAATCGTTTGTCACATGTGGGCGGGATAGCATGTACATCCTATTATAACCATTTACCTAATTATCGCTTTAAATCCAATTTAAATCACACATTCTCCCCGATCACAATTATCAAATCATTTGAAATTTGTGATCTCGTATAGATTTAAATTGATTTGAAAGCTTTAAGGAGAATTGTGACTTGATTGTGAAAGCGTTTGAACCGATAAGGATCGGATTTAAGACTTTAAACTCCATTTATAAAACATGCATGTATATCTTTTGAAAACAAATTTTAATGCCAAATAACTTTTTAATTTAATTGAAATCATTCTCCCCTCAATCAATGACGAGGTTGTTGATTGAGAGATAGAGATTTTGACAAATAAGTCCCGATGATTATCAAAATAGAGATTGAGTTATTTTTCAAAGCATTTAGTTTTCAGTGAGATAGTAGTTTATAGAATCGAGCATAAGATTTGAAAACTTGGTAAGATATGGCTCGTTTTTTCTTTAAAACCGGTTATTGCTCAAGATGACAATAAACCATTTCTTTCTCCCAAAAATATTTTTGATTTTTTTTTTTTTTTTTTTTTTTTTTTTTTTTAAGAATTGAACAACATCTAAAGACCCGTGTCATTCTTTGAATGACAACACAAAGTCCGTAGATATTATCGAACCGAGAGAAACATGACAAATGACAATATTTTTGAAGATTTTTCGGATTTTTCAGATTTTATGGATTTTGAAAGTTTTAAAATTTTCTATTTGATTTTGAAGGTTTTATAATTTTGTATTTTGTTTTTCAAATAAATATTTACGAAGATAGATGAAGATAGACCTTTACTCCTCGCCTTCCTCACAAGACGTTTGAGAGTTTCTGTTGAAGGCTTTTCAAACCAAGGCGTGGAAGAATAAACTCAAAACGTTCTCTTGGAAGAGCTTTGGTGAAGATGTCCGCTAACCGATATTCGGACCTCACAAAATATAGTTCCACCACACCTTTTTCCACTGCTCTCGATGAAATGATGTCGAATGTCGATATGCTTTGCTCTAGAGTGTTGAACGTTGTTGCATGAGAGAGCAATAGCACTTTTATTATCACAAGACAGAGGGATTTTGTTGAATTCAAAGCCATAGTCGATAATTGAGATCTCATCCATAGGATTTGAGCACAACAAGATGACATGGCTATGTATTCACCTCTGTAGAGGAAATAGAAGTACTCATTTGCTTCTTTGAAGACCACCACAAGCTTATCACCCAAAACTGAGCACCTCCCGACGCATTTCGACGTGTATCTTGACAACCCGCATGATCAAGATCTGATAGGCCGTTAGAGACATACCGGTGTTCTTCGGTACCATAGTCCCATATTGATGGTTCCTTGAGATACCGAAGACCCGCTTAATCGCTTCAAGGTGCTTTTAGTAGGCTTAGCACGGTATCTTGCACACATGCACACAGAGAACAAAATGTCCGTCTACTAGCGTGAGATACATCGTGGATCCAATCATACTGATATTTCGTTTGGTCAATCATGATCCCCGAGAGGTCCTCATCTAGTTTGGTTCGGTCAATCATGGGGTGTCAACAGGTCACTTGAATCAAATCCAAATTTCTTTAAAATCTCATTGCATATTTAGATTGATTTATGAAAATGCCTCCGGACTTTGTGAAATTTGTAATCCCAAGAAAATGACATTTGTCCCATCATTGACATTTGAAACTTTGAACTCATTTCATTTGAAAACGATCACATTCCATTGGGTCGAGGCAAAAATAATATCATCAACATAAATTTGAACATGAATCAAATGTTTGCTCGACTTCTGTGAACAATGTAGGATCAATCGCCTTTGATGAATCCGTTGATAGAAGAAACTTTGACAACAGATCATACCATGCCCTTGAGCTTGTTTTAAACCGTAAAGAGCCTTCTTCAAACGATAAACGTGAGTAGGATGCTCTTGATTCACAAATCCTTCAGTTGGTGACATAGACGACTTCTTTAAGATCTCCGCTTAGAAATGCCGCTTTACATCCATCCGATAAACCACCATGTTCTTGCTAGCGAGATTAGCCGAAAGATTCGATGGCCTCGATTCGAGCAACCGGAGCAAAAGATTCTTCAAAGTCTATACCTCCTCTTGACGATATCCTTTAGCAACTAATCGAGCCTTGTTCTTCAACACATCACCATGCTCATCAAGTTTTACTTTGAAGATCCATTTTAGAGCTATAATCATAGCACGATCTGAGCAGTACTAACTCCCATACATCAAGTCGATCAAACTCATGAATTTCATCTTGCATAGCATTGAACCGCCTATCTTCATTCATAGCGCTTTTAACATCTTTTGGTTCGATCTTAGATAGTACGGAGTTGAAGAAGCACCATAAGGCATCGGTTGCGAGTTGCTTCCGGTTGATACAGACGGGAGGGATTACCAATGATGTTGTCTAATGGATGATCGTGAGTCCATTTTCCGAGGTGTTCATGTGGCATTTGTTGAGGAACCAAGTAGCCGAGTCGATGTCTCCTCAAGAAGATGGTTCGATGATGATTCGTGAGAAGCAAATATGTTTTCAAATGGAGCATCTTCGTGAGTTGCAAAGGATTAACTTCATCATTGATGCGAAACATTTCCTTGATGTACATTTGAAGAATGATGATTTGTTGATGAGATCAAGGATCGCAGCAGTGCTTCTTGACTTACGATATTGAAACCGATGGATTGACTTCATTCACCGGAATCGAGCATCCTCTTTGTAGGGATCAAGACCTCATTAGTAGTAGACTCATACAGTTCATCAAACATTGGATCAAACAATTTCTTTACATCATCTTCGATGGAGGTACATATGGTGTTTCTTGAGAGGAGTTTGGAACAAGGAAGAACCAATAGGATCATATGAAGTGCGGGTCCCGAGTGGAGTGTCAGGAGCCATTTGACCGGTCACTCATCAAACGTAACGTGAATTGTTTCCATGATATTTCGGGTTCTTTTGTTGTAGATTCGGTATCCCTTTTGTTTGGTGCATATCCTACAAATACTCCAATGTCGCCTTTAGCCCTAAGTTTGCCCAAGTCTTGACCTTCATTAGTTGGATAGCACAAGGCACCAAACACACGAAGGAAAGATAGATTAGGTTTTCTTGTGGACAAGTTCATATGGAGTTTTTCCATGAATGGTGTGAATCGGGGAACGATTTTGTGTGTAACATGCGGTGGCAATTGCTTCACCGTAGAAACATTGGAACCTTTGAGTAAATCAAGATTGTTCTAGCAACAACAAGAGTACGATTTCGCCTTTCAACTACACCGCTCGCTGAGGGGTTCGTGGAACACTTCTTTGATGGTCGATTCCAACGCTTTCATAGAATTCACTAAGTTGTTTGTTGACAAACCCGCCCATTGTCTGCTCGATAATTCGACAGCTTTGTTTAGTCTAACTCAAATTGTTTGATGAGTTTGATGATGATATCGAGTTTCATCCTTTGTTCTTAAGAACTTGACCTGTGAATCTAGAATAATCATCAACCACAACTAACACATATTTCTTCCCAAAGATATTCTCGCACCTCATTGGTCCACATAAATCCATATGAATCATATGAAGAACTTCGTGACAGAGTTAGTAGGTTTGGGTTTATGGGCATACTTCTTGCTTTTTCCCAATTGGCAAGTCGAACAAAGATGATCCTTTTCATACTTTAGTCTAGGTAAACCTACAACTAAGTCCTTTCTGGAAAGATCGTTGATGGTGCCGAAGTTCAAGTGATTGAGACGACGATGCCATAACCATGACTTTGTTTTAGAAGCCTTTGATAACAAGCGATTGGTGAAGCTCTCATCATGTCATCGATAGAGATAGTGTAAAGGTTTGAGCCACGAGTTCCTTTCAACAGCTTCCTTTCCATTAAGATCTCTAACAAAGGTATGTTTTCCAAGGCTACTTCTAGATCGTAATCACGTAATTGACCAACAGAGAAGTTATGACCTAAACCTTCCACATAATACACTCGAGATGACACTATCACCAACAACATAATCTCCATAACCCATGATAGCACCAAATGATCATTACCAAATCTAATGATCCCGATGAATTTGCTCACGGTTCATGAGCCGTGACCGGTCTCCAAATATATGCTTGGAACAAATGAGTCCGTGTACCACGTAATCGATTTGAACGATCCGCAGTTGAACACGCATAAGAATGGATAATCGATATTTGGGATCCCCATGCAAGAATGGGTTCCATTTGGTTAGTAGCAACAGTTGGACCACCCACATCGTAAATAGAAGCATTCATATCGACGGTGAAGTAGTGGAATCTTTGTGAATAGATGCAATACTAGTGTCTCAGATTAGTCCTATTTACAATGTGACCACTTCTTAAGGGAATAGTTCTACCAAGAGGCATCCATTTTCTAGTGGGCATTATCTCGATTAGTCTTATGACCAATGTATCCAATAAAAGCCTATTCTCAATAATGTTCTTCCTGGGTTTCCATTGTTTTCTAACTCTCTTCGCTTTTGCTTTTTAGCCTTTTAGCATGAATTTTAGCATTAACAACATTAATCGGACAATTAACATCATTAGCGTAACATTAACATCACATTCATGATTAGAAACAAATTCAAGCAATCATCAAGACAAGGTTTGCAAGTAGTATCGAATTCAATTAATTACAAGACGCCTATGGCTAATACTAGAATCAACACGATTCGCTTTATTTGATTCAAACTTAAGGTTCCTAGATTGTTCTTCTACTCTTCCAAAGGCACATTCTTAGCTTGAGAGGTCCTATCATTCCTTGTATTGTCTTGAGACTTTGACCGCTCCCTTTAATGTCACCGATTACTCTGTAGAGGAATGGGAACATTAGTTTGTTTTACTACTCTTTGCACCACCTGCTTAGATGTCTTTGGATCCGAACTACATGCAGTGCACTAAGGTTCACTTTCTTAACATTAGAGGTACCGAGATTAGTACTCCTAGAAGGCACATTTGAGTTCACTTTCCTAGTATTGATGATCTAAAATCGAACTACTCACCGGTGCACTACCCTCACATTCAAACCGTTGGGAATCGAGTGCATGTTATGTTTGGCCTTAGGCATTGAGCATGGAATCAAGGGATTAACTCTCTCACCTAATGTCTTTGGGCATATAGTGATCAAACATTCTAAGATTTCTTGAGATCGTTTGGCATATAAGCATGCATGTCCAATTGCATTATCATGAGGTTTCTAGCTTATCCTCTTCAACAATCTCACGCAGCATTCTAAGCAATCCTTAAGGGATGAGAAATATGTTTGAATGGCAAGTTTGTTGTTCCTTAGGTGAGGGGGACATATGTCACGATAAAGTAGATTTGTTACCGAGTGAACCTTAGATACAACATTCTCCGCATTGATCATTGGCATTTTCCTTTTACCGACTCTTCGATTCTCAATTTCCTTTTGCAATGAAGTTATTTGTTCGTTGTTTTGTTACGAGTGACTTTAATTGATTCAAATAACTCATTGAAATGACGTTAACCTTTTCATTCTCTTCTAGGAAACTTTCGCTTTTCCTTTGTAAAGCATTTACTAGGTTTTGAAGATGAAACGTTTGAGAATTATGAGAATCTAAAGAGGAGGCATTTGGGAACCCGTCATTTTGTTCGCTTTGACCCTTTAATTGAGATATTTGGACTTTCGCTCGATCGTGTTACACCGAGCATGAATCTGCTCATCTCGTTTGTTTATTTGAAAATCGCATCAAACTCGAACATCTCAAGATGTCTTGAAATTTGAAGTTTTGACATTTTCTTTGAGATGTTGATATTTTAGTTGTAGATTAAAATACTCAACTTCTAGTTTAGAAAAATGTTTAACCAAATTGTCATGATCATCCAGCTCAATTTTCTCATTAAGTTTAGAATTAGTTTTTCAAGCTCAATGACACGATCATGAGAGACTTTCGTGGCCACAGATAGTTCATGAAATTTGGAAGCATTAATAGAGCAATTTGAAGCGTTGAAAAAGACATCTTGAGCAACACATTCAAGAATAAGATTCTCATTCAATGTATGCGTGTTCTTCCTCTCGATCTCATTATATTTTAATGCACGCTCATAATCACTAATTTCAACAATTATTGCATCAAATTCCTTTTCCATTCCCTTAATGTCGCTTTCTATCCCTTTTAAGACTCTCAAAGTGATCCTTTAAAAGTTTAAAGAAGGGCATGACCTCGCTAAATAGCATTCTTTCATTTGTTCAAAACCCTTTCTCCTTCAGCTTATGCCAATGGGTGTGATCCTTTTCTTGCAAGTTTTCTCAAAATCAACAAATAGTTGAAAAATAACGTATTGGCTAATTAAGATATTGCTTTTAGTGGCAATTGTTCTAGGAACAAGATGCATTGGTGTGTTAGGAGGATACACAAGAGTTTTAGGCATTTTCCTAAGGGAGGATTTGTTTTACAATATTTTCGCTCGCTTATCTAAATCCATTTTCCGAAGACTTGTTCGGAGTCAACAAAGTCCGAGGCTTAAACATGTTTAATGCAATCCGCTTTTCCTTCTTATAATCATGAGGAGTGATATTTATGTTCTTCTCTTTGCATTTGGGGTCATCTAGTTTTTGTTCATCCTTTCCTAGTGACTTCATCTCGATTTCTTATCTTCCTCAAGGCACTCAACGCAACTAGGTTTCGCCTAGGCTTAAGGACTTCATTACCATCATAAATTACCTTTTGAGCATTTCTAGCCTTCTTAATTACCTCTGGATTTGGTTCCTCTACAATGGGAACACTATGCTTATCGCTAGAACTCTATGCTTAGTGATCATGCGAGCAATCGAATGGTGTTTCCTTGTATGTACAAATTGTTTTCAAGTTTGTTTTTCAAAGTTTTCGATTAGAAAAATCTCTCAAGAGCTTTGATTCTTTTGCATTAACTTCTTGCTAAGCATTTTCACGTTTTCTTGAAGTTCTTGTTTTTGCTTAGTTGTTTTAGATAGTTTTTCTTGCAAAGAATTTAATTCTTGTTTCAATACTTCTTCTAAAATTACTTTTCTAATTATCGTACGTACTTGGTCATCCATTTCGTCATAAATGGCAACACGCTCCTTATAGGCATTTAGTTCGAGATAATGGAATCATCAGAGCACATGCGTTGAATTCATCAAAGACATAGTCATTGTTGATCGCAGAAGATGCATCACTAGGTACAACTTCACTTTCACTTTGTTTCACGTATTGATCATATGGGACAATATTGATATTACCCGTATTTTCAATATTTGATTCAAAAGTTTCGTTGGTTGTACTTTGTCATGCATCTGCTGCACATCATCATCATATAGCTTTAGTACCTCGTAGATGAGTTTGTCCTTGGATGGGCCAACTTGTGGTGAAGAAGAGATTTTGGGAGAAGCTATTGGAGAGATGCTAGCCATAAAGATTGTGTGTGCAGAGGTCCATCATCTACATCGAATCGTATGCATCACGCCGGCGACTTGAAAGCGTTCGATGATTGTGACCTATCTCCCAACAGCCGCTCATCCACATCTCGCATCATAGGTCTTGGCATTGCCCTCGGAAGAAACAAGAATTCCTCTTCATCCAACGCAGCACCATTGTCCCGAGCTTGTGCAAGCAACATCTTATCTCTCAAGTAATCGGCGATTCATGGGACGCTTTGAGATGTGCGCCTCCTGCAATGTGTCCTTCACCACCACGCTTGTAGCATTTGATTGTCTTAGCTTGACCTTGGTTACCATTTCTTCCTCGATTCGATTGCCCATATCCTCTACCAAAGACCACCCCTTCCCCGATCATATCTGTCTTTCCCGAATCGGTTGCACCACGATCCTTCCATCTTTAACAAAGGGCTTGATTATGTGGGTTAGATGCGCTTCGAGGTTGTTGTTGGTTTGTGGAGAGAATTCATGTTTTGACTAATGAGAAGAGCAAGTTGATTAATGATGTTACCCATGTTTGCATCAAGATCGCTTGTTTGTACCGAGGATCGTGGATGAGTTTGTGATTACCATTACCCAAGGGTATGACTTGTGATGCTTTGGTTGTGATTCCAATATTTGAGTAGAAAGTCGTTGAGTCATTAGACGAACTTGTCTCACCCTCGTTGGTTTTGAACCGATTGAGAATCAACTTTTCAAACATGGCATGTCTCTCATTCTCAAGGAGGAAGGCATAGAGTTGCTCATAGTTTGTATGCTTCAATCCTTTAGTGAGTTTCACGATGTGACAAACTTGTGCCATTCGGGATTCATGTTGTTCACAAACTTTGAGTTCACCGAATATTAGGCATAGTCATTCGATGTTCCTCATGTCATTCACTAACTTATGAAATCTTACATAGTACTCATAAACACTCTCATCGGTTTCATCTTGAAGTGCTCAAATTGGCCATAGAGTTGGGATTCTCATCTTCCATAGTTAATTCGAACCCGAGAGAAGCATCTTAACGTTATCCCAAACCGCCTTTGCATCGTTGTTATGATTGATCGACTTGTAGATGTCTTTAGGAAGACCTTGAAGAACAATGTTTGAAGCCCCGATATCTCGCATCGAATCTCTTTTCTCCTCATTATCAAGCTCATTGTACATCTTAGGTCCGTCCATTCCGTAGATAGGAGTACCATCTTCATTAGTATCAAGTATGTCTCTAGTCGCTTCAACTCGATATGGTCCTTCATCAATGGATTTGAGAATGTTAACACCATTTTCCTTTCCAAGACAATACAATCGATTCGTTGAGCCCAAGAATCGTAGTCGGCTCACAAGCATTGGTGGGCAGTATCCGAGCCACCGCTTGAACATCCTCGACAAAGGAGATGACAGAGGAACGTTGGTAGACATGTTAATGCATTATACGGATTTTATAACTCTATGATTAAACCGGAAATAGATTCTTTCACGGGATTTTACTAAATCAAGAGAAACCGTAAACAATCACTCAAGTCGCTAGATGATAACGTGCTAACTCGCTACCAAATAATGCACTAAGTCGCTAGAAATTAGTGCACTAAGTCGCTAACCCTTAACTCGCTACACGCCTAAGTCGCTAGAGTTCCAAGTCGCCAATGAAAAGCAAGTCGCTAAGTAGTAACTCGCTATGACTAATTCGCTAGCCAAATTTGTGCGAGAATTGCCACACAAGTCGCTAGATATGCAAGTCGCTAAAGAGCAACTCGCTATGCACTAATTCGCTACCACAAGTCGCTAACCGTGGTGGAGATGCCACTACTTGTACTTTAACTCGCCACACGCCTAACTCGCTAGATTTTATAACTGTAAGTCGCTACCAAGAAAACAAGTCCGAGAGCTAATTCGCTAGCTTGAAAAACCAAATAACCTACACTTTTCAATCCAAAACAACCCAACCAAGATGATTCAAGCTACCAAATGAAAACCTAAACACTTTTGATGATTCTAAACATAAAAGTACCAACAAAATTCAAACTTTAACACAAGAAATCAACCAAATGATGCAAAACCACTAAACTTTTTCAAACTCAAAACCACCTAAAACCACTATAAATCCAAAGATGTGCAAGATATGATCTAACCATGGCTCTTGATACCAATTGTAAGATATAACTTTCACATACACATCAAACCATATCACAAGGTGGCGAATAAGATGGAATTCTAGAGAGAAGTTAGAGGTTTAGGGAACTTAGTGAGAGAAAGTGAAAGATATTATTATGAGTCCAACTCTACCTTGGAAGGTAGAGAGTATTTATAGTCTTACATAATTCGCCACACTACGGGCATGGATCGTGCAGTGGGTAAAGACCCGTCTGTCCTCCACGGTGTTACTTAACTAAATTACTACTTAACTTAAAAGAACTACGACTACGAGCTTTCTAACGATTACATATACTTGAGGTGACCGACTCTTTAATACCTGGAATTTCTAATTCCTAACACCATGACCCACTGACTAGATGCATTGCATCTTCTATATACATTGTATCTATTTGGATATCCATGATCCAAAGTCCACAACCCATGATCCATGACCCATAACCCATTTAGGAGGAGTGTCCTACGGTTCCCCAGAAATACACTAGACGGATCCCTCATGTAAAGGATCCGTGGGATCCGTGGAACAGTAGTGATTTTTTCTCTATAAATAGTGAGCCATCTCTTCATTGTAACTCACCCCTATCACACACATTCTCTCTTAGTGTTGTAAACTCTCTAACCTCAGATCCAAAGGATCTTTCTATGAAGTTTTGTGTTTGTGTGATTCTCTAGGTTCCTCTTAAAGGCGAGATCACCACCTCTTGAAGTCGAGCAAGCTCAAGTCCATGGGTTGCCAAGCTTCGTCATCATCAAGACTACTGATGTTATCTTGTTGATAGGTTTTTCCTCTCTCATTAGAAGTGTTGTGTTGAAGACATAGGTGAACGATGTCTAAAGGGTCAAGTCGAAGGCATTAGTGAAAGGTGCCGAAGATCTGTGTCAAAGGCATTAGTGAAGGGTGCCAAAAGTCCGTGTTGAAGGCATTAGTGAAGGGTGCCTTGGTATCGTGTCAAAGGAATTAGTGAAAGGTGCCTTGGGTGTACATTCGATATGGTGCATCGATGTATAAAATAGATTAGTTTGGGTCAAAGGATATAGATATACTTGTTGATGCTGTTATAAGGAGTGGATCTCTTTTAGGATAGGTGTTGTGTAGTGTTGGGTAGTAGTTCCTCCTTTGTAATTGAACTCAGTATCTAGCCTTGTACCGGATAAAGTGTAGGCGATGTTGTGATAGGTTTGGTTCTACCTCGTGGAAGAATCCGGTGTCTAGACTTGTACCGGATAAAGAGTAGGCGACGTTGTGAATGCTTCTTCGCCACAAGGAGTTTGTGTTGTGTAGTGATTACGAACTCTCGAGTAGGTGACTCGGGGAGTGGAGTAGGGCAAGGAAGGTGTCATTGTAGCCGAACCACTATAAATACTCGCGTTGTGGTTTTGTGCTTCTTACTCTTTATCTTTGCTTTACTTACTTATATGCTTATCTATCAAACATCCAACACACACATCTAAATAGATTGACATAAGTCGATCTAAATAGTTTAAAACGAAGTTTTAATTGTTTTAATTGATCATGGAATAACCTACTAACATGTATAAAGGGTGTTTATAGAAGACTTACTTGTTCCTGCAATTACGTATACTCCTAGATATCCATGTAATCGGTACTACTACACGAGCAGATTAGGAAGAACTGGAATGCGCGATATCCACTGGTACTATACAGGAAGAACTCGGGCTACGAGTTGGAGAGTACGAACATGGGTAACAAGTCGACAAAAAGTAGACTTGTGGATCAAATTATTGAAGTCAAATGATCGACTAAAGGGTTTCGGCCTTTTAGTTTGTTGGGTCAGCCGATCGAACAAAGAAAGAAATGAGAGGGAGTATTTTAGGGTTATGAGGAACGTCATGAGTTCTATTAAAATTCCTTTGTGTTTATAACACGCAAAGGAACATTCTAAAATTCCTTTGTAATTATCTTAAGTACATAAGTTTGATTATAAATCAAACTTGACCCTTCCTTTGTCTAGAGTGTCAATCGAACCTACCAAAATCCTTAGGGTTTTCGTGTTTCCTTTTAAGTACTTTATATATTTATCCAAGATAAGTATATACACCCTGTAAACTAAGCCAAAACCTAGCAAAACACAAAACTAATGACCTAACATCTCAGGTCATTGGGATAGTACGACACAATCCAGAACGTCATTAACTTATTAATCCATGTGGTCGCTTCTCGAACTTGGGCATGTCCAAAATTTTCCTCGCACAATGCATGTGAAAATTGATACACTCCCCGGAGTATATAGCTTTTACAATAGTTGTTCAACTTATCTCGGTTTCTGTGGAGTTTGTTAGGACTCCATGAGATCGTTTTGAGCCTTAGGGTTTAACAATAACATATACATACGTAGCGGAATAATAAAGAACATTTATGTTATTGACACAAGGTTTTCATTCACCATCACCTCCGATTATATTAATAACGTGTTATCTAAACTATAACAAGGATCAAAGACTTGATCTTGGAAGTTAACTAACACTAACTACTAACCCTAGACGTTTATAGGAACACGTCTAGATAACTAAACTACTAACTAAACTAATAACCTAGGCGTTTACAATAAACTACACGCCCTAGGTTACACACACACACCTTAAGTCGACTACATTATGGAAGACATAATTGTTAAAACCTACACCCCATGTCCTCTTTATATACTAGAGGATTAGGGTTTACAAATCTCTACGAAGGACTAAATAATAAATCTTCTTTTGCAAGCAAGTCCCTCCATCTTTTTGTGGATTTATTCTTTGTCACTTTAAGTCCTTGATGTTTCATTCTTTATTGTTTTGTAGCATCAAATCAATAAACCCAACAGTTTCCCTCCATGATAAGCAACTATAGACCCTTTTAAAATAAATGTCTTTCATTCAAGGATTAAAAATATTCTAAATGAGATCTCATAGTAACGTCTCATCCGTTACAAGAGTCTACGACATTAGTTCCAATTCATGGGATTGATTAAGCTCGTATAATAAAGTTCTAGGGGTAACCACTACTTTAAACTTTTTGACTAATTATTCCCTATGACCCTTGAGCCTCATTTCTCAATTATTTTCATTATTGTCTTCCTTTCAATGAATCTTGTGAGTCGATACGAGTGATTTAATCATAGTGGATTATGTTATAAAGTTACCCAATCATGACACACTGGAACCTAGTATTCAAATTGAATTATCTAACTAATAAGAACAGTGACTCCTTATTAGTGATTCTCCTAATTCCATGAGAACTTCAGTACAAGCCCCTCAAACCGCAATGTAGCAACGCATTTACAAATTTGAAATATCATACTTCGAACCCTTTAAGCCACATGACTAATTTATTTGTTCCCAAAAACTCAAGATCTGCATGTTCCACGTGCCAAACGTTCTTTGCACTATTAGACAATTTACGTATGTACCATATCTTGATACCTCCCACTTAATCTTGCAATACTAGGAATTGTCTTTGAATTAGATCATCTTGGATCTATAATTCCTGTCATGCTTTGTACTCTTTAGTTGAATGATCCAAATTAGCTTCCCATTCTTTCGCTTCCGTTGCTCAACTTTAAGCTCATTTGATTACGTCATGTTAAGGAATTTCAGTTTAAGCACATTAATTTGATATTTATTTAACAAGTGTTAACCCAGTTAACTGTTCCTCTCATAAATTATCTTTCAACTTTACCTGAACATTCCAAAAAAATGCGAGATTTTACTCATGATCTACAAACTTATTCTCTTTCAAGTTTGATTTATAGATCTAAAATGCTAACCCACGTAACATATGAGCTTTACTCAATATCTAGATTTATGGAAATATCATCACTTGAGCATTTCTATTTCATAAGAAATATTTTTCATCAAATATCTGTGATGTTCGATTATTTTACTCATGAGGTATATGCCTTGATTCATTAAAGACTCGAGATAGACAAAAATTTCAAGTATTAAGAACTTTATACATTTAGATACTAGTATAATTGTTTCAGTAATTCCATGATTTCATCTTCTTTGATTTATCTATCCTAGATAGATCTTTATCAAAGATTCTTTTTCTTTTAAACTTCCATTCTAGATGGATTTCATCAAAAAATATGATTATCTTTTAACTTCTCTCTCGGATAGATTGCATCAATGTTTATCATTTTGAGCTTTGAAACTCATACAAACAGTTATTTTACTTCATTAGTTCTTAAAGAACCCAAATAGTGTGATCATCTTTTGACCAAACCAGAAAAATTGTTGTCACAGTTTACAAATCCTCATTTAGGATTACCCTAATTTTTTTCCAATAACTTTTAATCTCATATTTTAAAACAAAAACATGCTAGATATATTTTATACCTAAAAATATTAAGTTTTAAAACAAGCCCTAAAACGAGCAACAATCAGTTTTAAAATAAAGACAAAAATCTGAATAGTTTTAAAATTCTATATCTCAAAATGACGCACGATCGTATTCGTCATATTCAGCAAACTCTTCACGCATTTATAAAGACCCATTATCATTGCCACTTGCACTGATGATGCCCTACACTCATTATAGCTACGATGCGTGCTTTTTTTCTCCTCTTTACTCTATACAATGATATTGTAAGTTTCAATTAACTTTTATAAATAAAATCTACAATAAAGGAAACAACAATCTATAAAGTATAGATACATTTTATTATTTAAAATATTTCAGTCATATACTCATACATCATAATCATGCATTCCTCACAAACTTTCCCAGGACTTAGGCAACATTTACAATAAGGATCAGCCTTTCTCTTGCGAGTTGCTAATTCAATACAACATTTAATTGTCTAATTAGCAACTCATCTTTCATACATTCTTCCAGCTTTAGTGTCCTTGCATAAAGGACTCTTGAGCTCAACTTCACGTACTAAATCGTAAAGTTCTTTAAGTGATGTGTCTCGTACATTTCCATATAGTCTACTAAATACAGACAATATTCCATCGCGAGTGAATCCCACATGAAATGTAGTTCTTCTTTCTCAATCATAACTCTATCAGCAGTGCGAAATGCACGGATGCGTATGTGCATCCTTTCCTAATGGAATTCAATAGATACTCCTCGGTGAAGAGGATGTTCTATTAACCCTTCGGCTGCCGCAACCACTTCAAAAAGCTGGTTGATTTACTTTCTGAAACGATGTCCATAACCATGTCATGAGACATGTTTCACATGTTACTAGCAAATGAGCATCTGGTCAACTGCTCACCTTTTTTTAAGGCTCTTTTTTCCATGACTAAAAGTCATTGAAATAGTTGTCCTAGAAGGTTTAGCATTACTCTTAGGTTGGTTATGGTTCCTAGAATGATGATCAACATTGTTGTTGTTTTTCTTTTCAATCTTTAGTTTTAACAAACACCGTTAGTGATTCCATCATTTATCGTAACAACTACTAAACCTTATCTTTCGCTTATTACACTAGGATCCAAGATTATACCATTACAAAGTGCTAAGCTACGACAAAACTCCTAGGTTCAAGACTTCAGCACCAATCAGGCATATCTAGTCTCTTCGTACACCTTTGTTCTGCTATGGCGGAACACCAATAGACTACATCATAAAGCCAGTGGTCTTGCAAATTCATTGGCTTATTCTATGACATATGAACAATGAATTCTAATGTCCACCTCATCTCGCGTCAGCCATTGTATCAAACATAACGCTATGGTGTTACCTGCCTGTTGATGTTAAGTTAAAAAAGTGTAACAATTATAGGTGGTGCAGCAAAGTCTGAGATTACACATAGGGGAAGACCTAAATCCATCGGTTTTATGGTCTTTTGTTTAATATCCAGTATTAAAAATGATTTTCTCTAAAAGGTCATTTTACGTATGGACTATTCATTAATTCATACTATGATTTGTTATTTTTTTGGAAAAACATATCTTTGAAATAAAAAGTGTCTAAACTCAAGTTACCTATCCCAAGAAATTTTTAGATAGGTTCCACTAAACTCATAGCACTACTTTTTTATAGTACGTGTCCTAGCTATTTTGGACTCGGTGCTTAAGTACACCATTTCCCATGGCTTTAGCAAGACGCCCAGTTTTATTAAGTCTCTAAATAGTACCGATTGACATATTATTGATCTATCAAAGGATGCATACTTAGACTTAAATAAAACAAATAATCAAAACAGTCAATCCAAATCTAATGTTCATCTCGAGAGCCACTTTGGGAATCAACTTGGGTCTATCCTAAGGGTTATAACAAGACATACGAAAAAAGGCATCTTCGGAGTCCGTGTCTTCTTAGCATCACCTGTGATTCTCTCTTTGCTCCTACTGGATCTTTGTTACTCCGTGCTCCTATTGGATCTCCTATTTCCTTGTAACCTATAGGTTCTTCTATCTCGCCTGGGCTTCCTCGTGTTACATCCGTGTTGGTTTACATTTAATTTAAAAGCTACTATACTTTATGAAATTAAAATACAGCATGGAATACCAATGGCAGACAAGCCTCCCTTAAAACCAAAACATCAAAATTTAAAGAGTATAATAACTAAATCACAATCACGATTTATATTTTAGTTTATGGCTAAAGCTTGTGTCATGCATGATTAAAATAAAGTAGGCTAGTACTAATAATAAATCAAAGGTGAAAATTACTTAAATTATGGCTTGCTAGGATCTACTACACATGCACATGCACCACATGTGTAGCCCATCCTAGTAGTACATGCAAACCACACGTTTCACCCGCATCGTTTTATGCTAATGGAACTTGTCATTCTCCTAGATTGACGGTTCTTACCACATTGAGTCATTGCTTCTCATTGTCAATTTAGGAAATTTTACTTTAAAAACTTATAAACCCCGATTAGGGTTTCCAAAAACGTAAAATATTAAAAGTTTGTAACATAGGTAACAAGAAACCGTAAGTTAGTCGCCCCTCTTTGTCACATTCCGGCCTTAAAACAACCTCAATAACGTCCTCTCTACCTTTCTTGGGTACGCAATACGTTCTTGTGATTGTTTTCTATTGCAAGAGGTGGCGGCTGGGGATATCCTAAACCCTAACTATATTTAATTCAATCGGATTCTTTTTTTTTTAATGATTTCGATTTTCTATTAGGGTTTGATTTATCTATTTTCTGTTCAATTGTTTTCTGGTTATCCAATACCCTAATCGACCTGATTGTTTACCCTTTCAAGGGTATCATTTCATTATGGTTTAACCAACTTTGGGGATTCAGCAATCGATCTTCTCACTTGTTGTGTTTAAAGTCGGTTTATTACTGACTTTTATATATAAGGGTCGATTTACTTTTGGGATTTACGCTTATCTGTAAAACCTTGGTAGGTTTTTATTCTGAATGGTGAAAGTAAACCCTCGCTAGGGTTTTGTTTTAGATGCACGTCAAACCTGCTAGGGTTTGTTTATGGATCTTTGATGTCTTTATGGTACGTGGGTTGAAGAGAGAGAGATGTCTGTTGATGATCGATCTGGGTTTCGTCTTGGACCCTATACCGGTGTGTATTAGATCAGTTTAGTGAGTTGTTTATTGTGATCGTTTAATGCTATTGGCTATTGGTATGGATCTGATTTGGGTTATGGACGTTGAGTGTCTCAACCTCTTGATTATGGAGCTGCTGCTTGGAATACTATTGTGATCCATGCGATTTGCTGCAGATGGTCGTATTCTTGGTTGGTGATGTTTGCTTGATACAATGAGGGTATTGTCTGGACGTTACTAGTTGTTTGATCATGATGCAGCCTTAATTCGCCTATTTTTAGCCTTCTTTGATCATCCTTTTACTAGTATTTTTGATATTGTTGACAACTTGTAAGTACATGGGTTTTCTTCGTTCTCTTTGGTTATTCTTATTGGTGTTCGGTTTTGCATCTAAGCATACACTTTTGGAGCGAGCTTGTGCTTGCTGCTCTATCCGTGGTTTTAGAGTCTCTCATCAACCGTTGTGTGAAATTCGTGAATTGAACTCTCATCTGATGATCCATGAGTGTAGAAGTTAATAATTCAAGAAGTTTTTATGGTCCGCACTACACTTGGCTTCACTCGTGTTAGTTTGTGGATCTATTGGTAAGTGTGGTATTGCATGAAATGGTTCTTATTCATGGATTGGAGTACTACTTGGAAGGCGGGGAAACCTGGTTATGGGTTTCTTCATGCGCAAGTTCTGGATCACTGTGATGACTAAGAAGACTCAAGTGTTTACCTGAGTTACGATTTATTGTATTTTTATTTTTAGTCATTGTTAGATGTATTTGGATATGTAAGTTATAAGAATGGCCTGTCATTCTTATATAGTAGTTATGTAAGTGTCCTAAGGGACTGAGATGAGAGATCCACGCTCATCCGTTGTACTTTAATATGTTTTGGATAATATATTTTACCAGGGTGTAGGATTACTCTCCTTTACCCAAAAAAGAAACCCTGAGTCACCATATTTATATTTATCGAAACTTTATTATGGACTTTTTAACAAAATAAATTAATTTCTTAAATTAACCCGCTATATTTTAGATAATTTAAAACCCTAGTTTCCATATTTAGGAATCCTAGATTCCAAATTAGGTCAAACTGAATTTTCACCAGTTTATGGAAACTAAATACTTAGTCACCAAGATTCATGTGAGTCGAACATTTAGCCATGACCACTAAAATTGATCCACCTAGGGTTTAGGTATACCATGATCAATATTTATTGTTCCCTAAGTTGTCTTGTTTACCATATGATTTAATTTGGTTACCTAGGGTTTCCAAAAATAGTTTTAGCATATTTTTTGCAAAGTTTTCTCATTTCCAAAAGTATCTAAAACCCAAAATCATACATTGAAAACAAGATTGCTTGAATCCAAGAAAAACAATCTAACCCATTACCCAAACAAAAAAAAAAACAATTTCTGTAGACTTAGTTCTTACGATTTACATGACAACATGAATTAAGGTTTCCACGTTTATCAAAGATACCCTTGTATCCTCATAAAGTAGACTCTTTTAGGGTTTAATAAACCCTAATGAGTCGACCATATGTGATCCAAACACATAAACCATAACTAAATCACAAATGTGAGTAATCCATAGTTATCAACAAAAAGCAAAAAAGCCTAAAACCCAAATAAGCATAAATCGACCAAACAAACATAACCAAAAATTAAAGTTTTAGTTTTTATGAGAATATAAGCAATTACAAAGAACCTTAGGTAGGTTATATATGATTAGGGTGGCTCAAATACCATTGTATGGTATTGATGGTTAGTCAAATGACCTATAAAACATGCACAACGAAAACTAAACAAGTAAAAGCCATGCAGACCAAACCCCTAATAACAAATCTCCTTATCAGTGATACAACCTACTAACATGTATAAATGGTGTTTATAGAATACTTAATTGTTCCTGCTATTACGCAAGCTCCAATACCTTTACAACCTGCATGAAATCATATTCTTCTTGTTCTTAATGCTACATGATCAAATTAGGTTTATTAGGGGAAAATCACCACTTGGATTGCGTCAGGTATCCACCGGTACTACGTAAGTATAACTAGAGATACGAACCTATGTAAGTTGGAGAATTCGACTACGGGTAACAAGTCGACTACTTGTTGAATTCGAATGATTGACCAAAGGGTTTCGGCCCTTTGGCTTGTTTGGTCGAGTGATCGAAAAGAGAGAGAGAGATGGGGGAGGAGTATTTAGTGTTATGAGGAAAGTTATAAATTCTATTAGAATGACTCTGTATTTATAGCACACAAAGGAACATTTTAGAACTCCTTTGTACTTATCTTAAGTACATAAATTTGATTAGAAATCAAACTTAACTCTTCATTTGTCTAGAGGGTCGACCAAACATACCCAAACCATCAGGGTTTGTTCTTTTGCCTTTTAAGTACTTTTTATATTTATCTCAAATAAAAATATAAACCCTGGATAATGACCGTTTTACCACTCAATGAGAATATTACCGTATTCTCATTTCCTCTTTGTTTCATTTAGTCTGTACTGGTGTGACCTTTTGGCGTTTTCATGAAGACCGGTTGTGAAAGAAATTGTTTTTTGCACACTAATCCTTATAATACTAAACTATATTACTTGGTAGAAGTACGTTAAAACGCTTGTAGCTTCTAAGGATATTTGATCTTTTGGTATACCAAGTTAAAATAATATATCTTTGGATTAGATAATAATGTTAATTTCGTATATCACTTTTTCTCCCCTCTCTCTCCCCTTATCTCTCTCTCTCTCTCTCTCTCTCTTAAAACGCTGAAAATCGATAACATCAGAATGTCTTATACATTTTATCATGAGAAAAATTTGTGAATGACAATTTAGTTTATGCTGAAGGATAACTCGTGACGAGCTTACTTAGAAAAGCATATGCAAATACTCAAAAACATAATTTTAGTGTACTTGTCCAAATTTAAGAGATTTACGTATCCAAAGACTTAGAGGTACACTAATGTTAGGGCATTTCTAGCAGTGGGTTGAAAATGGGCTAAACACTATTTGTAAAGAGTTATTTGCACTGAAGTAATAGATTGATAGCTATTTCAAATATTCAAAGGTTAAGAATGTTCAGCATATCAAAAAATTTGTTTGCGCATGTGGTTCGTTTAAATAACTAAGTTGAGAAAGAGTTATACGTTGGATTTGATGGCTTAACGAAGGTCGAAACATTATAGGGAAAGGTGTAACACGTTGCACCAAAGGCCTCGTATAGTGCTAATATGGCATTTATAACGCCCGCCACCCCCACCATTGCACCATCTCACTTGTTATTAGGTGCCATCATCATTGTGGTAACGCACGTGACCTTTTTGTGTTCTGTTTTTTGTGAAAAAGTGGAGCAAATGTGGTATTTTAGAATTGTGTTATATAATTGTGTTATATGAATGTTATTGATGAGAGTTTTTCTTTGTTATTTGTTAAAAGAATGTTACAAAGTACAAGTGATGTTGTGGTGCTAGAACCCCCGCCTATGTCATGATGCAAGTAGCACTCTTAGACTAAGGGGAGTGGTCACTATACCCTCTTCTTTCACATCATATTTCTTTCTCTTTTTACTTCCTTTCACTCCCTCTAAGGCTCTAACCTTTCACCCATTTTGGTCATATTCCCCTCATCTTTCATTTAAATACACGCTTTATAAAAATATACCACACTAAATACCTCACACACATTCACAAACCAAATAAAAAATATTAAAAACAAAAGCATTCACGGTTCCCGAGTGATGACCCGGTTACCATTCAAACACTTTCTTTCCTTATGGTGGTGCGTGACTATGATAAAAGGAATGGGGTCACGAGTGAGGTGAGGCCTCACTCTCCTTTCCACTCCGGTTAGTCTTATATTTTTAAGAGTTTGAGAATGAGCTAAGCATCTGATATCAACATTTATTTTATTTTATTTATTTATTTTTTTTTTGATAAAGAGCATGATATAAAACCAAAATCAAGAAGTATCAACAAGAGCAGAAATACTTGACTCGTGATGAACTAGGCTTTCGACTACAGAAGTTGCAATATCTCCTAAAGCATGTCTAGATATGCTAAGAGCAACCGCATTACCACCACGCTTAACAAAAGCCCAACGACAACACTCGAATGTAGAAGCAAGATCCATGATATCGTGCCACATACTTGAAATATGAAGAAGAGGTTTTCCGGTTAATAGCGATCGATAAAGAACAATGGAGTCTGTCTCTACTTCAACTTTTATTAGATAACATTTTGGAATAAACTTAGAGAGAACTTTGAACTCAGCATGTTGTTTTAAAATAAACAAAAGAACACTACTTTAACCACTAGATATACACAGTGTTGTTTAGGTCATTGAAAGACACCTAATTAAATACTAGCCAACTGGAATTATCACCTTTGCAATCATTGTCCTAACTTCTCTCTCCCCCTCTCTCCTTCACACACAAATATCTCTCTCTCCCACCACCATCGCCTGTCTCTTACGCCACTTTCCTTCCCTCTCTTCTCCGCCTCACCACCTCCCCAATCCACTCACTCCAAAGGTAACTTACACACACTTGAACAACTTCATGTCAGATCTTTACCTCAGTTTTACTAAATTTAACACATGGGTTTTGTAAGGTTTCAGTTTTTCTCATCTGGGTTGGTTTTAGTTTTTGTTTGTGTGCACGTTTAGTCTAGTTTTGGTTTTGAATTTTTACTACTGTCATTCTTTAGAGTTACTGTTCATGTGTCTGTGCTTGTGTGTGAGAATTATTTAATGATGTGATGCTTCTTTATAAGTTACTAATAAAATATATATTTCTATTATTATGTCCATGCAGGAATCATTAAAGTAGTAGCAGTCCTTATATTGTTTATAAAGAATATTAGATATTGGTGTGGTTTGATAGATGGAGATGAACAATCTAAGAGTTGAGTCTCATGTAGCACAAAAAAACAGGAGACATAAGTTAAGATTTCAGCATAATTCTAATGACTTAAACCACCAACAACAACCACCACAAGATCACCATCAATCTTTTTCATATAGCCATAACGTTTTTCCATCCGAAATGATTAGTTCTATTGCTAGGAACCCTCATCTTTTATTACCTCAAGGTCATAGTTATGTATCCCATGATCAAGATGCTTATTCGGGTTCGGGTCAGCCCGAAAGAGTTTTGATGAGTAGTAGTGGCTCACAAGAGTGTAATAAATGGAAATCTGTTGCTTCTTCACACCAAGAAGGTGCTAATGATCATTGGAATGTTGTTGGTTATTCGAATAATGTATCGATGAATTCGGGCTCATATAGTTACCATCAAGATGTTCAGCAGCCTTTTTACCATAGTAATGTTCAACAAGATCATGTAACTATAGCACATCCTTCAGCTAGACCATGTTGGATGAATAATAGTAATTCTGATGGATCGAGTTTTTTAGCTAATAGAATACATGATCATCAAGAACAAACAACACAACAAGCCTTGTCTTTATCACTTTCATCAGTTTCACAGCTAAAAGATGACCAACCAATGTTAGAATCAGGTCCAAAAGCTATAAAGTCAGATCTTTTACCGAACTCTGATCCGAAAGCTATCATGGGTGTTTCGGCTTTTGCTCACCGGAGTGTCGGGCCATTAGGCCCGTTCACTGGTTACGCAACGATTTTGAAGAATTCTAAGTATATGAAGTCTGCACAAGAGCTGTTGAATGAGAGTTGTGATGTAGGGTATCAGGAGATGGTTCCTACATGTCATGAGTTTTACACGCAAAAGATACTTGAAGATGAGATGAGTAGGGCGTCTGACTATTCAGGCGGTTCGGAGGATCATATCAGTGGTCGGAGCAGCTCTGGTGCTGATTCTTTCAGGCCCGAGTTTCAGCGAAAGAAGGCCAAGTTGTTGTATATGCAAGATGAGGTAGTTTACTCAACTGTATACATTTCTTTTGTGTCAAATTCATTGTAAACCATCCGTTCGTTTGAGTAAACTGTTCTATAATCTTTGTAAAATGCTCTACTTTTTTTTAACACAAAGAATGAACTTTATTAGAACTAGCAAGGTGCTTTAATATGTGATAAAAGATTAAGAATTACTACTAAACTACACCAACTTTTGTAAAGCTAAGGCATAATAGTTTGTTTGCAACGATTGGTTAATATATAGATTAAAATTCTATTGCAAAAAATTGTAACTTTGTGCAACTAGGGGACAGATTAAAGATACTTGCATATTGTTTACCCCACTCTTTTGTGACTTAACAGTTTATTAGTCCCACTCTTTTCTCACTAATAGTATGTTTGCCCCACTTTTTGTGACTAATAAACTTTCAAACCCTCACCATAATTGTTACTACTTTCCATCAAACTTTTTATGAATGGCCAGTAGACTCCACTTGGTGTTCTTTTTCCTTCTATAAGAATCTTGATAGTGACAGACTGTAAATTTGTGGGCATTATTGCGTTCAAGGGTCTGTGTTTTCTTGATCTGACTTATGGTTTTTGTATGTTTGGATTTACAAGGTATGCCGAAGGTACAAGCAGTACTTGCAGCAAATGCAGATGGTGATTTCATCTTTTGAGACAGTAGCTGGACTTAGTGCGGCCACTCCATATGTTTGTTTGGCTCTTAAGGCGGTTTCTCGTCATTTTCACCTTGTAAAGAATGTTATTTCTGAACAACTATCCCAAATGAGGAAAATGGTGGGAGAGGGTTTGTGTTCTTCGACCACTACGAGTAGCAAAGCTTTTGATCCTAATGCGACAAGTACGTCTCATCTAAAATCTGTGGATCATAGACTTGGGAAGTATGGTGGAGCGGCTGGATACTTTTCATCGCAACAACCCGCGTGGAGGCCACAGAGAGGGCTCCCAGAACGTGCTATTTCCGTTCTTAAAACATGGCTTTTTGATCATTTCCTTCACCCGTAACTCTCTTTCACTTTCTCTCTGTCGTTAATATTTATGCATGCAATTTTGTATTCTTTGAGGCCCGAACATGATACCTTGTGTCATGTTGGAGCTTTAAAGAATTGACACATTCAACGCTTAAAGCGTTACTTCTATTATATTTTCCTTTTAAAACACTTGCATTTATTTTGATCTTATTATGTGAAGGTACCCTTCGGATGCAGATAAGCATATGTTGGCAACACAAACTGGCTTAACCAGAAATCAGGTTAGCAATCTTTGACTTCTTTGTCAAACTATACATTTAATTATGTTTTCTTCAAGTATCTAGTAAAGAATATGTCTTGGCAAGTTGGCATAGCATTACTGTTTGTACAGCCTGATATATTTTTGATTTAGACCTATATTAACTTGATGGCGATAAAATTTAGTAATAAAAGTTGACACAAAATTTATTGAAAATATAATACATCGCAATTTTAATATGATACAAAGCTAAAGTGTTTATGTAAAATCGGGTAAGTAAAATAAATATTTATGCGGTATGAAAGTTGTTGCAACGAGTAGCTAGGCTTTAGGCCATATCGACTTGTGTTAAGGGTTTCTTTTTGTGGCCTTCACCGAGGGATTTTCTTAAATTAACAACGAATGCATGTATATTAGTATGTTATAAGTCGAACATTACAAGTTTATACTAGTCGTTAGTGAGATATCATTCATGCAAAAGTTGTAAACTTGTTGTAACACCACCTACCTTATGCAAAAAATAGATTTGCACTTTACCAACTTGGACCATATGAATTTTATTGAGGCGTCTTTTGATTCAGGTGTCGAATTGGTTCATAAATGCAAGAGTTCGAATCTGGAAACCAATGGTCGAAGAAATCCACACACTTGAAACAAAAGGCTTGACTGAACAAAACTTAACTAACCCTCAATCAGAATGTCAGGACCCTAGCCGGATGGACATAAGCTCGTTGTCAAACACACAACCACCAGAATGTTCAAGAAACACTGGTGTAACGTTAGACGGACCAAATGACCAACTACGAGACCATGAGAAACTGGCTCGGCCTGAGTACCAGATTCCTCTATCCAACATGGACCGGCTCATGAGCATTATGCCCTACCCTCAAGCCACATTTGATGCAACCCGATTGGGTCCAGTTTCACTTACTTTGGGTCTTAGACAGAATGCTGAACATGTTCAACAGTTGCAACAACATTTTGGAGGTCAGTTGATTCATGATTTTGTTGGTTAGGTTATAATTTTATGCGGCGGAGACAACGGGGTACAACCGTTGCAATAAGAAAAAGGGCGGTAGGAGATAGAAAAGGATACGGCTCGAGGATATGCGAAACATTATTTTTAGTTTCCAATGCTTAAAAGAACGAAAAGATATGTTCAGGATTGTATGCTTTGTACGTACTTGCTAAAAATGGAAGTTCATTTGAAAAACCCTAATGTTTGATTTCCAAATTTGGGAGTATTTCTATTACAGCTCAAGCTGGTAAAATCGAGTATACCATGGAAATGTTGAATTTGGCAAGGAAATGCTGAAAGTAATCATTAATATTGAGATGATGCTTCAATTTGAAATATTGGGTAAAGACCTTGCAATCTATGTCATGCTACTATGTGTGGTTTGTTTATCATATCTTTTGCATAGCTCTATATCGACATGTCACATGTGTGTAACATCTCAGCCTACTAGTGTCTTCCTAACCTGTAAACATATAAAAACAGATTTTATTAACTAAAAATATGCACCGTATAACTTTTGCAAATAACCCCGAAATTTTTTTATAACAATTATCAAATACTTGCATTGTTTTACAAAGCGATCTTGTTTGCTTACAACAGTGTCGTACATGAACTTCATCAAATAATACCCCGATGCCCATGTCGCTTTTGTTGGTAAATCTGAATGCAAATAAACAAGCAGATTTTACACAAATATGCAAAAACCAAATCAATTATGTTAAGACAATATTAGAACCATAAAATAGGAACCATTAACAGAAAGGAATCTAAAGTATGAGCATTTTAAAAGTATCAAAATAGGATACGTTTTGCATTAAGATGATACAATCAAGTACCGACTATTAAATGTTGCTTCACTTCGTAAATATGTAGTGATGAGCTAAAATAACTAGAAAAAGTTGTCATAAGCATGCCGCGTTAGAAAATACAAAAACTTAACGACGGGCGGAATTCATTTAATTTAAGATGAGTTGTATCGTTGATGTTTGGTGGTGAATTTGGAGGTGTGGTGGCAACGTTGGTGACTATATATGGTGGGAGCTAGTTGGTGGTTTATGTTAGGTTTGATCAGTTAAGAATAAGTGAGAAGACAAGGGTAGGGAATATGGAAACGAAAAAGAAGGAAATAAGGGGGAAAAATTTGAGATTTTGAATCGATGAATTTAAGAATGGGCTTTTTTTCATTTTCATTTTGGGGCAATTGTATGTAAAGTTTTCAAAGATTAAAAATTATGTATTATTTATACAAATTTTAACTAATTATCGTATATGGATATGTTTCTTAGTGTAAGTATATAATTTGGGTGTAAACGCATGCAGTGAAATCGAGTACTGTCGAGAGTGAATTAGACTCGTCTACTAAAACTCAAGCTTGACCGAGCTTCAAATTTAAAGGTAAAGCTCGACCCAGCTCCTAAAACTCGAACTTGAAACTTGACTTGAGATCGAGGAAGAATAGGGTTGTTATTCGATAAATAATCTTCATATCAAGCTCGACTCGCTTCGTGTCGATATTACTTTATTTAAGAAAGGACAATTAAGTACATATTACTTTAGAGGTTACTGTTGGGTTTTATGAATACATAACAATTATAAAACATAAACATCATCAAAGCAAATAGCGGAAACAAGTAGGATCTAAATACATGTAAACTAATTAACCGAATTTAAATAGAATGCGTACCTTTTATCAATCCATGCAATTAGGGTTTATGAAAAGCCCAAATTAGGATCAAGAACCAAGAACCCTAAAATTAGGGTTTGTGAATTTCGATTTCACAAAGAAATCGACCCCAGATATACAAACACAAGTGTATTTGCTCTTCGTCCATGTACACACGTATTAGTAGCGAATCAATGAGAAAAGCTAGGTTCTTGATCACGAAACAAATCTATCACTTATGTTGTGTTCTAGAAATCGACACCCAATGTGTTTGGAGTGTGGAAATCGTTCGAAAAACAAGAGAGGGAAAGAAGGGGAGAAGATAGATTAGTTAGGGTTACAAGAGATGGAAAAATCACAAACCATTTGTATTTATAGCCTAGAAACATTGGAGGACAAGTTTGAGTGGAATAGGGTTTGCAAAACCCCACCCACGACCGGTTATGACTCCTCATGGAGTTCTAGAACTTTTCCGACTTCTATTTCATCTCTAGCCCTTTAACTTAATATTTAATGGCCGTTAACCAAACTCCGTTAAATACCAACTCTCGTTAAGTGTTTTATTCGTGATCAAATAATTAAATATAACATTTTATATATTAATTATTTATACATTGATTCTCATACGTAATGTGTGCAATCCCGAAGTCTCGAGTTCGAAACCGGACATACGCATATTAAAATATATACATAACCTTTCAGCTCCCACTTGGATATATCTTAATACATTAATGACATTGGTTCAGTCTAGCTTAACACGCCAATGCCCCCAGATTTGAACCGAGTGTGGTTCCATGGAAAAACCATTTTAATGATTCATCATTATACTTATCCTTTTGCTTCTAATACTTCATTAACTATGGATATGGATCTAGTCATTCCATAATTTAATATTTTGTTTCTCGTTATATCTGATTGAACAAGATTACCAAATCATTTGAACGTATTCCAGATAGATCTTGGGTAAAGCCTTACAAACATCTTGTCAACCCTACGAGGGACCCAAAAAGTATATGCTTTGAAACAAATTCAAAGGAGCAAATTCTATTGACTACAAACAAAACTCATGAACTTTGCGACACTTCTGAAAATAGCCCTTACAACCACCTTTTACGGATAGTGTTAGATTATTTCACACAAGTGTACTACATTCATAACAGTTATCTGGTATCTCAAGTATGAGGATAAATATCTATGAGTTACTTAATGAAAAGGATCCATAAAGTACAATCATGTTAAGTTGTGATATGTCCTATATTCAATTCATTGAATATCATGTGAATTTAGCATATCCCACGCATCAATATACTTTAAGTATATTCTACCAAAACTCAGATTTGCCTTAATTCAATGACATTCCCACATCATTGATCGACAACGGACTTTTAGAATAACATAATTTATTCACGGATTAAATATGCAAATATAGGATATAATATTAAGAAAATGAAAAATAAACATAACCAATATTTTATTTCATTTAAATAATATTTGTTCATAGCATCTCTTAGCCAAATAATAAATAGATCAATGCATGATAATACTGGTTAATAAATTATGTCTCAAGTAATGACAATCATACTTGTTAACAAGGCATAATTTCAACTAATTTTGATCTATTGGAATTTTGAGAATACTTATTTCAAGAATTCAACTAGTGAAGTTCTTGTATGTGCATTCAAAATATCTTGATATTGCCACATAATATTTCATAAAGTGTGTGACATCCTCAACCACCAATTTATGACAATTAAACTTCCAAACATTTCAAAGTTGAACGTATTCTTATTCTTTAATGTATAACGCAACTATACTCTTAGTTAAGCATAACCAGTTCACATGGCCATTAACAAGGATGAAATCCTCCCATGACTAGTATTGAGTGTCATCTCAATTATACCAGCATCATTGTATACAAACAACAATATGCTATTTAAAATCCCCGTAAATTTCAATATCTAGTGTGTAATGTTTGATGACTTCCAAAACTTTCAAGTTTGTTGGCTATGACAATTACGCAACAATTGTTGTATTGCTCATCCATAGAATCTATGAGCAATTCCAGGTTGAGGAATGTAATTAAAACATATTTCATTAAAATATTCATTACACCAGTTATCTAATAACTTTATGAGATATCAATGTTGTTAAATCATTTTGCATTCAAGCATGATACAACAATAACTTGATGTAAATGAAAAATCCTTGTGTCAAACTAAGATTTCATTCATGTTCTAAAAATCCATTTTCCAAATGATATATCATGTTCTATTTAGACTCATTTATTTATCGCACATGTTTATTAATAAAAAACATATATTCCAAGGTTTGTATGTCTTATTTTCTAAATCTTTCAAGTAAAGTTTCATTCCAAAATAAAACTTAACATTTAGTTTAGATGGAATGTTACTTCATAACATATAAGATTTAAAGAAAATAAACATTATACTCTCACTAGCTTTCAGAAATACTTAAAAATTATCTTATTTTAATTTTAAACCAAAAACTTGGATTTAATAGTTAAACATAAGAATCATCTCCTAGATACATGCATATATCCATTCATGGATTATTGCATTTTGTACACTTCCAAAGATTATTTGAATTCAAAAAATCCTTTCGATTACTTACCGTCCTCGCTCAAGTAATCACTTAAGAAAGAGTTTTTATATTCCATTGTCATTTTTCATATTAATGAAAATAAGTATCACAATAATCATCTTTATATATTTAATGTGTATAAGAAAGAATATTCAATCACAATTAATTACTTAAGTGTGATTAATAATCTTGTCACATACATTAAATATGTGTACAATATTGTCCATGTAATTTCTACACAAAGATTTAAACCACTAGGGTTTTCCTTCCCTTTAAAGAAACTTACCTTCATTAAGATAAACCAAGTTCCAAAGTTGATTATCTTTATGGATAGCATCTTAACATTCATAGTATTTATCACAATTCAATATCTGGTAAATGCTTCATCATGATTAACATGTTTACCATAATCCTGTAACTTATAATCCTTAGCATATTAATCAAATATCTGTGATATCCTTCCCTGATCTATGAATGAGAATTTCACCATTTTGAGGTCTATCATTTACATGTTTAGCCTCACCATGTTATTCACTAGTGTGTTTTAGAAGATTATGTGTTTTAGTAATTTAATCTCTTCAAGATCTAAACAAAACTCCCACTTGCTTTTGTAGTTTAAAGACTATCTATAAATACTTTAGCAAGTAGAACAACACTAAATTGTTTTCTTTTGAGATATTACAAATACACATTGACAGTTCCTGACTCGAGTTTGTTAATAACCTACTCATAAGTAGTTTAACAAATTCAGAACTTCATTTAAAGACTTAATGTGATTCATCATATTCTATAATAAAATAGTGTCTTATTAATCTTCTAGGTTGGAGTCTTATTAAGTATATTCAATTCATACTCAATTTTCTAACCTTGATAACTTTTGAAAGAAAAGAAGATATAGTTATCATGAATCAAACAATATAACAAATGTTTGATTCTTCTAACTGAACATACCATATACATACAGTATTTCATTAGAATTAATATTGTAAGACAATATAACAATATGTAAGATAAACATATTCCTGTTGGCCTACCTATTTACCAACTAAATTAATTTAATGGTATAACAGAATTTTCAAGCCAATTGCATGCTTTATAACATAAGTATTCTTTGATCAAGTCAAAAGACATGACAGTTATAATGTCTTACTTTATATTATTAAGTCTTTAAAAGACTTCATGTGTGTGAGAATAAACGGAAACACATAGCCATGTATAATTTAGTAATTATGAACACCACGTCTTGGTTTCAATTAATTAATTTTCAAGTTAATATACTATTTATGTCATTCAAAGAATAAACAAATATTTAAACTAGCATTAGATTACTTTATTATGTCATTCCTTAAAGTGTCCAACTTAAGAAACTGCAAAAGCAACCACGCTCGATCTCATGACAAGTGGAGATTTACCTTGAGATGACAATCTAGCTAAGATCTCACTTAACCTAAATTGTAACTTTAAGGTATTTCTTTAATTTTTAATGACATAAGACATAAAAGGAGTCTAGGTTATAATCTTGACACATGTTCTAAATATTAGAACGTTAATCTCTTACCTCACGATCAAGAAAATCCATTAATCATATTTTTATGTGTTGTTCCTTTGCACACAATAAATACTTCTCTCACTTATGCATAGAACAACATCATGTATTTGATAAAAACCATGACATTCGTTTGTTTATGTGAGCAATATGATAGCGTCATAGATATATAAGCATTAAGGGTAGATATAGGACCACTTAGTTATCAAGAAAACATTCATGACTATCCTTGAGAATATGAATATCTACATTTTTGAACGTAATGTATTATTTCAAGAAAATCTAGAAATAATCTGAGTTACTACCAAGATAATAAAGCTTGTAACTCCCACTAAATTAGACAACGTTAAAATAATGCCTTATTCAGTAATACACCACAATAATCCCACTGGATTTAACAACATTATAACTATTTCATTAACCAGTGAAAATAGTGTGCTATTACGTTGTTACTCCTTTGTAAGACCATTCATAACAATTACGTAGGTATTAAGAGAGTGTTTCTATTCTGTGGATGATGGGTCATCCGTCAATGCTATTAACTTGAAAAATTGAGCATGCAATTTCTTCCTTAATAGGTCTACCATCCCCATAATGATGTGTAGCACCTTTAATTGGTCAAAGCCAAACAACTAGATAAAATATATTAGTTTGTCTTTTACCAATTTTGCGGTAATTAGTCTAGCTTCTAATTTAATAACTCATAAAAAACGTCAAACATGTTTTCTAATTGAACAAAATGTCATATAATAATTCAATCACCAATAGAGGGTAATGAAATCTGCAATTTTCTTAACTATTAAAGTTGCTATGAGTTATATTAGAATTTAGACAATTCTAATGTTCCTAACATACCTTTCTCAATCATGAAAAGGAATAGGATTGAGTCTCACACTCTTCTTCCAAAGAAAAGAGACTATGTTTGTCTTTTTAGTAAATTTTTCTTGATCAAACATTTGTTTGAAAACGAGCTAGATCAAATTACCAAAGCCCAGAACACGTTTACGGTTTAATGTTGCATTAATACAACCAAAAGAATTAACAAAATTCAATTTTAGTATTTTCAATAATTAAATCTTTCAAGAAAATTAAATACCCTTGGTAAATATTCATATTAACCATAGAATTATCCTTGAAACTAGGACCCAAATTGCCATAGTTCCACCACATCAGTAGATCTGCTAGTGATGAAAGTATTCAACATGGTAATTGTCGAACAATAATTGACAAACAATTTTCAATTCCTAAGTATGGGATTACAATTTGCCAAACCTTTATGCAAATGTAAGCATGTTTCACCCAATCTTATATCTTAAGTCATAGATCTCACTAACCAACTTAATTAAGCTGTCTAATTTAGAAACTGCAAATTTATTCTAGTTGAGATCTCACACAACATGGAGATTTACCTTGTCATTGCAATCTAGCTAAGTTCTCACATAACATAAATTACAACATCAAGTGTTTCTTATCATTAGATGACATAAACTTAAATTTAATGGTACAAATTTTTGATGTGTAATCAAAACTTATGTATGAAGAAGCATGCATACATTTTCATAACATAAAATTTTACAAAACTTTACCCATTAGTTTTTAAATTACTAAGATTAAATTCTACAAAGTTTTAATCGATGCGTTGAGAAACTTACAACTTTGAATTAAGATGCTTCGTACATATAATGGTTATACTAGGTAGCTCCAAATATGACGCACAAAGTGGCAGAGAAGTTGGTCAGCGCGAAGCATATTAAAAACCCTTCTTCTTTTGAGTCGCAATTTAATGTCGGACCCTCCTTAAACCACTCACATAGTTTGTCATAATGGGTGAGCCGTTCTAACAATTTAGTACAGTCGCATCAGTCGACTAAAAGTTCAAGATTTAATACTTAGAAAACAAATCCAATTTCACCATTATTTAGTTCAGTTAACTTTTCTTTTCATAAAAAATACCCGTTTGCTTACAAACATGTCAAACAATTTAATAAACAAAAGTAACAATTAACCAACTCAAATAATGCACATATATCATAAAAATTAAGATATATAAAAACAAATAGCCGCATGCATAATCTAAGTTTATAACAATGCATATATTAACTAGGGCTTTCACCTACTAAGGTAAGTGAGCTACATACATCGACGAGTCCATTGCGTAAGCCACAGTTAATCATATACCACATAGCACATAATTGATTGATTAGATACATTGAGGTCTTCCCCAATTCAATATTTATCAAATCATTACATGTGATTTTTTTTAACAATTAATCACATAAACATATACTTAACGCTTTAATCATATAAGCAATAATCCATGATAAAACATGCATGGTTTTACAATGGATTCCACATAAAAATTATTCAAGAATTCCCAAGATAAGCATAATTATGTCACATAACGATTATACATAATTATTCACATAAAAATTTTACATGCAATCTTAGGGTTTCTACAAGTTTTAATAATACTAAAACCTAATTAAATAAAATTAGGGTATTCGACCCATATTAAAAAAAATTAGGGTTTTCAATTTTTAAACCCCTAGAAACCATAAACATGTAATAATCACACAAAGGTTCAATTTTTATGTGTTTTGGTAATTAATTACATGGTATTAACGGCTCGTGATGCCACTGTTGGGTTTTATGAAAACATAACAATTATAAAACATAAACATCATCAAAGCAAATAGCGGAAGCAAGTAGGATCTAAATACGTGTAAACTAATTAACCGAATTTAAATAGAATACATACCTTTTATCAATCCATGCAATTAAGGTTTATGAAAACCCCAAATTAGGATCAAGAACCAAAAACCCTAAAATTAGGGTTTGTGAATTTCGATTTCACAAAGAAATCGACCCAATATATACAAACACAAGTGTATTTGCTCTTCGTTCTTGTACACACATATTAGTAGCAAATCAATGAGAAAAGCTAGGTTCTTGATCACGAAACAAATCTATCACTTATGTTGTGTTCTAGAAATCGACACCCAAGGTGTTTGGAATGTGGAAATCATTCGAACACAAGAGAGGAAAGAAGAAGAAGATAGATTAGTTAGGGTTACAAGAGATGGAAAATAAATCACAAACCATTTGTATTTATCAGTTATGACTCCTCATGGAGTTCTAGAACTTTCCAATTCTATATTCATCTCTAGTCCTTTAACTTAATATTTAACGACTCTAACCAAACTCATTAAATACCAACTCGTTAATTGTTTTATTCGTGATCAAATAATTAAATATAACATTTTATATATTAATTATTTATACATGGATTCTCATACGTAATGTGTGCAATCTCGAAGTCTCGAGTTCGAATCCGGACATACGCATATTAAAATATATACATAACCTTTCAGTTGCGTCAAGAGAAATGCTCAAGAAATGATGAATAAGTGATTAAGAGTTGATAAATATTGGTTGAGAAATAATCAAGTGAAGTAACAAAGAACAAATGAAACATTGATGATAACACATCAAATATTGACCTAGTTGCATTATTTTGGTAATAAGTTTTCCATATGTTCTCTGATTTCGATAATAAAAGAGGCCACCGAACACGAAGAGAGAGATTTACGACTTTGGATTTATAACTAAAAATTGGAATTTCAACCTGCTCACAATGCGAGTCGAATCACAAAAAAACTTCAGTTTTCGACACAATTCAAGACTCGCGATGAACAACACATCTATAATTCACTTACGTCAAATTTACCAATGAGGAGTTTATTCCTTCATTTTTCCCTTTGTTTTTATTTTCATGTCCTCCCACTCTTTCACAACCACCTAAAGGGTTTTTTTGGGCCATGAGAGACTGCTTTCATTCAAAAAATTATTTTATACAATTAACTTTTGTTATTTCCCATGCACAGAAATTCTTAATCCAGGCTATCGTCAAGCAATGATTAACTGGACGATACATATCGATTGTTGCTTGTGGAAGGGTGTAAATTGCGATAATTTAAGTGGAAACGTAGTTAGTTTGGACCTCATTTGTGGTATACTAATGGAGAAATTTCATGATAATAACACTTTATTTCACATTCCTTATCTTCGGAAACTAAATCTTGCTTATAACTAGCTAGTTTGATGGTCCCGAACTTACACTCAAATATGTATTTTCAAACAAAATCACACATCTAAATCTGTCATTTTATGGACTCCCTGAGTATATTCACTCAAGGGACTATTTCTATACTTCAATTTATTTAATGTTCAAATATAGTTAGAGATCAATGGGGTACAATTTATAAACGAACCATACCAAATAAGTTTATTTTGGTACCGTTTTTAAAATAATCGTACCAGATAAGTTTATTTTGGTACGGTTTCTAGAAAACCGTTATCTTGGTAGGGTTTTTAAAAACCGTACCAAATAAAAGTATACGGTTTTATAAATAACCATACCAAAAAATAAAATCCATACATCAATTGTACCAAATAACACTTTTATAATACGTTTTTATCAGTTTTGGTATGGTTTTGGTTTTCCTCTAACGGTATCAAATGGGCGTCCCAAAAAGTGCTTTATGTAGTAGTGAACTTAATCTATATTCAAGATTTTTCAGTCATGTCCACATATGAACGGTGTGGACTTACCCAAAGGTTAAGTTTTACAAACAATTCCTTTATTATTTGTGTTTTGTTCCACAATACCATGCGACCCAGGTTCACATTTTTTAACACTTTAACATATATAATAGTTAGAGAAGTTACTGAGCATTTACCAAATATGTCTCGTATTATAAGAGGACTCGTCAAGTTGTTGCAACATGTTGGTGATTTTGCATCACCAATATGATTTAAGTGTAATAGATTGACTTAGTTGACAAATGTGTAATTGTGATAAATATTCAACAAGTCGGGGTTGTGCAGAGTGCACACTTGTATGACGTTATTATGATTATCATTCGGGGGCGAAGCCCTGAATGACAGGGGTCCGGGGTCCGCGCCACTGGTAGCAGGGTCCAAAGGGCGGTAGCCCCTGGCAGTTACAACCAAATGTCAGTTTTGTTGGTCATATGTATGTGTTATCATCTGGTTCGGTTTCATAACAAATAAAAACATATTATCGTTTCTAAAATCTGAGTTTTATCCGATTTAAGATTTCGATAGAGCCATCGAAATACTTCAATCTGAAAGTGTTTACACGACTCTCAGATTTCTGTGATCCTATTTTCCAACAAAGATTGAAGTATTCTGTGATCATGACGAACGGAGAATCTGTGAAGGATATGACGAGCAAGTTCGATAAGTTGGCAAAGTTTGAAGGGCAAGACTTCCGTCGCTGGCAAAAGAAGATGCACTTTCTTCTTACCACCCTGAAAGTTGTGCACGTTCTGAGTACACCCATTCCCGAATGGGACAAGAATGAAATTTTGGACACGACTAGGAAGAGGATGAAGTGGGAGAACGACGACTACATATTCCTTTGTCACATTCTGAATGGTATGTCTGATTCCCTATTTCATATCTATCAAAATGCTGAATCTGCAAAAGCGCTATGGGAGTCCCTAGAATCAAAATACATGGCAGAAGATGCTTCTGCAAAGAATTTCTTGTGAGTAATTTTATGAATTACAAGATGGTTGATACCAGGCCTGTCATGGAACAATATCCTGAAATGTTAAGGATTCTGGGATAGTATACCCAACATAACTTGATGATGGATGAAGCCATCTCGGTTGCAGTTATCATTGATAAACTGCCTCCTTCCTGGAGAGAATTCAAACATGGTTTAAAACATAAAAAGGAAGAGTTAAATCTGGTTTAACTCGGTAGTCATCTACGAATTGAGGAAGGATTAAGAAATCAGGAACTTGATAATAATCCTAAAGGAAAGAACCAAATTGGATCTTCTTCTGTTAACATGGTTGAAGGAGATGGAGCCAAAAATTCTAACACAAATAAGAACAAAAGAAAGTTCAAAAGTGGTGATGATAAATTTGCCAACAAGAAGGGTGAATTGACTTGTTGGAAATGCAACAAGCCTGGTCATATGAATAATGATTGTCGCTCTCGTAAGGGCAATAATGGCTTTGGTTCAAGTGGGTCTAAGGATCATTAAAAGCAACAAGGTTATAATTCTGATTTTATACAGAATTTTGATAATGTTTTACATTATGTTTCTGTAATTTCTGACGCGTTTTATATTCAGGATGATGAAGTTGCTTGGTGGGTTGATTCGGGTGCAACAAGTCATGTTTGCAAGGATCTTCGTTGGTTTCAAGTATATAAATCGATTGTAGATGGATCATTTGTAAAGATAGGAAACGTTGGAACTGAACTAATCAAAGGAATAGGGCGTGTTTATTGACTTTCACTTATGGAAAAACTTTATGTTTAGATAATGTATTGTATGTACCTAGGATTTGAAAGAATATTGTTTCTGAAATTGTGTTGAATAAGTGTGGCTACAAACAAGTGTTGAAAAGTGACAAGTATATCTTGTCAAGACATGGTTCAATTGTTGGATTTGGTTATGTATGTAATGGAATGATTAGATTAAATCTGAATTATCCTTTGTTTAATGCTTCTTCTTGTATGATTACTTCTAGTCATAGCAATAGTTTAAGCAAATCTGAATTATGGCATGCTAGACTAGCACATGTTCATTACAAGAGAATGAAAGATATGTCTAACATGAGTTTAATACCTGCTTTTGACATGACACCTGAAAGTTGCAAGACTTGTATATTAACAAAGATCACTAGACATCCATTTAAGAGTGTTAACCGGGAAAGCAAAGTATTAGATCTCATACATAGTGATTTGTGTGATTTTCATGCCAATCCTTCAGTAGGACATAATAAGTATGTCATTACTTTTATTGATGATGCTTCTAGATATTCTTATGTCTATCTACTACATGTTAAACATGAAGCTCTAGATAAATTCAAATTTTATAAACAAGAAGTAGAACTTCAAAGACAAGATTTGATAAAAGTATTGCGTACTAATAGAGGTGGTGAGTATTATGATCCAGTTTATTTTCAATCGACTGGTATAATACATCAAACCACGGCTCCTTACATGCCACAACAGAATGGTGTGGCTGAAAGGAAGAATATGACTTTAAAGGAAATGGTTAATTCCATGTTATCCTATTCTGGACTAAATGAAGGGTTTTGGGGTGAGGCTATGTTGACAGCCTGTTATATTCTGAATAGAACTCCAAACGTAAATAGTAAACAAATACCTTATGAAATTTGGACCAAGAAGGTACCAAATTTGACTTATTTGAGGGTTTGGGGATGTAGAGCGGTTGTAAGACTAACTGAACCCAAAATGAAAAATATAGGTGAGAAAGGTATAGATTGTATCTTCATTGGGTACGCTGAGCATTCCAAGTGTTATAGGTTTTATGTTATAGAACCTAATGATTATGTGTCGGTGAACTCTATAATAGAGTCAAGAGATGCTATGTTTGATGAAGAACGGTTTATGTCTATACCTAGACCAAGAGGTATGATTCAGCCATCTTCGAGTAAGATAGCTAAAGATGATGTTGAAGGTACTGATGATGTACATGGTCCATCTATTCCTAGAAAAAGCACTAGAACAAGAAAAGCTAAGTCTTTTGGGTCTGATTTTCAACTTTATTTAGTTGAAGGAACAAGAGATAAGACTTTATCTCAACATGAATATTGCTTCATTATTGAGGAGGATCCAAGGACTTTGAGCAAAGCAATGGCTTCTAGGAATGTTGCTTTTTGGAAAGAAGCAATTCAAAGTGAGATTGATTTCCTCATGCAGAATGATACTTGGGAAGTAACTGATTTGCCTCCTGGATGCAAAGCATTAGGAAGTAAATGGATCCTTAAAAGGAAGATGAAAGTGGATGGAAGCATAGATAAATATAAAGTCAGATTGGTTATCCAAGGCTTTAGACAAAAGGAGGGAATTGACTTCTTTGATACGTATGCTCATGTTGCTAGAATTTCCACTATTAGACTGTTATTAGCTCATACATGATCTAGTTATTCACCAAATGGATGTGAAAACTGCATTCTTAAATGGTGATTTGGATGAGGAAATTTACATGAAACGAACCTGAAGGGTTTGTGATGCCTGAACATGAAAACAAGGTATGTAAATTGAAGAAATCATTGTATGGTCTGAAACAAGCACCAAAACAATGGTGTCAAAAGTTTGATGATGTGGTCATGTCTAATGGTTTTTATTTAAATCAAGCTGACAAGTGTGTGTATAGCAAATTTGATGCTTCTGGTAAAGGAGTGATAATTTTCTTATATGTGGATGACATGTTGATCTTTGGTACTGACCAAGATCAAGTTGATAAGACAAAGGAATTCTTGTCATCTAATTTTGATATGAAAGATCTGGGGGAGGCTGAGGTGATTCTTGGTATTAGAATCAAACGAGGAAACAATGGTATCTCTATTTCTCAATCACATTATATTGAGAAGATTCTAACAAATTTTAACTTTGCTAATTGTTCTCCTGTCTATACTCATGTAGATCCTACTGTGAAGTTTCGACCTAATAAAGGAACTACAGTGTCTCAGTTAGAATACTCTAGAGCTATTGGATGTCTTATGTATGCCATGATTAGCACTAGACCAGATATAACTTTTGCTGTAGGAAAGCTTAGTAGGTACACTAGCAATCCTAGTGCTCTACATTGGCAAGCTCTGGGTTGAGTATTTCAGTATTTGAAAGGAACCATGGATTATGGTTTGACTTATAGTGGTTATCCTTCTGTTATAGAAGGTTATTCCAATGCCAGTTGGATTAATAATATGGAGGATCACTCATCTACGAGTGGTTGGGAATTCCTTCTTGGAGGAGGTGCTATTTCTTGGGCTTCAAAGAAACAGACTTGTATTACAAGCTCAACTATGGAGTCTGAATTTGTTGCTTTAGCTGCAGCTGGTAATGAAGTTGAATGGCTGAGAAATTTGGTTTATGAAATTCCTTTATGGCCTAAACTGATATCTACCGTTTCTATCAGATGTGATAGTGCTGCTACCTTGGCAAAGGCTTATAGTCAAGTGTACAATGGCAAGTCTAGACACTGTCACAATTCTCAATTTCCGGTCATTTCTCAAACTCCATATTCATCATTTCATATCAACTTATGCATGGGTTTTGCCCTTTTCATTAAACGTTTATTTTCTTATTAAATAAACGCTATCGCGTAAACATTATTTGAACATTTGATCCGACACTTCCAAAAATTATCCCGATATATTTTAATACTCAGATTAAGATTATAAAAATAATATTATGAGTTTACCCAGTGTTTTAAATTTATTTTGTATATAAATTGTTATATTTATATGATTACGACGGTTTTCTTAAATATTACACGATCATTATCGTTACACTCAAATTTTACAAGAAATGTATTTTTATAAATTTTATGACCTCAATATGTTTTATTTTGACCCTTTAAAATTTATTTTTAGTTAACGCTACCTTAAATACTCAAATGTGTATACAAGTTACTACTATTACTTAACAATACTACAAGTACACATTTAATTTACATCTATATACAAGAAATTAAAAAAATATATATAATCTTAAACAAATACACCCCCTTGTCGACACAAGGGGGTTAGTCATCTTAATTTGCTAAAATATCTACTACATGTATATCATATTATACATTCATTTATCACATACACATCTAAATTACAAAGTGTAAACTATCTCTTTCTCTCCTTCATCATACAAACCGGCAACCACAAGGATCAAAGAAGGAAGCTTCAAAATTTTTCTAAAACAAGATTATTACAATCTAGATACACTCTTTGTATAGGTTTTGAAATAAAAACCTATGGTGTTTTAGGATTTAACCTTAGCTCATATCACCTCATCAATTACTAGTAAGCATTTCATACATATCATTAATTTTCATATTCATTTCTATGTTCATTTTTATTATGCACAAGTAAAACATGCAAGTTATGTGATGTTTATACAACTTTTTAAGGTTTTTAAGTGTTATATATATAATTCATCCTATAATTAATCCTTGATACACATCACTCTTGGTAATGCCTAAGAACCCATGACACCCTAAGAAGGTGTATGGTAGGATTAGAATAGCTTCGGAGTTGTTTTGATTGGGTTAGAATAGGTTTGGCGAGAAAACTCATTTCGACACGCTTTAAAAGGGTCTGTCCATATTTTGAAAATCTGGAAATCTTGACAGTAGATAAAAATTTTGGCCTAGATATTTAGAAAATACGCTTTAAAAGCAGCGTGGCGCTTGAATGGATTAAAACGAGCTATAATGAAGAAGTTATGAATTTTTCAAGTTGACGACAAAACTAATTATCTTGAGAAAATTCAGCATGTTATATCAACTTTTACGAGTCAAAATGAATCTTAAGCGTTATTAAATGTGTCGACTTATCAAAAATATATTAGTATATATTATCACGATTCCGGGGATATAAAGAAAGTAGAAAACAAGCTTATAACGACCAAGATATACACGTTTGAAACCCGACGAAACTCCATTTATTTTGACACTTCTAATAGCAAAATAAACCTAAGTCTAACAACGCTTTTGTAATACGTCATGTTGAGAGCCATTTTCTCGTTGATCGAGATCCGTATGGTAAAAAGTTAAATGATCGACTTCTAGACATTGTTGCAAGGTTTTCAAAACGCGAGTTTCATCACTAACTCTTAACGTACAATATTTCACGACTAGTTTTACGAGGCCATTTTGGGGCATATTTTCAAAGTATGAAAAACGTACAAGTGGTATAGATTTCATGTGAGTTTGCATGCACGACATTGTTTCATGACTTATATTAGAGCATATAATTCATAATAGGTCGCGGTTAGAGAGTTGCGTCTCATTTCTGTGCATCCACTTTGTCATCATAACTATTGCAACAGGTGAGTTCGTAGCCCCACTTTTACTCGTTTTAATTGTTTTATAAACTCTTGGGAGATACATGCTCAACTTCATGCTTTTACTTTATACTTATATGAACTTAAACTGTATTGTTAGATCTATCATGAACTTGTTACCCTTTTGTTTCACTACTTATGCTAGTAAGTAGATTGTGTCAGAACTAAATTGATCACTATGTTATGAACGCTATTATTTGAATCACTTCTTTGATTTTGGACCCTTCAACATGTATATTTGAGCTCTTTTAAATTGAATTGGACCCTTTAACATATAAGTGAATACTTTGGACTGGATATGAACCTTTTGACATATAATTAATCACTTTTAACTCGATTTAATTCCTTTGACATATGATTAATCTATTTTAACTTGAATTAATTCTTTTTGACATATAGTTAAACTCTTTTAACTTGTACAAGGACCCTTTTGATTTATTTTAAACTTGTTTGACGTGATTTTGAACGCTCGACTATCTTGAACCTTTTGATATTATTCGAGCTCTTTGGTGTTTTGAACTTTTGAACTCGACTTAAATCTTTGAACTTAATTACGAACTTTTGAACGGAACTCTTGAACTTAAATACAAACTTATGACTTGTTTGAACTTATTGAACCGTACGTGTTATGACCTTGACCTAAAGTCTCCCATGTTCGGAGCATCACTATAAAGTCTCCTTTGTTCGGAGCATCACTATAAAGCCTCCCCGGTCCGGAGCAGAATGTCTCCCTATGGGAACGGATCATTTTCAATCTAAGTCTCCCCTGTTCGGAGCAGTGCAAATTCTCCCATGTTACGAGACGCATATTATTTATTCTAGGGGCTTTGCCTGGCATATATTATTATATACGTTGTACTATATTGTGAACTATTATGACCACTTATACTCGACTACTAGACACACTATATTTTTGTGCAATGGGTTGTGAACACACAGTTGCAAGTTTTGTATGGGCGGAACTTGGGCCGAGTGGATTCACAATTCCTTTGCTGTGAACCATTATGATAATGTGCACTTGACAATTAGACATACATATTTTGGCGGTGGGTTGTAAACACACAGTTGCAAGTTTTGTATGGTGAACTTGGGCGAGTGGATTTACAATGCCTTTGCTTTATGGACTATTCTAAATGACCAAAACTTTGCCTTTGTTGCATGAACGCTCTTTAAAGCTTTACTTGTTAGCGAAACTCTATGAACTCACTCAACCATTGTGTTGACACTTTTAGCATGTTTTATCTCGGTATCTAAGGCATTCACTTCATGGCATGCATATGGACTTATCATAGAGTCGCGGTCGACGCGTCTCACCTATATTTTATGCACTTAACTATCGTTTGATTGTAACAAACTCGTTTTGATATATTGAAAATCTTTTGGGACCTAATCTTTGTAAACTCTGATTATTTTAATGAATCAAGCGATATTTTCAAAACGACACTTTAGGTCGTTCGATATAATCGTAACTTTGATGCTATGACAGATCCTCCCAAGGTATTCCATTCATTGTAAAGCAGGTAATTTGGGGTGTGATGACACTTAGGTGTTAGACATAGCATTATTCATGAGCTTATAATGAATGGTGTGATATCTGTTGAGTTTGTAAGAACTCAGTTGAATTTAGCCGACCATTTAACCAAAGCGTTAGCAAGAGATCTCGTACGCAAGGCGGCTATTGGGATGGGTTTAAAGTCCATCTAATTAAATCCTTGTATCAAGATACCCAATTCCCATCTAACGTAATGTTAAATGATGAATTCAATGAGGAAAGCTTGATATCTTTGGATTGGAACACATAATTAAATCATCTCACTAGAACTGCAAGATAAAGGAGGTTAAAATAATATTTCTTAATGGTTTTTTGATAAATTGCATGTGCATGTGCAAGAATAAAAAACTACCTATATAAGCATAAAGTTTAGTTGCTTCAAGAAGCTTGGGACTTGGCTTTGATATGCTTATTGAAGGATAGAACATAAGCAAGTAAAACATAGTGTCAAGTATAACATGTGAATGTGTAAACTATTGTGTATATTATCTTCATGTATTCACTATGAATAGAAAGAGTTCAATCCTTTAGTGACACTCTTATATTCGAATATTTGGAATGCTAATGTACTAATGTGAAATTCAATCGTTTCGATATTTCATTTATGCATCAGTTTGTTGTTTGTTATGAGTTAGTTTTAAGTTAAGCAAGATTACACTTAAATGGGGAGGATTGTTGGTGATTTTGCATCACTAATATGATTTAAGTGTAATGGATTGACTTAGTTGACTAATGTGTAATTGTGATAAATGTTCAATAAGTCGGGGTTGTGCGGAGTGCACACTTGTATGACGTTATTATGATTATCATTCGGTGAAGCCCCAATGACGGGTCCGGAGGCGCCTCCGGTAGTAGGGTCAGGCGGCGGCCCTGCTGATTAACCAAATGTCAGTTTTGTTGGTCATATGTATGTGTTATCATCTGGTTCGGTTTCATAACAAATAAAAACATATTCTCGTTTCTAAAATCTTAGTTCTATCTGATTTAAGATTTCGATAGAACCATCGAAATACTTCAATATGAAAGTGTTTACACGACTCTCAGATTTCCGTGATCCTATTTTCTAACACAACAATTGTTATGATGTGTAGTTCGAATTGTTAACGGGTAATAGCTAACGATTACACGTCTTGTTTCATCTTTGTGGGGTGTTAATTAGTTAGCAAATTTGATGCATATCACAAGGTTATGGTATGCTAAATGACTTGAACCTGATTCGCATTTATCACGCCTACTTCACTGAGTTTACATCAAAAAAATATGACATTTGATTATGATAGTTTTATAACTCTGAAATCTTAGATAAACCATGGACTTGAATCGTTGATCCCTCTCTTGGTAAAAATATTTGTTTCTTTTGAGGTATCGATGTAGCTCTATATTCTGAGTTATGAAATATGCCCGTTTACGTATAGTGAAATGATGTACCCAGATTAAGTATCAATGTAGTGGTGTGTTGAAGCGTACATCGGTACATGTTTATGCTAGGCAAACCATATGTAGTGAAATAGTGATCGGTCTATGGTTACACAAATTGGTATTACGGTATCTTCTTAACGTATTTTGCAAAAGAATTTTCAATGCATTATCTTGAAGCTTTTGTCATACAAAAATTAATCTATCATATAAAACTCAAATACAAAAAGTTATTGTAAAACTTCATCCACAATGCATTTTGTTATTGAAAGATTTTTTTTTATGACAACATGTACATTCTCAAAATAACCCAAATGTAAAATATATTTTAGAATGTTTTTTGTGGTATGTTCATATCTTTTATATAATATAATAAAGAAATTATATCATTTCGGAGTGATTTTGTCAATTCATTCTTATTGAAAAAACAATTGAGTCAATAGAAGAGCTCGATTTCGCCACATAAGCAAAATCGTGTGATGTGATTGGTGAATAAAAGTCAAAATTAAATTGATTTTCGTCAAACTTTAATAAATTTGGAGGAAAAATTTGGTTGATTAAAAAAACATATAAAAATATATGTGTCAAATTTGTGAAAATAAAAAATTAAAAAAAGATGAGGTAATTAATAAAACTTAAGTGATTGAATGCAAAAAGTTATTACTTCAATGGGGAAAAACTATTAGATGAAATTTTTGATGAAAAAAAGTTATTCCTTTACTTTCCATCGAGTATCTTCACTCGTTTGGTTTGAGAAGTGCTGCATCAAGTCTGTCTTTGTTAGAAAAAAAATTGACCGCGCTTAACTTATTACACAAAAAATATTACGTTATCTGATTCAAAAGACAAGTATCCGTGCATAGCAACGAGATTTTATAGCGATATATAGGTGTAGTGATAAAAAAAAGTTTATAGGCTATAAACGAAAATAATAAAAGTTTAAGAATTTGAGGATTAAATATGATTTAAACTGAATGAAAATAATATGGGTTATGGGTTATATATGAAAATAATAATATAAGTTTATAGTTTCCGTATAGAGGTATGGTAGAACTACATAATTTTTACAATGATTTTTCTAACTTGTGTCTTTGGGGCACAAATTAAGCACACTAAAAGGTACAGTAAAATTACTTAGGGACCCATATAAAAGTAAGAAAATTATACTTTTCTGTGAATTCCTAAGTTTTTTTTCACGGGTCTCATAGTACTTTTGATGTGATTAACTTGTGTCTCTAGAGTATAAGTTAGAAAAAAAAAATTGTTTACAAGACAAAAATCACAAAATTAGGTGTCATGTTAATGTGTGTCATTCTCTTTTATCTTTTTCAAATCATCTCATACTTGAAGCCAATAGTAATTATGACACCTCATTTCGTGAATTTTATTTTGTAAAAAATTATTTCATATATAGTTTTTTTTTTTTTTTAAATTTTCACTTTAAAAATTATGGGTATTTTTGCATATGGGAATATGGGATGCTGTGGTTATAGTGTTATCTGGGCTAAAATTTCAGATAGTGTTGGGCCATTAATTAACCAACATCCTATCAAGATGCATGATGCCATGATGGTTCAAAGAAAACATCTTGGTAAAACTTATGTTTTAATGTATAAACTTATGTTTTAATGTTCCGATACTTGTTTTTGCGATGGTTCGTTGTGGCTTCCGTTCAGCTGAGCTTTGTATATGTTCTAGTTTTTCTTTTTCTTGGTGATTTTCGTTGTGGGTTTTATTATTTATCAAAACGAAGTAAATGTGTGGTTGTTTTTACCATTTTTTTTTAATTGGTGTAGTTTTGTATCATTTTTTTTATTGTAATGTTTTGTGGGCTTTTTTTTGTTAAGTATTAGTATTCCCTTTTAAGTTAGGGTTCCTTTTTTGTATTTTATAAACTATGTGGGTTTTTTTGGCACTTTGATATTAACGTGTTGACTAATAGTGTTTGGTCCATTCATTTTTGGCCCACCTAATTTTTTCTCACTGCACTTTCAATTGTCAATCATCTAACCATGGTAGGGAAGCCTAACATTCAAGAACTCTTGGCGGCTTGTGGTTCAACTGACCATGCGACTGCTTTTAAGTTCCTTTTTAGCAGTGAGGTGACTGAAGATCGGATTTTGTTGAACCCTTTGGATGAGGAACGTGACCAGTTGGAGCGCAAGGTTCACAAAAGGGAGAGAACCATTACGGAGACCCACAGGTTTGGGCCTTTCGTTGGGCAAGTTGTAGATGGTTTAGGGGGTTTGGTGGAGCTGCAACGTGTTGATAGGGAAACTTTGGTTGCTCTTGGGGCCCTTTTGGATGCAGTGCGTGGTGGGATACCTGTGAAGGAGAGGCAAGTTGGGGTGATGGAGCAGAATGAGGGGATGTCTGATTAGTGTAGTGGTATGTGGCTTTTGTTGGTGGATTGTTTTGAGCTGTTTGGTTGATGGGTTGTTTGCATCGTTGATTTGTTTGATTAGGCATGGTTGGTTAGTATTATTAGTAATGTTTTTATAAACTTATGTACAGTGGCTTGATGGATGTACCCTTTAGTAGAGTACCATTTTGTTTTGTGTAGGATACTCCATCTGATGTAAGGAAACTATTGTAAGTTTGTCTATGGTAATGTAAAATCAGTATCTTTAGCCTATATATGTTTGATTCTTTTATACTTTTATGATAATGGTGTTCAGATTTTTTTGTCTCCATTACGCACGCGCATGAGCCTTTTATCTATTTTGTATGTGGTAAGGTGTTTGTAGTGGTTTAGACTGTGTTGGCAGGTTTCAGTTTTGCTGTTCAATTGTGCACGCCTCTGCGTGTCTAAGTATTCTATGTTGCTTTTTGGCATAAGTCTTTGTAGTGGCTTATACTGTTGGTAGTGGTCTGTGGATTGTCCTTTTTCTTTTGTATAAATGTTACCTCTGCCTTGTGTTTGGTTGTGTTTGGTCTTGTTGAATGATATACTTGTTGCGGCTGTTATGTCGCGTCCTGGTTGTCTTGCGAAACTTGGTTTTACGTGTGATAGTGATGCCCTCCAGGATCAGATGTGCCTTTTTTTCGAAAGGGAAGTTATTGCTGCGCGTGAATGGGAGAGTATGGTGCGTGTGCGTTGCTTCGAAGTCGCTGCATGTATCAGGTATCTGGATGAGTTAATCCAGGAGGTTCTTCAGGAACGGCGTGATCCGGTGGTGGCGAATTCGGTTACGTTTCTCAGGGAGGTGCGTGCACATGAGCATTTTAAACAGGTTACGTTTCAGGGAATGCTACGTGAGGCTCATACCGCTCTTCGAGCTGCAGCGGGTTACATCAACAGTATTCGTGCATTGTAATGGTTTATTGTCTTTGTGTAGTGTTTGTTTGTGTGACATCAAGGATCATGAGTTTCAAGCATAATGTAAACTCAAAGTGTAGCTACTTTTGTCACCTGTGTGTTTAGAGAGAGTTTAGCTCTTAACCTTTGGTTTTTAGTAGTAGTGTTTTAGTTGGTGTTGTTTGGCTTTGTTTTTCCTGCTGTGGTGCTTGGTTAGTTTCTGATGTGTGCTAGTTTTTGTTTGCGGTATGTGTGTAAAAGTTCTATTCAATTGAAGTTATGTTGTTGTGTTTCCCTTGGATTTGTTTCTTTGTATTTGTGTATAGAATTCATGACATTATGTAAATATGTGATAGTAAGATGTACTAATGACTGTATACATTGATGGAAAATGGCATGGCTTAGCATGCGTTTGTACAGCCTTGGGATTTACCTATTTTTGTGACAAATTCATGCACGTGAACTGTCTAAGTAGGCTAAGTGTCAGAAAATGTTGCGTGAGGCGAGCGCTGGTGCAGGATACATTAATAATATTCGAGGACTGTGATCATCCTTTTTGTGTTTGTGTTAGTTGTCGTTGTAGTTGTTGTTTTTGCTGCGATTACTTATTTGTCGTGTCTTTGTTCAGTTGTATGGTCAGGTTTTAAGTGCCTTGTTCTTTGACTTGGAATGTATGTGTGGCGCCTAATCTTTAATAAACATTGTTATGTTATGGCTATAATTTTTCGAATGCATTTGTCCTTTTACTAATGCGGGTTGTGGCGAAACATTTTGTGCACACGATAGTAACGTAATTTAACTGCTGTTAATATAGGGAAAATGACATGGCTTAGCATGCCTGGCTACAACTTTAACAATTGGATGACTGTTTCCGTTACGTTTGATACTACTTATGGTCCTATAGTTCCTGATAGTTACTGTACATTTCCTAGGATTACATAGTTCTACGTGATAATTATAGCTACTGGTACCTTACATTAGCCAGATACAAAGCCGGTAATTTGAGAAGTTTCAGTCTTTTTTCGCTTTTTTGGTTTGTGGAATGGGAGTGCTACCTTCACCCGCTAGCAGTGTGCCGGTTTCTTCCTCTGGGAAGAGCTCCTTGCGGACCCTTGTTGGTGCACTTGTTGCCGGTTCTTTTTGTTTTTCTGTTGGTTCAGCCGTGTGGGGTGGTGGCGTGATTGCCTCTGTAGATATTTCTGTTGCGATTTCCACGACCGGTGTTGAAGATGAGGCACTTTCTTCTATGTATTCTGGAATTGGTGGCAGTGCTTGGACAACAATTGGAGGAGGTTGTGCTTGCACTGCGGGTAATTATGTTGCGCTGTCCAGGATGAGCCTCGCATTTCCTCGTCGGCTCCTTGTGGCAAAGTGCAATTTGAATAAATGCCTAGTTTGTTGTAAATCCCTGATGATTGCTGGTAGAACATATGGGTTGGGTTCAGGTATGTAACTAAGAAGCTCGCTACATGGAGGCAACAGTGAATGTGCAGCAGGGCTGAAGCAAGTGACCGCTACCGTGCCTGTGTTGTCTGTGAGAGATGTTCTGAAGTAGTAGCTCTGACACAGTTATGTGATGCATGCTTCAGTATCTTGTGGTAGGCATGTCAGGAAATGTTGGTAGATGTTAGTGAAGTATGCAAAGAACAAACCTGTAGTTTGGTGTCGGGATGCCCCCATATTATTGGCAATGGAGGTGTGGCATCCCTTCATTGATTTTTGTATGACACGTGTGGCACCTATTAAAGTACCATCCTCTCCTTTCGTCTATCCATGTTATTGTAGCATCTATGGTGAACTGTTGTTGCTGCAATGATTTCAAGTACATTGTTCTTAGTAAATGGACTTTTGTATATGTTTTTTGTTGTGCTTTAATGGTAATAATGTGGATACCGGATGCGCCTCTGGATTGAGTTCCAATAATGCACTGATATTCATAGTAGTCTGTTGTTGTTGTCCTACTGTTACAGGTGGCTCGGTTGTAGGAAACTGCTGCGTTGTTGTTGGACCAAGAAATTGCGGAGCCCTTTTGTGACACAGTAATTGTAAGGACATTAGAATAAATTGAAGATTTGGTAAATAAATATTTGTAAGTCAGTAATTACATTTGCCTGATGTGGTCTGCTTCTGGTATCGTTGGGTTCATATAGTAACTGGTGGCTGGTGTTGCGGATTGTTGAAGTCCACCTGTTTCACAATCCTTGGTTATGGCGTGAACAAATAAAGAGTTCTTAACTTTTTACATTGTGACTATTACATACATGCGAAACGCTTTGCCCAACATGAACTAACGACAATGATTATTGGTTGTTCCATTGCTGGTAACAGGTTGACCTCAAATCCTACAGCTGCCTCGTTCCAAAGGGTGAATGTTATGTTATTACCACTGCAAATAGGTAACGCAAAGGTTAATGGTAATCTGTGTATATTGGTGTGTTGGTGTGCCAACTTAAACGCACCTTAGGTTCTGTATTGTTATGTTCCTGCGGGAAATCCTGTTTGTGGTTGTGTCTCCGAATTCCCTTATATCACTGACATTGCGGATTATTCCTATGTAATATGTAGTTATATATTAGTATATGGGGACATAATTGTAGATGCATATTTTGTGGTTGGTTTTGTTACCTGTTAAGATAGAATCCCTGGTTTCAGTTCATGTGCCAACCTCATTGTAAGGGACAAAGTTGAAATAATGGCGTGGGAAACCATCATCTTGTATTTCTGTAACCTTTGTGTATTTTCCGAAGAGCAATGTTAAGTTGTTGTTGACTGTTTGCTGCCAATGTTCAGTTTTTGCAACCGTACCCTTCAACGTGATAGCAAGTGTTTATGTCAAGTTTTGTTTCGAATAGCTTCATGTCCCAGAGCTGCACATTGGCCTGTATCGCACCGCCCTATATATTTTTGTTTATCGATAAGGGAGAGGCAATCAGTTTCTAATATTGCAACTATTTGGGAAATGTTCTATGATGAATGATTTGAAAATGTACCTTTTTGTCAAGTAGCATGTAGCACAGCCCCTTCGGGTTAGGGTTAGGAACGTTCCTGGACATCCACTTTCTGTAAACTCTTACGCGAAGTGGTTTTGCTAAGTCTGCTGGTGTAAGATTTGCCAGTTAGTTTCTCTTCCTCGACCATTATGGCCTTGATTTTGTCATGTTGTTCTAGTCGTTGGCTCGATGATGGGGGTGCAGAAAAAGGAGGTGGTATCTGTTGAGGATACACTGGATCCTCCACCGCCGGTTGTGCCTCTGTTTCTTCAAGCTCTGCCTTATGTTCCTCTGCTTGTTTCAACTCCGTCGTTGTACCTGCAACTTTCCTTTGTTCGCTTGCTTCCGTCATGGGAGTTTCTGAACTTTTGTTAGCCATTTCTCTAAACATACATAGAGTTGTTAGTTATCTTATGAAATATGTATATATGAAGTTGGTGCATTCACGATATATTTTTTAACTGTGTCATTTGACATTCTAGGCAAAAATAAATTCTAAGATGCAAGGTACAATGGCATGGGTCGATTTGTTTGGCATACCTATTATCTGACCGTCATACTCAGCTAATGATGCAAACGATGTGTACGGAAAAGGAATTTTTAATAGTGATGAATGCACATATGTATACCTATGCAATGCGCTACATAAGATTATTTTGTTAGTGTTTTGATTCCTGACACAAAAGTAAACCTGATGCGTCCTAATCCTGTTTAGAAAATCCCTGTAAACGATGTTCTTGGTTTCATTTTTGGGCCGGTGTTCGTTGTCAGCTACAATAATTTTCAAGCATGATGGTGATGTTGCCCTTGAAAGCGCGACGTACAGTTGGCCATGCCCGAATACTGGTTCGGGTAAGTATACCCCTATTTTTTGGAGCGATTGCCCTTGACTTTTGTTTATTGTCATAGCCTAGCAGACCTTCACCGGGAACTGTTTTCTTTTGAATATGAATGGGAGCTTTTCGTTTTCATGGTTAAAATTATACGGGGCAGGAACACTTTTTGCGATTTCCTCGTACCAGTTATTATCTTCACTTCTAAAACCTTTGAAAGAAGTTGTGTGATAATCATATGGGTCCCATTGCATAGGCCCCCAGCTGGGTTCAAGTTGCATAACAACATGATAGGTATACCTATTTTGAGTTGCAGTTGGTGGGGTGGCAATCCCGTGGGGTTGACGGTATTCAAATAGTCAGTCGGATAAAGGAGTTTTGTAAAACCACCGTCATTCCCTGCAGGAAGTGCATGGTCGATGCTTTTATATGTGTGAGTTGTACCTGGTATCTTTTCCAATACCTCTGCATTTATAAGATCGGCTGTTTCATTTTTTGGACAAACAATAGCTTTATCTTGGAGGTTATCGGCGCTAGGATGCTGGAGTGTTTGTTGATCGTAGATGAAGTTGATTAGTTCTTGTTTTCCATTTTCATTATCAGGTAGTTGGAACTGTTCTGCCACCTTGATCCATGACACGTTTTCAGGATCATCGGGATCACGTGTTCCTGTATTGCCGTCGCCTATATCAAGTAACCACTGCGAAAATCTTCTGATTTTCTCTCTTTCTAACGCGGTCATCCCTTCCCTTTCCAATCTCATGTTATGTTGTAGGACAAAAACTTTGAAGTACTGCCATAGGTATGATTCTGATACTGAAGAGGCTATTATTTCATTTTTGGACGCCCCTTTTTTAACCGGAAGCGTTTGCCTAAAGTCCCCCGAACATTAGTGACTTACCACCAAATGGTACGCTGTCAGTGTCACAGATATCCCTCAGCGTCCTGTCCAATGTTTCAAAACATTTTCGATCATTCATTGGTGCTTCGTCCCAAATCACTAAGTCAGTTTGTTTTAGCAAATTTCCAAGCCGTGTATTCTTTTTTACGTTGCAAACCGACTCGTCAGTCAATACCAAAGGAACTTTGAACCTTGAATGGGCCGTTCTACCTGCCGGCAACAGCAAGGAAGCGATACCAGAATATGCCACTGCTAGGACTATTTTACCGTATGACCTTAGGGTGGTTATCAAAGTTTTCCACAAAAATGTTTTCCCCGTACCACCGTGACCATACACGAATACCAGTTCCTGTCGCTGAGCATCTATGCTACGCATAACAATATCGAAAATGTTTTTCTGCTCCTCATTTAATTGAGGTATTAGCATATCCCTTTCTCGAGCTAGTTCTACACGGTTGTAACATTTTTCTTCCATTATCCCCTTATTGTTCAGTAGGTTTAGTAATTCCCGGGAAGGCATTGGGAGACCGAATTCTTCTAAGGACTTTCCATGATGTGATAAACTTGACTGCAACTCATAGAGGATACCGGCTTTCAGTTCTGGGTCATTCACATATAGTAGGTGCACGCCAAATAACTCAGACAATGTCCTAGGAATGTCATCAGACATATGCCTCCAAAACTGTTCCCATAGTGTCATTGGATTAGTTACATCACAAAAGAGCAATATTTGTATGAATAGTGCCCGCATTTCTGCTGCAGATGGACTGATTGCTGCCTCTTCTAATGCTGTTGACCATTCACCGTCGTCTTCTAATAGACCCATGGCATCGGTTGCTGCTCTATTTGTTGGGTAAGTGTGGCCGTTAACTGTACGTATGTTAGGAAATGAAGTGCAACCTGTTTGATGACATAATAGGAGCCGTTAGGTGATCGCTGTAGCTTGGATCGCATAGCTTGGATGCGGCTGAAACCATTCCATGTCCTTTTGACCAAACAAATTCGGACGGAATTTTAAATATGTGAGGTGCTCCGCCTTATGACGTCAAGCATTGAAGTTTAGCCATTTTTTCAGGTTGTTCTCCGAGAATGCGGATTGTTCAAGATCGATTCTAATCGATGACCACCTCGAATAAATCGATTGGCTCCAAATAAATAAGTTTATTACACAAGTCAACCACTTGTGAATGGTCAACCGTAATAAAAGTCAAAACAAATTTAAAACCAATGCAATTAAATCCAGAGGAGTAGTGTGTATATCCCCGGTCGTTAAGTCCCAACGGAAAGCAGAAATCAGAATACAACGACCACAGAAATAAATGATATTGAATATACAAAAACAGAATCGATTGACCAACACTAGGAATGTGAATAGTAATAGCTCGTCAAACAAATGTCGTTAAAAACGTGCAATCGTAAAACCTAAAACGTAAAGATATACAAACGACGCTTAACTTAAATTAAACGAAACGATAAAAACAAAACGATTATAACTATAGTAGGGATTGCATTCCTTAGGGCTTAAATGCAAATTAAATATAATTAAAATATTTAACTATAATTTATAAATTTATATAAAAGTTAAGAAAACTTAAAACTCAAACATGTACACGTCAGGTAACAATTATGTAAACGTAATAAAATAAAAAGTGAATTTGGTCCAATACAAACCCCACAAATGTGAAAACTATATTTTTGAATCCTAAAAAGATAAGAAAATTATTGAAAATTAAAATAAATTTTACACTATTAAATTAATTAATATAAATTAAAAATGAATTAAATGTATTTAATAATGAATTAAATAATAAGAAAATCTAAAATTAACTTAAATAAATGAAATAAAGAATCTAAAAATCTAAAATATTATAAAATGAATTTTAAACTAAAATGTATTTTTTACACTTTTATCTATTTATTATTAATTAATTACTATGATTAATTACTAAAACTATTATTGATTTATTATAAATATTAAATGAATAAAGAAAAATCAAACTTTTACATAATTCAAAAATAAATAAAAGAAGCTAGGAAAATATAAAACTATATGTTATTAATGTAAATAAGCTAATAAGCAATTAAGCTTCTAAAGAGAAGCTTATCACTTAGCTTTAAAGTGATCTTTTGGCTTTTCTTTTTCCAAACTCAATATGTAACCGATTATGAACAAGTTTAATGAAACAAAACTTACAAACCTAAAAATAAGCAAATCATGAGCTTATTAAGACAGACAAGCATAAGTCATCGCTGAGACTTAAGCTTAGAATAAGCTTGGAAAAGCTTTAAGCATGAAACAAAAGAAAAAAGAAATGTACACAAATCCAATAGACAAGTATGAACAAGATTATGGATCTGGAATGGGCACAAGTGTAGCTTATGGTTTAGACAGCTAAGCTTTTGCTTAACTCGATGGATGAAGCTTGTAAAAGCTGGTATAAGCTCCACAATCGGAAAGCAAAAGAAAAATAATATGCTTATAAATGATATTGAACAGTGTAGAACAAGCATGTGTACCGGATTCACCAAATAAGCTTATAATAAGCTAATAAGCTCTTCCAGTACACTGCAATACCAAACACCCTTGCAACTTTTTGTAATGGCAATTTGCTTCGAGAGTATAAGCTAAAAATGGCAAAATAATAATTGAATTAGCAAGTCGGGTTGGTTAGTTTAAAACCAAAGCTCAACCTGGGGTTCACAGATGAGCTTTTGAGGAGCTTATGAAGTTGGCACACTTACAATCGATTTCTCGTATACCGAGAAATGGACAAACAAAAGCTTGTTGCGTTCTACTTAATAAGTCGCAACATGGAGTTTAAGAACTGACCTTATTAACCGATTGGTTAGCTTTTAAAAGAAACTAATTTCACAAGTCGGGTCCCGTGAATAAGCTTTTGGAGCTTATGAAGGAGCTATGTATATACCGAACACTTAATATACTCAAAAACTGACAAGTTATTAGCCATTTACATCCCTAGCAAATAAGTCGCTGGGGAAAATTAACATAGGATCCCAAATTTGGGTGGATGAGCTCACAAAAGCTAAAACACACAAACTCTAGATCACTAATGAGCTTATTAGAGCCGTGGTACGTGTAAGTTCAAAGAATTGAACTGCTGGGAAAGGGCAAACCACAAGCTCTTAATGACTTATCTAATTAACTCATAAATGCTCAACAAGCACTAAACTAAAGATTATGGTTGCTTGGCTTTGTGAAAACCAAAGCTCACAACCTCAAGCTCAAGAAGGAGCTTTTATAAGCTTGGGAAAAACTCAACTTCACCGCTTGCTTCAAAGAAGTCGAGCTCAAGGGACAAAAAGGGTTGATTAAGCTAACTAAATAAGCTACAAACCTAAAAACAAGCATACACATAACAACTAGGCCATAAGGGCTACACAAAGAAGTCAAATGCACAAGCTAGGGCTGTCATAAAGCTTCTACAAGCTTATGGACTTGATGGACTAGACTTGTGCATGTGGCAAAAACAAGCTAAAATAAGCTATAAAATAAGCTATTAAACATGAAATATAAAAATTAACAAAAGTACAATAAGCAAGATTAGCAACAAAGCTACAATACCCTATAAGCACAGATTATGAAATTAAATAACAAAGACAGTGTGAAAATAAACAATCAAATCAAAATGTGAAAACTAAAAATTTTACTTTTACTTAAAACACATAAGTTGACTAATATGAATTTAAAACTTAAACCATCGATTAAATAAGTTATATTAAGCTATAAGAACATGAAATAAACACAGATACACAAGAATTGAACACATATGCAAGATTCTAGGATCCAACAACCTCACAGCCTTCCTCATAAAGATCATCAAGTGTCAAGTTGACTTTCTAACATGATAAACCATTCGGTTAGTATTTCTCCGAGTTGCTTAGGCCATATAAAGAGTGTATCAAACAAGAACAACCACAATCATAGCCCTACACACGATTAACTATTAGATCCAAACAACCTTTAAATGGACTGATTTGAAGTTTTCAAAGCAAAAGAGAGTGTTTACCAATTCCATCAAATCCAGAGGTACCTAAGTGTCAAATGGACCTTTTCAAGACAAACAAGATGTCAAACAAGTCTAAGCCTATGAACATCAAATCAAGCATATTGGCGCCTAAATGCAATATCAAACCACAACCAAATCCAAAAACATAACAACCTAAGATTAAGCTCTAATATCATAAACAAACATCAAAGGAACACATAAACATGAAAATTAAAGCATCTAAAGCACTAAAACAAGAAATGCAAAATGGTAAAAATGAGCTTACAAGTGATATCCTCGCTTAAATCGAGAACCATGGCCACTTTAACACATCCTAAGGCTTTCCACAAAGCTTTAAACCAAAGGCAATCCACAATTAACCTTGCTCTATGCAGCTTCACCAAGATCACATGATTATTTTTGGATTTTCATTGTTTTTCTTGATTTTTAGTGTTTTCTGAATTTTAAAAACTATAACTGTTTTGATGTATCTAAACGCTTTGTGAGCTTTGTCAGGAGCCTACATGAGCTAATAGAGTCCAATAAACAACCATAATCAACATTAATTTAAATGACAAGAAATTAAAGGTAATTAACAAAAATTGAAACTCGAATTTAGACCGAAATTAAACTGGAAATTTAGTTCTATTACACTAGTTTAATGAAAATTACAACATTAAAACTGTAAATGACAAGTAATTTAAAGAAAGCATTTTAAAGTTACACTACGTGAACAATGGCTAGTCCAAAGTTAAGTCTTCTCTCATCCATCTCTTCTTTTTATATCATTCTGAGTTCCTTGTCGACCTCTGAATGTTTCCCACTTCATTTCAACCATTGGATCTTTCAAAATCATCATAATCGTCCATTTGGCATTTTGGCGCCAAAAGTCTTTTGAGCAAGTTTTTGCATTTAATGAACTTTGGGTGTTCATGGAGGTGTTAGGGAGAGGTTAAACAATTTGAGGAGAGGTGGAAAGGTGGTAGAGTGAAAGAAACCAGTGGTTTTGGTTCATAGGAGGAAGAGGACGATGAATGTGGTGGCGGTTTTATTATTTAAACCGTGGATTGGCTTGGATCGCCAAATGGGATTGGGTCTGGTTTTGATTAATAACAAAGAGGGTCCTATTGGTTTCAGAAGCTAATAAACACAAGGACCATTTATGTAATTTCCGAAATGAAGTTCTCGATTTGAACTTTCCCAAACATCACACAAGGACTAAACTTGCAATTAATGGTTAGTACAAGGACCAATATTGCATAAAATTCCATTTTATAAATCCAAGGACAAAACGCCAACTTTGTAACTCTGTGGACCAAACTTGTAATTTTCTCAAAACTTATCATATAAGGACCAATATGCCATATTTGAATAGTACAAGGTGTAGTTTGAATAATTTCCATTTTAAACACCTGTGGACCGATTTTGACAATTTAGTAAAGTTGAGGGACCAAAGTTGTAAATTATGATTTTTAAACTTCAAAGGACAATTTCTTACAACTTAGTGAATCCCAAGGACCTTTTATGACTTTTTATAAGTTTTGGAATGACCGTGGACTAGTTTTGACAAATGGTGTAACCTGTGGACCTAAACTCGACATTTGTGTTAACTTTATGATTTTTCACTTGTTTTTCAATCTTTTGTTCTCGAGTCACATAAAAACACATTTTTATGATTTTGTATCCTTTGTGAGTCATTTGTGTGTTTTTGGTCGCTTTATGGTTCAATTATATAAAAGATATGTAAAACGACATATCAAATCTTCACACTAAACTATTGCTAGTCCCTAGCAATATTTATGAAGTTTTAATGGATTTTAAAAACTCTTTACCAAAAGCCATCACTCGAGTAGCCAAAATGTTTCACCAAGTAAGGACTTTGGTCCAAATGATAACCAAGTGATTTTTAGCAAACCACCACCGCCAACGGATTTGATTAGTCTTTACCAAAAGCCGCTTCTTCTCGACTAGCCAACTCTTAGATAAATTATTAATATTATCTTGGTGAGTCGACACCAATTATGGTTTTCAACCGCCTTTACCACAAGCCATAACCTTATGGCTAGCCAAACTCTTCACTTTTAAGGATATGGTGAGTCTGAGGACCATACAATTTTGAGCAAATCGTCAACTATAAACGGATTTGAGAAATCTTTACCTAGAGCCGCTTTGCTCCAGGATTAGCCAATCCTTATGTGTGTTAGACATGACTGATCGATTACTATTGTTGTGTTTAGTACCTCAAGATTTCCACAAGAATTTTTTTAAATTTTGGCCATTTTGGGGAAAAGTGGACTAAAATGGAACATTTTGATGAAATTTGCCGACTTTCCCCACACTTGAACCGAATATTGTCCTCAATATTCAAAGCCTCGCATTATTATGCCGAATCCTTGAACGAAAAAAGATAACAATTCTAAGTCAAGTGGGTAAACACAACAGCTTATTCTCTTTTTAATATTTACAATTTTCATTCATTTTTAGATCTATATGCAACATGCTGGGCATCTCACACTAGGTGGTGTACACGGTGAAAACCCATGTTTAACCATCGCTTTTGATTACCGAGTCGCTAGCTCGACTTGACCTCGAATTAAATTGTTCATGAGGAAGCTACTGTTTTGATAACCGAGTCGCTAGCTTGACTCGGCCTCAATTAAATGGTTCATGGGAAATGACTGATGAGAAATTTGAGCCAATACCATGTAATTATGAATAGTAATGGAAGGAGAATATTTTGGTTTTTGATTTTATAATATAAATGTAAGTGCGGAAAATGTTTTGTATTTTTATCTTTATATATATAGAAGGAAAAGAAAAATATTTTTGTGTTTTATATTGTTTTTGGAAATGAAATATGATATTATGTATAATATATATACAAGTACGTTATACGCAAAGACACCTCCCCAAGAATGGCGCTAATTTTGATTCGCCCAACATGCCTATCTTTATTAGTCAACCACTTGTGAATGGTCAACCATAAAAGTAATATGTATACAACATTCGACATTAATATGGGCATAAAACCTTTTGCATAACTGTAAGTTGTAAGGGACAACGTAACCATTGTCAAGCTGCATGTTCTGGCATGTTGCTTCAAATTGCTTGTCCCTCCGTCGATAATGGACATAGCCGGATTCATCAATGAATGTGCTGGGACAATACTATTTCGGAAAATGCTTTTTACATGTCTGTCGCTCACGCATACACGGAGCATTTGGGAATGCCTGTCCGCACGGACCGTGCATCATGAGTTCTGCAACAATCCTGAAGCCTTCAGGGTCAACGTACTCATCTGGAAATTCAGCTGAGATGAACCTGTCAATGTCTGCGAGGTTTGTTATTTTTGAAGATACATCGTTCCAAAATAGCAAGTGACAATGTGGGAGGCCACGCTTTTGAAACTCAACTGTGTATAACACTGCAACAAAATTTAGATATTGTAACTGTTTGTTAGATTGTTTCTGAAAGTGACGTGTCGACAGTCATATGATGACTAAAAAAAAAGGCACATATTATCTAATAAAATCATTGAGTACCTACCTGCACTGATAATGCCAAGCGGTCTCTTGTCACGGATGTATTTTATCAGCCTATGGATCTTGCGCTAAAAATATGGTCAATGACATCCGGTCTATCAACGGTCGTTAGGCGTGGGAATTATGTCATGTATTCTTCAATCTCTGGCCATCTGACATTGCATGTGAAGGTAACAAAAAAGGTAGGATTTCCATGAACCCTACAAATGGACGTGAAGGTAACAAAAAAGGTAGGACTTCCATGAACCCTACAAATGGCCTACGCGTCAAGATAGTGACTGTACATGTATCGTGGTCCACCGGTGAATGATGCAGGTAATATGATTCTTGAGCCGACATCGAACCTTCATGGTCTCCCCTTGCCACTGCATCATATACACCATTCAAAAACTCCCCCTAATATCCGACTAGTGCTTTCGGACGAAATCCATACGCTCCTGTTCAATAGCACAGTAAGCGGTGACAACATATTGTTGGTATAGACGCCCGCCTCGTGTAAGAAGCCCATAACGGTGATAACGGTCATGCAACAGGTAAGAGTAATAAGCATTCATGGACATATTTTTCTCAGCATTTGTATCCAGGCCACCAACATTTCTTAGCTTTAAATCAAGATGATACCCTTGTTCACCGTAAACAAAAAGCAACGGAAACTGAAGGGACATGTAGCAAGGATGGAGTTTATTAATGCGTTGTGGTTTGCCAAAATGTAATTCAACCACTACATCAAACTCGCTCAATGTCTCTGGACCCGGTTCAAACATAATTGCTCCAATACAATCGGCCGTGGGAAGCTCATGTCTGGCTGAACCAACGACACCATAAAGTGCCACTTTGAATTCTCGAACACTTTGCTCTTGCAGCTTATCGCGGGCCATCCTAAAAAGCTGAACCAAGGCATTATTGTGGTCAAGGAAATCAATCAATCCCTCTACAATGTTACGATGAAACACTGTTTTCGCGCCTCTGTCAAAGTGTATTAGCCTATTGTCAACTTCATGGTCTGTGTCGTAGATATATAGCTGCAGGAACCTTGGATCTTCACCTTCAACCGGGCACATACGACCAATCCTATGATATATCTGACCTGAAATTTTAAAAACGTAGGGACCTCTTCCTGTGGTGACCGTCTCATTAATAGACGCCCCTAAAGACGTCATTGAAAACATTTGGTTGTAGCCACGGATATTGGTCAGAAAATGTGGGTCGTCAAATAACTACCGTATAAAGGGTGGATATTCCCGAGGAATTGACAACCGCACTTTGCCTCCCATACAACAACGATGATATAATGGTCCTGACGAACGTGTGGAATTACTCAAACGCTCTCCATACCAAACTGTGCGTGACAATGCCTACAAATACAGTTACATGAACCAAACCTTTCGTACTGTGGTGGAGCACCTAAAGTTTTGGAAAAAGCTATTATTAGTACATTAGGAAGAAAAGTGCAACAAATAACTATATCAACCTCCTCAAATACCATGAAATATGTATACCTCTAACAAAAGGATGTCTTGCATGGCTCGATGATGCAATGTCCCCAGCGGCTGTAGGAAAACCTGATGGATGTCCACCGGATATATCTACGGACAGCGCTGTTTCATAGTAAATAGATATTATCATTCAATTCAAAGAACATGGAGATACAATTATAAAAACGAATGGCAACAGATCGTTACCACTACAATTAAATGTACCTGTATAGGCACGTGATCACCAGATAAAGGTACAGGTATTGTTGTGTTATAGGAAATAAGTAAATGTTATGTTTCAATTCCACAAAGATTGGAGAACAGCGTTTCACAAAAGAGGAAAACACGACACGTTAAAACAAAACAAACCTGTATTGCTAGATGATCGAACGCTACGCCCAGGCCTAGAAACATATGGCAAACGACCACCACGTGAATCCGAGGACAGTACTGGATTACATGGGATAGATGTTATTGTCCAATTCCTTGAGGAACAAAATACAATTATTCAATAAATAGGAACATACAATGCCTGCTAAAATAAATTGTACCTGTACAGGGACCTGATGGGATACCATGTGTGGCCCTAGCAATATTCGGTGAACAATCACCAGCTAAACCCGTTGGCGGCCCTGCATCACAGTAGGTAAGTGTTATCATCCATTTTCAGTAAACATGGAAACACAATTACAAACAAAGAAGTACACATTATGATTGTCAAAAGTAAACGTACATGTTCCTGTTTCAATTCCCCGTGAGGTAGTATCAGATTAGCCGAGAGCATCTGGAACCACACCCATACCGTTCAAAGGTTCAACATCGGCTAAATGGTTCTGAACCATTGTGACAGGCACACGTGCATCTGCATTCATGTAAGAGGCTTATGATAGTCGTTGCCGTAAGCACTTTAGGAACATTGCCATCAACCAAGCAACCAAAATCAGTTGAGCAAAGCCAGCTGACTTACAGTTGCCCAACATATTCGTTGCACCAACAATGCCAGATTCATTTAACATAGGCACGCTGTCATACGTCATTGCACGTGGCATGCCACACCCAGAATCGCCAAATGTTGATCCCGAAAACACACCTTTAGTACATTGACACCGATAAGGTTAGACATACAACCATACACATATGGAAACTGAAACAATGTATGAAACAAACGGTTGTCATCAGATCACAATCAACATACGTCTACGATTCGGTGACCTGCCACAATAATCTGAAATAGACATGCCACACACATTATGGACATACATCCCTTCACTTGCAACAGTTAAATAGAAGCATAATAAGACCCTATGAGGGATATAAAAACCCAAATAGACATAATAAGCATATAATGTAGTGAAACAGACGCTGAGTTATGGAAGCGATCCTGCTCTTCCTGCTCACACGAATCGGTCCTGAAACTTGGCTACCTATTTCACCAACCTAAGCAGCATCGTCAACTGGCAAGGGACAAATTGTCCCCGCTCCAAATTCCAAGTTAAACGGACCAGTACCTATACAGTAACAGGACAACATAACCGTTCACAACTATAACAACACGGAACCCAACATGAAAAGAAAAACAGTCACACTCACCTGTGAGTAAAACGTCACCACGTTGAACCTTTTTGGCCTGCGTAGCAGCATCAGATACATCATGGTCACTGACAGGTCGTTTACCAAGAATATTCGAACCCATTGGAAGGATTCGAGATGGACCCGGATTAATGCGTACATCGGATCGGGACACGGGAACGTCACCAACCTCAACCAAATGATCTGTGTTACACTAACGTGCAACGTCCATGAAACTATCCAAACCTACTCCTCCAACACCACACACAACCCCACCAGAAACATCGGCGGGGATTCCTAAAGATTCTTTTCTAGCTACAGGTTTTCTCTTTGTTTTCATGTATGGGAAAGACACAATGAACAGAAAATATAACAAAAGGAAAAGGATTTGAAACGTTGGAACTGTATGTATACTATTTTACTTTTCGAAAATGGACACCCAAAGATCATAAAATTAGTCAGTAATAAACTTATGAGATATAAGTAACTCTACAACATGAACTGAAAAACACATACAACACCACCACCTACATCTATGTAAAAAACCACACACAATGAAAACCTAAGCACATGAACAAATGGCACAACAAAGACATCAGTAAAACATTAGCAAAAGGGAGGAAAAACATTGAGCTAACAAACCATCCCAAAAGCATGCACCAAACATACAGGGCATGTTAGACACAAACGACATGCAACAATTAAGAACCACAAACCCTATCAAACATACACCGCATGTTAGACACAAACGACATGCAACACTTAAGAACCACCAAACCCTAGACATATATCAGCATGCCTCACTTGAAGTAGATCTCACCAACCTTGCCAAAAGAGAGAGACGTTTCTTCCAAAGGAAGGAAAACAAAACGACACATATAATACCCAGAAAGTGACAGCGTGTGTGTAAAATGCAAAAGGCCAAGAGAAGCGGGCCAAAAAACCTGGGCCAGGATTTAATATTTAAAAAAGACCCGATTAAAATACAATGGTTAGTATGTCGAGCGCCATATAGTATCTTATATAAATAGGTAAAGATTATTCGGTGGAATGATTATGGCATATTCATTTTTCTCTACATTATGTGCGTAATGATCGTAAAGTCATTTTTATCTACATTATGTGTGACATCTAAGTTAGTACCCCATTCCCCTCACGCGTGGATGCTTCCCAATTATGAAGCACCTCGGAATGAAGTACATGATCAGGGCCGTCTCGTTGATTTTAGAGGCCCTGTGCGACAATTAAAAAAAAATCCTTTTTGTACGATAATCTTAAATGAGTTATCTAAAAGAACTACCGATATTCAAAAAAGAGAAAGAAAAAAGTAAGATCAAAGTCTTTGTAAGCTTTAAAATAATACTAGATGTAAATTTATGATATTAATTTTCTTGAACAACTTTTGAAAACTTTTTTTTGGACAATATACAGATACCCTAAATTCGTAAAATGTATTTGACCATATATTATTATGTTTCAAAACAAGGGTTGAAAGTGTTAATGATGTAAACACTATACACTTGTTTAAAAATAAAACTAAATAAAAAGGACAAAACTATAAAATCTAGAAACTTGAAGGGGCAAAGTGGCAGATGAAACACATTCATCATCTTCCTCAACCTTTTAGATCCACGCTCTGCGTATACTCTGGCTACAAAAAAAATATATTACATAATACAAATTAATTGTTGGCTTATTTCTTTCGTAGAATCGGATAATTTTATGTTTTTAACACATGAATCTCAGTTTTATGTTTGCAAATGAATCAAATCGGACCCATGTCTCAAAAACCGTGGGCCCTCAAAAATGGAAGCCCTGCGTCGTCGGACACCTTGCACATGCTCAAATCCGGCCCTATACATGACGAGATTATCTTTGTGTGTGTATATAAGTTATGCTCAATATGTCTCAAAATAAATGTTTAGTTTTGACTTTTTGAAGTCGTTCTTTTATAATTTTGACTTTAAATATTTTGGTTTGTGTAATATAATACTTAATAAAAATTATACCAATAAAAATATATTTAAAATACAATCTATTTATATATTTTGCATCAAGTATTACATAACACAAAAAGACATAATTACGGTCAAAGTTGCAAAAGAAAAACATTAAAAAGTCAAAACAGAACATTTATATTGGAACAAAAGGAGTATTTAATAAAGGTTTGAGTATTGATAAGCAATGAGTGAATACTATGAAAGTTTTAGTGGTGAAAGTCTGTGAAAAAATGGTGTGTCCGCAGTAAAATGAAAAAAAGATAGTGAGAATTACACACAGCTTCACGTTGGCATAACGCCGGTCGGCGCGTTATCGTACCTTGTTTTCACGAACTTGTCTCTACAAGGTGTTCCATGCTGCACTTAGTCTCGACTAAGTTCAACCTTGCTCGAATACTCAACGATGTATGCAACGAAAGTAAGCTTCAAAGAATGGAACAAGTGGAATGTAAAGAATACTTTGTATTATTAGAGAACTTTTATACAAGAGAGCTTACAAGAGAACTTTTCATGGATGCCTTTTACAAATGAGGCTACACCTATTTATACTACTATGTACATCATTCTACAAGGTTCATGGAAGCTTCTAGCTTCAAATATTTCCATAAGCTTCTAGTAAGCTTCTAGAGCTTCTAACTTATATTGTAATATTCCAAAAGCTTCCATGATTATCCATCATCTTCCATGGGCTTCTAAACTCTTTCAAGCTTATCCAAGACCTTCCATGAGAAGTGTAGAATAATCCGGAATCCCGAACATACTTGAGAATGATCTCTTCGAGTAGGCAGGTCGTGACATCCTCCCCCACCTAAGCTCACGACGTCCTCATCGTGCCATCCTCGTGATACTTTTTGATCTTGTCAACAAATTGCCACAATAAGTCTTCGGCTTCCCAACTTGCTTCACTATCGGGAAAATTACGCCACTTAATCAAGTACTCCTTATAGCTTGGCACTTCTCGCCTTCATATCGTACGATCCGACAAAATCTCCTCAACCTCTCGATCATACGAAGTAACAACCACTGTTGGTGCCCGCTTGGACACCCCTCATTCCGAGTCTTCCTCGTACTTATGATAAGGATTGGAGAAGGGTAACGTGGAAGACCAAATGAATTTTCAAGTTGGGCAATAGTTGAAGTTGATATGACACCTTCCCAATACGTCCTATCACCGGTAAAGGCCCTTCATACCTCCGTAGTTGTTAGGAATTAGAAAATTCAGTCATTAAAGTATCGGTCACCTCAAGTATATGTAATCGTTAGAAAGCTCGTAGTCGTAGTCATTTAATATTAGTTAGTATTTAGTTAAGTAACACCGTGGAGGACGGACGGGTCTTTACCCACTGTATGCCTGATCCAAAGACTGTAGGAGGCGAGTCTTGTAAGAATACTATAAGTACCCTCTACCTCACAAGGTAGAGGGTTGGTGCTTCAATACTATTTTTATTTGTTTCACATAGTTCCCAACTCTTTTCCCTTTCTCTCTCTAGAACTTTCTTTCTCTAAACATAGTGTACGCCCCATATGGATTTGGTTTGATGTGATTGTGAAATCCAATATCTTACAATGGGTATCAAGAGCCATGGTTTGATCACTCATCTTTCATGCTCTTTGTTTTGGTGGATTTCATAAGGTTTTTGGGGTTATAAGTGTTTAGGAGAGTTTGAATCATTTGGTCAATTTCTAGTGTTAAAGTTTGAATTTTGATTGTACTTTTGTGTTTAGGATCATCATATGTGTTTAGGTTTTGAATTGGAAGGATTGAATCATTGTGGTTTAGCTTTTTTTGATTGATAAAGTGGTTGTTTTCAAATATTGTACGAAGCGAGTTGAGCTACGGTGTTTCTTGAGCTTTGTTATTGGAAGCGAGTTGGTTTAAGCCACTTGGATATTAAGCGATTTGTATTAGCAGCGAGTTGGTATATGCGACTTGGCTATTAAGCGAGTTGTTTCTTTAAGCGACTTGACTATTAAGCGAGTTGTATTGTCAGCGAGTTGGTTTAAGCGACTTGGTGGTTAAGCGAGTTGTCTCTGTATGCGACTTGGCTATTAAGCGAGTTGTTTCTTTAAGCGACTTGAGTTTTAAGCGACTTGTCTTTTAAGCGAGTTGACTGTTTAGCGAGTTGATACCAAAGCGAGTTGACTGTTTAGCTACTTGTCTATTGAGACTTGTCACTTCTTCGTGCTACATTTTTACGGTTGTTCTTTTGGTTTAGTAAAATCCCGTGAAAGAATCAATTTCCCGGTTTAATCAAAGAATAGTAAAATCCCGTAGAACTTGTAATCATGTCCAACAACGTGCCTACTATCGTTTCTTCCATGGCGAGGACGCTCAAGCACCGGATCGATACTCGTCCACCTATGCTTGATGGCGATTATGACTCATGGGCTCAACGAATCGGGTTGTACTATTTGGGAAAGGAAAATGGGGTCAACATTCTAAAATCAATTGATGAAGGACCTTATCGATTGAGACTACAAGAGACATAATTGATATGCTTTGCAGATGGAATAATGATCTTTAGATTGGATGCACCAAAGACGTATGATGAGCTTAGTGATAAGGAGAAAAGAGATTCGATGTTGATATCGTGGCTTCAAACATTATACTTGGTGGTCTTCCAAAAGATATCTACAAGCTTATCAATCACAACACCGAAGCCAAGGCGGTTTGGGATAATGTCAAGATGCTCTCTCGTGTTCGAATTGACTAAGGAAGACAGAGAATCACAATCGTATGATGAACTTGAGCACTTTAAGATGAAACCGTAAGAAAGTGTCTATGAATATTACGTGAGATTCCACAAGCTTGTGAATGACATGAGGAATATCAAAATGACCATGCCAAATATTCAATTTGAACTCAAAGTTGGTGAACAACATGAATCCGAATGGCACAAATTTGTCACCTCTGTGAAGCTAACCAAAGGATTAAAGAAAACTAACTATGAACAATTGTATGCATTCCTGCTTCAGAATGAGAGACATGCTATGTTTGAACGAATGATTCTTGATCAGTTCAAATCAAAACAGGGAGAAGCAAGTTCGTCAAATGATTCAACATCATTCTACACTAATGTAGGGATTACCACCAAAGCTTCACAAGTCATACCTACTGGGAATGGTAATTACAAGCTCATTCATGATCCAGCATACAAGCATCCAGACCCAAACACATTCATGGAAAACTTCATCAATCAACTGTCACTCATGGTTAGTCAAAATCTGAATTCCACCTCACACACCAACAAAAATCTCAGAACATCATCTAATCCTCATAATTAAGCTACTATTAGAGATGGCAAGGTGGTAGTGCAAAATGTTCAAGGAAGAAGAAATGAACAAGGGATGGCTGGAGCAGGTTTTGGAAATATAGGAGCAGGTGGAGGGTATGCAGCTAATCAGAATCGTGGAAGGAATGCAAATCAAGGGCAGGGTAAACCAATCAAGTGCTACAACTGTGGTGGTGAAGGACATATTGCGAGGAACTGCACGTCTCCAAAACGCCCACAAAATGCTGAGTATTTTAAGGAGAAGATGTTGCTGGTACAAGCTCAGGATAATGGAGCTGTTTTGGATGAAGAGGAATTGCTGTTTCTTGCTGAGGGAAATGCCAAGACCTATGATGCTGATGTGGATGAACAGCCAGTGCAAGACATGGGTCAGAATCATCCTAATGCGTTTCAGGTAGCTGATTGTGATGCATATAACTCAGATGTTGATGATGAACCAACTGCCCAAACCATCTTCATGGCTAGCATTTCACCAATGATCTCTCCAAAGGTCTCATCATCAAAGCAAGCTGGTCCATCCAAAGAATCAATCATCTCAGAGGTATTAAAATTATATGATGAAGTTGATGAGCAAAAAATACATGACAAAGTGCAATCACATGAAACTTGTGAAACAGATATTGTTAATATGGGTAATAGTAATATTGTCCCATATGATCAATATGTGATCCAAAGTAAAAGCGTGATTAAACCAAGTGATTCATCTTCTGCAGTCAATGATGACCATGTTTTTGATGAATACACTCCATGTGCCCCTGATGATTCTGTTATCTCTGAACTTAATGCCTATAAAGAGCATGATGGATCTGGACACACACCTTGTGTCAATGATATTTTGTATGATATTATTAAGCACGCGGAATTTACTTAGTAATACTTAGAAGACGGATTATATGATGTATTGTAAGTTAACACAGATTAAACACAAAACTTAAGCTCCAATATTATTAATGAATAATACGAGTGATCTTGCTTATCACTAGGGTTACACCTTGAAGCCTTTGTGAGTAATACGTAGGTAATTAGACAAGTACCTAAGACAATGACCTAGGACCTCCTTTTATAGCACAAGGAGTCCTTTACAAGATAAGAATAAACCTATCAATATAGAATATACACACAATCTATTTTATACTTATCATTATACGAATACTAAACAATTATCCAATAGCAGTGGTAACAATGTACCAGCAGTGGTAATACGTTTCCACTGCTAGTGTAATTCCAAGCAATGTAAACCACAACTATCCGTGGTAATGATTATTCCCAACAGAACACGTTGCCATTTATGAACAACGCGCTAAGTTTGAGTTAACCACTCGTGAGCAGGAAATGGATGACCAAATGCGTACTATTATTAGAAAAACTAACTTTAGGGAAGAAATACTCAAACAAGAGCTAGATTCCTTAAAAGAAAAGCTTAATAAAACGGCTAAGCAAAAACAAGAACTTCAAGAAAATGTGAAAGTGCTTAAGAAGGAATTTAATGCTAAGGAATCAAAACTTTTAAATGAATTTTCCAACCTAAAAACTTTGAAAAACAAACTTGAAAACAAATTGTACGTACAATGAAACATCATTCAGATCGCTCACATGATCACTAAGCATAGAGTTCTAAGTGACAAACATAGTGTTGCATTAGTTGATGAACCAAACCACGAGGCTTGTAAGAAAGCTAGAAAAGCAGAAGGTAATTTATGATGGCAATGAAATCCTTAAGCCTAGACAGAAACCTAGTTCTTGTTGAGAATATTGAGGAAGATAACCGAGTTAGAAGAAGTCACTAGAAAGAAATTGGATGAAATACTTAAGAGCCCTTCATGCATAGAAAAGAAAATCAGTTATAAAACACCCAACTATGCTAAAGATAATTGGATTACATTTAACAAGTTTAGACCTCAAACACAATGACCCATGAACAAGTGTTTTGGAAAAGGACATGGACATGAAAAAGGCGATGAGTTTGTTGAATGTAATCCCCATGTAGGAGAATGCTTCCCGCCATCGTATATCCCCAATACACCAATGCATTTAGTTTCTAGATCTATTCCACTAAGAGCAAGACCTTAATCGGTCAAGATGTTATTTATCAATTATTTGTTGATTTTGAGAAAACGTGTAAGTAAAGGATCACACCTCTTGGGATAATCGAAGGGAGAGGGTTTTGAGCAAACTAAAGAATGCTTTTTAACTAAGGTCATGCCTTTCTTTAAACAATTAAAAGGTCAATTTGAGAGTCTTAAAAAAGGGATGGATTCAGATATTAAAGAAATGGAAAAGGAATTTGACGCAATGATAGTTGAGGTCAATGACTATGAGCGAGAATTAAAATATAATGAGATTGAGAGGAAGAACTTACATACCTTAAATGAGAATCTGGTTTCTGAATGTATCACTCAAGATGTGTTTTACACTGCCACGAATTGTTCAATTAATGCATCTCAATTTCATGAATTATCTGTTGCTCTGAAAGTCTCCCATGATCGTGTCATTGAGCTTGAAAAAACTAACTCTAAATTGCATGAGAAAGTTCAACAGGATGATCATGATAACCTGGTGAAAGAGTTTTCTAAATTGGAAGTTGAGCATCTTGCTTTGCAATTAAAATATCAACATCTAAAAGAAAATGTTAAAACCTCAAATATCAAGACATCCTTGGATGCTCCCGAATTTGATGCGCTTTTGAAATCGACAAGCGTGATGAACAGATTCGAGCTCATTGTAACACGATCGGAAAAATAAGAACCCAAATTTCACAATTAAAGGGTGAAAAGAACAATGTGACTGGCTCCCAAATGCCTCCTCCTTTAGATTCTCAGTGTTCTCAAATTTTTATCTTCAAAACTTGGTTAATGTTTTACAAAAGGAAAATGAGAGTTTTCTAGAAGAAAATGAAAAGGTGAAACAACACTTTAAACAGTTATATGATTCAATGAAAGTCACTCGTGACAAGAACAACGAAATAATAACGTCTTTACAAAAGGAAATTGAGAATCTAAGGAGTCAGGTAAAAGGGAAAATGCCACTTGTCTTTAATGAGAATGTTGCATCAAAGTCATCTACAGACTCTAATTATACTGTGACTGTTAAATACATTCCTCCTCATCTTAGAAATAACGAACTTGTGTTTCATAACTATTTCGCTTACCTTAAGGATAGTCTAGAATGTCTCTGAGAGATTGTTGAAGAGGATTTCATAAATAAGCCACTTGATAGAGAATTAGGTTTGCTTGCATTCGTGCCAAACGATCTCGGAGTCATTAGAATGTTTAAGAGCAACGTGTCCTAAAAATTTTTGTGAGAAAGGTAAAGTTGTGATGCCTCGTTCTATGCCTAGCATTAAGAAAGTGAACTCTAGAGTGCCTTCAATTAGTTCAGATCCCTGCACGTCTAGTTCAGGAATGCAAAAGGTAGCTCAACCAACTAATGTTCCTATAATTCCCTCTATAGGAGTAATCAGTGACACAAATGCAAGCGGGTCAAAGCCTTCAGGCAATACAAAGCAAGATAGGACCTCGCAAGCTAAGAATGTGCAATGGAAGAAAGTAGAAGACCACCCTAGGAACATTAAGTTTGTGTTGAATAAAACGAATATTGTTGATTCTAGTATTAGCTATAAGCGTCTCGTAATTAATTCAATTACGCTACTTTTGGCAAAACATGTAATTATGATTGTTTGGTTTCTGTTACTAATCATGAATGTGGTGTGAATGATTTGATTAATGATGTTAAATGCCCTGTTAAGATTGTTAATGCCAAAAATCAAGCTAAGAAGGGTAGAAAGCAATGGCGGAAGAAGGTTAGAAAATAGTGGAAACCCACAGGAAGGAAATTTAGTAACATAGGTTATCAGTGGATACCTACTGCCACAAATTCAATCTTAATGAGATGTGCCCCAAATTATCTAGATCAATGCCCATTAGGAAATGGATGCCTACTCGTAGAACTATTCCCTTAAGAAGTGAACATACTTTGAATAGGTCTAATTCACACACTAGCACAACATCTGTCCCTAATGAATTCATTGTTTCGCTCCTGATGTGGGTGTTCCAATCACAATTACTAACCAAGTAGAACCCATTCTTGCATGGGATCCCAATTATCCGCTTATCCATTCTTGTCGTGTTCAATGCGGATCGTTCAAATCGATTACGTGGTACCGGACTCAGCCGTTCCAAGCATATGACTGGAGACCGGTCACGGCTCATGAACTTCATGAGTAAATTCATCGGGACTGTTAGATTCGGGAACGATCATTTCGGTGCAATTATGGGTTATGGAGATTATGTTGTTGGTAAAAGTGTAATCTCCAGGGTATATTATGTTGAAGGTCTTGGTCATAACTTATTTTCTGTCGGTCAATTCTGTGATTCTGATCTTGAAGTAGCCTTCAGAAAACATACTTGTTTCGTTAGAGAACTTGATGGTGTGGAACTTTTAAGAGGAACACGAGGTTCAAACCTATACACCATCTCTATCGAAGATATGATGAAGTCTTCTCCAATTTGCTTGTTGTCAAAGGCTTCAAAAACAAAGTCATGGTTATGGCATCGTCGTCTCAATCACTTGAACTTCGGCACCATAAATGATCTCTCCGAAAGGACTTAGTAATAGGCTTACCTAGACTAAATTATGAAAAGGATCATCTTTGTTCAACATGCCAATTGGGAAAAAGCAAGAAGTATGCCCACAAACCCAAATCTACAAACTCGGTTATGGAAGTTCTTCATACCATTCACATGGATTTATGTGGACCCATGAGAGTGCGTAATATTTACGGGAAGAAATATGTGTTAGTTGTGGTTGATGATTACTCTCGATTTACTTGGGTTAAGTTCTTAAGGACAAAGGATGAAACTCCAAATATCATCATCAAACTTATCAAACAACCGCAGAGTTCGACTTAACAAAACCGAGAATCTCCGAAAGCGGACAATGGAACCGAGTTTGTTAATAAGGAACTTAGTGAGTTTTATGAAAGTGTTGGAATCGGTCATCAAAGAAGTGTTCCACGAACTCCTCAACGAATCGGTGTAGTTGAAAGACGAAATCGAACTCTTGTGGAAGCCGCAAGAACAATCTTGATTTACTCAAAGGTTCCAATGTTTCTCCGGGTGAAGCCATTGCCACTGCATGCTACACTCAAAATCGATCCCTTATTCACACCTCTCATGGAAAAACTCCATATGAACTTGTCCACAATCGAAAACCTAATCTTTCATTCCTTCGTGTGTTTGGTGCATTGTGTTATCCACCTAATGAGGGCCAAGACTAAGGCAAACTTAAAGCTAAAGCTGACATTGGAGTATTTGTAGGATATGCACCAAGCAGAAAAGGATACCAAATCTACAACAAAAGAACCCGAAATATCATGGAAACCATTCACGTTACGTTCGATGAGTGACCGGTCAAATGGCTCCGAGACAACCCGCTTCGGACCCGCATCACAATCTTCATCAAGTAGTCCCATCGGTTCTACTCTTGTACACGATTCTTCGCTAACAACTCCTTATGTACCTCTTTCGTAAGATGATTTGAAGAAATTATTTGATCCAATGTTTGATGAACACTATGAGCCAATTGCTAATGATTTGTCAATTCCATCAATGAGGCTACTCCTATCCTCGCCAATGAAGTTAACCCTTCAGTTTCTATGTCATTTAGTCAAGAAGCGCATGCTGCTGATCACTCTGTCTCATCAACAAATCATCAATCATCGAGTGTACATCATGGAATTGTATCTGGCACCTTTGACGGAGATAACCCCTTTGCTACTCCCGAAGATGCTACCTTTGAGAACATATTTGCTCCTGAATCATCATCAGAACCATCTTCATCAGGAGAAATCGACTCTGCTACTTCAGTTCCTCAACAACAACCACACGAACACCTTAGAAAATGGACACATGATCATCCATTGGATAACATCATTGGAAATCCCTCTCGTCCAGTATCCACTCGCAAACAACTTGCAATCGATGCCTTATGGTGCTTCTTCAACTCCGTACTATCCAAGGTTGAACCAAAAGATGTTAAACCGCCATGAATGAAGACAATGGTTCAATGCCATGCAAGAAGAAATTCATGAGTTTGATCGACTAGATGTATGGGAATTAGTACCGCTCCCGACGTACTATGATCATTGCTCTAAATTGGATCTTCAAAGTAAAACTTGATGAGCATGGCGATGTATTAAAGAACAAGGCTAGATTGGTTACAAAAGGATACCGTCAAGAGGAAGGTATTGACTTTGAAGAATCATTTGCTCTAGTTGCGCGATCGAGGCAATCGAATCTTCCGGCTAATCCTACAAGTAAGAATATGATTGTCTATCGATGGATGTAAAGACGGCTTTTCTTAACGAAGATCTTAAAGAAGTCGTATACGTCAGCCAACCAGAAGGTTTTGTGAATCCAAAGCATCCTACTCATGTCTATCGCTTGAAGAAGGCTCTTTACGGCTTGAAGCAAGCTCCAAGGGCATGGTATGATATGCTATCAATTTTTCTTCTATCTACTGGATTCAGCAAAGGAGTAGTTGATCCGACATTGTTCACCAGAAAGTCATGCAAACATTTAATTCACGTTCAAATCTATGTTGTTGATATTATTTTTGCCTCGACTGACCCCAATGAATATCACCGTTTTTCTAAGGAGATGGGCTCCAAATTTTAAATGTCAATGATGGGACAAATGTCATTTTTCTTGGGATTACAAAATTCACAAAGTCCCGGAGGCATTTTTATCAATCAATCAAAATATGCTAATGAAATTTTAAAGAAATTTGGATTTGACACTTGTGACACCGTTGACCCTCCCATGGTGGAATGTACCAAACTGGATGAGGACCACTCAGGGATCATGGTAGATCAAATGAAATATCGAAGTATGATTGGATCCCTAATGTACCTAGGGATGGCAAAAGCACCCAAAACTGATGGGGAAAACCGAAACCCGAACCGGTTGGGTCGGGTCGGGTTCGGGGGCGGATTCGCGGGTTTGGATGTGGGTTTGGGTAAATATATTCTTTTCGTTTCAGGTACGGGTTCGGGTACGGGTTCTAGTAATACCCGCCCGTTTACCCGTACCCGTATCCGTACCCGTATACCCGAATTTGTACCTGTTTTTTTTGCTAATTTATATAAGGTCCTAATAAGTTTTGAGCTCTTAACTTTGTACAATTCTTTTCTACTCTACTCCTTAATAGCATATATCTTGGTAATTACAAACTATTAAATTAACACTTACGCTTGATGCTTTAATTCTCACACACATGACACATTAACTCTTTAATCTTCAAACATTACGATTATTGAAGTCGTTTTCTTTAACTTCTAAAAACTTTGAATATATTAAGGTGTTTTGGTTTTTTTTTAGGTTGAGTTGTACAACGATGATTTTAATTGGGGATAACCGAAACCCGCAGGGAAAACCGATAACCCGATGGATAATAATAATCGGTACCCATCGGGTATTAGGGCGGTTCGGGTTTGGATATTATAAGCGGAGTGCAGTGCGGTGCGGGTTCACTAAAACCCGCCCGAACCCGACCCGTTACCATCCCTAGATGTACCTCACGGCCAGTGACACGATATTACGTTGTATGCATGTGTGCTAGATACCGGCTAAGCCTACCAAAAGCACCTTGAAGCGATTAAGCGAGTCTTCGGTATCTCCAAGTAACCATCAACATGGGACTTTGGTACCCAAAGGACACTAGTATGTCACTACGCCTATGCGGATCTTGACCATGCAGGATGTCAAGATACACGTCAAATACGTGCGGAGGTGCTCGGTTTTGGGTGATAAGCTTGTGAGTTGGTCTTCAAAGAAACAAATGAGTACTTCTATATCCTCTACAGAGGTGAATACATAGCCATGTCATCTTGTTGTGCTCAAATCCTATGGATGAGATCCCATTATCGACTATGGCTTTGAATTCAACAAAATCCCTCTCAGTATTGTGATAACAAAAGTGCCATTGTTCTCTCTTGCAACAACGTTCAACATTCAAGAGCAAAGCACATCGACATTCGACATCATTTCATTCGGGAACAAGTGGAAAAAGGTGTGGTAGAACTCTATTTTGTGAGGTCTGAATACCAGTTAGTAGACATTTTCACCAAAGCTCTTCCTAGAGAACGTTTTGAGTTTATCCTCCCACGACTTGGTCTAAAGAGCCTACAACAGGAAACACTCAGACGTCTTCAAGAGGAAGATGAGGAGTAAATGGTTGTTTCTTCATCTATCTCTTGTATATACTTATTCAAAAAATCAAAATACAAAATTTTAAAACACACAAAAAGAAAATAGGAAAATATAAAATTTTCAAAAACCATAAAAATTAGAAAATCTTGAAAAATCCCAAAAATATTGTTATTTTTTCATATTTTTCTTTATTTCGATATCATTTACGAACTTTGTGTTGACATTCAAAGAATGTCAAGGATTTTAAATGTTCTTCGAATGTACATAAATTGCTTAAAAAAAATGAGGCGGAGAAAAATAGTGGTTTATTGTCATTTCAGGCAGTAACCCGTTTTAAAAGGAAAGAACAGAGCCATGCTTAATCTCATTTTTTCAAATCTCATGCTCTGATTCTTAAAACAAATGTTTGTCACCAAAAAGACAAATGTTTTCTTTCCAAATATTTTTCCGTTTAATGATTCTTCTGAAAAATATTTGTCATCTTATGAAAACAAAATTGCTTTGAAAATACCTCGTACTCTATTTTTTAAAATCATCCGGGCTTATCTTTGTCAAAATCTCTAACACTCAATCAACAACTCATGTCATTGATTGAGGGAGAGAATGATTTCAATTCAATCAAAAAGATTTTTTTTCAAACAATTGGCACGTAAAAGAGCAAGGTCTACTTTTGCATAGTCAAAATGAACAATGTTTTATACAAGTGGTTCAAGACCTTGGCTATTGTTATGTTTTCAAAAGATATTTATGCATGAGTGGTCAATGGAGTTTAAAGTCTCAAAATCTAATCATTATCAGTTAAAATGTCTTTCAAAAGCAAGTCACTATTTTCCTCAAAAGCTCTCAAAATTTAATTTAAATCAATAGAGATCACAACTCTCAAAGGATTTGAAAATTATGATCGGGGGAGAATTTGTGATTTAAATTAGATTTAAACTGATAATTTGATAAATGGTTTTATACATGATTAACAAGCTCTCCTCCCTGCATGTGCCAAACGATTTCAAATTTTCCATGCACATGTTAAGGGGGAGCATTTATATCAAACCAAAATGGATTAAAACGTGGTGATTAGTCTCTAAGTGCGGGTTTTCCTAATATGTGCTAAACAATTTCAAAATCGATGCACATATTGAAGGGGAGCAAATTTTGAAAACCACATTCTTTCCCGAAAATGTCTTCAATCGTATTGAAACACCGATTTTGATCGGAAAGTAATGTCGAGATTTTAGAAAATATTTATCAAAGAAGTAAATTCTTCCTCTTGCCTCCATGTGCCAAAATGATTTCAAACAAATGATGCACATGTTGAGGGGGAGCCGTTTTCTAAAATATCAAAAACGATTCAGGTACAAAATGTTTTGATCATGTATCACAAGTACTTGGATTAATTTTAAAATGGTTTTCAATTGGTTCCAATGGCTGATGAACAATTCCAAAAAGACCGACCAAATTTACTTTATGTATGGTGATATAAGGATGGTTAGGTTAGGTATTCGTTCCCACGATCCCGCCAGAGCCGTAGGGATCTACCTAGGGACAATCCACTAGATAGTGTAGAGTCCTTAGGTATAATGAAAAAAAAGGAGAAAAGTGAGATATGGGAAAAGTGCGGACTGAGATAGAGCTAGAACTGGAATAAACCCAGCAAGGTTCTAGTTATGAAGTCTCGGTAAGCACTGAAGGGGTTGAAGAATGAAAAGAAATTAATGTGAAAAGGGTGAAAAGAAATAGCCCTCCAATAATTCAACCTTAGGGCGATGAAGGGTTCAATACATATACTCTTGGTGGTTACTAAGGTAACACGGTATGAAGACAAGGCGTCATGGACCCGGTGACGACCGCACTTAACTTCCCAAGCTACTCAAGTTCCTCTTAAAGGGCTTGTTTCATTCTCACGGGAACCTACATAATCTATCAACTTTCTCTTAGATATTGTTGATATTGAAGAAGGAGACCCTCTCCCTAGTCTCCGGCATGACAACCAAATGTGCACAATTGAGTCTAGAGCCACGAGATCACAAAGAAATCTCATTAAGGACACATTCAATGAAGACTCTCTTTTTCACACAATGTGGAAAGAGAGAATAAATCTTAAGAGTCCCACGATTATCCTTGTGGTATTGCGTAACATCCGAGTGATATGCAAACATATTCATGATGAAGATGGAAAGCCTTCTAGAGCCAACATCATACAAGCTCTTGGTAGGTGGCATGTGAGATCTATCCAATAGATCAACCATGTGACAACTGAACAGAAACAATGGGGCAATTCATAATTATGAATCAATCATGGTTCAGGTTATGGATTGACAGATACCTTTGAAAAATCGGTCGTTGTGCTCAAAATAGTTTTCACTAGCACATCGACTGTGCATTAATGTTTCAAAATAAAAGGTGTTTATGATTGATAACTGATTTTCATTAAAACCTTCGTTGTATTGCAAAAACAATTTATATCAAGCAATAAGCGATTGTTTTTCAAATCTCTTTTCATCAATCAGTGAATCTCAAATTGCTGGTTCACTCACTCCGTGTTGTCTTCTTTGAGACGTTCCGGTTTGAGAACGACTAGAGCGATCTGAAACCCTGTCAAGGAGATTCTTGAATTATAGTCGATCATAGGCGGTACTTGTCTTGATCAACGGGAACCGTGGGTCGTGTACCTCAATTCAACGAAAGTGATCAAAGACAATTTCATGCGCTTTATTGCTAATCTGTTGCATGCGGTACACCCGACGCTTGTAGGTCGATCGAATGGAGAGGTCAATCCATAGCCGCATGCTCACACAACACATTCATTTCAAAAGAAATCATGATAAGTGCATCAACGACTGATATTTTCACTCCATGCTTCGCTTCTGCTGCGCAAATATCATGAATCAACTAAAGCTTCCGCTACTCGATGAAAAGAATTCATGATCCGAAAGTGAGCATGTCGGTCCACCGTCACAACGTCACATAATGTCAACACCACTATGGAAGAGTCGAGATTTATGCAAGTCGTTGATCTCAAAGTCGGCTCAAACTCATCATCACGTGGATCGCTTAAAGACCTCCACTTGAATTATCCAAACTTGCGAAACATGAAGAATCAAAGACTATGAGCTCTTGAGCAAAGAACTTAATCAAGAATCCAAGAACAATCTAATGTAATATATGTTTGTATTCATTGTAAATTGAGGTGACCTCCCTTAGGGGGAGATTGTTAGGAATTAGAAAATTCAGTCATTAAAGTATCGGTCACCTCAAGTATATGTAATCGTTAGAAAGCTCGTAGTCGTAGTCATTTAATATTAGTTAGTATTTAGTTAAGTAACACCGTGGAGGACGGACGAGTCTTTACCCACTGTATGCCTGATCCACAGCCCGTAGGAGGCGAGTCTTGTAAGAATACTATAAATACCCTCTACCTCACAAGGTAGAGGGTTGGTGCTTTAATACTATTTTTCTTTGTTTCACATAGTTCCCAACTCTCTTCCCTTTCTCTCTCTAGAACTTTCTCTCTCTAAACATAGTGTACGCCCGATATGGATTTGGTTTGATGTGATTGTGAAATCTAATATCTTATTGTAGTAAACCTTTGTGTACCATCCTTGGTGATTTGAATTATTAAGGTAAGAGCTTCACCATAAGTTAATCTCTGACCTCGAACTCGACGTGTCTCCTTTTCCCATCTGCCCACTTCTTCATCTTCTTAGCCGCTTTGTCTAACGAAGCCCGGGCCAAGTGATGTGTGAGTTCTTCCTTTTCAACGAGCAAGCTTTACAACCCACTAGGCAGTGTACCTAATCGTTACAGTGTAGTATGGGTAAGCCCAGGGGGTTGATCGTTCTCTAGGGGAATAGAGATGCTAGGAAGAGATGTATGACAAGAAGGTAAGGTTGAGGGAGATTCTTTTTATAATTTTATGAAAGCAAGTAAATATCTCGAGGTGTAGGAGTGGGGGGTGGTACTTCTACCAATTTTAACTACTAATCTTTTAAACTAATAACTAATTAAACAAATGAAAAGGAAATGATAGGCTATGCATTGTAAAGTGTGCTCTTATGATGATTAAAAGTGTGTTTACTTAGATGTTTTTACTCCCTAGTTATCTCTTATTGATCGGTTGAATTGTCACATCCTCATCTAAATTGGTGCGTTGTATTCCGTGTGGTCATAGGGGGTGCCAAATTCCCTAGTTCTATGAATTGTAACTCTCCTCTAGACTATCCGGGATTGCCAAGTACCGTAGTATCTCCCCCAAATATTCTATTATCCTAAAGCTACATCTCACGTAATAAACACAACGATGGCTCAAGTGCACTCTCAAGCTTTATGCTATTTAGGACGTTCAAGCTCGCAACAATTAAAGAAGAAGCCATTTTTCCTTACTTTAGCGTCTACCAATTAAGACAAGAGACAACCTAATAATAATTAACAACTAGGTTTCATAGATCTAAGCAAACACAATAGTAATTTAGCTACTCATGGTAAATAAGCAAGCATACACACAAACAATTAAACATATGGTAGACATAATGATATGATGGATTAACAAACTTATCTTATGATGTAAAGAGGGGTTTGAAACCTTAAAATACTGTCCAAGTCGGACTACACACGAGTTAGGGTTTGCTCTCCAAAATTCTACCTTCCTAAATGCAGAAAAATCGAATTATATATATAGATTTACTAATGTGATGGCGTCACCTTTTGCTGATAACGCCGTATGGTCATCGCCTTTAGGGTTTCGTTTGGGCCAAGTCATTGTTGGGATGGCGTCAGTTGATGAGTGCGACGTCGTTTGTCTTCATGAAGGACGTTGTCTTGAGAGGGTTCTTGGACGTTTGGTGTAGAAACTAAGGGAGACGCCTTCCAGATATTAGGCGTGACGTCGTCATGCTTTAGAACCTCTTTTTCACCTGAGCCGTCACTTGCATTCTAACTAGATTTCTTCCTTTGGGACGGCGTCTCCCTTTGGTTGGGACGCCGTCAGGCTTACAGAATTGCCTTGGATCTTGACTTTGCCTTTTTCTTCATGTTTTCGCTCATTTTTGTTCGAATATGCTTAATTCCAGCATTTTGCTTCCAAAAGACTTAAACTGTGAAAAGAAACGATTTTAAGTAGTAACGGATATAAAATGTGTCGATTTAGGGCTTAAATGACCACCTAAAAACATATGTTTTAAATCCTTATCAAATATCCCTACACTTGGAATTTGCTTGTCCTCAAGCAGATGTGCTTTTTGGCCAATCAATTTATAAGTTAGGGGTCATGTAGCATTGGTTTAGAATAGTTTACAACAAATACAAGTGCCACAATAATCATGACAAGCACGGAAATTATACACTAGCACCTCACAATTGGTGTTTGCATTCTCTCATCTCTCGGTTTATATGAAATATAATATGTAAGGAAATGGAAGATAAACACTCACTACCTGCCATAGTACATAGATTACCATAGGCTTGAGAATAGATCAAACCTCCACCGCTTTGGCGTAAGCACCTAGGAATAATAGTAAAACCTCTATAAATTAATAGTGTTGGGACCGGGATATTTTATTAATTTAGCGAGATATTATTATATCGATAAATTAATAATTTATTAATTTAAAGAGGCTTTACGTATGCCTTTAAATTTTCAAATCTAATATACTAGCTATTTAAATATATACTCATTACAGACGAAAAATCAATTTGAAAAACAAGTTCCAATTAACATTTTATGAATTCACAAACACTTTATGAAAATAAAATTAACATTTTTTGTTGCAATGCGAGAAGACAACGCGCCAACTCTATAGTGCAATAAAGAGATTTTAAGATAAACTCAATATAGATTTGAGGTTCAACAAAAAAATAAGTGACTATTGATTTATTTTTTACTAAACAATCTTAGGATTTTGAGATGTATCTCTCTCTCACACACACACACATATATATACATATATATTGAATTTTTAGTAATTATTAATTTATAGTTTTGTTGGGACCAATATATATACACCGGGATTTAAAAAAAAATTATTATCTTATTATTTTATCGATTGGGGTCCAAATTTGTACTGGTCCCAAGTTGGGACCGGACAAATTATTAATTTTATCGAGGTTATTAATTTATCGAGTATTAATTTATAGAGGTTTTACTGTAAAAGGTTTTTACAAAGGGTTGTAACGTTAGGCTTAAGGTAGGGAAGTAACGGGTTTTGTTGAATATGGGGATATTTAGTGGTCGCAAGTCAAAAATCTTATGTTACAAGCATGTAAAGCGTCGCGTTTCGAAGCCAAGACTCGACTCACTAACACTAGATAACAACTTGAAACAAAACATAAACATAAACTTAAAAACATAAACATAAAGATAGATGTAGGATGGTAGCCCGTATGTTTTTCTCTTTTTTGCATACCTTTTTACTCTACCATCCTCTACGATAACATCAAAATAAAAGGATTTATAGGAGCATTCCTATACTTGAGTTTTTATTTCACTAATACTAAACCCTATTTGAAAATATCAAAACACTTTGAGTACTTAATTACATAGACAAAGGGACTTTGAATTTATCGTTTCTTCCCGTTACTCCATAAAATATTACTTTAACCCATGAGTCTCAATCATCCCAAAACTGTATACAAATGATATGACTCGACTTAGTAACCATGCAAGTAACTAGATAATTAAACTAAGGGTTTAACAATTATTACAATAATTCACTAAAGATGAGTGCATGCAAGATTGCAAGGTGGGCTAAGGCGATTTGGGTGTAACATTTGGAGGTGGATTGTAAACAATGCTCTTCAATTATATTCCGGAAACCGGAACATCACGAGAACCGCGAAAAGGATAGGCTCTGAGGGGTTAACTAGAGGTATCATGTACTAAATATGAGTACATCGCAATGGTATGGGGAAAATTACTCAACCGATGTGGATGACGTAATTAAATTTCAGGTTTAAAACAAGGGTTATCCTAATACCTCTTATCATTTAGTTAATCCTAACTACACGAATGTAGTCTAACTAGAGATCTCGGAATGCATCACAAAACAAGTTCTAGAATCTATTATACCACCGGTACACTCACTAAGCATTAAAGATGAATGCTTTTATTCCTAAAGATCTAGGGGCGAACCTCACATTTTTTGGGTGGAATTTGAGTGGCATACGGTTTTTGTGCTAGTCATATAATTCCTATCCATGAGACGCTTTATTAATACTAAAGTTTTACTCGTAAGTGCCATAAAAAAATTTAAATTTAGTGCTAAAATTATCCTAACAAATATTTCTCGTAGTTTATTACACAATTTACCAAGGACAAGACAAAAATCAAATGAGTGAATAGTTTCTAAGTTCCTGTTTTATTCTCCCTCCCTACACTTAAACTGAATATTATCCCAAATGTTCCTCGAAAGTATCAAAGTTATGATAAAGGAAGATAAGTAAAAGAGAAAGAAACTAGTACTCCCCTGATTAGCTCGATAGGATATGTATAAAGTTGCGGTTAAATCCTCCTCCAAAAAGAATGAGCAAGTAATCAATGCTTCCAATATATATTTCTTCTTCTTTTCTAATATAATGTGCACACTTATAAGAAAACAAAACAAAACCTCGCATAAAATCGGCGGTAAAACAATATATATAAAAACTATACTAGAAACCGAATAAAATATAATGCTTGTAGAATGTATGTTTGCTGTTTTCTGAAAAATTAAGAATTGGAAGCTTCCAAAAATTACAAGTTACACAGAAAACGAAACTGATAATCTATTTCCACATTGCCTGACGTCGTCGGGCTTTAATCCCGACGCCTTCAGGTTGTCCTGACAGAAAGGGTCCGGTACGTTTTTATGGAAAAATTCTGGAAAATTTACCTCATTAAAAACATGGAAAAATTCTTGCAAAACATCCATTATGACTTGATACAAGCATTTGACTCTAAAAAACACACAAATATATACAATTTCAATTATTGTTAATCTCATGTTCATGCATGTTTGTAAAACATATGTGATCTTCCATACACTTATCTTTTTGTAAAATACCTTTATATGCAATTAAGATGAGGTTAAAAACAAAATAAAGTATTTTCACAAAATGGACATGAGAAGTAAGCAATAATGAAAAAGATATATGAACACACAAACAAAATTGAAAAACAAAACAAGCAAACAATTAAGCATAGGTTGCCTCCCAAGAAGCGCTTTTCTTTATTTATGAGTCTTGTAGCTAGACTCGAAGTCGTGCCCCTACGTCACTTCATTACCATCATCTCCTTTATTCTAAGTCCTTATCATAGTGTTTCACACATCGTATATTTACCGTGAACTCCTTTCCATTGTCGTCAAGTAACACAATGGTTCCACCTCTTTTTGCCCCTTTCACCGTATAAGGGCCACACCATTTTGAATTAAACAAGAGCACCTTATCTCCTTCCACAAACTTTTTAGGGCTCTTAATTCTTTGGTCACGTCCTTTAGTAACATTTTCTTCATGACTGTTCCTATGAGATTTTTTCATGGCGTTGTTATGCCCAATCATGTGTTTGTCTCGCTTCCATTCTCCTAATTCAATATTCTTATCCTTGTACTCCCTAATCTTTTCCTCTCGTTCAATGATTTTCCTCCTAAAAGCGCTATTGCGAACTTGCGAATCATGATCATCCATTCTCTTTTCCTTAAAATTCAAAGGATGTCTTGGAGCTATTGGTATCCTAACTTTGCTTTTACCGCTTTTAAGTACCATAACACCCTCACCTCATTTGATTGTTGCTTTGGCGGTGGCTAAGAAAGGTGTTCCAAGAATGAGGGGCATGTGTTCATCTTCCTCAATATCTACGATAGCAAAATCCACCGGATAGATGCTACTTGCAACCTCAATTAATACATCCTCTGCTATTCCTAACGGGTAAACATATTAGTGATTGGCTAAGGAGAGTCTAAGATTAGTCTTGATTGATTTCTCCTTAGTCAACTTATTATAGATTGACAATGACATTATGCTTACATCGGATCCCTGGTCATCTAAGGCTTTTATATCTTCTAAGTCACCAATGTTGCACGGTATTATGAAGTTCCCACATATTTCCTATTTCTTAGCTACTGGTTTCTTAAGAATTGCCTCGTACAAAGGTCCCATAGGCATAGTATCATATTCTTACTCCTTTATTTCACCTAAGAAAATCTTCCTAATTGTACCTAAATTTGTTTACTAAGTTAACAATGGTTTTCTTATTGACTTCATGCTTAAGGTAGTGCCCTACAGTCGTGGGTTTATGTAATTCCTTAGCCTTGCCTCCATCCTTACAATTCAAACTATTCTCGTCAATCCTAGTATTTTTTCCTCAACTACCTCATCCTTATCACGAACAATAGAAATGGCGCTAACAAACATAGTGGGGGCAGTGCGGTCATCTTTTCTTACTAACACCTTTTCAAGAACCTATATCTTAGTGTACTCCTTTACTAAGTTCATCATCTCAGTCATCTTCGCCTGTATTTCTTCCATTTGTTTATAAACTTCTTCCTCAAATTTGGCTAATCTTTCTGAATGAGCCACCATGTATTCTCTCATTTGCGTTTTGAAGCTTGGTGAAAGTGGTAGTGGTGAGGAAGAACAAAAGTGTTTTAGGGAAGCGGGGTTTCTTTCACGACTAGGTGATTCAAAGAAGGGTGTTGGGTTACTGGTTAAGGTAGCAAATTTGACCGGTGATCGAGGAGTTGGTCCAGGCACTTTCTTTTGTCTTTCGACTAGATAATCGATCTGTTCTTCAAGAGCACATAGTTGCTCTTCGGTGATGTTAGAAGAACTACAAGGTATAAATATTGCTTTAACCGTGCTATTATGAGTTTTGATACGCGTACAACATGCGTTCGGGGTCAAAGGAAACTTCCTTTTCTTCGAGCAAGTTTTTCAACCACCTAGGCAGTGAACCTAATCGTTGTAGTGTAGTATTAGGGTAAGCATCGGGATTGATATCGTTCTCTAGGGGAATAGGAATGCTAGTGAGAATTTACTACACTAAAGTTGGGGATGAAGAAGATTATTTTTTTTATCTTTTTTTATATTTTTTTAGAAAATTGAAAGGTACGATCTCGGGGTATTGGATTTGGGGGGTGGTACCTCTACCAATTACTCTACTATTCTAATTATCTAATTAACTAAGATAAGGGGTAGTCTATGTCTATTGATTTGTGCTCGTATGATGATTAAAAATGTGTCTACCTAGATACTATTACTCCCTAGTTATCTTTTATTGATGGTTGAATTGTCACGTCCTTATTCTTAACGCGTTGTGTCTTCTAAGGTCGTAGGGTATGCTTTTCTCCCTAACTTTTTGAGAATACCTTAAGGTTATTGCATACAAAATCTCTAGGATTCATAAACTAACTCTAAGGTTATCTTTGGATTTTTAGCCTACAATTACTCTAGGTGATCATAAACTAAGGTTCACAAAGATTACTCAAGCATTAAAAACACAACGATGGGCTATTGCAATCCAAAGCCAATTACAATTAAGATAAGAGACAACCAATCAATAATTAATAACTATGTTTCATGGATCTAGGAAAACGTACAAGTAAATTAGCCGGACATGGTAAACATGCAAGCATACACACATACAATCGAAGATATAATGAAACAATGAAGTAAATAACTTATCTTGATGTAAAATAGGGTATGAAAACCCTAAGATACTTCCCAAACCGGACAAAAGTCGTTTTAGGTTTTTACTCCACAAATCTACCTCTCTAAAAGTCTGAAAATCAAATTCTATATATAGAGTTACAACTGCGATGACGTCACCTTTTAATTGTGACGCCGTCGGATCGCTGCCATTAGGGTTTCGTCTTAACCAAGTCAACTTTGGGACGGCGTCACATTGTGGTTGTGACGCCGTCAGCTTCAACTTCTGACGCCATCTGAATTTGGATCTAGGCCGTCTGAGGGAAAAGGTCTTCGTGATGCCCTACTCTTCAAAGCCTGACGCCGTCAGGTGCAAAATTGCAAATTCACTCCTGAGCCGTCACAATTATAGGGACGGCGTCGCTCTTTGTTTGTGACGCCGTCGGGTGCACTTCCAACAGGTTGAGTGTCTTGATCTTGACTTTAGCCATTTTTCGTCACATATTCACGCCTTTTCGTCCAAATAAGCATCATTCCAGCATTTTGCCTTCAAGAGACCTAAAAAGTGAAAAAGAACAAAATTAAGCAGTAACGGATATAGAAGTGGGCAATTAAGGGCTTAAATGACCTCTCAAAAGTGTACCTTTTAAATACTTATCAAGTTTAATGAGATTCATTCCAATTTTTAAAAGACTGATCGGCGAGCTCTTCAACAATATCCCATGACTCTTCCGCATTGAGATTGCTAAGCCTTCCGTCGGTCGTTTGGTCAATGGATCGCTTTGCAAGGAAATTGACATGATCATAAAAGATTTGGACTTGGAGCCAAAGATCAATGCCGTGGTGAGGGACTTTGTGGAGTAAGTCCCTGAATTGAGTCTACGCCTCATAAAGGGTTTCGCCTTGACGTTGTTCGAACATCAAGATGTCATTCCTTAGCTTGGTGGTTCTCCCCGGTGGGAAAAATTGGGTGAGGAAACGGGTGGTGAGATCATCCCAACTTGAGATGGATCATGCGGGAAGTCGCTCAAGCCAATTACTAGTTTGGTCCCGTAGAGAGAATTGGAAGAGACATAATCGCAAGGTCTCCCATGTGGTAGCATCAAGGTCAATGGAGTCAACGATTGTAAGGAAATCCTTGAGATGCTGATTAGGATCTTCGGAATGAAGTCCATGGAATGCATATCCGTTTTGCACTAACCGGATGGTGTCAGATTGCAGGACCGTAGTTTGAGCTTGAAGTGGTAGATCGATGGTGTTCCGAAAGCCTTGATGGCTCGGTCTAGAGTATCCACCAAGAGTATGGCCTCTTGGCTGGTCGAGTGGTGGTTGATTGGGTGGTGGTAGTGGATGATGTGGTGGATCGTTCTTGGGTGGGTCGTCCCCTTCCATGATGAAAAGTGATGAGGCTACGAACAAAAACACAAAGAAAGGGGAGACTAAAGAAAGCTAAGGAAAAAGATAAAAAGCTAACTTGATAGAAATCAAGTGAGTAGACCTAATCGAGATAGAAAACTAACTAGCTATTATATTCCCCGGCAGTGGCGCCAAAAACTTGATGCATGGGTTCAGGGTCGAAAGACTTCCTTTTCAATGAGCTAACTTTACGACCCACTAGGCAATGTACCAAATTGTTGCGGTCCGTTTTCCTTAGTATAGGTAAGTAGTAATTTAGCTACTCATGATAAATAAGCAAGCATACATACAAACAATTAAACATAGGGTAGACATAATGATATGATGATGTTAGGAATTAGAAATTCCATAGTGAAGTATCGGTCACCCCAAATATTATCTAGCATAAGTTAGCTCGTAGACATATCTTTAGTTACGTTATTTGTTAGTTTATTAGTTAGTTATTAGCATAGTTTAGTTTAGTGCAACACCGTGGAGGAAGGACGGGTCTTTACCCATCAGATGCCCGATCCACAATCTGCTAGGAGGACGTATTGTATGTAACTATAAATACCCTCTACCTCCCAAGGTGAGGTTGGACCTTTCATTCTAATCTAACCTTTTCTTATGTTTACTCTCTCTCTAGAAAGGCTCCTCTCTCACTTTCTCTCTCTAAACTCTTAGTCCATACGCCTATATATGTTATGATTTGATATGTTTGTGAAATCCAATATGTTTCAAATGGTATCAAGAGCCATGGTTTGATCATCTCTCTTACATATCCTTGGATTTCTAGTGGTTTTATATGGTTTTTGAGTTTGAAAAGTTTAGTGGTTTTTGCATCATTTGGATCATGTCTTGTGTTAAAGTTTGAATTTTAAGTGTACTTTTGTGTTTAGAATCATTGTAAGTGCTTGGGTTTTGATTTGGAAAGCTTGAATCACTGTGGTTGGGCTTGTTTTGGATTGAAAAGGGTTGTATTTAAGTTTTTCTACCTAGCGACTTGACTCTCGGAGTATATTTCTTCGTAGCGACTTGCTTCGGTAGTTGGTAGCGACTTGTAGTTGAAGTGGTAGCGATTTGAGCCCTAGCGACTTGTCTATTGAGACAAGACGACAAATAGTACAAAGTGGTGGAGACACCACTTCGGCTAGCGACTTGGTTGACATAGCGACTTGTCTTTATTATTTCTAGCGACTTGTCTTTATTGTTACTAGCGAGTTACTCTTTAGCGACTTGACCTCTCACCGAGTTGTTCCTTAGCGACTTGTCTACTTAGCGAGTTGTTCTTTAGCGACTTGTCACCAGCGATTCATCGCTTTAGCGACTTGTGTTTAGCGACTTGGTTCATAGCGACTTGTGTTCAGCGACTTGATCCACAAATGACTTGAGCCTTTAGCGAGTTGATACCTAGCGACTTGGTGAAAAGCTTATTTGTCTAAAGGAGCGGTTTGACCAAAGTTGACTTTTACGTCAAAACTTCAAACGGCCATAACTTTTGATCCAGAATCTGCTTTCGTGAAATACCATCAAAAAGACCTAACAGTCGAAAATTGTGAGGTTTCACCATGATGTCGTGAAACGAATATTTCGAGGCCCAAATCCCCTCTGAAAGGAAGTTATTGAGTTTTTAAGTTTTTAGACCTAAATTTCACCGTCAAAACGTGCATTAACAAATCCAATTCACAACGAAATAACACTTCAGCTAATTCTTCTATCAATCATCACTCCTAACACATAATCCTCTATCATTGTGTGGGTTCATTAGTTATCTTAACACATTCTATTCGTCATTGTATCACGGTTTCTTCTTGATTTTGTAAAATCTCGCGAAAGAATCTATTTCTCGGTTTAAATCATAGACTTGTAAAATCCTCGTATACTACAACATCATGTCTTACACTATCGACCCAAAGGATTTTGGAAGTACTTAAATTGTATGATGTTGTGGAAAACAATGATAATGTATGCTACATCGAACGATTAAAGATGTTTGAATTAATTAATGAGGATGTGAGATCTTCATGTTCGAGTACAATGAGAATGAATTGCACCGCTAATGCTACGTAATGCCATGCAAAAGGAATGTCATTATACCCTATCAACAACTTCACTCTCACCTCATGTTACTTCTACCCACAACAACGGAACGAACATGTATTGCCTCTTCCGTCAGACTTATCTACATTAACAGAACTTTGTTTGTTAAACTTAGAGCAATTGAGCTACAACTTGACAAAGAGAAGGTTCAAAAGCATAGTTCCAAAGGTCGCACTTCAAGTGATCTACAACCAATTTCACCATTCATCGCTGGGGAATTTACATCGATTATGATCAAGACATGACCGAAATGTCTTTCAAGAGACACACTAGAATGGAAATTAAGCGTGTTCATAGAGATACTTATCCATCTCATGGATAATGTGGAGAAGTATATCGAGAAGTTACTCGAAAAGATGACAAAGTGGATGAGTGTCTAGTGCGCTTAAGTGATAGTTGTGATAAGTTGGGTAATGTATCGCTTGAAGAATCGGGTGTTGCCGAATGCGAAATGTCGAGACATCAAATAATGATGTAAACATTGTTCGCCATTCTAACACACAAGAAGTTGATGCGTAAATCGAAAAGGGAATGAATATCGGGCAAAATCAAAAGATTGTAGTTTTGAGTCGGGTAAAGCACTGATGATGGATCGCTTGACACCGAATACGAGGGTTCGTGAGATAGATAAGCTTGACACACCAATGGTCCAAAGGACTCTTGTTACACAAGATGTGGATGCGATATCGCACCGTAAATTGAGCGGTGTCATGTAATGAGGTACCTTTTACTGCTCAACATAGTGCATCCGCTAAAGTACTTAAACAAACCGATCATGATGTTGAACATGACTTTGATAATTGTTCTATAACCGAGGTCGAGTCTCGAGATTAAATGTTTCAAAACAAAAGATATGGTTGATAAAAGGCTTTTGATGAACTTTCAAACAAATTCTCAAATCTTGAAAACATTGCATTTCACTTGAAATTGCGATCTGTAGTAAAGAAGAAAGTTTTCAACTTAACAAACCATGTATAAATCTAGAACTTCCCGAATTCCGTGAACTTTTGAAATTAACACTTTGAAAGCTCACTTCAAAACAAAGAGTCAACCATTTACAATCTGAAGAAACATATTTATGTCCTGAATTTGAAAAGTAATTTAGTCATGACTAAACAAGACATCGATGCTATTCAAATAAGAAATGATGAATTAGCAGTTTGTGTGGCCAAATTACTAAAGGAAAATGAGTCTTTGAGAAAGCATCACATAGAACTAAGTGACTCACAAAGAAGCTAGAACTAAGTCAATGGAACAAACAAACTCTTTGATAGCAAAAATTGATGAACTCAAAGCTCAACTTCGTGAAAAGAGTTTCGCTATTGTTGCCTTAAAGAATGAGCTTAGAAAACCATAGGAAAAGTGTGAACACTAAGTTTACAAAACCATCAACCTTGGGAAGCTTGTTTCTCATCCCACTAGAGACCGGTCCGTTGTTAGGCGCCCTCACGCATTCATATCCGAAAGAACAAAATCTTTAAAGACAAGGCTTGCCTCCCAAGTTGATGAGATAAAAGTTTTGTCAAACCAAATACTTCACCGAAAGTTACCTAAGAATAAGGCTTCTAGTTCATTTAACCTCAACAAGTAGCCACTTCTACTCCCAAAGACCTCTAGGAATAGTTCAAAAACAATGTCAAAATCAAGCATTAAAACCCGAATTCATATGATATGAATGACTTGTGGAAGAACTATTATCTAGAACAAGCTAGGAAAAAGGCATGATTAAGAAGACGGAATTTTAGGTGCAAGACCTAGGGTGATGCATTCCACGAGATTTTAAGGCACTGCTAGTAGTTGTAAACCATTACCTAGGAACACTCAAAAGACAAGGGGTTGGCTTGCATCTAAGAGTAGTTATATGAAGAAGAATGCTAAGCATGTAGAAAATGATACAAGAAATTCTGAGTCTTTTTCTAATAAGAAACATTTTCCTAATTCACATGCTAAGGTACAATCCACTAAGACTACTAACATGGCTAAGGTTCAACATGTTATGATTCAAAACAAACCTAAAACTTCGCCTATATGGATTCCAACTGCTAAATCTTTGGAGTCTAGGAATAACGATAAGTCTTCCACTTTGCATAAGAATGTCACCAATCCTAGACCTTGCCATAAGTGGATTCCGTCTGGTAAAATGTTTAAGGATGTTGGACTTAGGTGGATACCTAAGGAAAGCTGTTTACCGATGACATAATCAAGGTTGACCGTGAAACCCCAAAGGGTTTGGATACTAATGTCACTAACCAAAATATATGCAATCAAGTTTGTAATATTAGTGCATGTAGTCCTTACTCGCTTCAGTATACTTGATCCTTCACTACATGGATCAAGCGTAAAGTATGGATTACAAATGGATTGATATCTCATAACTCACGGGTTCAAGTAACTCAATCTTGATATTCATTCGGCTATGACGCCTATTCACACCGCCTCAGCCTCACACTTCAACATTATGGCGCCTGCAGATAACACTTCAGGCCCCGTTCCTCAAAGAAAAGAAAGGTGTATGCTTCAGTGCGCTTTATCTTCAAAAGAAGAGAAATCTTCATGCGTATGACCATTCTCATTGACATTCTTCATCAACAAGCTTCATGTTTTTCCACGCTCTTTCAACTCTCAAGTGGATCTACGTTCATTGGTGTATATTCTTATTCACTTGTTCAAATAAAAAATGGCAACCTCGGATGCAATTTTTGAGGGGGAGAAGAGTGCATTTACTACATGTTGATGGATGCTTGAATTATGGTCATATGACTCTCCTTCAACGCCTAATGCTTCACTTACTAATGATAACTGGGATTCATTGCTTGGGATTCATTGGTTCAAGATATGTTTGATGAGTACTTCCAACCTCCAACGAATGCTGATCATCTAGTTTCTGAAGCACATGCTCTGGTTCCTACTGACTCAACTGGTTCACCATCTAAGAAGTACTTCTAGGAATTCTCAAGAAACCTTATCTCTAGTTACTTCAAAAGGCGTTGATAATGACTATCATTATAGTTGCACTCATGAATAATGATCCGCTCTTTGGTATTCCTTTGCCAAATCTTCACGGATTATGGTTCATGAATAATGATCCGCTCTTTGGTATTCCTTTGCCAAATCTTCACGGATTATTGTTCCTCTCATTGTGCACGCTATAAATCAACCACATGAACATTAAGGAAAATGACTACCTCATCCGCTCGAAGACACTATTGGTGAATCTTCCATATCAGTCTCTACATGTATACCTTCAGGAAGAATGCATTGATGTTGAGGAATCATTTGTTCCGGTTCATTCAGTGGGTCAATGTACATCCGATTGTATGTTTATTCACATGATGGGCATTTGACACAAGTTGATTACTTCGGAGTTAATCATTTATCACTTATTTGAGATTGAAGTTGACTTACACTAAGGCGTATTCTTATTTGATAACTTGCTCGGGATTAGGAATTTGAGTTGAAGACTTGGTTTATCTAGTTACCAGCTGTCGGGGTGGATGGTTGAAGACCTGGTTAACTATCACTTTTTGGAGTTACGTTGTTTTACTCAGTGTCACACGCTATGACGGTGTGGATAATCGCAAGAGGTGTCAGTGTCTCATACTTTGTTCCATCATTAAGTGCAAGCTTAAGATACAAATGTAGGGAATTCGACTTCAGTTTCAAGTTTGGTATATCAGGTTTTCTTCTTCAATGGTCACTTCAAATTGTCTTGATATGGGTTGATAAGGATGGTCAGAGAAAGTTTCTGTAGCAGTTGATTCTCACAAGATTCATTTGAGCTAATTGTGTTCTTCTCTATTTCAAGTATATGAGTGTATTATGTTTTGCTGATTCTGAGGTATCAAAACCAGCAAGGGGGAAGGATACATACATCTAAACGCACAACGAGTACACGTGCTGAACTAAATACTTCTTCTATATTGAAGTTATTCCGGGGAGACAAATGTCATAACCGCAGAGAAACTCAGTGTTTAACTCGTGGCTTCTAATGTATTATTTCAACTATTTGGGGGAAGTGGTCTCTGGAGACTTTTGGTATGTGTTACTTCAGTGATTTAGTTGGAAGAAATATGAAAAGAATATTTGGAGCGTGAGATGATATTGCTTATCGACATATTCGATATGGTTATGATAAAGTGCTTCTGGTTACTGCTTCATGTACACTATGTAATGATGATTTCGATGAGATCGCAACCATCAGGGGAGAGATTTGTGTACATCAGGGACGCACAACATGATCACTTGATCGAGCTTATTCTGTTATTCCAGAGTTGATATCCGCAGAGATTATCAGTGATTCAACATGTTACTTGGATGTCATAGTCTCGACTCTGGTTGGGTACATGTGTACATTATGGGCTTATTGGTTATATGTAAGATAAATGGAATGCATTTGGTGAATTGAAGATATTGATATATTGTTCTCCCGTACAGACGACTGTACAAATCCGCAGAATGATGTTTACATCGGGGATGCACAACAGGTTCATGTGATCGGGCTTAATCATGTATCCAGAGTTTGATAATCGCAAAAAGGATCACTGATTCAACTTGTTACTTAGGTGTTTTCATTATTCTTTGGGTTCTTGAGCTTCATACAATTAGACTGTTTGCTTCACTTCTTCTTCTTGGGGGAAATGGTCTTTTTACGTGGTTTGTCGGTTTTGGGGGAAGCTACCAAAGATTCACTTTTTGAAGGTTCAAGTTCTTGCAACGATTCATGAGCCTCAAATGCTTTGGTGGTGAAAGTTTAAGAGATGATGACTTTTATCGTCTACAAAGTGCTGAACGATTTCTTTATCTCATTACACCTATCATCATCTTCTTAAACTATTTCTCTATAAGTTGTAAATATTTTTCAAAAAGCAAAATACAAAAATATAAAACCAACAAAAACAAAATAGAAAAATATAAAATCAACAAAAGCCCATAAAAATCAGAAAATTGAAAAGTACCAAAAATATGTTTTCTCAAGACATGTCTTCTGTATCGATAACATCTACGGTCTTAGAAATGTGATTCAATAATGGCACGGACTTTAGATGAAGTTCGAGCAGAGGTGTAAATATTTCTTTCTAAACATGTCTCAAAATATGGCTTACGCTTATTTCAGATTGTAACCCGCACTTCAAAAATGGCTTACGTTATTTCAGATCAGAACCTGGCTTCAAATAATGGCTTGCGCTTATTTCAGACGTAACCCGTGCCTAAACTATGGTTTGCTATTATTTCGAGATAGCAACCGCTCTTCAAGGAAGGAAAGTCTTGCGCTAAACCAATTTTCAAATATTTTGTGCACTTATCCTAAAACAATTTGAGGAAAGTATGTCGAAGGATCATTGTTCCTACTCAAATATTTTTCCTTCTATAATTCATCAGAAAAATATTTGTTTTAACAAAATGGTGGTAAATAAGTTGCTTGTAAATCAATCGGTTTGAGTTTTTGTAAATTGAAAACTCAATCAATGACTTCACTTTTAAACTTTTCGTAAAATAAGTCATTGATTGAGGGGAATGTTTTCAAATCTACATCATCTAACGGGCTTTCAATTATCCCACGTGCTTAACTAAAAATGACATTTGCCTATGTCGAAGAACTAGGAATTTAGGATATGATTGTTAGGTTTAGATGATTAGAGTTTGATGGACACATAATCCCATGCCTTTGTTGGATTTGATTGATATGTTGAATTGATCGTTATTAGTCGATTGTTGTTTGGGTGATGTCGACCACCATATATCAGATGTGTGTTCACTAACGATGCGGTATATTGGTATATAAGAATGTTCCCGATCCGGATCCCACAATAGAATATGATCGATGCCGAAAGGAAAGGGTAACTATATCTTGGGTTGACAAATGAAGAAACGGAGCTTAATTTGACTTCTATGGAAAGTTGGCATGAAAAATGCAATGTAAGAGGTCTCATCGCATCGTTAGCTGGTTTTCTTCATCATCAAATGAAGAAACAGAGTTTAATTTGACCTCGCCATGGCATGAAAAAATGCAACATAAGAAGTCTCACCGCTCAAGCAGATGGTTTTCTTCTAAACCTCCAAAGAACAACAAAAAAAGTAGCTCAACCACCTAACGTATCTTTGTGCAGGATAATAGTGATGATACCATTTTTAAACAATTTTGAAAAATTTGATTTAATTGTTTTGAAAATGGAAAATATTGTTTTGAAAATTAATTGGACTTAATTTTGAAAATCACCGGACTTCATTTTGTCAAAAATTAAGTCACTCAATCATCGACTACGGTCATCGATTGAGGGGGAGAGTGATTTAAAATAAAATATTTTCAAACGATATATCTTCACAAAAGTTCCGATTTGTACGAAATCAAGTGGTGATCTAAAGATTTAATGTTATGTCATGGTATGATTTTCTTTAAAACTCAAAGATCTTTCAAAATGAAATTTTTTCTGTTCTTGTTTGATTGTGAAATTGTTTTATTTTAGCTAAAAGATCTCTTAAAACAATCATACCTGACACTAACAATCTTTAATGTCTTAAAATGGTCCTTATCCGTCATTTTTCAAAATCAAATCTTGCCACCTCTTTCCCCAAAATTTTCTAAATGATTTAATCAATTGGGATCACAAATCTCAATTGGTTTGAAATTTTGATCGGGGGAGAGATCGTGATTTAAATCTCAAATATGTTTTAATGGAATTGGTTTTAGTCCTTCAAAGGCACTCCCGCCTCCATGTGCCAAACGATTTCAATATACATAATGCACATGTTGAGGGGGAGCATTTATCCAAAAACTAGATGAGTTTTAAATCGTGCACATTTTCTCCCATGTTTTCTAAACCTTATTAATTACTTGGGATCCAAAATCTCAAAGGGTTTGATATTTTGATCGGGGGAGAATTTGTGATTTAATAATGAAATTCGATAAAAGATGATCGTTTTGATTCATGTGTGCATATTGCTCTCCCATATGTGCTAAACGCTTTCGAATCTCAAAGCACATATTGAGGGGGAGCATTTCAAAAGAAAATAAACTTTCAAGGTACAAAGATTTCTATGTTTCAACATACGTATCATGATTGATTTTCTAAATGGTTTCTTAATGGATTTTGTGATCGTGGATGTACTTCAAATGACCTCTTGCCTCTATGTAATAAAATGATTTCAAATATCCTATGCACATATTGAGGGGGAGAATTTACCAAAGAAATTCAAATGGCTTTTTCTAAGGAAATTGTGATCAAGAAATTATTTCAAAGAAATTATTTCAAAGAACTCTTGCCTCCATATGCCAAACAATTTCAATATCATATGCACATGTTGAGGGGGAGCATTTCTAAAATGATCAAAACAATTAAGGTACAAAATGCTTTGATTTTATATCACAAGTACCTTGATTGATTTTCCAAATGATTTTTCAATTGGTTTCGTGAAGGAATGAACTGTACCAAAAGACCAACCATTTTACTTTATGCATGGAGTTATAAGGATGGTGAGGTTAGGTATTAGTTCCCACGATCCACCGTGAGTCGAGGGATCTACCAGGACAATCCACTAGATAGTGTAGAAGTCCTTAGGTATGATGAAAAAGAGGAAAAGTGAGATATGGGAAGAGTGCGGATCGAGATAGAGCTAGAACTGGAATAAACCCAACAAGGTTCTAGTTATGAAGTCTCTAAGCAATCAAGGGTTCAAGAATGAAAAGAACTAAATGTGAAAAGGGTGAAAAGAAATAGCCTCCATTAATTCAACCTTAGGGAAGAAACCGGTTCAATTCATATGCTACCGGTGGTTACTAAGGTAACACTGGTATTGAAGACAAGACATCATGGACCCAAGGATGCATCGCACTAAACTTCCCAAGCCACTCAAGTTTCTCTTAAAAGGACTTGTTTCATTCTCACGGGAACCTACATAATCTATCGACTTTCTCTAGAGATTGTTGATATTGAAGAAGGAGACCTCTCCCTAGTCTCCCAGATAGAACCAAATGTGCACAATTGAGTCTAGAGCCAAGAGATCATCTGTTGGAATCACTCCTAGACCTAAATCAAGTGTTAGTAATTCACATGTAATAGTTAGCTTAATTATGGCCTTTATGTTTGTTATTAGCCTTAAGCTTATGTAGAAAGCCCATGAGCTTAGGTCCAAGCCCATAAAGGAAAGGATGGGAACTAGGAGTGTTGCCCTAGCTTCCCTCCTATAAATACTCTTGTATAACCCTCACTTGAGGGTTGGTTGTTCAATGCATTTTTCACATACTCTACGCCTAACCATATAAGTCTTATACGTATGTGTTTGTGTGTGTATTGTTCAATCGCTTTATCTCCTTCTAGTAAGCTTGTGTTGTAAAACTAGTGACCCAACAAAGGTATCAATTGCCAAACTAGTTGGGTGAATCGTTATTTCTTGAAGTGGGTCTTTTGGTCCTACACGAGAATAACGTGATACTTTGGTTTGCTTAAAACGCATTTTTACACTTTTTATTCCAAGATTCTTGTACTTTCAATGTTATAAGGTGTTAAACTTATCGCTTTTGGCAAAAGTTTCAACTTTATGCGTGGATCATTGTTTTTCAACTAGTTTTGAACGAGGTGTAAACCCACGCAGAACTGCTTTGAGAGCATTGATCATCAAGTTTCACACTTTTGTGTCATTTTATTGTTATTGAAGCTATTTCATCACACAAAACTAGTTTAGAAACATCTTTGGGCAAAATCATTTTTACGAGTAAGATTACGCGTATCAAAACCCTAATCTTACGCTGTAACTTTATCCGTGGTTTGATCTTCGCTTAGGTTTACTCCGTGTTTTCTTGCTTGGATAAGCCTCGAAAATACGTCGACTTTCGATATCTTTTGCACCGTGATAGTGTAAAAGATCACTGGGATAAAACCCTAAAATTACGCATAAGCATAAAGCTTACGCGTAGAAAATCCCACGCCTAAGATTCATCTTACGCCTAAGCCCGCCACGATAAGGTAATCCCACGCCTAAGTTTCTACGCCTAACTTTGTGTCTACGCATAACTTTAGCTGCCTTTTCCTACTTACGCAGAAGCTAAACCCACGCCAGAACTCTTGATTGTTACGCGTAACTTTGGTGTTTTTACGATAAGTGCTACTTGGCTATTGTGATTTCTACGCCTAAGGATACTTCATCAACAACGGTTCATTCGACTACAAAGATCCATTTTATAACACAAGTTTATCAACATGTCACAACCACCATACTCTAACTATTTCCTTACACTTATTCTCAACGACAACAACAACTAAGTCCACAACATCAACAATGGAATCAACAACAAGCAATTTATCAACAACAATTTAATCAACAACATACTCCACAACTGGGAGCAATTCCTCCACCACAAATGGTTCAAACACCACCCGCCTTCAAGTTCAACCCTACACAAATGAATTAAATCAACATCCATCAAGGAACACTATGAAGGAACCCACTTGGTTTGCAAAGATGTGTGAAGCTTTAAGCGACCAACAATCAATTCATGAGGTCGATCACTTGATAGACCTCCAATGCTCACTCCGTGAAACTACGATCAATGGGTGATAAGGTTCTTTAGGTTTTGTGATCCAAGAAGCCACATGGAAAGTTCTTAAAGAAGGTTATCTTGGAAGGTCCATTTGAGATGCCTAATGTCATTATACCCGAGATCCTAATGCTAATCCACCAAGAGATGAACAATCAAACATTACTATCAAGCAAGACTTGAATCCGTAAGAACTTCTACACTATGAAGTCGATGAGCTTGCAATGCAATATATCCTTTTAGGATTACCAAATCTAATTCTTCAAGTGTTGATGCTCAAAAGACCGCAAAGAAAATGCGGGAACATATTCATCTACATATGGAAGGATCTCGCACTCAATCGTGAAGATATGGAATCCAAAATTTACTTGGCTTATGAACACTTCATGATTGAACCTCAGAGACACTAGAGTCTTATCATCATCGATTTTCGACATCATCAATGATTTGGATAAACACAACATCATCATGCCAAGAATTGCAAAATAATACTCGCCCCCGAGTTGTCTTGGTCCCGAATGGGAGAAGTATGTCATTTTTCTCTGTCAAGCGAAGAATATGCATCATTCTACATATGGATTGTTGTACGATTGCTTGAAGCCTCATGAAAAGGAAGTTGATAGGGAAAGGATTCTCCGTGCTCAAATTGCTTCAACGACAACTCCGGAAAATCAACAACTTGCCTTGTATGCTCAAAATAGTTATCCTCCTCAACAAGCAACTCAACCAACCCACACCAAATGATCAATCACAGCAACCTCAACAAAATCAATTGGTTCCTTACAACAACAACAATGATCAAGCACTTCATAGTCAAACTAATGAGGAATCTGATCCGTTCGAAGCATTACAACAAGGATTTGTTATGATTGCTAATGCTTTTAGCCGTTATACCAACAAATCCAACAATCGTATTCGCTCCTCATCTAATACACGAAATCAGTCATAGAACAATGGACGAGTTGAAGTTCGTAATCGTGGTTATGGTCGCGATGGGAGGTGGTCAAGGGTCTAATGCTATGGGTAGGAACAACAATGAGCTCAAGTGGTGGAACAGGAAATGCTCGTAATGGGTTGAATGGTCTTCGATGCTACAACCGCAATGAGAAGGACACACAGCTAATGCATGCCCAAAGCCGAGAACTAAGGCGTGCTTATTTCAAAGAGGCTATTCTTTCGCTCTTAAGGATGAAGTCATGGAACTCTCACAAACAAAGAACGTAGTTTTATGGCGATGCGCACTCGATGATGATATGGAGGACTTGCAGGCTAATGCACCGTTATGTTAATGGCTAATATGCATGAGTTACACATGAGTGATACAGCCTAGTGTATGACATCGATGGCTTGTCTCGTGCACCGAACAAACCATAATTATCTCTCGATCTAATATCTCCGCCAACATATGAACCGCAGGCTCGTGAGTGTTCAAAATGAGTCATCTACATCTCATTCCGACGATTAATTAGACCCGTAGTTACATTTGACGATCAAGATGACCTTATGGTTTCCTTTGACAATCAAATTGACTCCGTGGTTATACTTGAGGATCTAAATAATGATCATGTGGTGACTTCCGCTGAACAAGTTTAACTTTGCCTCATCCGATCTTGCTCTTTACTTAAAGACCAACAATCCCAAATTGAAGAATGTTGTGCATTAAATCGACCTTAAAAAGTAAAATGCACGGTTAACCAAGGATTTTGAATGTTTACAAAACCAACTCAACTTTTTCAAAACTCAAGAAAACGTGAAAAGGTTTTGAAGCACCTTTACTAAATCTCATCAAAACGGAAAATATTTAGATAGACAGATGCGTGATCTAGTCGCTCAAGAATGCCTTATTGTCTCAAATAGAACAACTCAAACATGAACATAAAAAGCAAATTAACGCCTCACCTTAAAAATCAAAAGCTAAGGTGAAGTTGTTAACTTGTCAAAACAGCTCTCAAGATACAAAAAGCATTCAACGAAACGAATAGATGCTCATCTTGAAGAAATTATCGACTTGCAAAACAAACTTAAAGATTTTAAAACCGTTGTTTACAAACATGGTGAGTCAAGAATCGCTATTGAAAAGTTTACTTTAAAACCCAATCCAAATGGATATGGACCGAATCTTGCATATTACAAACCTAAGCTTTCAACCAAAGCATTCAAACCAAATCTCAAGTTTCAAAGGTAATATAAAATTGATAATTCTATTATGAGTGTTGTTGAATATCATCGTCAAGAGGAATTAGATGCGTAAGACGAGAGTCGATCAAAATTAGAAACTGTTGTTTACAACAAACCTTTAATTATTCAAACCGTCACTTTCACACACCAACGGATTCTTCTAACACACCAAGGGTTATCATAAAACGTCTGAGTCTTCTAATGTTAATCCCCAACCGATTATGCACAAATTTATGGTCCTTACCTTCCATTAGTGAAGTAAACTCAAAACCCGAAAATCGAAAAATTTTAGATATTTTGACATTTTCATGGTCGACCTTAAAACTTTACAACATGAGATAGAATATCATTCTCAAATCAAAGTTCAACATTTTCAATCGCCTCGCGCGAGAACAAAGAGACATTTTTAGAAAAATCTTTTACCAAATGTTAAAATTTTGAAAAATTGTGCATTGTCTTGGGAACGGACTTTCATAAGGAACTTGAGTGATGAAGGTCGTTGAGAAAATGTAAACATCTATTACCAATACTAAACGTAAAAGAAAATGTTGCGAAAAGATGTTGATCGACTCTTGAATGATGTTATCCAGGCCGATATCCATAATATTGTGTTATTGAATTATGTCTCATATGCATCCGATTACATCTCTCGCTAATACCGTTGATAAAGTTATAATTGTTGAGAATTCGATAATGTGCATCGATCGAGTCTTTAAAACCGAAAATGAACGATTGATTCACGAACTTTCCAATGCAAAACGTCGCCTTAATTGGTGTCAAAAGATATTCACAATCAACAACTTGTTTTCAAAACAAAATCGCCGCTTGCATGCAAAATCTTCCGATCCTAAATTTGAGATACCGGATGATCAAAACGTGTCTTTAAAATGTAAAATCTCAAAATATGAACAAGAACTTGTAAAGTTAAACAGAATATGGTGTCATATTTGATTTACTCAATAAGACTCGCATGATGCATCAAACGAACTTGATCATTATCTTGCACACACTAGAGAAGTAATGAATTTTGTTTGGTAACATTCGCTCGAAAATCAAGATTTGATTCATACTATCTTTAAGTTAAGAGAAATGTTAGGAAAGTATGAACTACTTCCGCCACCGTAATTAAGAGAATAGCACTAGTAACACTTAGTAATCGTGAACCTAGAATGCCCACCGCCAAATCACAAGTTGCTAACGTGCTTCCTTCTCTCGAAACAGAATAGTTGCGTTTTTCTAAACGTCCGCACTTCACAAACCTAGAGCACTCAATCGAAGAATAGGAAGTTGCGACCTAAGAAAAGATCAATAAGGAATGCTAAAGTAGAAGAACACCCTAGGACTATGAATAAGTCTCACGCTGCTTCCACTACAACTATCAAGGCCTAGCAAATGTAATAGAAATAGTGATGTAACGAATGCTAAACCTTAAGTACTTTTGATATTCAAATCCGATGCACCTTGTGTTATTTGTCGAAAAGTATGAATTCGATTGTCATGACAAATGTGTTGCTAAAGCTATAATCTCTCGCTTACGGAATCCTAAGAATCGAATACCTCTAGGCCCACTAATAATTCTAAGTTCAGGCTTGGTAGACCTCCTTCTTTAGATTCTAAGGCAAGCATTCATGTCCCTCGTAGCTCCGCCACCTCCTAAGAATGTAGTACCACCTAGTGCATTCACTAAGACTAAAGAAAATAGTAGTTATAGATGGCGAAATGGATATATAACACACTAGGATTTAAATGGATGCCTAAAGTTATTGATGTGTGTATGTCACTATCATCGCTCCTAACCCTCTAACATTTCGGGTTCCACATCTACTTCTATTCCATATGTGTCGTCTGTGTAATGCAGTGACATGATCATTCTCTGATTGTTGATAGCGGATGTTCCCGACACATGACAGCAACCTTAAACTGTTATCAAACTTTATTGCAAAGTTCATTGGCACTATCGATTTGGGAATCATCACTGCAGCCTATCATGGGCTACGGAGACTATATCAATGAGAACATTGAAATTTGCGGTGGTTTACTATGTGAAAGGCCCCGGTCACAACTGCTTTCGAAGAGGTCGGCTTTGTGATGGAGATTTGAGGTTGCTTTTCGGGAGAAAACTTGTTTCATTCTGTGATCTACAAGGAAATGACCTTATGTCCGCTCGCTGTAATTCTAGTCTTTACACTATCTCTATGCAAGACATGGTTGCTTCATCTCCCATCTACTTACTTTCAAAGGCAACATCAACAAAATCCAAGCTATGGCAACCGCTGCTCACATCTAAACTTTCAAACCATCACCAACCTTGCTCGACACAAACTAGTCAAGGTCTCCCATGATTCCGGTATTCTAAAGATCACCTTGCTCACCGTGAACAAGGGAAAAGCACTCGTGCTCATTTTCCTTTAAAGGTGGAACACAAAGACTCAAAGATGTGCTTCATCTTCTTCACATAGATTTATGTGGCCCGATGCGCTGCAAACGATTAATGGCAAACGCCACATCTTGGTAATAGTTGATGACTACTCACCGACTTGGGTC